>CM057455.1:944645000-945845000 GCA_016271365.2 Neoceratodus forsteri
ATGAAGTGCTAACTGTCTCTAAAGAAAATAATTGTATTCAAGGTAATCTTCCTCCTCCTTTTCAAAAGAAAACTGTTATACATTTTGATGCAATAATTGGCCAGAACATGAGGAAAAATAAGAAATTCAAACCCAAAAGAGTTGAAAAGCAAAATACAATACAAAATCAGTCTTTCAAATCTAAAAAAAATCTCCCCAGGTTAGACAAACTATATATAAATAGGAATGGTATTGTGAAGTTAGCTTAGCCTCATAGTAACTTGCCAGGTTATCTAAACACATTAGATACAAACAAAGAACAACAGCACCCTGCCTCCTCTGTGGCAGTTTTGTTAGGAACAACCCAAGAGGATACTGAGGAGCTTTTTTCTCCCAATAGGGGCACTACTGACAACATTGAAAAGCATGTTCTTACCTTTCTTGGCCCTGATAATCAGACTGAGTTAGTGATCTTTTGATTGAAATTTATGTAATTAAGAAATTAGATGCCAAAACCCCTGAAAAATTGACAAAATGGGTTTGTCATCTATTAAATATTCTTCTCATGTCTGACAGTATTTTTGTTACATGTTCACCTAATGTACATTTTCCTGACAGTATATTGTTATACTGGGAATCCCCTAGTATGCCATCTTGCATCTGGGCTCATGAAGCATTGTTTAAACTGAGTGGTATCAATATTTTATCCCCACCACCACCACCACAAAGTCTAAGCAAATATTAAGAACCAAGTTTCTGTGATGCATGAAAGGGAGTGTGAAAAGGATATTAGAAGAGCTAGAATGGTCTCTGAGGTCATCTCTAAATTTAAGGGGCACAATAACAACTTCAAGAAGGCAAATCTCTTTCACTTTTTGGCTGTAAAGTTACTAGAAATGAATCTGTTGGTGTGATTAAATGTGATATTTTTATTTATTTATTCATTGAAATGTTTCTCCAGGAAAAGCATACTGAGCTGGGAGCTCATTTACAGATGCATCCTGGGGAATGGGGAGTGGTACAATAGTGAGGCATGACAGACTCAAGAACACAAGTACAGTTACAGTTGGCAATATATACAGAGAGAGTAAACTTACATACAGAGTAAAAATTGCTTCAGGTACAGTCTACGTTGAGAATAGGTACATACAGTACAAGTAATGAAATGTCTAGAGTAAATTAAAGCAGTTACAATTAAATATCATAAATGATTGAGTAGTCACATCCTAAGTGCCTTAAATTGTGGTTTACCACATTGGAATGTGAGAGTCAGGAGAGGAACAGGATGGGGGGGTAAGGTGAGCAGGGAAGGTGTGAGATATTCAAAAGTAGTTGCAGGTGGGGGAAGTGAGGCCTCTGAAGTAGTTTGAGAGGGCCTAAGGGGAAGGGGTAAGTTAGATGGCATGAGTGAGAGGTTTCCATATTTTAGAAAAATGGTGGCTGAAAGCACCTAGGCCAATGGCTGTGGAGACTGGAGGGACTACAAGGGTGTGATCATTTGAGCTTCTGAGATTATGGGAGTGAGGGGGATGATGGGAGAGAGTGAAGTAGAGAGTTAGGATGGAAAAGAGCCAAACCAGAATTTAGTCATGAAAATGGCATAGTGGGCACAGTACCTGTCCTGAAGAGAAGGACAGGAGAGAGAGATACAAAGAACAGTGATGAGTATGAGAAGGCAGTCAAGAGCATAGTGACAAAAAGAGTGGAAGAGAGTGTCTAGTCTGCCACGGGTAGTACTTGGGGCAGTTCTGTTGACTATGTCACCATAGTCAATGATAGGAAAGATCATTCTCTGGATGAAAGCTCAATATGCCAGAAATGGGATGCCATCATGGTTTCTGTGTAGGGCTTCTAGCTTGGGATGCAGTTTTTTGACAATAGCATCCATATGGCAAGAGAAGTTTAGGTGTTGGTCAAGCCAGATACCTGAATACATGAAGGTGGTAACACCAACCTGAGCAGCTATGACTGCTCGCCATGTTTCCTTTTTCCTTCCTACCCTCTTCTCCCTCTCCCTTCCTACCTACCCCCTGCTTGGTGAGCCCTATATTATCCCCCTTTTTACTTCTTGATGCACTTATTTCCATCCATACTTCTCTCCTCCCTCCCTGTCCCTCCCTATACTTTGACAATGAAATGTTATTCTGCTTAGTAGTTTAAGCATCACAGCTCTTTTCTCACATTGCATGCAACCCTATATTCACTTTTATTATTAACTGTTTAAGATTTTCACTGCACTTGTGTTTTTGAACCGCCCAATTTTTTGAAATTCAAGTACTGTCACATGTTTCTGTTTGAATTTTGTAATCTGTTATTTTCTACTGAAGTGGAACTTTTGTAAATGAGCTTCCAGCTCAAAGGTGTACTCATAGATCTCAATAAATAATTGAATAGAAAAATAAATAAAATCCTCCAGACCGGAGTCATCAAGGGTATGGAAAGCGAGAAGGGAGGGAAGCCTAGAGAGTCTCTGCCACATGCCAAAGGATATGGAGATGGCCTTCCTGGCATTGAGAAAAAGCTGCTTTTAGCATACCCAGAGCTGAACTTGATTGAAATTGAGCTGGAGTCTGTGTGCCACATCATCAGTGGAGGAGTCTGAGGTGAAAATGACTATTCATCCACATCTATTTACATGTATGTGGATGACAAAGACAGTGGGGAGATCATTGAGGAAGATGGAGAATAGTAGAGGGCATAGCACAGAACTTTGTGGGACACCAGTGGTTATAGGCAAGGGAAGAGTGAGAGTGTCACCAATTTTGACTGAATGGACCCTGCCCATGAGGTAGGAGTGGAACAATCTGATGGCCAAATCAGAGAGGCCAGCATCCAGGAGGTTGTACAGTAATAGGCAGTGGGAAACAGTGTCAAACGCTTTGGCTAGATCAATGAAGATAGTGGAGGTGACAAGGCCATGATCCATACCAATGTGGATTGCATCAGGGAGCCTGAGGAGGGAGGTTGTTGTGGAGTGGTTCTTCCAGAAGCCAGACTTGTAAGGGGTGAAGAAGAAAGAGGAGTCCAAGTTTGGAATGAGCTGGGATAAGGCAATACATTCCTGGATTTTGGATAAGTGAGGAAGGAGAGAGACAGGATGGTAGTTGCTAGTAGCAGATGAGTCTCCACCTTTTGGAAGAGGAATAACAGTGGCTGACTTCCAGTCAACAGGGATGGTAGAGCAAGAGAAGGAAAGGTTGAGGAGGTCAGCCAGAGGGGAGGAGATTACAGATGTAGAAAGAGAGAGGAGCTTGCTATCCAGGGCATCTGGACTCTTGCACTTGGATTGGTTAAGGGCAAGAAGGGTGTTTAGAATGGAGGAGGGAGACACAGGGGAGAAGGATAAAGGGGGGACAGAAGGAGGTGGCAGCCATGAGGACCAGCAATGGTATGAGGCAGAGGAGGAGGGAGGGAGGAGAGAAGAGAGGAAGCACAGGTGGTAAAGAAAGCGTTAAACTCCAAGGTGACAGAGAGAGTGTCATAGACTGAGATATCACCCACTTTGGTGACAGAGAGGATTTAGTAAGGGGGAAGAGATTGTGGACTACCTTCCAGAATGTTGATGGTTGATCAATGTTGGCTTCAAAGGAAGATGAGAAATACTCAGCCTTAGTGAGCCTTACTGCCCTGGTACAAGAGTTGCATTACCTCTGGAAGACACTGGTGAATGGGTTGCATTTATTTTCTGACCAGGCCATGTCATGCGCATGTAAGCAAGCCACAAGTCTGGCCATGATCCAGGGGAGGTGGTTTCCCCTTTCTCTAATCTAACATTGGGGTGTGTGTGTGTGTGTTTGTGCTATATCTCATGGAATTTAGTTTTGAAGAAATTTAGAGCTGAGTCAATGGGGTAGGCCGAGAAGATAGGAGACCAGTCAAGGCAACTTAGATCATTGTGCAGGGGAGTGAGGTCAAGAGATTTGAAAGAGAGCATGAACAGAATTTTAGAGGGAAGGGGGGCTTTAGGTCAGTGAATCATCCACATGCAGACGATAAGATGATGCTCACTTAAGGCATCTGGTAGGATGCCAGTGTTGATGATTCAGTGAGGGTGGGAGGTGAGGGCCCAGTGAATGAGGGAGTAATTGAGGGTTTGGGGGTTTAGGTGAGTCAGTTCATTTATTAGTTGGGTTAGGTTTAGAGGTGATATCACAGCGGGTTTTGTGTTGGGAGGTAGAGAGCCAGTTTAAGTTGAAATTGCCTAGTATGAGGGTTTCTCCAATGGAGGTAGAAGACACAATGGAGGAAAGGATTTCAGTAGTACTTGAGGGGGTTGAACTAGGGCAGCAGTAGATACCAGCGATAAAAATAGGGAGGGAGGGAGGAAGAGTAAGCTGCACTAGTATCAGCTCGTGAGCAGAAGGGGAGGACGATTCCAAGATAGGAGTGAGCTAGAAGTTGGAGGAGATGTACATGGCCACCCCACCTGCCCTGCTTGGGTGGTCTTGTTGGATAAGGGAGTAACCAGGGAAAGATGTTTTTGTCAGGCTTGTTTAAGGTGTGCCAAGTTTCAATCAGAATTAGAATATCTGGTTTGAAAGTTGCCATGAGGACCAGTATTTGAGAAAATTTAGGGAGAATGCTTCTAATGTTTAAGTGGGCTATCTTTAGACCATGAGGGGTCTGGGGGAGCTGATGGGCCTGGGTTGGATTCTATATCCTCTGCTAGTAGCAGCAGTTGAGTGATCAAGATATAGGTGTATGTGAATTGTTTCTTCTTTGCCAATGATTGACCACAGGCAGGGCAGCACAGCCTAGTAATAGGGGTGGGGGAAGGGCAGAATAGGAAAGGGAAAGGAGAAATTATTTAACAGAGTGATGTGGAGGCAGAATGGGGGTAGTACTGAAGCCCCAGGGGTCCACGGGCAGTAGGGAAGGGAGAAGGTGATATGTGAGTGTGGAAAGGGGGGACAAGCCGATGATATGAGGCAGCTGTTGTGACAGGGCAGAGAGTAGGAAAGGTGGAGGGGGAGTGAGATGTAGCAGAAGAGAAGGGGAAGTATAACAAGGGTAAATAGAAGCATGATAGATCATGGGGAGAGATAGCAGGGAAGGGGTAGTTAATAAAATGACAAAAAGAGAAGAAGATAAGAGAGGGAGAGGATGTTAGTGGCAGAGCAGACAGTAAGGTGACCACTGTAGGGAGATGAAAAATGGGGTGTGGGAGTGTGTAGCTTTTTGAGGCACTTGGAAGGGGAGCATGTGAGGTAAATATATGCATGGGAGGGGTAGTCATGTTGGGAGGAGACTAAGGATGCTAAGGAGAGACTTTAAAGCTCAGAGGGAGGAAAAGGGCTGAACCATGTGAAGAGGCAGGGAGGGGTGTAAACATTGACTGTTTCACACACCACCACCATCTTTAAGGGTAAGACCAGCTTAGAGTGGGAGTGTGGCTGGAGATGGTGGGCGGAATGAGCTATAGCAGTGCCACACAAAGTGTGGCACCACTAGTGCCCCAATATGCAGGACTGCTGAATACCTTTTGCTGGGGGTGCCTTGCAGGCAGCTGCAGAGTGGTAAGCTGATCCTGGTGTTGCAGCAGTAATGGGGAGGGCTGAGACTTGCACTCTTGACCTAGGAACTGCTTTGTCCTAGTGATTAGCCTGCAGTTAAGAGAAAAGAAAAACAGGATTAAGGGGTCAGGGAGGCAAACAATGGGATTGTACAGTAGGGGTCAAGGAGGGAAATGGAAAGGGCTAGATTGGATGACTCAAGGAAGGGGAAGGGGGGCTGGAGTGAGTGAAAAGGAGAACAAGGCAGACATTACACAGTAGCTAGCAAATCTGAATTAACATTGTTACTGAAATTAACTCATAAGAGATGGTGCACTGTAAAATAGATAACACACAGCTATAAAATATGTATTACAGCAGGGCTAACAAGACATAAAGTAACAGAGGAAAATCAAGCAGCTTAACAGTAAGAATGGCTGTAAAGAGGCAGAATGATTCTATCAGAAGAGCTCTGCTGACTGCTAGTGCCCCAATATGCTGGACTGATGAATACCTGTTGCTGGGGATGCCTTGCAGGCTCTGGTGGAGCAATGAGCCACTCCAGGTGTTGTAGATGCAATGGAGAGCGCTTACACTTGCCCTCTTGACCCAGGGACTGCTCTGTCCCATTGATTAGACTGTTGCTGGGGGGTGCTTTGCAGGCTCTAGTGGAGTGGTGAGCCACTTCTGGTATTGTAGCTGTGATGGGGTGAGTGAGACTTGCCCTCTCAACACAGGGACTGCTTTGTCTCACTATTTAGCCTATTGATATTGCTTCCTTTCTGTCCCACACTCTTAGAATTTATCTGAAATGAAGTGGAATTGAGTGGGTTACAATACATAGCAGGATTACAGACAGTCCACAAATTGATATTACTTTTAGGAATTCCAGACTGACAACATTAGTATTAGATGTCTCTCCAGCTCTGAATGGTCTTGGAATCTTTTAACTGATATGAATCTATTAGGATTTGATAAACAAGCTGTTTTCAGAAAAGCATTGTATAATAGCTCGAAAGGGAATCTTGAAAATAGATATTCATTAGTAAATAACAATTGTCCAGAAATAGTAACTACTGTAGCAAATTCATTTTTGGCCCTTCAAAATCTTTCTCCTCGTTGACCAGAATTTAGGCCATACACTATACAAATGCCTGATAATTTGCAAGGAATGTTAATTATCCTTTCTTGGCTTATAAAGGGACTAGCACACAAATTGGCTGACAATGAAATCATGGAATCTTTAATGACCATTGATATTTGTATCTTAAGGAAACATAATGACATGATGTTATGCCTCTGTTGATTCCTGGATATACAACTTATACTATTCCAGCTATAAAAAAAAGAATATGGTAGAAGTCATGCTGGTTTAGCAATATTTCTTAAGACATCCTTGATTTATAAGATTTCCACCATAGACTGTCAATTATCATCAACACTTGCATTGAACTTAGAGAATAGTATAAATAGAACAATTAATGCCCCCCCATAACGAGTTCTATTTATTCTTCAACACTCTAACAATCCTCTGAATTATTAGACGATTTAAAGAGCTTCTAGCGCCTCAAAGAAAACTTTGAAAAACATAATAATTAGGTATAACTCTGCTTACATTCTGTATATGTTCTATAGATTTCTCTTTCCCTTTACTTATTACTGAGGACATTAGCATGAATACATGATCTAGCTCCATTAGACTTCATCAACCTCTATAGAGTACTCCCTACTTCTGGTCATAATCCTCTGTTGTGACATCACAGTCCATTGCCATGGGGGTAACTGTGATGTCACAAGCAATGCATTATAACCTCATGTAAGGAGAAAGCAGCAGGAATAGACAAACTCTTCATGAGCAAAGCTCCTGTTTTTGAGCAAATTACTTTAGTAATAAGTAACGGGGATGAGAAATACAGAAGTAATATAAACCACAAGCTAAACTGCATCTAAATATTATGTTTTGTTAAAGGTCTCCTGAACGTGTCAGCTGCTCTTTAATAACTAGATATGAATCTCATACGTTCTTAGTTATTGCAACTTTAATGTTAGAATCTATGTTGACAATCAACTTGAAAACCCCTATAATGAGTTTCTAAAGGATCTGAATGTAATAAACCCCAAAGTAAGCAGTGTTAGAAACTCAAAAGACAAGAAGCTTAACCAGCAAGGCAGGATATTGTATAAAACCATGTCAAAGCTGAACTTATGTTTGGTTAATTGGCATTTTCCTGGTGATTCAGAGGGTCAATATACATTTATGGAATATATGGGGTCATCCATTATTGATCTGGCCTGGGTCAATCAGGATGATCGAAAAATGTGGTATGCCTTTGAGGTATTGGATTGTTCCAATTCTGCTCATTTTCCAGTTCTTATAATTTTCCAAATATCAAGAATGGATGTTAATTCTACTCAGCCCACGTGCACTATGGGTAATTTGGAAATAATCATTTCTAAAAAAAAATAGATGGCAGATGAAGCAATTGATTTATTTCCTGAATTCCTTCACACTTATCCTTTAATATCCTTGTGCAATAAAATAGTCTCAGTTTCAGATTATGATCAAACTATCGGTAAATGGTTGGAAATTAATAATTATATCAAACCCCTATTCAAAACTAACAGGATTAGGAAGTGCTTCAGTCCAACATGATTTACTAAGACCTGCAAGAGAGCTAAACATAAATTAAACAGACTTGTCAGATTCTGTAAAAAATATAGAAATAGGAAGAATCTTAGCACTCTTAATAAAGCAAGAAAGGAATATAGGAAATTCCTGGAACTTGAGAAAGTAAACTATCAGAAAAGTATGTGGAACAAATTAAAGAGAATAGTTATCGCTAAAGATATCAAAGTTTTTTTTATCTCTGGTCAGTTATGGTTGTAACCAATATTCAAGGAAAGTGGAAGCATGTATTACACGTCAGATATTGGAAGAGCATTTTCAGTCTTTTTACTTCTCCCATACTGAAGATGCAAGAAATTTTAATATCAATCAGATTTGGTCTAAAATGTTTTCTTGTTTTTCTCCAAGGCCCTTCTGTATAAATCAGGAGGAAATTAAGCACATTTTGCTTTCAGTAACATCTAATTGAGCCCCGTTCTAGACCAAATTTTATCCAACATCTATTAAACTTTTTTTGATTGGTGGCTTTCTATTTTTACAGTAATATTTAATAAATTTGTCCAAGGAGAAAACTTTCCAAACAGTTGGAAGGAAAGTATAATTTTCCCTATTTATAAAAAGGGTCATACTTCAGGTTTTAATACGTATAGAGCTATCAGTCTTATTGATGCATCTCAAAAAATATTTTGTAAAATAATACAACAGAGTTTATAGTCCTAGATCCAGGAAAACCACTTATTGAATGAAATTCAAAATGGTTTTAGGAGTGGACGATCCACTACTATTGCTATTTTTTTTTCTCATCCTATACGTAAATATATTTCTATAATGAAATCAAACCTTTACTGTTAATCCATTTTTGTTGGACATTATAATAAGTCTACACCAAAATACTTGAGTTATGGTATAGTATAACCAGTCTGGAGGTCTTCCATCTGAAGTTGGAACAAATCTTGGAGTCTGACAAGGATGTATTCTTGAAACATATAGAAACATAGAAACATAGAATTTGATGACAGGTAAGGACTATTTGACCCACCTAGTCTGCCCATTTCCATATCTAATGGATAAGATGCAGATCCTAGTTAACCAACAACCTACTTCCTCCTACCCCCCACTAGAATTGCCTAATGTCTATCCCATGCATTCTTGAATTCACCCCACTGTTTTTGACTCCACAACCTCCTCAAGAAGGCTGTTCCATGCAGCCACAATCCTCTCTAAGAAATAATACTTCCTCACATTACTTCTGAGCCATCCCCCCTCTATCTTCAAATTGTGCCCCCTATTCTTGCACATCTCTTTTTCTGAAAGATGCTACACTCTTGGACTTTGTTGATTCCCTTGAGGTACTTGAAAGTTTCTATCATGCACCCCCCCCTTTTCTCAAGAGTATACATATTAACCCTTAGGCTGCTGGAAGATTTAAAATGCATAGGTTTTTAGGACAAGATATTATGTCGGCAGCAGCCTAAGGGTTAAGCTCCTTTAGTCCCTCTTTGTATGTCTTCTGGTGCAGAACCTTCACCATTTTGGCTGCCCTCCTCTGGACAGCCTCCATTCTGTCTGTGTCTTTGCAGAGATGGGGTCTCCAGAACTGCACACAATACTCCAGATGGGGTCTCACCAATTGTCTGTACCAAGGGATAACAGCTTCCTGTTTTCTACAGGTGATGCCTCTTCCTATGCATCCCATTATCCCCCAGCCCTCCTCCCCGCCTTCTCACATTGCTTGCCCACCTATAGATCATCTGACATAACTACTCCTAGGTCCCTTTCCATTTTTATTGTTGTGGAGTCAGGAACAGTGGGAGAATTCAAGAATGCATGGGCTAGGCATAAGGCAATTCTAGTGGGGGGGTAGAAGGAAGTAAGCTGTTGGTTAACTAGAATCTGCAGCTTATCCATCAGGTAGGAAAATGGGCAGACTAGGTGGGCCAATCGGTCCTTATCTGCCATCAAATTCTATGTTTCTATGTTTCAGTATCTCACCCCCCCATTGTGAACTCATCCCCTAGGTTTTTGTTTCCCAGATGCATTACTTTGCACTTCTTTGCATTGAATCTAAGCTGCCATACATCTGACCTTCCTCCAACCTTGCCAAGCCCCTTCCCATCCTTTCCACCCCACCTCGTGTATCAACTCTCTTGCAGATCTTTGTGTTTCCTTAAACTACCTAAATGCTATCTTTTTCTCCCGAACCTTCCCTGCCACCTCTTTTGAGAACCATAGTGTTTTTTTCTTTCTTTTTGATTTGTTTATTTGCTTTACACAAAGGCTTGCTGCCTCTGTGATGGCATTTCTGATGTTTCCTCATTGTTGCTCCACCCCATTTCTTGCCTGTTTGTTAGTGTTTTTCTGAAGCACTCTCCCATTTTGACAAAAATCAGCCTGCCTGAAGTCCAGTACCCTCACTTTTGTATGGCTTGACTCTAGAGCTGAGTTTATCATTAACCACACTGTTTGGTGATCAATTGTTCCCAGATGGCTACCCACTTCTAGATCTGAGATCCTCACTCCATCCCCATTTGAGAGTACCAGGTCTAAGATTGCTCCCTCACAAGTGGGTTCCAACACTAGCTGTCTGAGGCATGCTCCCTGTAGGGCATTGAGAATGGCCCTGCTCTTGGATGTGGCTGCAGCAAAGGTGCTCCAGTTAATATCTGGCATATTCAGATCCCCCATCAGCAGTATCTCCCCTTTCTCTGCCATCCTAAGGATGTCTTTTATAATTTCCTTGTCCATTTCTTCAGCCTGAGATGGGGGTCTGTATACAACCCCTGTCTGGATTGTGGTATCATTTCCAGTCTCCAGTGTGACACACAGTGGATTCTCTCTGTTTACTCTTTAGTTCCATTGTTTTTATCCCTTCCCTTACATAGAGAACTCCTCCTCCTCCTCCTCTTATTCTACCCTCCCTGCCCTCCTATAGATTGTGTATCCTGGTATGTTGATATCCCAGTCATGGTTCTCTGTGTACCACATTTCTGTGACTGCCACGATATCCAGGCATCACTCTTTCATTAATGCCACCAGTTCAGGGAGCTTGTTACCTAGACTATGGGTATTGGTTCTTATTACCCTCCCTTTTTTTATGGCCTTACCCTTTTTATCCCCATCCCTGTCCTTACTGCCTTTGCCTTTTTCTCCATTCACCCCTGCCCTTCTCCCTATTGATTTCTCCATCTTGCTGTTTACCTCACTAACTTCCCTAATTTTTTGGGGGGGCTAGGACTTCCCTTCTCCTTTTCAGTGCCTCACCCCCTTCTCTAATCAATGTGTATGTTAACACTATAATAGAACAGTTGGATTTGCCTGAATTTCATTCCCCTAGTGTAAGAAATAGGAAGATAAGTTGTTTGGCTTATGCTGATGATATAATATTGGTTTTCACATCACTTCTTAGTCTCCAGAGGAAAATGAATCATTTTGTTGCATTATGCGAGGATGGTAGTTTGATTGGAAATACAGATAAAACCAAATTAGTAGTTTTCAGTTATAGAAGTAGATGGACTCTAAGGCTATTCATGGAAAATTTAAAGATTGAAACCCAAAATTATTATGATTATTTTGGAGTGAGATTTTCAGATAAGTTTAATTGGAATAGGCATCTGTAACTGACTGAATCTAGGTTAAAAACAGCATTTATTGCATTTAAAAATAATAACTGTAGTTTGGGAAAAGGAACAGTTCTGGATATACTTACAGTTATTAATTCTAAAATAAAAACTAGTGCACTATGCAGCTGAAATATGGTCTTTCTCTAATTTAAATTCCTTAGATATAGTATCAAACAAGCTATTTCTTTATGTATTGTCCATCTCTCAGTCAGTTCCTCCAGAGGTTTTAATATTGGAACTAGACCAATTTTCATTTTCTACTCTCATTTTAGAAAGGCATCTGGTTTTTCTCTTGAAATTATTCCAATTGCCTGAGGAGAGGCTCCCCACACAACGTCTGGAAGAAGAAACTAAATATATGAGGAAAGGTTTTACCTGTCTGATTGTTGAAACCATTAAATCAAACTTATTTCTGTTGGGATTGGGACATTTATTATATGAAATTTATTATAGACCAAATTTTGAAGTTATTTCCCAAATTAAAAAATGGGTTACAGACAAAGCTATTGCCAGGAATTTTTTTATGAGTTTCTTCTCTTAAAATCTTTAAATGGTACAAACAGATCAAGACCATGCACAGTCTCAAATTTTATTGGACATATTTATCTAACCCTTTAGATTGAAAAATAATAACTAGTTTTAGAATGGAACTTTATAATGCTTATTATATCCAATTTAAAGAGAAACAACCTGACATGAAAACCCCTTATTGTAAATGTTGACAAGCAAACTGTTTACTGCCATATTTGTCCTAATAAGAACAAATTCAGAACAAATGGTTAGCAATCTTTTATTGGACCAACAAGGATGTTACAAAAAGAACAAAAGGCTTTAGCTTTCGGACCAACAAGTACTTTTTCAGAAATTTAATGACAGTTATTTAGAAAATTCCATGTTATTAACACTTAGAACATGCATTAAAAAAGAGAATTAAGTCTCATTGGTTTAAACAGGCATTTAAAAACATAATTAAAATGATATCAGAGAGCTTGGATATCTTAAGTGTGCTTCCTGCTGAACCAAACTTAAAGGTCAAAGGTTGTCCAGAGATAACAGCAGGCAGAGCGTTCACCCCACATATATTATACCATGTATCAGTCTAATGAATAACAAAACACTAGGATTCTCTGCTCCCTAAATTATATATAAAGTGAAAAAAAAACCTCCCAAAGATACATTCTTCAAGAATGAGGTAAGAGCAAACCAGCAGAAGCTAGCTTCAACTCTGCTTAGAACTCTGTTAGTTGAGAATACAGCCAATGACAAGAAAATGACTCTGGAAAAAACAGTTGCATGCCAAAATATAACATATAAGAAAGTAAAAAATAAAAAAAAATAAGCCCCAAAAATTACAACAGAAATTATCTTTACATGACATATAGAAGGATTAAAGTGATGTTTCCCCAAAGTGAGTAAGTGTATCACACTGATGAATGTACAACTAGCTGAAGATATATACCCAACATACTCTCAACCAGCTATTACATTACAGAAACCTTAAGGCCTTTAGTGTTATAACAAGATGTTATACGTGATAATATCAATTGTCAGTGTAAGTGCCAGATACAAAGAAGTACTAGTCAAGGACCCCAAGAAATTGAGACTATGCAGTCTGATATGTGCAGATTTCAATAAATTGCCAGTATATAATAGAAATAATACATTTACAGAAACAGTCTAAGGAATCTAAACAAAAATTCCTAGGAATTAAATCCCCCCCCCCGAGGAAAGCAACTATAGTACTTAAAAGGAAATATATGTACATGAATCCTAATATACCATCAGTTGCACCAATCACTACAATAGTTACCCAAAAAGGAATTAAACCTGCCACAAACCACCAAGTAAATGAGACAATGCATCCTAATAAGTACAGAACATAAAAACATAACAGTATTCCTGCATATGAAAGTGCTTATTCATTAAAAGCTCAGACAGTGGGCCAGCCCTGGAGAGGAGGAATGTTCCAGTTCACCCACTGCAGGGTTTACTATGGGTGTGGGAGTAGGGTGGTTGGACTACTGCTGTGGTGGGAGGCTGGGGGGCACTAGACCACCATGGATTCAGGAAAATATATGGGACTGGGGATCAGGAGGGGGAGGGCTATTGTGGAAGCTACTAGACCACGAAAGGATTTTTTTTTTAACTACGGACTACAGATGGATATGGGGGGGTTAATATCACTATATACTTGGGGTGAAGTGGTGGAGGGGAGGGATCACTAGCCACCAGAGCATAAGAACATTTTGTCTGTGTGAGCACAGTCAGGTGGGGGGGAGCTATTCATAAATATTTTTTTTTTTAAATTCAGACAGCCGGCAGGTGAACCGGAGGGGGGGAGGGACAGCTAGCCACTAGGGATTAAATGTGTACCTGTGGAGTGGATGGCGGGGAAGGACCACTAGCCACCCAGGATTACAGGATTGAAATTTAGGAAGGATTGAACAGATTTAATAGGGGAGGCGGAATTTCCACGAAAGTTTGGAAATGGATTTACAAATTTCTGCAGAAGCGAAAGTCTAACTTTCTTTTCAGTTCCACTGGTGACATTTTTTTTTCTCACACCCCTAGTGCTGGCTTTAAGATTGGTCCTTAACCCCTTCACACCTGAGAGACACATGTTACTCTTTTTCAATTGACTTCTATTTAATTCTGGACAATTTCTAATACAAACTTAATCCACTGCTGATTTCATGATACATTGTATTAACTAGCTGTGTGTATCTTTAAAACTCTGTTATAGTACTTAACTATGCTGATGCTATTTATGAATGGCTTCTTTTAACTTTTATGTAAAGGCTATAGCCAAACGATAAACTTGAAACTTGACCCTATTTGTGAGCACCAAGTCCACTATTGTCCCATCTCAAGTAGGCTCCCAGTCTAGCTGCCTGAGAAATTCCCCCCTGCAGGGAATCTAGGATGTCCCTGCTTATAGTTGAAGCTGTTACTTGGAGGATCCAGTCTGTATACAAGAGATTAAAGTTCCCACACCAGCAGCACCTCCCCTTTTTTTGCCATTGTGCTAATGGCTTCCACCGTGCCTTGTTTGCTATCACCCCCTGTGCTGGAGGCCTGTAGATCACACTAGTTTGACAAGTGGCTCTGGTTCCTGTATCCAGGATTTATTTATTTATTGAAAATGTTTCACCAGGAAAGGCACACTGAGCAAAAAGATGCTCGTCTCCCAGTGTGACCTGGGGGAAGGGGTTACAGAGGAGGCAGGTATACATACAGTAGTTGAGCTTAGCGGCAGAGCAATACAGATAACATACAATTGGGAGGGATTACTTTTGAACTTGTTACATTAGGAGAACAGTACAGATTATAATCATCAAAGACATGGTATACATATCATGGGTACATATCAAAGCAAGAACAGTACAGAACATGATCATCAGGGACAGGGTAAACATATCATGGGTAGATAACAAGGCAATACATGAATTACATAAGTGTGAGTAACAGAATTATGGTCCCGATATCAGAACCAGTGTACCAGTAGCAGGACTTGAGTTGCAGCGAGATGCACCAGTTGACATTAGGAATTGGAGAGTGAAGTTGGGGGTAGGGGAGGAGTGGACTAGTAAACATATGGTGTATAGAGGGGAGGTTTAGGTGAGGTGGGAGGGGAGGAGAGTGGAGTTAGTAGCTGTGAGTAGGGCTGAAGAGTGTAGGTTAATTAGGAAGGAGGGAGAGAAGGGGGATGTTAGGAGAGATAAGAGTGAGTAACAGTGAGAGTGTAAGTGCATAGGGCAGGATATAAGCCAGACATTTAGGCGTGGACAAGTCGCTGGTCAGGCTCTAAGGGGCGAACGGGGAAGAGAAGCTTTTGAAGGGGGGAAGTCAGGGGCAGTTGCAATTTGGAGCAAGGAAGTTAGTGAGGGCAGAGGATAGGGAGTGTTAGGATGAGGAATGGCAGATTTGGGCCAGCAGGCCATTCCAGAGTTTAGGGAAGAGGTAAGAGAAGGCTGATTGGCCAGCGGTGGTCCTTCGGTGGGGGATGACTAAAAGTCTAGTGTCAGTGGACCTGAAGCATGGATGGGGGTAGGTGGGGAAGATAGGGAGGATACGAGGTAGGGCAGAAGGAAGCCAAGACAGAAGTTGGAAGTGAATTTAACACTATGAATTTGGTGCCGGTTGCTCAGGGATGGCATGGCCAGTGAATGGTAGAGCTTGCAGTGATGTGAGTGGGGGGGCATTGAGGGCAAAGCAGCAGAATACATTAAAGAGGGGGTCATGTTTGGCTAGGGTGGTCTTTGAGGCAGAGCTGCAGACGACATCACAGTAGTTGAAGGTGGGTAGAATCATTTTCAGGACTAAATCACATCTGACAGCTAGCCGGAGACTAGTGTGGTTCCTGTAGAGGGCGCCAAGTTTCGGGTGCAGTTTAGAGATGATAGCATCCACGTGTGTGGAAAAGGAGAGGTGATGATCGAGCCAAACCCCTGGATACCTGAAGGAGGGCACTTCATCAAGGATGGTGTTGTTTAGGGTATGGAAGATCAGAGGGGGGGTGAGCATGGATAGACGCTGACTAGTGCCGAAAGACATAGAGACAGTTTTCTTGGCATTTAGGGAGAGTTGGCTGGAATTGAACCAGTGTTGGATTTTGTTGAAGTACGTTTGAAGTTTGGAAGTGAGTTCTTCGTGTGTCTGGCCGGAGGTAAAGAGGACCATGTCGTCTGCATACATGTGGATCACGGTAGAGGTGCAAGAATTCAGTAGATCATTTAGAAGGATGGAGAAGAGGATGTGGCCAAGAACCTTGGGGAATGCCGGTGGTGATGGGGAGAGGTGGAGGTGTGGTCTGCTACTTTAGTGGATTGGGTTCTATTTAGTAGGTAGGCACTGAACCAGTTTGTGGCGGACGCTGCTAACTCTGCCCCTGATAGGTGGGATAGTAGGAGAGAATGGGATACCGTGTCGAAAGCTTTAGCTAGGTCAATGAAAATAGCGGCAGTGATTAGCCCTTTATCCATCCCAGTGAGGATAGAGTCTGTGAGTCTTAGTAGGGAGGAGGTGGTAGAGTGGTGTTTTTGGAACCCGGACTGAAATGGGGTGAATAAGTTAGTTTCTGAGAGAAAGTGGGAGAGCTGGGATAGCAAAAGGTGTTCCTGGAGTTTGGCGAGGGTGGGAGATAGGATGGTAGTTAGCAGTGGAGGAAGGGTCGCCACCTTTAGGAAGGGGTAGAACAGTGGCATGCTTCCATTCAGAGGGGAGAGAGTTGGTAGTGAAAGATTTAGTAGGGCGGCAAGGGGATTAGCGATGGCGGGGGCAGATAGGAAGAGGAGTTTGTTATCGAGACCGTCTGGGGATTTGCCTTTGGAGGGGTTCAGGGAGTGAAGGGCATCTAGGGTTCCAGTGGGGGAGATGGGTCTGAAGGAAAAGGGGTTCCTACCAGCTGGTAGGGGGCTAGATGACTGGGGGCGGTGTGGTTATAGATGTAAGGGGTGGGTGTGGTAGCAGGAGGTAGGAATTGGAAGAGGGCCAAGGCGCAATTAGTGAAACAGGAATTAAACTTGGAGGCTACCTTCAGGGGGTCGGAGAGGAGAGTCCCTTGGGTGAGGAGGAGGAGTGGGGGGCTTGCTGTTTGGGGGGAGAAAAGGGAGTTAATGACCTTCCAGAATTTCGAAGGTCTCCCAAGATTTGCATTTAGGGTGTTGTTGAAATATTCAGCCTTAGCTAAGCGGATGGCCTTTGTGCACTTGTTGCAGAGCATGCGGTAGGTGATAAAGTTGCTTGAGAGGAGTGTGGCTTTGTAGTTATGCCAGGCCTTATCACGGACTTGTTGGCAAGCTATCAGCTCAGGGGATATCCAGGGTAGGTGAGATCCATGGACTCTAGCCCGGCACTGGGGGGGCGTGTTAGTCCTAGGCGGAGAGGAAGGTGTTCCGAAAGTGCGTAAGGGCAAAAATCCATATTAGAGCAGCTAGAGCTCGGGACCCAATTTCAGTGAGATAGATCTTCCAGGAGGGGGGAGAGGTTGAGGGATTTGTATGACCATTGGAATGTAAATTTGGGAGGGGATTTAACTCTGTGTATTTTGCAGACCAAGTAGATTAGGTGATGGTCACTAATGGAATCAGGGAGGAGGCCAGAACTGATGACGCAGTGTGGGTGGGATGTAAGTGCCTAGTCTAGTAGGGAGTGATTACCGTACTTATGATTTGAGTGTGTAGGTTCCATAATGGTTTGGCTAAGGTTAAGAGCTGTAATCTCAGTTTGGGTTTTGTTAAACATGGGTGCTAGACAGTTGTGGTTAAAATCACCCATGACATATAGTTCACCTGACTGGGCTAGAGATGAGAGTTGGCACAGTAGGTCAGTGACTATTGTGGTAGGTGTGCCTGGGCAACAATAAATACTGGCCGCAAAGATAGGTAATGAGGAGGGAGGGGATAATTTTACCATGAGAAGCTCCTAGGCTTTGGGTTCAGCTTTTGTAAGAGAGACTGAGAAGTGTAGGGCTGATCTGATGTAGACAGGCACCCCTCCGCCTTTGGAGGGCCAGTGTTGCCTTGTGATAGTGAAACCTGGAATAGCAGTGGTATTATCTGGTAGACTGGAGTTTAGCCAGGTCTCAGATAGGATGATTATGTCAGGGGTGTGGTGGGTGGCTAGGACCTGAAGCTGATCGAGCTTAGGGGCTAGGCTGCGAATATTTAGGTGGAGAAGGCATAAGCCTTGGGGGAGACGGCCTGGATGAGTGTCAGTGGTGGTCTTGAATAAGAGGTTAGGTAAGGGGTGGTCTGAACCTGTGGTTGGGGTTGGGCCGGGTTAGGGTGTATATCCCCTGCAGCCAGTAGGAGTAGGGCGATGGTTAGGTGGCAGCGTAGAACACAGAGAGACTGGGATTTTGCCATGCGCTGGCTGGGGGCACCAGTAGGGTGTGCTGAGTGGAGGGAGAGGGTACAAGAGTGGGAGAGAGTGGCCAGAAGGCAGCCAAAGGAATAGGCTGAGGAGGAGAGTGGTGTGGGGAAATGGGACCAGGACATAGCTGGGAGGGATGATGTGGACTTAAAGGGGGCATATGTAGGATGGGTCAGGATAGGCAGTGGGGGGGGGTGTGCTGGGAAGCTGCTTAGAGGGGGAGTTAAAATGGGATGGGACAGTAGAACGGGGGCGATCAGAAGTACAAGGGTTGTTGATGGGACCATTTTACCAGATTTGGGGAAGAGATGCCCTGGCATGGTGCCTTGGTAGTAGCAAAGTATCCTGGTTGCCCCTCAGATAGCGTAGATACCACTTTGGAGTAGTGGTGCTGTCACGGACTCTAATGGACAGGGTACAAGGTTCAAGACCTTGTCAGGGCAGTTGGAATAGGACCTTGCTTGGAGCTGGGATCCAGGTTGTAGGTGGCTTAAAGTGGGCTGGGTTTGGGCCAGAAAACAGGGTTGAAATAGTGACTCCTAGTGGTCAAATGAGGTTAGTGACGGGTTGGGTGTGGGACAGGTGATAGGGCAGAGGTTGTAAGTAGGGCTAGCCAGGTGGCAGGGCTAGGGTATGGCGTGAGCAGAGGCAGGGGTGGGACTAGGGAGAGAAATAGCCTGAACAGGTAGAGAGGTTACAGGAAGCAGGAAGGGATTCTGGCAGGGAGTCTGGGGTGGGAAGGTTAGAGGGTCCCTCTAGTGGCAAGCAGGTATAACCTGCAAATGGAAAAGTGGGGGCTTAGAAAAAATAAAGAAGAGGAAGTGAGGTCATGGGGCACTGCCTATATAGGTAGAGCTGACCCGGGGTGGGCGGGGCAGTCAGTGTGTGCAGTGTGTCAGTGGGCTAACCCCCCTTCACAAGGGTGCAGCTGTAGAGGTACTGTAATTACCTCTTGTCGGCACCCGCGGTGAATCCGCTCCTGGAGGGAGCTCCATTGACTGCAGGGCAGGCAGCTGAGTTGAAGCTGCTACTTGGAGGATGACTAACAGTATCTACAATGCCTCCACAAAGGTTATCTGACTCTCCTGTGGACTGATCCTATGATTTCCCATTTTCCAAGTCAGTGCCCCTAACCACTAGATCACACTGCCTTACCTTGAAGGCCTAGATCTGGGTGGACTGGAGCATTGGGGGTTAAGTGACTTCCTGCAGGTCACCTAGTATATTGAGGAGATGCAAACATTTAATTTACTGGCCAAAGCTCCTCTGTTGGTGACTACTTTGTAAAACTGCACCAAACTGGCACCCTCCCTGACCACATGGCTGCCTCAATATACAGTAGATGCTAAAGAGTATTCCTACTTTTTAAGTGTCAAGTGACTATCTACATGATGGAGAATTATCATATGGGACCAAAGGCACCTGTGTGGTGTGACAAACTGCACCATTTAAGAGCCCCTTAGAAATGGGGCCCAAGACTCATGTTGCACCTTTAATTTATCTTTCCAAAATGGCCACTACAATCTTCTAGTTTTATTCAGTCTGACTGCAGAAAAATCATGTAATTTTCTAGTCTGTGGTGAAAGCATTGTTAGGAATATTTGAATGTCTAGGCTTCAAGTGTTTTCATTAAGGAATGTAGAGGGTGTTCTGGGACAGTTAGCTCACATCCCTGGTACCAAACCTCCCCCTTACTAACTTTGACCATATGCCACCAGTATAGGCATCCTACTAAAATGGTGTTTCACTAACTTAAATGCACTACAGCAGAAATGGGCTGGCAAAGAATCACTGTGCTTGGCAGTAGCTTCATTAATTACCTCTCCGACAGATGAGGCAGACATCGGTAAATTAGTGGCTGAGCACTTGAGTGAACATGCTAGATTTTCAAAAAGGGGCCATCAGAACATAATGAATCTCCAATCAAACCACTAGCAGTCTTAAGCGCTCCAACCTCCTTCTTTGCATTTCAATTTTTTTCTCTCTCACAGAGTGGTCACACAAATCAAACTGCCAATAACATTTACGTTTTTTTAATGTCACTCTGACAGCTTTTATTGAGGCTTTTTGAAAAGGCAATAAACAACAGAGAGGGATTTAATGTAGTCTATTTTTTTTCCTCTTAAAGAGAAGCAGATCTAACATTTGGATTCCTTCAGAAAATATTGTGAACAGAGTTAATGAACATCAGAAAAATAAAACAGTCACATATAAGCAAATATTCCCAATAGTCAGAAATTATGGTGCTCTGTTACGATATCAGGGATATACAACTGCAACAAAACCTTCTTATTAGGACAAGATCAATAAAGTACTATTCATTTAGTGAAAGGACTGCAGCAGCTCTCCTAAAGGGACATTCCTGCAAACCTATCAGGAAATTTTTATTTCATGCATCAATACTTTTTGTAAAGAAAGAAACAAAACAGCAGTATACTCTAAGGAAAGTGCAAAAAGCTAAGGAAAATTATAACAAGGGTCTGCCCATTTCTTTTTCTACCTTATAAATGTGCCATCGGCCTTTGCTCTGTCAGTGGCCTATCTATTCATACTCATCTGTATTGCTCCCTTATGCCTATCCCATGCCTGTTTAAGCCATGCACTGTATTCATAGCCACTACTTCCTGAGTTAGACCGTTCCATGCATCCACCACCCTTCCTGTGAAAAAGAATTTCCTCACATTACCCCTTACATGGCCTCCATCTAATCTCATGCTGTGTCCTCTTCCCCTGCTATTTTTCTTATATTTAAACATGTTAGACTCTTTCACCTTGTTAATGCCCTTAAGGTGTTTGAATGTCTCGATCATATCACCTCTCTCCCTCCTTTGCTCAAGGGTATACATATTGAGCTTCGTTAATCTGTCCTCATATGTCTTCTGATGCAGTCCCTGCACCATGTTGGTTACCCTTCTCTGGACCACCTCAATTTGGTTAATGTCCTTGTGAAGGTGTGGCCTTCAGTACTGCATGCAGTACTCCAGATGGGGCCTAACCAGTGTCTTGTAAAGAGGGATTATTACCTCCCTCTTACGACTTGTGATACCCCTACTAATACACCTTAACATCCCCCTAGCCTTACCTACTGCTTCAGAGGTCTGTTTGGATGATTTCAGGTCATCGGTGATGATGATGCCCACGTCTCTTTCTTCCTTTGTGACTGCCAGCAACTCCCCTCCCAGCCTATAGGTGGCTTCAGGGTTTCTCTTCCCTATGTGCATGATCTTGCACTTCTTTGCATTAAATCCCAGTTGCCACTCTTCTGACCATTTTGCTAGTTTATCCAGATCTCTCATTCTGCCTACCCCATCTGAATCATCTACTCTGTTGCAGATCTTGGTGTCATCTGCAAACAGGCAAGCCTTACCCTCTAGTCCATCTGCAATGTCACTAATGAAGATATTGAAGAGGACTGGCCCCAGGACTGATCCCTGAGGTACCCCACTTGTGACTTGCATCTCTTCTGATTGTATACCATTTACCACCACTCTCTGTTTTCTGCCTGTCAACCAGTTTGCCAACCAGTTGACCAACTTCTGACCTACCCAGAGCCTACCCAGCTTATTTATCGATCTTCTATGTGGAACAGTGTCGAAAGCTTTGCTGAAGTCAAGGTAGGCGACATCAGCTGCCCCCCCTTGGTCCACCAGTCTGGTTACCCAGTCAAAGAAATCTATGAGATTAGTTTGACAGGACCTTCCTTTTGGCATAATGACTAGAATATTACCCTTCATGATCTGAAACCCTTGTGTCATTCTCTGTCAGAAATCTGTCCATTCCTGCTTTGACTTACCTGGTAAACAAATTTTAATCATTTAAAATAATACTAAAATCTGACTATATACTTCTATGACGGCATTGAACCTACTTTGCAAACCAATGTTACCTCTGATTATGCAACCTTTTCTATACTCTGTACCCTATATGTATATTGAAATCCTGATGTAATTTTTTTCACCTTGTTTTTGAACCATCTTCTACATTTGCCACTGTCTGTAATTTCCCTGTTATTTGCTTTGTAATTCTCCCAGGTCATGCCAGAAAATAGTCATCTCTGTGGCTAGTGCACTTACCTGGTAAACAAAATCTAAATAAATAAAAGTCTGAACTGTTTTAGCTCCCACTGCCTCAGTGGGTATGCTATTCCTTGTGAAGATTACCTTGCTGTGTGAAGCAATGAAACATAGAAACATAGAAATTGTAGGCTGATAAGGACCTCCAGGCCCACTGAGTCTGCCCAAGTGTTCTATCTCAGTGTTACTCAAGGACCATAGGTGATCTGGGTAATTTTCGGCCCTGGCCCCCTCTCCAGAATTCACTTGTACCTATCCCAAGCAAACTTACCGTCACTGTTTTGAACCCCACAACTTCCTCAGGGAGTGCATTCCACCCATCCACTACCATTTCTGTGAAGTAGTGTTTCCTAATGTTTCCCCTTAAATCTTCCCCTTCTAGCTTCATCTCATGACCCCTTTTCCTTGAGAGCCTGTTATTCTGGAAGATACTGTCATCCAGGACCTTGTTTATTCCCTTTTGGTACTTAAAGGTCTCAAGCATGTCCCCCTCCTCTTTCACTCCTTTGCTCCAGGGTATACACATTGAGGTCTTTTAACCTCTCCTCATATGTCAAATTGCTGAGTCCTCACACCATTTTCCTTGCCTTCCTCAGGACCCTTTCCTCTCAATCCACATCTCTCCTGAGGTACAGTCTCTAGAACTGGACACTATATTCAAGGTGTGGCTTCACCAGTTGTTTGTACAAGGGCATCATCACCTCCCTCCTCCTGCTCATAATACCCCTGCTTATGCATCCCAGCATTCTATTGGCCCTTGCTTCTGCCCTCTTGCCTTCTTTAGCCACCTTGAGATAGTTGGATATGATTATACCAAGGTCCCTCTCCTGCTCTATCACTCACAGTATCTGATCTTTCATCCTGTATTCTGCTTCTACATTTCTACTCCCTAAGTGCATAACTTTGTACTTTTTGGCATTAAAGCTCAACTGCCACACTTTTGACCACTCCCTTACTTTGTGTAAATCCCTTATCATTTTTTCTACCCCATTGGCAGGGTCTACTCTACTGCAGAGCTTTGTATCATCTGCAAATAAACAGACCTTCCCCTCAGCCCCTTCCACAATGTCCCCTATGAAAATATTGAACAGGATCAGTCCCAGTACCGACCCCTGTTGTACCTCGCTAGTCACCCTTCCCTCTCCTGATGGAACTCCATTAATGATCACCCTTCGTCTTCTTTCCTCCAGTCAATTCTTCACCCATCTCTCCACCTCTGGTCCCACACCCAGGGCTCTCATTTTGTGCAGAAGCCTTCTGTGTGGCACAGTGTCAAATGCTTTACTGAAGTCTAGGTACACCACATCCACTGCCCTTCCCTGATGTATCACTCTGGCCACCCAGTCAAAGAATTAAATTAAGTTCATTTGACATAACCTCCCTTCCATGAAATCGTGTTGTATGTGATCCTTCAGGTTATTTGAATCAAGGTACTTGATAATTCTTTCTTTCAGTAAATTCTCCATTAATTTCCCCACCACTGATGTCAGGCTGAGTGGCCTGTAGTTACTTGCCTCTTTTGTGCTTCCCCCCCTTATGAAGAAGGGCTACGTCCACTCCCTTCTAGTCATCTGGAACCACCCACGTCTCTAATGATCTATTGAACAGACCAGTTAATGGTTCTGTTAGTTCCTCTCTCAGCTCCCTCAGTATTCGGGGGTGAATCCCATTAAGTCTCATAGCTTTGCTAATCTTTAGTCCTGCTAGTTCATTTAGGACCCCTTCACTTTGCATAGGCTAATAGGTTTGTATCCACCTCCTCCCCAGCATTCCCCCTCTCCCTGATATGCCCTCATATCCCTTCCCCCTCCATTGTGACTACAGAGCAAAAGTAGCTATTTGGGATATCTGCCTTCTCCTGATCCCCCTCCACCGTCTCCCCTCCCTTATCCCTCAGCCTAACTGTCCCACCCTTTGTCTTCCTTCTTTTGCTCACATACCAGTAGAAGGTTTTATCCCCTCTCTTAACTGATTGTGTTATACTGTTTTCAGCCCTTGCCTTTTGCTCTCCTGACCTTAATTCCTGTCTTTTGCCTTTCCTGGTACACTTCTCAATCTTCCTACCTATGTATCTGTTTGTATCTCCCGAATGCCGCTCTCTTGGCCCTGACCTTTATTACTATCTCCCTACTGAACTATAGAGGTTTGCTTTTTTTCCCTGTTTTTACTGACCTGTCTGACTCAGAGATTTGTGGCATTTACTATAGCCCGTTTATTTTTTCCCATTTTTATTCCACCCCCTCCAGATCTTCCACCCCTACAAGAGTTTTCTTGAGGCAATCTCCGATACTCTTAAGGTCTGCACTCCTGAAATCTAGGACTTTTACCTTAGAATGTTTTTTTCTGTTGCTGTCCATACTGTATTATGGTCGTTTGTGCCTTGGCTTCCCCCCACTGAAACCCCTCCCACTCTGTCTCTTTGTGAAAATCAGGTCCAGTACTGCCCCTTCCCTAGTAGGTTCCTTTATTAGCTGTCTCAAGAGTGCCCTATGTAGGGAGTCAATGATATCTCTACTCCTCACAGAGGCCAGTTGTGCTTAGTGCTTGATAATGTTTCCCCTTAAAGAGCTGCTGACACAGTCAGGAAAAACACTGAAAAGCAAAATATTTAGAAACAATTCAGCTTGTACTTCACATAAGGGTCTCAATTTTCAAAAGGGCTGGGAGACCAATGAAAGCTGTGGCAAATTGCAGCTTGCATTAAATTCCAATGCACCATGGACCCAGTACCAGATTTTGGTCCAGGAGGGGGTCCTGGCCCCAAAACCCCACTATTGCCACAACCACTCACATGCGACAACCAACTGGCATGCTGGAGGAGTTTAACGGAGGCTGCTGACATCACTGGCAGTGGGACAGGACACAGAGAAGGGTTGACAAGTGTAGCAGCAGGACCACATGGACATCTGCTGAGTGTGTCAGCCATGTGACCTGTCAGGCGATGACCTGCCAGGATGAATGGCATGGTGACACTGTTTGTGTCACATGGCAGACAGCCTATAACAAAGTGAAGTATGGCACCCCTACCCATGACACTGTCTACACACCCATGGCTATCTGTCTGCAACTACCACAGTCATCCTGTGGCTGTACATTGTGCAGGACCCAGAAGGAGGTCAGGTGATGGTGGTATCAATAGGACACATTGTGAGGGGGCACAAACAGGATGACAGTATACCTGGAGTTGAAGACAGTGCACAATACGAAGCTGTGCACAGCTAATGAAATTGTATTGAGTAACACTGAATGCTTTTAGCTTTGCTTATGCTGAGACAGTGGGGAAGGGGGTGTTGTGAGGACATCTTCTACTAACCAGTGCTAGGAGGCAAATACAAGGAAGTGCTGTTGGGGAGTGTAGTCCCTAACCAGAAGCATGGGACTACTGCTTGGAAACTGTTGAGAGGTTTTTACTTTGACATGCATTAGCCTTGTTCTTTAAAGATTTGGTTTGGCTGGCATAACAATGTTTTTTTTTTTTTAAAGATTACCTCTAGATCTAGCAAGATGCCAGCTGCACTGGGCCAGCCGTCAGAAGCAGAATAGTTTTTGTCAATTTTATGTAGTTTTCATTTAGTTATTTTGTTTGTCAGTTAGTGATTTTAGTTATATAGTCAGGGAATTACAGTGAGTGAGACTAGCTGAGGTTATTGTATCTTTCGTGATTAGGTAGACACTAGACACTAAATGCTAATGTTTCTGGTAAAGTTTTCACTAAAGTTTCTGCTGTGTGTTTAAAGCTGTAGCATGCAGCATACAGCACTTTGGCTGCTAATTCGTCAGCCCACTTTGTTCTTCATTGTCTCATGATCATCTTCGTTGTGAGGTGACCTCTGTACCTTGGCCTGCCCTAACTGCTTACCTTTGGGAAGAGGATGTAGCTGTGACTGGGAACCTGTGAGTTCTGGAGGAGCCTTGGTGAGTTAAGACCTGTGACTTGAGAGCCTCATAAATGGTGTTTATGATCTGAGAGCTGCAGTGAGTGGACCTCTTCGAGTGGAAGGTGGTGAGTCCAATTTTGCTGGCAGACCACTGAAATATCCAGAATGAGATTGATGTGATTTTGTGTGGATTTAGCTTTGCTGTGGTCTGGATGAACTTTGCTGGTGCCTGGTTGCTCACCTGGGGGTAGTTGCCCTGCTCGAGCCATCCAGTGTGGAGGTGTCAGAGGATGCTTGCCAGAGGGTATAGTGTCCCTGATTACCTAGGGGTGTCTCCTTGGAGCATTGTCAGAGGACAGTAGCTCTTTGGCACACCCTAGTCTAGGGGCTGCCTGGGTTTGGGTGTCTGCCTTCAGAGTTGTGCTTCTGGGGCTGGTGGTCGAACATAACTGAGGAAGCCTTACTGGACTAGTGGTAGCCTAGCTGCTGGTGTGGTTGCAGCACTTGGGATGGCAACCTGGTTCAGGTTGTCCAGTGGGAGGCAGCCGGTGATGCTCATCAGAAGGTGGCATAGTCCTGATTGCCTTGTGGGTCACCTCAAAGGGTTCATCACAGGACAGATTTTCTTTGGGGAACCCTAAGCTGGGGGCTGCTTAGGTCAGGCTGTCTGCCTCTGTGGTACTATATCTCTGAGCAGAAGCTGACGTTGGAGAGCTGTTTCCATTTTTTTGGACTGGTCACACTTTGAAGATATTGTGGGTCTCTCCCTGGAAGTTCTTCTGGCTTGGGCAGGCCTTAGATTTCATTTTTACATGAACTGGGAGTCTGTTCGAGAGCCTCATTGACTCTTTTACTTCAATTATTCTGCAATACTTGACTGTGGTAGTGAGAGTGCTACAGTCTTAAACAAGTTTTGTGAGGGCTGAGGTTGGGGGTGAGAACTCCACTCCTGCCTGAATTCAGTTTTCTAAAGCTTTGGCATGCTTTAGCTTTATATTGGGCAGTTAACTTTCATCAGAAATGAACTGCTACTGATTCTGTTCAATACCCTGATTACTGTTTATTTTGTTTAAAATGTTGTTTTGTGTTTAGATAAGATTGATTTTTCATTATTTATTTGGGAGATTTTTTTTTTTGTTTGTGTTATAATTTGTATTTTTGGTGAGTGTCTATTAAGTTTGTCATTGACTGCCGTTAGCTTGGTACAGCTGATATGTGTTGGCAGGAATCTTGTGTGGTCAAGCACTACTCTCCAACTAGGTTACGGGACCTCCGCCCTTTCAATTGCCCTCTGCTGTCCCTATTAAGTTTTATAGGCATTGTCATGTCTTGGGGATAGTTAGCAGGAGGTGGAGGGGTGGGGGGCCCAGGCTTGGTGGGAATGTGGAGTGGGGGGGGGTAGATCCTATTCGGGCAGTGTTGTGCAATGCCAGATCTATCAAAAACAAGACAGCAGTGAGACTGCTGCTGTTGTTGGGTCATCTGACCTGGCTTGTATCACCGAGGCCTGGCTGGATGAGAACGCTGGTCCAATCTTGGAGTCAGCCATTCTGGCCAGGTACTCGGTGATACATCACCCAAGGGAGGATTGTCAGGGCAGGGGTGTAGCCATTTGTTTTAAATCAGAACTGGGCCTTGTAGATGTGCCAGTGGGCATGACCAAATCTTTTCAGTGTATAGTGGGCACAGGTGTGGGTTGCAGGATTCTTCTCGTCTGCCGTCCACCCAGGGGAGAGAAGCAATTCCTGCAGAAAGTCCCAGACTTCATCATCGACATGGTATTAGAATCCCCTAGATGGATGGTTCAGTGCGTGGGTCAATGAGAAACTCTCTCAATTTGGTCAGGACCTCATCCAACTCATGACTGCATTGGGCTTTACACAGGTAATTACCTCTGTGACCCACCGTTATGGTCACTTGTTGGATTTGATATTCCTACTTGGGATGGAGATCTGACTTGGCAGTGGAGCCAGTTGGATTGTCTGACCATCACACTATAAGGTTCAGTTTCCAGGCTCCCCCAATAGACCTGCTCCTATGGAGATGGTCCGGTACCACACTTTAAGGTGTTTGACCCCAGATGGTCTTGCGGCGGTACTGGACCTATCGGGCATAACAAGTGTAAGCTCATATCCAGGAGATCTGCAATATAATATAATAATCCTATAATAAGGCAGTGATGGTGGCCCTGATTCCATAGTTCCTGTCCATATTCGCCCCATCACTCTTCATCCTTGGTCTCTTTGGTTTGATGAGACTTGAGGGAGTTGAGGCAAGTGGGGCTAAGGCTCAAGTGGTGCTGGTGGAAATCTGGCCTTGATGCTGACAAACTTACATTGAGGGCCCATTATAAGGACTATCAATTGGCCATCTCCCATAAGAAGGCAACCTTTCTGTTCAGGGAGATTGCTGCTGTGTGGAATCGACTAGCTCAGCTGTTCTGAACTGTCGACAGGCTGTGCTATGCAGTCTGTCTTCAGTCTTGGAGATCATTTTCGCAGAATAAGTGTGATGACTTTGCTCAGTTCTTCACAGATAAGGTTGCTAGCATCAGGTCGGAGATCTGTGCAACACGTTCTAATGGGTATGGTGGTGGTCGGTAGGAGGTCGTAAGCGCCCAGTTTGTCTGGTCCAACTTTGGCTGACTGGCGATCACTGATATCATGAAGATCATCCAGGGTAGTGGCTGACCTACTGTAGTCTATGATCCTCTCCAGTCTGGATTCAGGAAGAGGCATAGTACCGAGATGGCATTCGTTCAGGTACTCAATGAGGCTGCCTATTCAGTGGTGGATCACCTTCAAGGTCAACTTGCTGACCTACAAGGCCCTACTCAGACAGGGACCCTTGATATTTGCAAGATCTCGTTTGCCCCTATTGCCCTCTCCATCCACTCCTCTCATCTGATGAGGGATTGCTAGAGGTTCGCAGGGTTTGTTTCAAGACCTTTAGTGCCCAGTCTTTTGCATTGGTGGCCCCAACCCTGTGGAACTCTCTACCTCACTGGGTGAGAGAGAGTACCTGACTGTGGAGAGTTTTAAATCAGCACTTAAAACACACTTATTTAATATGGCGTTTCCTGATTTTTGATAAATTTTTGGCTGTTGTCTAATCCTTGAATTTTTACTTTTATTAGATACTGATAGTTTTAAGTTTTGTTTCATGTGCAAGTGTTTTTGATCACTGTGAACTGCGCTTTTTTTACAAATAAAGTTTTGATTGATTTTTTTTGATTGATTCAGTTACAAATGCTAAAGCATGGTATCACATGATCCAAGAGTACATCAGGGTCAGTGACTATAAAACGACCACCCTGTGTGAGTGGGGTGAGCATGAGGGGAGCATGCGGTCACCGCATGCGGAGATGCACCCCGAGACAAGAGCATTTGCCCATGGCAGATGTGTCCGGTGGGGCAGGCAGGAATGAAGACCACGTACTACTCTAAGGTAAACAATCCAGGCATATGTATTAAAAATACTGGGGGTGATTCAAGGACGAATGTTGCAACTAGCAGGCGTATGTGAGTTGCAACATTCACTGATATGCCGGGGACCCTGTCCCATATTCTAAGAGTGGCAGGGTCCAGGCACTTACTATGTGTGAATTACAACATGCATAGGCTCACACCACTGACATGATGTAATAGCCCTGCATGTCGCAAGTTGCAGCCCGCTGCAGACTGCCCCCCTGTAGCTCCCCCTTTCCCAGAACACCACTTCATGCACCAGGGGGCAAGGGGGCTAAACAGGTGGCACAAGAGTCTGGGGGGTGCACAGTGGAGAATGGATCCCTGTGGGTCTCTGACATTCGGGGTTGGAGGGCATGGAAGTGTCCATGGGGGCATGGGAAGCACAGTGAGACCTTTGCCGCAGCACTGTGGAGTATGCATCCATCAAATGGCACCAAGGCATGCCCCTTACAGCATCTCTGAGATGCTCTAAAATAGCTCCACCAGTGCTGCTCCTGGATTTGTGGATGTGGGTTACGGCAGCCACCCTTCTGGAATAGGGTGCAGTTGCTGCTGTAACCCACCCTTATGCCATGTTGTTGTTGGTTGTTGCTTGTGGGTGGTGTACACCATGATTGGCATAGCCTGCAGCCAACATGACACAAGGTGCCTTTTGGAATAGGGACTGGCATAACGCATGGCACAAGTCACGAGTTTCATCACGGGGTTTGGCGTAACTTAACTTGAGCCGGTGTACGCCATCCTGGATTTGGACCCCCTATTTCAGAATGTGAGACAATCCTGGGAAATTATTCTTATACCCAGCACAGATCATCACTATGGGTGACCAAAATGAGCAACTGCTTGATATATTATGTGACACTGGTTCAGCAACTAAGTGTAAAACTTGCTGTATGTATGCTTCTGAGGAGGTGGAACTGTTGCATAATGAATACATATGCCCTAAATGCAAGGAGAATGACAAATTGAAAGCAGAAATAGCAAAATTAAAATCACTCTTGCAGAATAAAGAGATACCAAACATTAAAAAACTTGACAAACTTAAAAACACTGCAAATGACAAGAATGATGGGTACACCGATAGTGCAATCAAATCCACTGATGAAGGGGAATGGGCCACAGTTATTAAGGCTCATATGTGTAAAAGAAGGAGGGCAATGGGGAAAAATGAGGTGCGATGTCCTAACAGATTTCAAATACTATCTAACTCAGAGGATGGGACAGAATTATATCAAAATGCCCAGGCCAGTAATTGTAATGCAAAGGTGACTGAACACTAGAGTCAGGACTCTAACCATATATTAGTTCTTGGTGACTCTATTATAAGAGGGTGCAATACTATTACATGTCAAGTAGATAAGCTAAATAGAGAAACTAATTGCCTGCCAGGTGGCAGAATCAATGACACAAAATGGTGCAGCTGTAGAGAGCTGTAATTCTGCATCAGAGGGAAGGCGGCAGTGAAGCAGATCATATCGGCAGCTCCGAGGGAGGAATTCACTAGATGGGAGTTGGCAGGGAAGCGGGCCACATCGCAGCATCAAAGGAGGAGTCAGCAGGCCACATCAACAGCACCAGGAGGAAGGAAAGCTATGGGAGGCAGCAGCAGGTAGCAGTCAAAAAGAAAGGTCAGGCTCCCAGCAGGATTTTGGCCAACTGAGGAAAGAGGTGGGCAGTTCAAACTGCGGTTGGGCTATAAGTAGCCCAGACCCAGCAGCGCTGTTGAGAGAGCTGTAATTCTGCATTGGAGTGAGGTGACAGTGAAGCAGCTCTGAGGGAGGAATTTGCCAGAGGGGAGGTGGCAGGAAAGCGGGCCACATTGGCAGCATCAAAGGAGGAGGCAGCACACCACATGGGAGGCAACAGGAGAAAGGAAAGCTATGGGAGGCAGCAACAATTGGGAGCCAGTAGGAAAAAGCAGGCTCCCAGCAGGATTTTCAGCCCTCCCACCCACTCTGCTCCAACACCTTTATTAAATAGACTGAGGGAACCACACCCATAGGGGTGCACCAACAAGGAGCAGTAGGAGGAGGATTACCCTGAAGGGGTGGCACCAGGGTGAAGCTGGACTCGGCTTGATTAAAGGGACCAATACTGGATGCTGGGCACAAGAGGACTGGGAAATGAGGGAAACCTCAGTGTCTGTAGCATTTAAGAAGAGCGGAAAGAAGTGAAAGATGAGCTGTGGTGGCAAAAGAGAAGGGGGGCATCTCTCATGCTAATAGGTGGCAAGGAAACATCTGCAAAGCAGCTATGATACTTTGTCTTTCTCCAGGGCTAAATTTCTTCTGTGCAAAGGTACTGTGACATATTTCTTCTGTGCTAAGGTACTACGGCATATTTTGGGGGGGCTGTTCATAACTTTCTTCTGCTCAAAATTGCTCATAACTTCAAAACTAAGGTACTGTGGCATTCTTGGCGCAGGGCTTGGATATTGTGGTAAAATTGGGACTTCTTTGGTGCTCACAATCCTCAAAAATTAAGGTCCTGTGACATTTAAGGGCGCTTAAATGGTATAAATGGTTCTGCATAACCAGGGGAAACTGTGGGAAGTTCTGAAATCCAAAGTTCAAATTATGTTGTTTTGTGGTTTTTTTTGTCATTGTTTATAAGGGTATCTCTGGGTCTGGAATCTAAAAAACTCAAAGCATTTTTGGGGTACTGTTTATTTGGTTCTGTAGCACATAAAACTCAGACATTGCTTCAGTGCATGAATTCATAGCCACAGGAGTTTCAATGTCTGGAAACTAAAGCCACAGGGATGGATACTGATATTTCAAATGGGGGATTTTTTCACACTAGGGTCTGAGATCTAAAGCTTGCTATAGGCCATAGGGAAAATTGAGGGCCGTACAAAGTGGAGGGGTCAATGGAGCAGGGTGGTGGGGTGTACTTGTTGTGGAACAGCCAAGGTGCTGAATATAGTTTGGAAAATGGGAGGTTGCATGGTATATAGGCAGCTTACGCAGCTGAGGGAGAAGGTGGGATTGGCTGAGATGGATGCTAAACTGTGAAAGAGAAAGGGAGAGGAATAGAAGGGAGGACAGGAGGGTTCCTCTGAGGGAAAAATAGCAACCAGAGGTGAAGCTGTGAGGGGACAGAGAATGACAAAAGGGGGGTGTTGTAAGGGGACAAGGAGCAAATACAGAAACAGGAAGGGGAAGCTGGGTGGGGACTGCAGAAGAACAAGGGAATATGGAAGCAGGGAAGGAGGGGTAGGAGATGGCTTTAGTGGGACTACAGGAATCCCAGATAGAGGCAGCAATGGACACAAGGGAAACCAGAGGGAATTGTACCCAATAGCTCCGTATGAAGTCCGAACAATCCAATGATTCTCCTGTTACAAAATGGCTGGCCAGAGTATGATGAGTTAAGTGTAAGGACCCACAGCCCACACAGAGGACAAGGGAGGAGGGAGAATGGGGTGAAGCCCCTGCCAGGGTGATACAGGCAGTGGGCTTGGAGCAGAAAAATAGATATGCTCCACTAGGAACACTAAATGGGGGAAAAAATTCAGAAGGTGGAGTAGAGGAGTATCCAGGGCACATAGGAGCAGCAAACATGAAGAAAGGCTCAGGAAAATTAGAAAAGGGAGATGTCCTTTCGGGAAAAAATAAGGAGGGTGGTAAACATGGGGTTGAGGTGCGGGGGGGGACACACCCCAGAAAGGGCAAACCCTATAGGGGGGAGACAGCATGCTCAGGTTCAAAAGGGCTAGGGCTGGATTGGGCTGGGAAAGGGGAAAGTCCTCCATGGAATTCAAGCAGGGCACAGCTAGGGGTAGATCATCAGGGAGGGGAACAAGCTTGAGGATGGTGAGGCAGAAGAGGGCAGCCTAGTAACAAATGCCTGCATGGGGCAGGGAGCTAGAGGAGTGGAGGGGATGACAGTACACCAGTAGATGATACAGGCCAAGGGGATAGTGAGAATAGTGTGGGAAATGGAATGCAAGGGGTTGTGAGAAGGATAGAAGGGAAAAGTAAACAAAAAGTGCTGGAGAACTGGGTCCTATTTGTTGGTGACTCTATAATGAAATTAATTAGATGGGCCGGGGGGGGTAAGAGTAGCACAGTATGGGTTCAGTGTCTGCTAGATATGATGGTAGCAGAGGACATAGAGGACATTCACTATATCCCCTCAAGGGGGAAACAGCAGGATGAGAAAACACACCTGATGTTCCAGCTGGGAACAAATGACCTGGTGGGAAGAGTTTGTGGAGTTGGGGAGGGGTCTTGGACAAGTAGCATGCATGGTAACCTTCTTTGAGGTGCTGCCTGTCTATGGCATGGGTGAGGTTAGGGTGCTCCACAGCATGGGATTCAATCAGTGGTTGAAAAACTGGTGCAGAGCTCAGGGATTTGGCTTCACTGAGGACTGGGGGTCCACCTGACATGAGGCAGGCCTATACTAGCGTGATGGTCTGCATCTGTCCAGGAGGGGAACCAGGGTCCTAGGTGATAGGTGTAAATGCTTCATTGGCAAGCATGTAAAATAGCCAAGGGGGGAGGCACTGGAAAGGAGCAGAGAAATCTAGCATCCCCAAAACAATTAAGGTAGTAAGTGAGGTAAACACCAAGATAGAGATGTTGATAGGGAGAAGGGCAGGGGTAAATGGAGAAAATGACAAAGGCAATAAGGACAGGGATAGGGCAAAAAGGGGTAAGTCCATGAAGAAATGGAGGGTAATGAGTACCAATGCCCATAGTCTGGGCAACAAGCTCCCTGAACTGGTGGCCTTGATGGAAGAGGATGCCTGGATATTGCAGCAATCACAGAAACATGGTACTCAGAGAACCATGACTAGGATGTTAACATGCCATGGTACACAACCTACAGGAGAGACAGGGATGGGAGAAGAAGGGGAGGAGTAGCTCTCTATGTAAGGGAAGGAATAAAAGGAATGGAACAAAAGAGTAAACAGGGAGGAGAGGAGGCACTCTGGGTTACCTTAGAGACTACAAATGGCACCACAATCTGCACAGGGGTTGTATACAGACCCCAATATCAGGGGGAGGGAATGGACAAGAAGATTATAGAAGGCATCCATAGGATGGTAGATAAAGAGGAGATATTGTTGATGGGGACCCGAATATGACAGATGTTAACTGGAGCACTTTTGCTGCAGCCACATCCAAGAGCAGGACCATTCTCAAAGCCCTACAGGTGGCATGCCTCAGACAGCTAGTTTTGGAACCCACTCATGAGGGTGCAATCTTAGACCTCATACTCTCAAATGGGGACAGTGGGAAGATTTCAGATCTAGAAGTGGGTAGCCATCTAGGAAATAGTGTTCACCAAACAGTGTGGTTCACGATAAACTCAGCTACAGAGTCAACCCATACAAAAGAGAGGGTACTGGACTTCAGGAGAGCTGACTTTGGCATGATGGGAGAGTGTTTTAGAAAAGCACTAGCAAACAGGCTAGTAGGTGGGGTGGAGCAGCAATGAGGAAACATCAAAACTGCCATCACAGAGGCAACAAGCCTTTGTGTGAAGCAAATAAACAAATCAAAATGAAAGAAAAAACCACTATGGTTCTCAAAGGAGGCATCGGGGAAGGTTAGGGAGAAAAAGATAGCATTTAGGTAGTATAAGTAAATACAGAAGGAGCAGGACAGAGAACTGTACCAGTTACGGCAGAAGGAAGCAGGGAGGAAAGTCAGAATAGCAAAGGCCCAAACTGAGGAAAGGATAACCGCCTTGGGTAAGAAGGGGGATAAAACCTTTTCTAGGTACATCTGGGAGCCTAGAAAGACAAAGGGAGGGATAGTGAGGCAAAATAGAATGGACAGTGGGTTGGCAGAGAGGGATAGTGAAAAAGCAGAGATACTGAATGAGTACTTCTGCTCAGTATTCACAAAAGAGGAGATGGGGAGATGCCTAATCCAATTAACAGAAAATATCTGGATGGGGGGGTCGATCCCAGTCCTTTCATAGAAGAAAGGGTTCTGAAAGAACTCCTAAAACGGAAGGTGGACAAAGCAATGCGGCCTGAAGAAATTCACCCCAGAATTCTAAAAGAATTAAGGAGAGAACTAGAGACACAACTGACTACACTTTTTAACAAATCATGGGAGGACTGTATTGTACCCGAGGACTGGAGGAAGACGTATGTGATTCTCCTTCACAAAAGTGGGAGCAAGACAGAGGCAAGAAACTACAGACCTCTCAGTTTGACATCTGTGGTAAGGAGAGTGATGGAATCACTTCTGAAGGAAAGAACTGTTGAGTACCTAGAGGCCAGTGGGGCACATGACCCAAGACACCATGGGTCTCAGAGGGAATGTCATGTCAGACAAATCTAAGTGATTTCTTTGACTGGGTGACCAAAGTAGTAGACCAGGGAGGAGCTGTGAACATGGCCACCTAGACTTTAGCAAGGCATTTAACACAGTCCCACACAAAAGATTGACAATCAAATTAACCAGCCTGGGAGTGGGTCCCAGGGTGGTAGCCTGGGTAAAATATTGCCTGGACAACAGGACACAGAAGGTGATTGTAAATGGAGTCCACTCTGAAGAAAGAGGGGTTACTAGTGGGGTACCACAGGGTTCAGTGCTGGGACCAGTCCTTTTTAATATCTTTATAAGTGACATTGCAGATGGACTGGAAGGAAAAGCATGCCTCTTTTCAGGTGACACAAAGATCTGCAACAGGGTTGATACACAAGGAGGCATGGAAAGGATGAGAAGGGATTTGGCAAGGTTGAAGGAAGGGTCAGAAGTATGGCAGCTTGGATTCAATGCAAAGAAGTGCAAAATAATGCACCTGGGAAACAAAAACCCAGGGGAAGATTACACAATGGGGGGTTAGTAATAACAACAAAAATGGAAAGGGACCTGGGGATAATCATATCAGATGGCCTTAAGGTTGGCAAGCAATGTGAGGAGGCAGTAGGGAGCCTGGGTGGATACTGGGATGTATAGGGAGAGGCATCACCAGCAGAAAACAGGAAGTTGTTATCCCTTTGTACAGACAATTGGTGAGACCTCATCTGGAGTACTGTGTCCAGTTCTGGAGACCTCATCTCCGCTAGGACATAGACAGGATTGAGGCATTCCAGAGGAGGGCAACTAAAATGGTACACGGTCTGCAAGAGAAGCCATACAAGTAGAGACTAAAGGAGCTTAATATGTATGCCCTTGAGGAAAGGAGGTAGAGATGGGACATGATAGAAATGTTTAAGTACCTCATTGGAATCATCAAAGATCAAGAGGGAAGCATCTTTCAGAAAAAGAGACGTGCAAGAGCAAGGGGACACAATTTGAAGATGGGGGAAGAATAAGTGGCAATGTGAGGAAGTATTTTTTCACAGAGAGGGTGGTGGACGCATGCAACAGCCTTCCTGAGGAGGCTGTGGGGTCTAAAATTGTAGGAGAATTCAGAAAAAGCATGGGACAGACATAAGGCAATTCTTGTGGAGGGTAGGAAGAAATAGGCTGTTGGTTAACTAGGATCTGCAGCTTATCCTGTATGTAGGGAAATGGGTAGACTAGGTGGACCAAGTGGTCCTTATCTGCTATCAAAGTCTATGTTTCTATATTTCTATGAAATAGCTTGTTGGAGGTGCAGGCGAGATTTAGAGGACTCACTAGATGCTGCAGCAGTCTGGGGTTTAAATCAGTGCCTTTCACTGAGGTATTGCCAGACCCAAAGGCAAGTACTGACAGGATGCAGAGAATTAAGGAGTTCAATGAGTGGCTGGTGGGGTAGTGTGAGCAAATGAGGTATGGGTTAGTAGGGGACTGGGTATCCATTGGGGGGATGAGAGCCTATTTGCTCCAGACAGTCTGCACCTGAATAAGGAGGGTGCTGCAGTTCTAAAAAGCAAATTAGGAGAGTTCATAGAAAAAATCTACTGTTTTGGGTGAGGGTGGGAATAATCTGCACCACAGGGCAGGAGAAATGGGAGGCTACCAGAGCCCCACAAGGATAGTACTAAAATACTGGGCAGAAGGAAGAAAAGTGAATGGGGGGAATGTGGGGTAACCTGGTGGAAGGGTTTAGCAGCCAATGCTAGGAGCTTAGGAAATAACATGGTGGACTTGAAGGCCATCATGCTGGATGAACGACTAGATAAAGTAGCAATAAGCGAGACCTGGTGGACAGAGCTGCACAACTGGGAGATGACTATTCGAGGTTACAGACTATGGTGGGGTTCCACCTGGAGGGACACCAGCCTATACTGGCAGGATGGTCTGCATCTGTCCAAGAAGGGAACAAGTCTTTTGGGCAATTGGTTTAAATACTTCATTGGTAAGCTTTTAAACTAGTCAAGGGGGGAGGCACTGATAAGCAGCAGGAAAATCCCAGCCTCCCCCTACAAAACAGGGTACTAAATGAGAAAAAGACCAAGGTAGAAAGATCAGTGGGGATGCTGCTACAGAAGGTAAAGCCATCAAAAAATGGAGAGCAAGGAGTACCAATGCCCGTAGTCTGGGTAACAAGCTTCCTGGATTAGTGGCCTTGATGGAGGAGGAACATCTGGATATCGTGGCAGTCGCAGAAACATGGTACACAAAGAACCATGACTGGGACATAAACATACCAGGATACACTATCTACAGGAGAGACAGGGAGGGTAAAAGAGGAGGAGTAGTAGCTCTCTACATAAGAGAAGGAATCAAAGCAACAGAACAAAAGGGTAAACAGGGAGGAGAAGAAGCACTGTAGGTCAATTTGGAGGCAGGCAATGGCACCACAATCCGCACAGGGGGTGTATATAGACCCCCCTCTCAGGGGGAGGTAATGGGCAAGGAAATGATAGAAAGTATACTTAGAATGGCAGATACAGGGGAGATATTGCTGATGGGTGATCTGAATATGCCAGATGTTAACTGGAGTGTAGTTGCAGCAGCCACTTCTAAGAGTGGAGTTATTCTAGATGCCCTACAGAGGGCTTGCCTTGAACAACTAGTATTGGAACCCACTCGAGAGGAGCAATCTTAGACCTGGTCTCTCAAATGGAGATGGAGAGAGGATCACAGATGTAAGTGGGTAGCCATCTGGGAACTAGCAACCATCGGTTCACAATCAGCACAGCAATAGAGTCAAGCCATACAAAGGTAAAAGCACTGGACTTCAGGAGGGCTGACTTTGCCAAAATGGGTGAGTGCCTAAGGAATGCACTAGCAGATGGGCAGGAAGGAGGGGTGGAAGAACAATGGGGAATAATAAAAACTGCAATCACAGAGGTAACAAGCTTTTGTGTGAAGCAATTAAACAAAACAAAACGATGTAAGAAACCACTATGGTTCTCAAAGGAGGAGGCAGTGAAGGTTCAAGAGAAAAAGAAAGCATTCAGAAAGTACAAGGAATCACAGAAGGAGCAGGACAGAGAATTGTATCAGTTAAAGCAAAATGAAGCTGGGAAGGCAGTCAGAACAGCAAAGGCCTGAACTGAGGAAAAGATAGCCAACTCAGTTAAGAAGGGGGATAAAACCTTTTTTTAGGTACATCAGGGAGAGAAGGAAGACTAAGGGAGGGATAGTGAGGCTTAATAAAGGGAAGGGGGTGGGCAGAGGGTGACTGTGAAAAGGCAGAGATACTAAACAAATATTTTTGCTAAGTATTTACAAATGGAAAAGGGGAGGTACCTAAAAACAAACAATAGAAACACTCTGGATACAGAAGTTGATACCAGCACATTTGCAGAAGAAACGGTTCTGAAAGAACTCTTAAAACTGAAGGTGAACAAAGCAATGGGGCCTGATTGGATTCATTCCAGAATTCTAAAAGAACTAAGGGTAGAACTAGTGACACCACTGACTACCCTCTTCAACAAATCATGGGAGGATGGGGTGGCACCTCAGGACTGGAGGAGTGCAGATGTGATTCCCCTTCACAAAAGTGGCAGCAGGGCAGAAGCAGGAGACTACAGATCTGTTAGTTTAACCTCAGTGATAGGGAAAATGATAGAATCACTTCTGAAGGAAAGAATTGTTGAGTACCTAGAGGCCAGTGGGGCACAGGACCCAAGGCAGCATGGATTCACAGTGGGAAGGTCATGCCAGATAGAATAGAATCTAATAGATTTCTTTGACTGGGTGACCAAAGTGGTAGATTAGGGAGGGACTGTGGACATGGCCTACCTAGACTTTAGCAAGGCATTTGACTCAGTCCCACACAAAAGATTAATATACAAGTTAGCCAACCTGGGAATGGGTCCCAAGATGATAGCCTGGGTAAAGAATTGGCTGGAGAATAGGACACAGAGAGTAATAGTAAATGGAGTCCACTCTGAAGAAAGGGGGGTTACTATTGGGGTGCCGCAGGGTTCAGTATTAGGACCGGTCCTCTTCAATGTCTTTGTAAGCGACATTGCAGAGGGACTGGAAGGAAAAGTATGTCCCTTTGCAGATGACACAAAGATCTGCAACAGAGTTGATGCACAAGGTGGGGTGGGGTGGAAAGGATGAGAAGGGACATGGCAAGGTTAGAGGAATGGTCAAATGTATGGCAGCTTAGATTTAATGCTAAGAAGTGCAAGATAATGCACCTGGGAAACAAAAACCCAGGGGAAGAGTACACAGTGGGGGGTGAGATACTAACAACAACAAAAATGGAAAGGGACCTGGGGATAGTCATATCAGATGACTTAAAGGTAGGCAAGCAATGTGAGAGGGCAGTATGGAGGGCTGGGGGGATACTGGTATGCATAGGGAGAGGAATCACCAGTAGAAAACAGGAAGTTGTTATCCCTCTGTACAGACAGCTGCTGAGACCCAATCTGGAGTACTGTGTGCAGTTCTGGAGACCCAATCTCCGCAAGGACATAGACAGGATGGAAGCTGTCCAGAGGAGTGTAACTAAAATGGTTCAGGGTCTGCACCGGAAGACTTATGAAGAGAAACTAAAGGAGCTTAATATGTGTAGCATTGAGGAAAGGAGGGAGAGAGGGGGACATGATAGAAACTTTCAAGTACCTCAAGGGAATCAACAAGTCAAGAGGGTATCATCTTTCCAAAAAAGGTGTGTGCAAGAACAAGGGGGCACAATTTGAAGATTGGGGGGGGTGGCTCAGAAGTAATGTAAGGAAGTATTTTTTCACAGAGAGGGTTGTGGATGCAGGGAACGGCCTTCCGGAGGAGGTTGTGGAGTCAAAAACAGTGGTTGAATTCAAGCATGCATTGGACAGCCATAAGGCAATTCTAGGGGGTGGGGGTAGAAAGAAGTAGGCTGCTGGTTAACTAGGATCTGCAGCTTATCCATTAGGTACGGAAATAGGCAGACTGGGTGGGCCAAGTGGTCCTTATCTGCTGTCAAATTCTATGTTTCTATGTTTCTATTCAGAAGGGATAGGGAGGGCAAGAAGGTGGGGGGTGCTTTATATGTCAGGGAAGACATAAGTGTACCAGAAGGACAAGAGGAGATCAGGGAGGCTGAGCTACTGTGGGTAATGCTAGGCAGTAGGATGGGAGAATCCTTGTGACTGGGGGTAGAATACAGGCAAGGGGAGGAGAGCGATAAACAGTTAATTCAGGCAGTCACAAGGATGGCCCAAAAAGGGGAACTACTGCTGGTAGGGAAACTAAACATCCCAAATATAGACTGGGAAATCTCAGATGCAGCATCGTCAAGGAGCAAGGAGATACTAGCTGAGCTGCCGGGGGTATTCCTTCAACAGCTAGTCAAGGAGCTGTCATGGGGCAACAACCTGCTAGATGTGGTCCTGACAAATGGGGAAAGTGTGGAGGAGGTGCAGGTGGGGGAAGCCTTGGGCACAGCGACGCATGTACAGTTCAAGTCTAGGTCAGCAGAAGGAAACAACTAAAACCAGTATTACAGTCATGGACTTTAGACACATGGACTTTGACAGGATAAAAAGGATAGTAAGGGAGGCAATGGAGGGTATGGAGAATATAGGGGCAGTGGAGGAGTTATGGGAGGCGATCAAGGAAGGAATACTGCAAGATGCAGAAATGTGCTCAAAATGGGTTAGTAAGAGTAAGAGGGGGAGGAGACCACTTTGGTTTACAAAGGATGTTGCAGGGGCAGTCAGGGAAAGGAGGAGGGCTTTCAGATAATTTAAAAGAATACTGAGCGAGAAAGGTAAGGAAGAGTATAGGGAACAGAGGAGTCTGGCAGGGAAGAAAATCAGAAGGGTAAGAGCAGATATTAAGGCGAAAAGAGCAAAAAAGGCCAAGGGGGGGTAAAACTTTTTTGAGATATGTGAGGGGGAGGAGGAGGAGGGCAAGGCAGGGGATTTCTAGGCTGAGGGAGGAGGAAGGGATAGAATTGGAAAGGGTCTGTAAAAAATCAGAGTTATTAAATAAATACTTTAGCTCAATATTCACAGAGGAAGAGGACGGTAGGGGACCTGAGCTAAAGTCGATAGGGAAGGAGGGCATAGGGGTGTATCTGAACCCTTTCACTGTGGATAGGGTTAGGGCAGAGCTAGACAGATTGAGGGTGGACAAGGCAATGGGCCTGACTGGTTACACCCCAGGGTGATCAAGGAATTGAAAGAGGAATTTGCTGTACCTTTGGCAAGGCTATTCAACTTGTCCCTGGATACAGGAAGAGTGCCAGAGGACTGGAAAAGTACAGGTATTAAGGAGGTGAAGGAAAATTACTGACCTGTCAGCCTCATGTCAGTGGTGGGGAAGGTAAAGGAGGCATGAATCAAGGAGAGGGTGATGGATTACCTCGAGGAGAGTGGCTTGTGTGACAGCAGACAGCATGGCTTCAAAAAGGGAAAGTCATGCTAGAAAAACCTAACTGAATTCTTTGATTGGGTGTCTCAGGTGATTGACGGGGGGGGCCTGTGGACATGGCCGATCTGGACTTCAGTAAGGCCTTCAACTCTGTCCCCCATTGGAGGGTGTTGTGCAAGATGGAAAGCTTGGGGTTGGGTGGAAAAATTACAAGCTGGGTGTAGCCCTTGCTGGCAGCAAGAACTCAGATGGTGGTGCTAAATGGGGTACACTCTGGGACAGCAAGGGTGAAGAGTGGAGTCCCACAGGGGTCAGTTTTGGGTTCCGTTTCTCTCTAACATCTACATCAGTGATATTGCAGAGGGTTTGAGGGGTAGGGTGTGCATATTTGCTGATGATACGAAAATATGCAATAGAGTTGACACACAGGGGAAGAGGACATGCGGGAGGACTTAATGATGTTCGAGAAGTGGTCTGGGATGTGGCAGCTGACATTTAATGCCAAGAAGTGCTCTATGATGCACTTGCAGAGTAAGAACAGAAGAGCAGGGTACACACTAAGTGGGGAGAAACTCAAAGTAGCAAAACAGGAGAGGGATCTGGGGTTCATAATCTCCTCAAACCTTAAGGTAGGAAAACAATGTAGCAGGGTGGAGGGAAAGGCCAATGGAATGTTGGCATGCATAGGCAGGAGCATTACTAGCAGAAGGAGGGAGGTAATAATGCCCCTTTATAAAGCCATGGTGAAATTGCACCTGGAGTATGGGGTTCAGTTCTGCAGGCCACATCTCTGCAAGGATATAAATGAATTGGAGAGAGTCTAGAGAAGGCAACCAAGATGAGGCAGAGTATGCAGGGAAAGACATATGAGCAGAGGTGTGAGGAGCTGGATCTGTACACACTGGAGACAAGGAGGGAAAGGGGAGACATGAGTGACACCTTTGAGTATGTAAAGGGACCCAATAAAGTGAGAGAAGAGTGATTACATAAGAGGAAGGAGGGGGTCAGAACTAAGGGACACAGCCTCAGACTGCAAGGAAACAGATATGGGGCAATGTGAGGTGGTGTTTCTTCACAGAGAGGGTGGTGGAGCCCTGGAACAGACTGCCAGATGGAGTGGTGGGGGCTCAATCAGTGGAAGAATACAAGAGGTCATGGGACAAGCATATGGGGCTGAGTATTGGGTGCAGGGCAGGAGGGGTAGAGAAAAAATAGGGCAGACTAGATGGGCCAATGTGGTCCTTTTCTGCCATCAAGCTTCAATGATTCTATGTGTATTGACAAACTTTTGAGCAAAGAAGTCAACTGTTCCAAAATAGCACTACACTTAGGGACAAATAACATACAAAAAGAACATGAAAATGACATTGCCAGTGATCGCATGGAATTATGACAGCAAATTAGCAATTCAAGGTCCATAGTCATCATTTTATGTATACTTTCTCAGTTAAAATGTAATCCCGAAAAAAATCTAACCATTCAGATAATCAATGCAAGACTTTCTTGCCAATGTAACCAATTAGGCATACCCTTTTTAAACACATGGGAACTTTTTAATGGGAAAGCACACCTATACTCAAGGGTGGGCCTCCACCTAAACCAAGGAGTTAAAAACATACTGGCAAGACTACTAAGAGATGCTAGCTCAACTCCCAAACAAAACAGTGTACCTCTAAACTAAATAGAAAGCGGGTGAGAATAAGCTAGAAACAAATTTAAGATACTCCTTGCAAATGTAAGGACCTTAACGGATAAAATGGATGAAAGTGAACAATTACTAAGAATGGAAGAGATTCACATGGGTGCTATAACTGAAGCTTGGTGGAAGGATGATACCTGGTGAAAAATATCCCAGGGTATATTGTGTACTTTAAAAATAGAACTTTAAAACAGGGTGGAGGAGTTGCAATATTTATCAAAGACACAATAAAATCCTGAAAGGTTAAATGGGATGATTCTTCATTTGAGTAAACAGAACAACATTTCACCTAATAATAATAATAAAAAGATATCTGTATGTGTAGCCTACAGGGTGCCCAATTTTTCAAAGAATGAAAATGAACTTTTCTTCAGTAACCTAGAGAAAACCAATCCAGAGGTGGACACCATAATAATGGGTGATTTTAATCTTCCTGAAGATTAAAGATGCCAGCTACGCTGGTCTGACCATTGTTTCCACTTAGGAATACTTTTTTTAGAAGCGTTTTGTAAACTCCTTAAAAATGCTAAAACTCCCAGTTTTAGTTTTCACTTGCTGTAGTGTCATTTTATTACTGTTGTTTTGTTTATTTTGGTTATTTTGGTTTTTACAAGGGCAAAAAAGAAGAAAAGGGAAATTGGCTGCTACTGGTCGTTTTTGCTGATCCAGGAGCTGAATACATGGTGTGGAAAATGCCAGTGCTGGTATTTTATCTGTGGTCGAGGCAGGCAAGCTTGAAAGAAGAACTGAATTGTTTGAACTGGCCCCTTTCTTAGTACTTTATTTCAGTTGTGAGACTTACTTATCAGCCTGGAATAAACTGAGTTGTGGATTGTTGGACGCTCTTGACCTTGAAAGGTTGAGGAGTCATGGGATTTGAAGAACACTGTGAGGGCTGTTTTGTTGTACTGCAACCCTGAAGTTGTGAAATTATTTGATTGTCCTGTTTGGGACCTGGCGTTGGGGGTAGGGATGTCCCAGGTTAGCAGTTCTCTCTCTCTCTGGGGGTCGGTGGGCTACTGGATGGTGGCCTTTTTTTCCCTCCTGGAGGCCGGTGATTAGTGGGTGGCTACTGAAGGGTGGCCGCTGTGTTGACCGAGGTTGAGGACTGTTGTCCTGGTGTTGGCCTGATCTCGGGGTCGGGTCCTGCTTTAAAACAGGTTTTCAGACATATTTTCTTCTTCAGTGTAAACTCCTGGAACTCCTGAAATTTTGGTTTATTGGTTTCTATTTTAGAACTGGTCTGAAGAGGATGTCCCTTCTTGTTTGGAGGAAATTTTGATTCTGCTGTTATTAAACCAGTGAACTGCTTCAACTGTATAAATTCTGGGTTTTGGATTGTTGAAGATCTGTGACTTTTATGGTTTCTGAGCTGCCTTTATATTGAACTTGGACTGGGTGGTGAGAGTACCCTGAACTTCATTCATTATCCTTTATTTAATCTGTATTATTTAAACTATGGTTGGTAAGAGAAATCCAGAATAAGTATTAATTTGGTTATGGCTTTGGGGTGTGAGAAACTGTAAGGCCAAAATTATAAAAACTACTAGGGGTCTTTTAGAAGCCCTGAACTGTTTTAAAGGACACTTTTGTTATTTATAATTTTTTGAATTTGTTTTCCAGTTCTGGACATTGCTAGATAGTTGTCTTTATTATATGTTGGATTGCTGGGGGTTACTTTAGTAGAAATTTTATTTAATAAAAATATGTTTAGTGAGGGTTCCTTAGCATTAAAAGCCTGGGGTGGCCTGGCGGGATATAAGGATTATTAATGTGGCTGACTAAATTAACTTAGGGTTGACTGTTGTATTGGGTAACACCTTTAGAATGTGGCAGTTTTTAACTAGGTAGCATGTGTTGGGATCATGGCTCAGTGGGCAGGCGCTACTCCCCCTTTAGGCTGAGGGGTCTGCACCCCTTTTATGGTCCCCCATTGCAACCCAAAGTGTATATATGTTGTCGTGCCTTGGGGATTGCGAGGAGGGGCTGGAGGGAAGGGGTGGGATCCCTGGACCTGGAGGGTGGAGGGAGTGGGGTGGACAGGTTGGGTAGTAAAGTCCAGGGTGGAGCCCTGGGGCAAAATGGATCCAGGAAAGGGGTCCTCCCTGCCTGGAACCCATATGTAAGGGCTCCATTGGTACTGGGCAAGTTGCCCGCTCTTCCATGGCCTTTCATCCAACTAGGGTGGTGCTATGCAATGCCTGGTCAATAAAGAATAAGACAGCAATTATTGCTGATCTTGTTGAAACATCTGACCTGGTTTACATCACCGAGACCTGGCTGGATGAGAATGCTGGCCCAGTACTGGAGTCAGCTGTTCCAGCAGGGTACTCAGTGATACACCACCCGAGATTGGATTGTAGGGGTAGGGGTGTAGCCATTTGTTTTATAATGGAACTGGGCCTTTTAGAGATTCCGGTGGGGGCCACTAGATCCTTCAAGTGCATCATGGGTGAAGGTGTTTGCAGCAGGATTCTTCTCATCTACCATCCACCCGGAGATGAGAAAGTTTTCCTTCAGGAAGTTGCAGACTTCATGGACAACATGCTATTGGAATCCTCCAGGTGGTTGGTCCTTGGGGATTTCAATGCCTGGGTCAACAATGAACTCTCACCTTTTGGTCAGAACTTCCTCCAACCGATGATCTCATTGGGCTTCACACAGGTAGTTACCGCTGCAAATCATATTCAGGGTCACTCCTTGGACCTGGTATTCCTTCTGGAGATGGTGGCTGCTGACTTGGTGGTGGAACCAGTCGGATGGTCAGACCATCACTCTGTAAGGTTCAGTTTTGCAGATCCCCCTGTGAGACCTGCCCCTTAGGAGATGGTCCGGTACCACCCTTTGAGGGGTGTTACCTCAGAGGGTCTGATGGCGGTGCTGGACCTATCAAATATACCAGCAGAATGCTCAGACCCAGGAGGCCTAGTAGTGCACTATAATAGTGTGATACTGAGAGCCCTGGATTCTGTAGCTCCTATCTGAGTTCGCCTTCTCCCTCTCTGCCCTCGGTCCCCTTGGGTTGATGGGACTTTGACAGAGTTGAGGAGAATTGGATGCAGGTTGGAACATTGTTGGTAGAAATCCAGTCTGGAGGAGGACAGACTTAGGTTGATAGTCTATAATTCAGACTATCAATCAAAAATCTCCTGTAAGGAGGCAGAGTTCCTGTCCAGGGAGATTGCTGCAGCAAGGAATTGACTGGTGCAGCTCTTTCAGACCTTGAACAGGCTGTGCTGTCCAGCCTGCCTTTGAGGCCAGAGAGCTTTTTCACAAGCTAAGTGTGAGGAGTTCACTAAATTCTTTGCAGATAAGGTGTCCTCCATCAGGTCAGAGATCTGCTTGATTCGTTCAAATGAGTATGGCAGTGGTTGATGCGAGGATGCAGACATCCGGTTTATCTGGGCAGATTTCAATCAGCCAGCGATCGTGGACATCATGAAGATTGTTTGAGATCTGTGACCGACTTACTGTAATTTGTATCTTGGTGCAACCTGCCTTTTGGTGGGGTGTATGGATGTCATCGGACTGATCCTTGCAGAGATAGTCTGGTGTTCACTGGATCAAAGGGTGTTTCTGGACCTATTGAAGGAGGCCATGGTGACACCTCTTTTAAAGAAATCTTCATGTGACCCAGACTGTCTGGTGAACTACAGACCTGTCTCTAACCTGCCCTTTTTGGGCAAGATTATTGAGAAGGTAGTCGCATTACAGCTCAAGAAATTTCTTACCACCCACAAAGTCTACGATCCTCTCAAGTCCGGTTTCAGGAAGAGGCATAGTACCAAGATAGCATTAGTTAGAGTACTAAATGATCTCCAGATTGTGAGGGATCAGAGGAGTCATTAGATCTTGGTCTTCCTTGATCTCTTAGCAGCATTTGACACTGTGGATCATGGGGTATTGCTAGAACTCTTGCAGCTGCTTTGTGGACTGTCCAGGACAGTCCTAAGATGGTTTCATTCTTTCCTTACAGGCAGGACCCAGACGGTGGTGTCAGGGTTTTTTTTCCTTGGCCCCCTTTTCCCTGTTCTGTGGGGTGCTGCAAAGTTCCGTGCTGTCTCCCATGTTGTTCACAGTGTATATGTTGCCATTGGGAGACATTATAAGACAGTATGGGCTGACTTTTCACTGCTATGCAGATGATACTCAGCTCTACATGTCCTTTGTACCTGAACAAATAGTGCAGTCTCAGTCTTTAACAACTGCCTCACTGAGATTCAGGACTGGATGAGTGCTAACTGGTTGAGACTGAATCTGGATAAGACTGAGGTGTTGGTAGTGAACCCAGGTCAGCGGGTAGAGAAGTTGACTCCTGGACAACCATCTGGCCTTGTGCTTAGGGGCAACCACTTGAGACCTTCTGAACGGGTGTGGAATCTGGGCATGGTGCTTGATAACGAACTGACATTAAAAGCGTAAGTGTCGGCAGTTGTCACATCCTCATTTTATCATCTGAGGAACATTGCCCGGATAAAGCACCTTGTTCCACCTGCTGACCTTCCTACATTGGTCCACGCCTTTGTATCCTCTCATCTTGATTACTGTAGTGCTGTATACCTATGGTTACCGGGGGTGGATCTCCAACACCTGCAGCTGGTGCAGAACGCTATGGCCAGGTTGTTGACAAGGTTGTCAAGAACTAGCCATATCACTCCTGTGCTGTGCAAACTGCACTGGCTGCCAGTGCAATGGAGGATCACCTTCAAGGTTGCATTGCTGACCTATAAGACCCTACAAGGACAGGGACTGGGCTACTTGCAAGACCTCCTTTGGCCTTACTCCACTCCCCCGCCCACTTCACTCCACCAGCGAAGGATTGCTAGAGGTTCCCAGGGTTTGTCTTCAAACATCAGGTGCTAGGGCTTTTTCTATTATAGCCCTGCCCTGTGGAACTCTCTACCTCATTGGATTAGAGAATGCCTGTCTGCTGAGACCTTTAAGTCCATATTAAAAACTTCCTTTGTTTGATTTAGATTTTGGGGACAATATTTAGTTTTATTATTGCTGCCTTTTTTATCTTATATATTTTAGACTGTATATGTGGTTTTATATTGTATTGTATATGGCGCAGCCCTCGAGATCCAAAGAGCGGAGGGGCTCCGAGACGCCGGCGGGTCGGCGGCACCTGTGCAGCCGACCAACGGTTCCAGGAGGCCGGGAGAAGCAGGCAGAAGGTACGGGCAAAGGCGCAAACCAATCGGAAAGCGACCGCAGACTGTGCCTTGCTTCCGATTGGTGCGCCTTCCCCATAGACTTAAACTGGGGTTTGCTGCACTATTCTGGCTGGGATTTCTGCTTTTCTGTAATTTATTTTGAATTTCTCATAAAAAGTGCTGTTTTCTCTTACTTTGTGCCTGGTTTATGGGCTGTTTTTCCCTATGTTAAAATTGCGTGATAGTCTTTGACTTGTTGTGTGGGCTAGACGCCAGGGCGCCTAACCCCCCCATACCCTCCCAGTCTATTGTTGTGCAGATCTCAAGTTTAGCACTCTTGTTGCAGATTACTGCAATAAAGGTACTTTACTGACTGCCTTCTCCTCTGTCCCCACCTTGTAGAAGGCACAGCCTCGAGATCCAAAGAGCGGAGGGCTCCGAGGGGCATGTGGTCGTGGCACTCGTGCAGCCGACCAAGGGTTCCAGGAGGCCGGAGAAGCAGGCAGAAGGTGGTAAGGCACAACCAATCGGAAAGCCACCGGAGACTGTGTCTTGCTTCCGATTGCGCGCCTCCCCCATAGACTTAAACTGCTGCGTTTGCACTATTCTGGCTGGGATTTCTGCTTTTCTGTAATTTATTTTGAATTTCTCAAAAGTGCTGTTATCTCTTATTTTGTGCCTGGTTTATGGGCTGTTTTTCTCTATGTTAAAATTAAGAGTGACAGTCTTTGAATGTTAATGTGTGGCTGGACTTAGGCGCCTCAACCCCCATACCCTCCCAGTCTATTGTTGTGCAGATCTCAAGTTTTAGCACCTTGTTGCAGATTACTGCAATAAAGTGTGTTACTGACTGCCTCTCTGTCCCCACCTTGTAGAAGACGCAGCCCTCGAGATCCAAAGAGCGGAGGGGCTCCGAGACGCGGTCGGTCGGCGTACTCTGTGCAACCCCACCAAGGGTTCCAGGAGGTCGAGAAGCAGGCAGAAGTATCGCAGAAAGTCAGCAAAACCAATCGGAAAGCGACCGCAGACTGTGCCTTGCTTCCGATTGGTGCGACTTCCCATGACTTAAACTGGCAGTTGCCTGCACTATTCTGGCTGGGATTTCTGCTTTTCTGTAATTTATTTTGAATTCTCATAGTGTGTTGTTTTCTCTTACTTTGTGCCTGGTTTGCTGGGCTTGTTTTCTCTATGTTAAAATTAAGTGACAGTCTTTGAATTGTTGTGTGGGCTAGACGTTTAGCGCCAACCCCCTTTACCCTCCCAGTCTATTGTCAGTAGATCTCAAGTTTTAGCACCTTGTTGCAGATTACTGCAATAAAGGTACTTTACTGACTGCCTTCCTCTGTCCCCACCTTGTAGAAGGCGCAGCTCTTGAGATCCAAAGAGTAGGGGTTCTAGACGCCGGCGGTCTGGCGGCACCTGTGCAGCCGGACCATGGGTTACAGGAGGCCGGGAGAAGCTGGGAAGAAGGTCAGGCATAAACTGGGGAACTATCGGAAAGCTACTGAGACTGTGCCTTTGGTTTCCATTGTGTCTTCCCATAGACTTAAACTGGGGTTGCTGCACCATCTCTGGCTGGGATTTCTGCTTTCTGTAATTTATTTTGAATTTCTCATAAAAGTGCTGTTTTCTTACTTGTGCCTGGTTTATGGTGTTTTCTCAGTAAAATTATGTGACAGTCTTTGAATTTGTGTGGGCTAGACGCTAGGCGCCTAACCCCCATACCTCCCAGTCTATTGTGCAGATCTCAAGTTTAGTCACCTTGTTGCAGATTACTGCAATAAAGGTACTTATTGACTGCCTCTGTCCCCACCTTGTGAAGGCGAGCCCCAGATCCAAAGAGCTGAGGCTCGAGACGCCAAGGGTCGGCGACCTGTGCAGCCACCAAGCGGGTTCCAGGAGGCCGGGAGAAGCAGGGTAGAAGGTACGGCAAAGCCGAAACCAATCGAAAGCGACCGTAGACTGTGCCTTGCTCATTGGTGCCTTCCCAGACTTAAATAGTTTGCTGCACCATTCTGCTGATTTCTTTCTGTAATTTATTTTGAATTTCTCAAAAGTGCTGTTTTCTACTTGTGCCTGGTTTATGGGCTGTTTTTCTATGTTAAATTAAGTGTGATGTCTTTGATTGTTGTGTGGGAGCTTAGGCGCTTAACCCCCCATACCTCCCAGTCTATTGGTAGATCTCAAGTTTAGCACCTGTTGCATTACTGCACACAATTTTACGACTGCCCTCCTCTGTCCCCACTTTGTAGAAGGCGAGCCTCGAGATCCAAAGATGGAGGGCTCGGGATTCCGCGGGTCGGCTGCACCTGTGCAGCTACCAAGGTTCCAGGAGGCCGGAGAAGCAGGTGAAGGTCCAAAGCTGCAAACCAATGGAAAGACCTGACTGTGCCTTTGCTTCGATTGTGCCTTCCCATAGACTAAACTGGGGTTTGCCATTATTCTGGCTGGGATTTCTGCTTTCTGTAATTATTTTGAATTTCTTAAAAGTGCTGTTTTACTGTGCCTGGTTTATGGGCTGTTTTTCTCTATGTTAAAATTTAGTGACAGTCTGATTGTTGTGGGCTAGACGCTAGCTTAACCCTCCATACCCTCCCAGTCTGTTGTTGTGCAGATCCTGTTTAGCACCTTGTTGTAGATACGCAATAAAGGTACTATTGACTGCCTCTCCTCTGTCCGCCACCTTTGTAGTAGTCACGAGATCCAAAGAGCGGAGGCCCAGACGGGTGGTCGTGCGGCAGCAGGCACCTTATGGGTTCCAGGAGGCCGGGAGAAGCAGGCAGAAGGTACGGGCAGTCGCAAACCATCGGAAAGCGACCGAGACTGTGCCTGTTCTCTTTGGTGCGCTCCCAGACTTAAACTGGTTTGTTGCACTATTCTGGCTGGGATTTCGCTTTTCTGTACTTTATTTTGAATTTCCTCAAAAGTGCTGTTTTCTTACTTTGTGCCTGTTTGTGGGCTGTTTTTCTCATGTTAATATTAAGGTGACAGTCTTTGAATTGTTGTGTGGCTAGACGCTAGCGCCTAACTTTTCTATAACCTCCCAGTCATTGTTGTGCAGATCTCAGTTTTAGTACCTGTTGCAGATTACTGCAATAAAGGTATTTACTGATCTTCCTTCCTGTCCCCAACCTGTAGAAGGTGCAGCCCGAGATCCAAAGAGCGGAGGGGCCCGGACGCCGTGGTCAGCTGCACCGTGCAGCCGACCAAGGGTTCCAGGAGGCCGGGAGGAGGTGAGGTACTGTGTGCCGAACTAATCGGAAAGCGACCGACTGTGCCTTGCTTCCATTGGTGCGCCTTCCCTAGAATTAAACTGGGGTTTGCTGCACTATTCTGCTGATTTCTTTTCTGTAATTATTTTGAATTTCCTTAAAAGTGCTGTTTTTTATTTTGTGCCTGGTTATTTTTGTTTTTCTATGTTAAAATTATGACAGTCTTTAATTGTTGTGTGGTTTCAGGCGCCTAACCCCCCCAAGTACCCTCCCAGTTCAGCTGTTGTGCAGATCTCAAGTTTTAGACCTTGTTGTGATTACTGCACAAAGGTACTTATTGACTGCCTCTCTCTGTCCCCACCTTGTAGAAGGCACACAGCCTCGAGATCCAAAGAGTTTGAGGTTCCGAGACCATGGTCGGCACCTGTGCAGCCACGGCGGTTCCAGGAGGCCGGGAGAGGCAGAAGGTACTGGCACCCGGAAACCTTTCGGAAAGCCACCGCAGATCGTGCCTTGTTTCATTGCGCCTTTCCCATAGACTTAAATGGGTTTGCTGCATCTGGCTGGGATTTCGCTTTTCTGTACTTTATTTGAATTTCTAAAAGTGCTGTTTTCTTATTTTGTGCCTGGTTTGTGGGCTGTTTTTCTATGTTAAATTATGTGACAGTCTTTGACTAGTTTGTGGGTTGGACGCTTAGCGCCAACTCCCATACCTCCCCAGTCTATTGTGTGTAGATCTCAAGTTTTAGCACCTTGTTGCATTTACGTAATAGTTGTACTTTACTGATCCTTCCTCTGTCCCACCTTGTAGGGCGGGCCCTCGAGATTCAGTGACGAGGCCCGAGATGTCGCGGGTCGGTGGCACCTGTGCAGCTGACCAAGGGTTCCAGGAGGCTGGGAGAGGAGTAGTAGTGGCAGCCCAAACCAATCGAAAGCGACTGCAGACTGTGCCTTGTTTCCATTGCGCGCCTTCCCATAGACTTAAACTGGGGTTTGCTGCATTATTCTTGGCTTTCTGCTTTCTGTAATTTATTTTGAATTTCCTGTGCGTTGTTTTCACTTTGTGCCTGGTTTATGGGCTGTTTTTCTCATGTTAAAATTGGAGGATAGTCTTTTGAATTGTTGTGGGCTAGACGCTAGGGTCAACTCTCCCTACCCTCCCAGTCTATTGTTGTGCAGATCTCAGTTTAGCACCTTGTTGTAGATTGCATTAAAGGTACTTTACTGACTGCCTTCCTCTGTCCCCACCTGTGAACATTTGCCCTCAGATCCAAAGAGCGGAGGGGCCTCGGTAGATCGCGCGGTCGGGCGGCACCTGTGCAACCGATCGTTCCAGGAGGCCGAGAAGCAGGCAGAGATTTACAGGTTCAGAACCAATCGAGCAACCAGACTGTGCCTGCTCGATTGCGCGATTCCCAGACTTAAACTGGCTGCTTGCTGCACCATTTGGCTGACTTTCAGTTTTTCTGTAATTTATTTTAAATTTCTATAAAAGTGCTGTTTTCTTACTTTGTGCCTGTCGAGGGCTGTTTTTCTATGTTAAAATTAAGTGTGACAGTCTTTGAATTGTTGTGTGGCTAGACGCCAGGGCGCCTAACCCCCCCATACCCTCCCAGTCTATTGGTGCAGATCTCAAGTTTTAGCACCTTGTTGCAGATTACTGTACAAAGGTATTTTTCTGACTGTCTCCTGTCCCCACCTTGTAGAAGGCGAGCCTCAGATCCAAAGAGCGGAGGGGTTAGAGACGCCGGGTGGTCGGCGGCACGCAGCCGGCCAAGGGCCGGGAGGCCGGGAGAAGCAGGAAGAAGGTACGGCAAGCCAGAACTTATTTGAAAGGACTGTGAGACTGTGCCTTGTTTTCCATTGCGCTCATAGATTAAACTGGGGTTTGCTGTACTATTCTGCTGTGATTTTGATTAATTTTCATTTCTCATAAAAGTGCTGTTTTCTCTACTTGCCTGGTTTATGGGCTCTTTTTTATGTTAAAAATTATGTGACAGTCTTTGACGTGGCTGACGCGCCTAACCCCCTATACCCTCCCAGTCTATTGTGTGTGATCTCGTTTTAGCACCTTGTTGCAGATTACTGCAATAGTTACTTTACTGACTGCCTCCCTCTGTCCCCACCTGTAGAAGGCGCAGCCTCGAGATCCAAAGAGCGAGGGCCCGAGATCGCGTGTCGGTGGCCCTGTGCAGCTCATCAAGGGTTCCAGGAGTCGGAGAAGCAGGAATGGTAGGAAAGCCGCGAAACCAATCAGAAAAGCAACCAGACTGTGCCTTGTTCATTGGTGCGCTTCTTCCCATAGAATTAAATGGGTTTGCTGTACTATCAGGCTGGGATTGCTTTTCTGTAATTTATTTTGAATTTCTATAAAAGTGCTGTTTTCTTACTTTGTGCCTGGTTGTTTGCTGTTTTTCTCATGTTAAAATTAAGTGTGACAGTCTTTGAATTGTTGTGTGGGGACGCTTTATCAACCCCCATACCTCCCGTATTATTGTTGTGCAGATTCAAGTTTTAGCACCTTGTTGCAGATTACTGATAAAGGTACTTTACTGACTGCCTTCTCTCTGTCCCCACCTTGTAGAAGGCACAGCCTCAGATCCAAAGATGAGGGGTTCAGACGCCGCTGGTCCTGCACTTGTGCAGCCGACCAAGGGTTCCAGGAGGCCGAGAAGCAGTAGAAGGTACGGTAAAGCCGCGAACTACCGAAAGCATCTGAGACTGTGCCTTCCCATTGTGCGCCTTCCCATAGACTTAACCGGGGTTTGCTGCACTTTCTGGCTGTGATTTCTGCTTTTCGTAATTTATTTTGGAATTTCATAAAGTGCTGTTTTCTTCTGCACTATTCTGGCTGGATTTCTGCTTTCTGTAATTTATTTTGAATTTCTACAAAAGTGCTGTTTTCTCCACTTTGTGCCTGCTTATGGGCTGTTTTCTCATGTTAAAATTAAGGTGACAGTCTTTGAATTGTTATGGCTAGACGCTAGGCCTAACCTCCCATACCTCCCAGTCTATTGTTGTAGATCTCAGTTTTAGAACCTTGTTGCAGATTACAGCAAAAGCACTTACTGACTGCCTCTCCTCTATCCCCACCTTGTGAAGACGCAGCCTGAGATCCAAAGACGGAGGGGCTCCGAGGCATGGTGGTGACGCCTGTGCAGCAGGCCGAGGTTCCAGGAGGCAGAGAAGCAGGCAGAAAGGTCTCAGCAAACAATCGGAAAGCAACCGAGACTGTGCCTGCTTCCGATTGTTAATTTCCCAAGACTTAAAATCGCGTTTGCACTATTCTGGCTAGGTTCTGCTTCTCTGTAATTTATTTCGAATTTACAAAAGTGCTGTTTCTCTTACTTTGTGCCTGGTTTATGGACTGTTTTCTCTATATTAAAATTGACAGTCTGAATTGTTGTGTGGGCTAGAGCTTAGGCGCCTAACCCCCATACCTCCCAATTATTGTTGCAGACCTCAAGTGCAGCACCTGTTGCATTACTGCAATAAGGTACCTTACTGACTTCTTCTCCTCTGTCCCCCACCTTGTAGGCGCAGCCTCAGAGACAAAGAGCGGAGGGCTCAGGCGCGCTGGTCATGCACCTGTGCAGCCGACTAAGGTTCCAGGAGGCCGAGAAGCAGGAAGATGAAGGCAAGCATGACCTATGGAAGCGACCAGACTGTGCCTTGCCCGATTGATGCGCCCCATAGACTTAAACTGGGGTTTGCTGCACTATTCTGGCTAGGATTTCTGATTTTCTGCAATTAATTTTGAATTTCTCATAAAAGTGCTGCTTTCACTTTGTGCCTGGTTTATGGGCTCTCTTCTCTATGTTAAAATTAAGTGTGACAGTCTTTTGAATTGCATGGGCTAGACGCCAGGAGCCTAACCCCATACCCTCCCAGTGCTGATTGTGCAGATCTCAAGTTTTAGCACCTTGTTGCAGATTACTGCAATAAAGGTACTTTACTGACTGCCTTCTCCTCTGTCCCCCACATAGAGAAGGCGAGCCCTCGAGATCCAAAGACCGGAGGGCTCCGAGGCAGCCGGGTCGGGTGGCTCCCAACAGACCAAAAAGGGTTCAGGAGGCGGGAGAAGCAGGCAGAAGGTACGAGCAAGCCGCAAACCAATCAGAAAGCAACCGCAGACTGTGCCTTGGCTCCGATTAGTGCGCCTTCCCCATAAATTAAAATGCAGTTTGCTGCACTATTCAGGCTGGGATTTCGCTTCTGTAATTTATTTTGAATTTCTCAGAAAAGTGCTGTTTTCTCTTACTTTGTGCCTGGTTTATTTGCTGTTTTCTCTATGTTAAAATTAAGTGTGACAGTCTTTTGAATTGTTGTGTGGGTTAGACTTAGGCCTAACCCCCCCACATACCCTCCCAGTCTATTGTTGTGCAGATCTCAAGATTTAGCACCTTGTTGCAGATTACTGCAATAAAGGTACTTACTGACCGCCTCCTCCTGTCCCCACACCTTGTAGAAGGCACAGCCTCGAGATCCAAGGCGGAGGGCTCCGAGACGCCCGGCCCAGGTCGGCGGCACCTGTGCAACCGACCAAAAGGGTTCCAGGAGGCCGGGAGAAGCAGGCAGGCTCTGAACAAAGCCGCAAACCAATCCCGAAGCGACCGCAGACTGTGTCTTGCTTCCCGATTAAAAGTCTTCCTATAGACTTAACCACATGCTTACGTAATTATTCATGATTTCTGCTTTTCTGTAATTTATTTTGAATTTCCCATAAAAGTGCTGTTATCTCTTATTTTGTGACTGGTTTATGGGCTGTTTTCTCTATGTTAAAATTAAGTGTGACAGTCTTTTGAATTGTTCTGTGGGCTGAGGCTTGGCGCCTAACCCCCATACCCTCCCAGTCTATTGTTGTGCAGATCTCAAGTTTTAGCACCTTGTTGCAGATTACTGCAATAAAGGTACTTTACTGACGCTACCTCCTCCTCTGTCCCCACCCAGAATGCGCAGCCCTCGAGGTCCAAAGAGCGGAGGGGCTCTGAGACGCCGGCGGGTCGGCGGCACCTGTGCAGCCGACAAGGGTTCCAGAGGCCGGAGAAGCAGGCAGAAAGATATGGGCAAAGCCGCAAACCAATCGGAAGCGACCGCAGACTGTGCCTTATTCCCGATTGAGCGCCTTCCCATAGACTTAAACTGGGGTTTGCTGCACTATTCTAGCTTAGTTTCTGCTTTTCTGTAATTTATTTTGAATTTCTCATAAAAAGTGCTGTTTTCTCTTACTTTGTGCCTGGTTGATGGGCTGTTTTTCTCTATGTTAAAATTAAGTGTGACATTCTTTTGAATTGTTGTGTGGGCGCTAGGCAGAAACTAACTTCCATACCTCCCAGTCTATTGTTGTGCAGATCTCAAGTTTTAGCACCTTGTTGCAGATTACTGCAATAAAGGTACTTACTGACTCCTTCTCCTCTGTCCCCACCTTGAGAAGGCGAGCCCTCGAGGATCAAAAGCGGAGGGGCTCCGAGACGCCCGGTGGTCGGCGGCACCTGTGCAGCCGACCAAGGGATCCAGGAGGCGGGAGAAGCAGTATAGAAGGCACGGACAGAAGTCATGAAACCAATGGAGGTTTACCACGAGACTGTGCCTTGCTTCCATTGCGCGCCTTCCCCATAGACTTAAACTGGGGTTGCTGCTCCTATTCTGGTGGGATTTCTGCTTTTCTGCAATTTATTTGAATTTCTCATAAAAAGTGCTGTTTTCTCTTACTTTTGTTCCTGGTTTATGGGCTGTTTTCTCTATGTTAAAATTAAGTGTGACAGTTTTGAATTGTGGCTGGGCTAGACGCTGCTCTTAACCAGCACCCATACCTCTCAGTCTATTGTTGTGCAGATCTCAAGATTTAGCACTTTGTTGCAGATTACTGTACAAGGTACTTACTGACTGCATTCTCCTCGTCCCACCTTGTAGAAGGCTGCAGCCTCAAGATCCAAAGAGCGGAAGGGGCTCCGAGGCGCCGGCGGGTCGGCGTGCACCTGTGCAACCGACAAAGGGTTCAAGGAGGCGGGAGAAGCAGGCAGAAGAGTGCAGACAAAGTCAAGAAACCAATCGGAGCGACCGCGAGACTGTGCCTCAGCCCATTGGTGCGCCTTCCCATAGACTTAAACTGGGATTGCTGCACCATTCTGGCTGGGATTTCTGTTTTCTGTAATTTATTTTGAATTTCTCATAAAAAGTGCTGTTTTCTCTACTTTGTGCCTGGTTTATGGGCTGTTTTTCTCTATGTTAAAAATAAGTGTGACAGTCTTTGAATTGTTGTGTGGCTATGAGGCTAGGCGCCTAACCTCCCCATACCCTCCCAGTCTGTTGTTGTGCAGATCTCAAGTTTTAGCACCTTGTTGCGAATTACTGCAATAAAGGTACTGACTGCCTTCTCCTCTGTCCCCCACCTTGTAGGCGCAGCCCTCGAGATCAAAGCGGAGGGGCTCCGAGGCGCCAGCGGGTTGGCGGCACCTGTGCAACCGACCAAGGTTCCAGGAGGCAGGGATTAGGGAAGAAGAGTCTGAACGAAAACCGCCAAACCAATCAGAAAGTGACCGCAGACTGTGCCTTGCTTCCGATTGGTGCGCCTTCCCAATAGACTTAAACTGGGGTTTGCTGCACTATTCTGGCTGGGATTTCTGCTTTTCTGTAATTTATTTTGAATTTCTCATAAAAAGTGCTGTTTTCTCTTACTTTGTGCCTGGTTTATGGGCTGTTTTCTCTATGTTAAAATTAAGTGTGGCAGTCTTTTGAATTGTTGTGTGGGCTAGACACTTAGGCATCCAACCCCCATACCCTCCCTAGTCCATTGTTGCAGATCTCAAGTTTTAGCTACTTGTTGCAGATTACTACAATAAGGTACTACTGACTACTTCCTCCTCTGTCCCCCACCTTGTAGAAGGCGCAGCCCTCGAGATCCAAAGAGCGGAGGGGCTCCGAGACTCCAGCGGGTCGGCGGCACCTGTGCAGCCGACCAAGGGTTCCAGGAGGCTGGGAGAAGCAGGCAGAAGGTACGGGCAAAAGCCGCAAACCAATCGGAAAGCGACCGCAGACTGTGCCTTGCTTCCGATTGGTGCGCCTTCCCCATAGACTTAAACTGGGGTTGCTGCACTATTCTGGCTGGGATTTCTGCTTTTCTGTAATTTATTTTGAATTTCTCATAAAAAGTGCTGTTTTCTCTTACTTTGTGCCTGGTTTATTGGCTGTTTTTCTCTATGTTAAAATTAAGTGTGACAGTCTTTTGAATTGTTGTGTGGGCTAGACGCTTAGGCGCCTTAACCCCCCATACCCTCCAGTCTATTGTTGTGCAGATCTCGTTTTAGCACCTTGTTGCAGATTACTGCAATAAGGTACTTTGACTGCCTTCTCCTCTATCCCCACCTTGTAGAAGGCGCAGCCTGACGAGATCCAAAGTGCGGAAGGCTCCGAGATCTGCTCGGTCGGCACCTGTGCAGCCGACCAAGGGTTCCAGGAGGCTGGGAGAAGCAGGCAGAAGGTACGGGCAAAGCCGCAAACCAATCGGAAAGCGACCGCAGACTGTGCCTTGCTTCCGATTGGTGCGCCTTCCCCATAGACTTAAACTGGGGTTGCTGCACTATTCTGGCTGGGATTTCTGCTTTTCTGTAATTTATTTTGAATTTCTCATAAAAAGTGCTGTTTTCTCTTACTTTGTGCCTGGTTTATTGGCTGTTTTTCTCTATGTTAAAATTAAGTGTGACAGTCTTTTGAATTGTTGTGTGGGCTAGACGCTTAGGCGCCTATCCCCATACCCTCCCAGTCTATTGTTGTGCAGATCTCAAGTTTAGCACCTTGTTGCAGATTACTGCAATAAAGGTACTTACTGACTGCCTCTCCTCTTATCCCCACCTTGTAGAAGGCAGCCCTCGAGATCCAAAGAGGAGAGGCCCGAGACCGCTGGTCGGCGGCACCTGTGCAGCCGACCAAGGGTTCCAGGAGGCTGGGAGAAGCAGGCAGAAGGTACGGGCAAAGCCGCAAACCAATCGGAAAGTGACCGCAGACTGTGCCTTGCTTCCGATTGGTGCGCCTTCCCCATAGACTTAAACTGGGGTTGCTGCACTATTCTGGCTGGGATTTCTGCTTTTCTGTAATTTATTTTGAATTTCTCATAAAAAGTGCTGTTTTCTCTTACTTTGTGCCTGGTTTATTGGCTGTTTTTCTCTATGTTAAAATTAAGTGTGACAGTCTTTTGAATTGTTGTGTGGGCTAGACGCTTAGGCGCCTAACCCCCCCATACCCTCCCAGTCTATTGTTGTGCAGATCTCAAGTTTTAGCACCTTGTTGCAGATTACTGCAATAAAGGTACTTTACTGACTGCCTTCTCCTCTATCCCCCACCTTGTAGAAGGCGCAGCCCTCGAGATCCAAAGAGCGGAGGGGCTCCGAGACGCCAGCGGGTCGGCGGCACCTGTGCAGCCGACCAAGGGTTCCAGGAGGCCGGGAGAAGCAGGCAGAAGGTACGGGCAAAGCCGACAAACCAATCAGAAAGCGACCGCAGACTGTGCCTTGCTTCCGATTGGTGCGCCTTCCCCATAGACTTAAACTGGGGTTTGCTGCACTATTCTGGCTGGGATTTCTGCTTTTTGTAATTTATTTTGAATTTCTACAAAAGTGCTGTTTTCTTACTTTGTGCCTGGTTTATGGGCTGTTTTTCTATGTTAAAATTAAGTGTGACAGTCTTTTGAATTGTTGTGTGGGCTAGACGGCATAGGCGCTAACCCCCATACCCTCCCAGTCTATTGTTGTGCAGATCTCAAGTTTTAGCACCTTGTTGCAGATTACTGCAATAAAGGTACTTTACTGACTGCCTTCTCCTCTGTCCCCCACCTTGCAGAAGGCGCAGCCCTCGAGATCCAAAGAGCGGAGGGCTCCGAGACGCAGCCGGGTCGGCGGCACCTGTCAGCAGCCGACCGAGTGGGGTTCCAGGAGGCTGGAGAAGTAGGCGAAAAGGTAGCAAAGCCGCAAAACCAATCGGAAAGCCACCGCAGACTGTGCCTTGCTTCCGATTGATGCGCCTTCCCCATAGACTTAAACTGGGGTTGCTGCACTATTCTGGCTGGGATTTCTGTTTTCTGTGATTTATTTTGAATTCTCATAAAAGTGCTGTTTTCTTACTTTGTGCCTGGTTTATGGGCTGTTTTTCTCTATGTTAAAATTAAGTGTGACAGTCTTTTGAATTGTTGTATGGGCTAGGCGGCAAGCTTGCTAACCTCCATACCCTCCCAGTCTATTGTTGTGCAGATCTCAAGTTTTAGCACCTTGTTGCAGATTACGCAATAAAGGTACTTACTGACTACCTTCTCCTCTATCCCCCACCTTGTAGAAGGCGCAGCCCTCGAGATCAAGCGGAGGGGCTCCGAACCTTGGTGGTCGGCACCTGTGCAGCCGACCAAGGGTTCCAGGAGGCCGGAGAAGCAGGCAAAGGTACCGGCAAGCTACAAAACCAATCAGAAAGCGACTGCAGACTGTGCCTTGCTTCCGATTGCGCGCCTTCCCCATAGACTTAAACTGGGGTTTGCTGCACTATTCTGGCTGGGATTTCTGCTTTTCTGTAATTTATTTTGAATTTCTCATAAAAAGTGCTGTTTTCTCTTACTTTGTGCCTGGTTTATGGGCTGTTTTTCCCTATGTTAAAATTAAGTGTTACAGTCTTTTGAATTGTTGTGTGGGCTAGACGCTTAGGCGCCTAACCCCCATACCCTCCCAGTCTATTGTTGTGCAGATCTCAAGTTTTAGCACCTTGTTGCAGATTACTGCAATAAAGGTACTTTACTGACTGCCTTCTCCTCTGTTCCCCACCTTGTAGAAGGCGCAGCCCTCGTGATCCAAAGAGCGGAGGGGCTCCGAGACGCCAGCGGGTCGGCGGCACCTGTGCAGCCGACCAAGGGTTCCAGGAGGCTGGGAGAAGCAGGCAGAAGGGTACGCAGAAGCCTCAAACCAATCGGAAAGCGCACTACAGACTGTGCCTTGCTTCATTGCGCGCCTTCCCATAGACTTAAACTGGGGTTTGCTGCACTATTCTGGCTGGGATTTCTGCTTTTCTGTAATTTATTTTGAATTTCTCATAAAAGTGCTGTTTTCTCTTACTTTGTGCCTGGTTTATGGGCTGTTTTTCTATGTTAAAATTAAGTGACAGTCTTTTTGAATTGTTGATGGGCTGGAGAGCTAGGCTAACCCCCCATACCCTCCCAGTCTATTGTTGTGCAGATCTCAAGTTTTAGCACCTTGTTGCAGATTACTGCAATAAAGGTACTTTACTGACTGCCTTCTCCTCTGTCCCCCACCTTGTAGAAGGCGCAGCCCTCGAGATCCAAAGAGCGGAGGGGCTCCGAGACGCCAGCGGGTCGGCGGCACCTGTGCAGCCGACCAAGGGTTCCAGGAGGCCGGGAGAAGCAGGCAGAAGGTACGGGCAAAGCCGCAAACCAATCGGAAAGCGACCGCAGACTGTGCCTTGCTTCCGATTGGTGCGCCTTCCCCATAGACTTAAACTGGGGTTTGCTGCACTATTCTGGCTGGGATTTCTGCTTTTCTGTAATTTATTTTGAATTTCTCATAAAAAGTGCTGTTTTCTCTTACTTTGTGCCTGGTTTATGGGCTGTTTTTCCCTATGTTAAAATTAAGTGTTACAGTCTTTTGAATTGTTGTGTGGGCTAGACGCTTAGGCGCCTACCCCCATACCCTCCCAGTCTATTGTTGTGCAGATCTCAAGTTTTAGCACCTTGTTGCAGATTACTGCAATAAAGGTACTTTACTGACTGCCTTCTCCTCTGTCCCCCACCTTGTAGAAGGCGCAGCCCTCGAGATCCAAAGAGCGGAGGGGCTCCGAGACGCCAGCGGGTCGGCGGCACCTGTGCAACCGACCAAGGGTTCCAGGAGGTCGGAGAAGAGGCAGACGGCACGGGTAAAGCCGCAAAATTTTTGCCTGCCCCCTCCCCTCTTCGTTGATTCCTTTATACACTTTCTCCCGCCATTTCTTAATCCACACCCACATCCCTTCCTTCCTCCCTTAACCCATACCTAACCTCCACAATGCTACTTTGCTCCTTTTGCTCCTGAGCCTTATATCTCACCCAATCCCTTATGATATCAATGCTATACCCAGTGTCAAGATAAATAACTCAGTTAATACGACCTGCCCATCTCTACCATCCACAAGGGTCAACCACGGATTCCTTATTCATCCTGAACCACATTTGCAATGCAACCTCTGGCATATCCCACATAAGGCCACCCTATCAATTCAGCACAGCCCTGGCACCCTACTTGTATCATGGCTTTTATTAACCCACTATGCCTGTCCATTAAAATATTATGCTATGAAAATTTTGCATCCATATATCAGGACCATCACTCAGCTCACAGCAGGCACCCAGGATTAGGAGGAAACGCTCTGACCACTCACTATCCTTGTCCCTTGGTGCCCTCCTCAAATTAATCTTCTACCTTCTGATCTGTTTTGGTACCATTGAAATAAATCCTGGCCCCATTGAAAGTATTTTCCCCTGCTGATTTATCCTCTATAAATGGCCTAAGCTTCCTACATATCAATGCCTGCAGCCTTTAAAAAATTCTCCGTAATACAGGCCTGGTGGCACATACCCTGCCTGACTTTCTGGTCATCTCTGAATCTTGGCTCAGACCATCGACCAAAGACAGTGTTGTAAACCTTACTAACTATCAGCTCTTCAGAGCAGATCGCTCTTCCAGGGTGGTGGGTGGCCATATACATTAAGGACACCATCTCTGCTACCTGCCTCATCATCACATCCGAACCAAAGGAATTTGAATGTTTATCAATCAAAATATCCCTTCCAAACTTGTCTCCATTTAAATTGATTGGCTGCTATAGGCCCCTCAGCAGGCCTCAAATTACTATCTCATCTGGGGTCAATAACCAATCTAGGCCCTGAAGATACCATCATCCTTGGTGATTTGAATTTAAACTGGCTATCTAATGCATCTGCTCCATTGGTAACCTTCTGTGACACCTATGGCTTTACACAGCTAATAAAAGACCCAACCAGGGTTAACCTAAAAAATTCCAGCAACAGCTCACTCCTGGATATTATGTTGGTAAATAAGCCTCACTTATATACTCATGCAGGAGTACTACCGAATGATGTAAGTGACCATTGTCCCATAGCTGGCATAAGATATTCACCCAAACCATCCAACCCTGCTGAATTTGTCCCAAAAGGTCAAAAGAAGTTCAACATACCAGGTTACCTCCATGACCTGAGTAACACAATATATTGGCAAGATTTCTACCTACAACCTCAGTGGAAATAGCTCTCCAGATCTTAAAGGACATTATCACTAATGCTCTAAATATTCATGCACCATTCACCAATATCAGAACTAAAGCAAGGTCCTGCCCTGGTTCACCACTGATCTTAAAACAGCCTTGCTATCCAGAGACAAACTGTGGAAAAAGGCAAGAAAAACTAAGGACTCATAGATTGGCTAAATTTCAGAAAAGCAAGAAATTCATGTACAACACAAATAAGATCTGCCAAAGCGGCCTATTATAGAGCTGAATTGGATGCCTCCTATAATAACCCTACCAGGCTCTGGGGAACTATAAAGGGTATCTTGGGCCAAAACTCTACTCCTGCCTTAACCTGAAAATTGCTACTAAATAACACAGAAATTACGGATAAACAAGAAATTCTAAATACCTTCAATGACCACTTCACCACAGCTGGACTAGCATGTGACTCTTCACCTGCAAATCTCCTGAGATCTTCCTTGAATCTTCAATCCACCGTGGGCCAAAGGCTACATCAACCTCTCTTTCAACCCAATAACATTGAAAGAAGTGGAAGATCTCCTCTCCAACTTGGATACTTCAAAAGTGCAGGTACAGACTCCTGGACCCCTACTTCCTCAAGATTGCATCTCAAGTCTTATCTGCCCCCACTCATCTCTTCAATCTTTCCTCACCACTGGATCCATTCCTCCATTTGGAAAACAGCTCAAGTAGTTCCTTTACTCAAATCTGGTGATCCCATGGATCTTAATAATTACAGGCCCATTTCCATCCTATCAGTCCTGTCCAAGATGCTCGAAAAGTTAGTAAACTCACAATTAAGGGTCTACCTGGATAACAATAACCTCCTAAACACAGCACAATCAGGATTTAGATCAAGGCACAGCACCATTTCAGCCCTAGCCAAAGTAACCAATGACTGGCAGACTGCTATGGATAAGAAGAATAGTACCTGTGCTGTGTTCCTGGATTTGAGCAAAGCATTTGACACACTGGATCATGAATCACTGATCACCTCCCTTGGTTCAATAGGGTTGGATTCCCTTCACTCAATTGGTTCAAGTGCTATCTATCAGACAGATCACAACTGGTAAAAATGGAAACTACCTATCCACTTTAAAACCACTGCTAAGAGGTGTACCGCAAGGCTCTATTCTTGGCCCCATCCTCTTTGCCATCTATATTAATAATATTGATGCTAACCTCACTCAATCAAACATCCATCTGTTTGCTGATGATACTGTGCTATATGTTAGCAATCCTTCATTGTCTAAAGCCTGTGAACTGCTACAATCTGAATTCTCCATCCTACAACACAACTTACTGGATAAAACTACTTCTAAATGCCAAAAACAAAAGCTATGCTCTTTTCCTCACAAAGTTGCTCTGCCACCTACCCCATCATCTACCACCCTACAACTAACCACCTTACTTGGAGAGAAGCTGGAATACGTTGATAACTTCAAATATCTTGGTGTCTAGATTGATAACAAACTTGACTTTTCTGTACATATTGAGGAGCTACTAAAGAAACTGAGACAAAGGCTTGGTTTATTTTTTAGAATAAAGCACTACCTCAACAGAGACTCCAAAAAAAGATTAATCCAGGCTTCATTCCTATCCCTCATTGACTATGCTGACTTTCTGTATGGACACTGTTCACTCCCCCTCTTAAATAAACTGGACACCCTATACCACAGGTCCATCAGATTCATTACTGACCTTCCCTTCAGCACCCACCATTGTTCCCTTTATAAGGCAGTTAACTGGTCATCATTACAACACAGAAGAAACAGGAATGCTGCAATTTGGATTTTCAAAGCCTTATCAGGCAAGCTACCTACCTACATCTCGGACTGTTTTACTCAAATCACTTCTAGGCCATACAACCTAAGGATCAGCAAAATTATCATTCTTAAGGTCCCCATTGCCTGCACCCAGCTTGGGAGGGCTGCTATCAGCTACTCACTAGCAATTGTTTGGAACTCACTCCAAAAAACCATGAAGCTAAATAACCTCCCACCCTTAATATCCTTCAAAAGATTATTCACCACCCTATTCCCAGAACTCTGCAACTGCTTCCACAAGGCCTAATTCACGGCCCTATCCACCCCCCCCTTTTTCTGCTCGTGCTTCTATATGCTGAAAAACTCCAGTTCCCAGTCCCAAGATTCACCCTCAAAATGCCTGCTAGGTCCTATAATCTCCATATTAACCCTGATGTGCCAACTGCCTACTGTCTCCCAGATTAAAAGTGTTAATGCCTTGTATATATGTATATTGTTATATACTAGCACTTATGTCATTGTATTACTGTTTTTGTTACCCATGTCATTGTATTACTGTTTATGATACCCTTGTCAGTGTAATAACACTTGCACTTCTTGACCACTCAGGTCCATCTTGTAAATGAGCTATGCTCAATGATGTTCGCCTGATTAAATAAAGATTTTGATTGATTGATTGATTGATTGATATGTGCTTTGGTTTTTAGAAAAATGCATTATAAATAAAATTTGATTTGATTTGACACCAAATGGAAGATGGGTACATCAAAAAAATTCTATGGAAAGAAAATGTTGCAATTTCTCACATTAAACAATATGCAACAAATAGTATCCAACTATACTGGAGGAAATAACATCTTAGATGTATAGTAATATATACAAATGTGGGGAATGATATGTACGCCTGCAGGATTAGAGAACCTTTAGGCCACGATATGGTAGAACTTCAAATCAAAGCTAACTGGATCCCAGTGAAAGATCATATAAAAATAAGATGTTATAATAATGGAGATTGCAACAAAATACAAAAAAACTAAACTATTTGCATAACTGGAACTCTAAAGAAGAATTTAAAAGGCTAGATACAGAACAAGAAATGACAATTGTTAGCCCATAAGATATCAGATTGTACAAATAAATTTATTCTGGAAAGGGAAACGTACAACAACAAAGGTAGGATTCCAGTCTGATTCAACTACACAATCAAAAAAAGTATAAGACAAAAAGAAACAAAGCATGGAAAAAGCTTAAATCAAATCCCACATTAATAAACTCAGGAAGGTTCAGAAATGTAAGCAAACAATTCAAACAAAATAATAAAAAAGCTAAAAGAGATCATGAATATAAACTTGCAAATGATTCCATAAACAATAAAAAACTATATTTTAATTACATAAACAACACGAAACAAGGTGAAACAAGGGTGGGACCTATAATTATACAGGACAAAGTTATAACTGATGAATACCAAATTGCCTGACAGCTTAACAAATATTTTGTAAGTGTTTACCAACCAATGGTATCCAATTATAGAAACAAAGTAACTTATGAGGTATTATATGTCACTGAACAACAGATAAATACACTGGTGGTGAATCTGAACCCAAATAAATCACCAGGACCAGATGGTTTCCACCCCATCATATTAAAAAAAACTTGTAGACAAATTAATAGGGTCTCCAACATCAGTATTTAAAAAAATCATCATTAAAGGAGGGAACAGTTCCTAATGACTGGAAGGATGCAAATGTAACAGCTGTACATGAAAAGGAAATTAGAAGGAGTATGAGAATTACAGATCTATAAGCACAACCTCTGTAGTTAGTAAGATGTTGGAGGGAAAAAAAAAAAACATAGATATTAACCAACATGAATTTAGAGAGGGAAGATCCTGTCTAACCAACTTTCAACATTTTTTCAACCCAGTCAGCAGTGCAATCAGTGACTGACTACCAGCAGACAGATTCTATATGGACTTTCCAAAGGCATTTCACACCATGCCTCTTATATGAAGGATACAAGAATACCAATTTAATCCGTGTATAATAAGATTGATATCATCGTGGTTAAATGGTAGAAGACAGAGGGTAAAACTGGCAGGTTATGTATCTTCCTGGCAAGATGTTACTAGCAGAGTTCCTCAAGGATCAGTTTTTGGACTGACACTTTTTAGGCTATGTATGTCTCCAATACAAACAACAAATAGCTGGTGCTGTATGATTGCTGACAATATTAAAAGTGGGGCTATAGTCAACAATATACAGTAATAGCAAACTTCCAAAAGGAAATAAATCAAACAGGAGAGTGGATAAAAGTAAACAAATTACAACTTAATCTGGAAAAGTGTAAAATAATGCATATAGAAACTAGAAACAGACACTCCAACTATACATTATATGGGGTATACCGACCGCCGAGCATCATGAATACTGCAAAGCCCATCACAGTGACATTTTTGGCAGTTTGCTGTGATGGTCTCCATGTTCCTGACACTGTTGCCGGTGAGGTGTTTGCCCCCATCCCAGACCTAACTCTGACTGGAGTTAGGAATCTAAAGTATGGAGGGTGCGTGGGGCAGAGCCCCCTGTATGAGGGTGCGTGGGGGTGAAGCCCCCCCCACAGAAAACACTTGGTCCCCGAGTGACAGCACATCACCAATTGGTGGTGGTGTGCTGTCACTGTGCTATTGGTCGACAAATTTCTTGTCGCCGTGTCATTGTGGAACCCATTATATGGAAAGGATATATCTGTCACAAATCAAGAATGCAATTTAGGTGTTATTATCTCACCTAATCTATCCCTTCCGAGCACTACCATAAAGCTGCAAGTTCAACAAATAAAACTTTTGGTTGCATCTTCCTTAACATCAATAGTATGGATAAACAGGTTATTCCTCCCTTATAAAGGATGTTGGTTAGACCACATCTAGAATATTGCGTGCAGTTTTGGGCACCAAAAAAAAAAAAAAGAGACATCAATCTGTTAGAGAGGGTGCAGAGGAAAGCTACAAAAAGCATTAAACAAGTAAAGGGAATGTACTATGGTAACTGTTTAAAACCTCTGAACCTTTACTCTTTGCGATATAGGAGACTTAGAGGTGACCTGTGCCTAACGTTTAGAGCACTAAACAATGGAAACCTCTCGGAATGTATAGGACTTACAAGATCCGAATTCAACAACAAAAAAAAACAATAGATATCACTCATTCCAACTAAAAGGTGATAATTACAGAACAACTCATCAATCTAACTGGCTTAGTCAGAGTTATCAGCATTTGGAATAGACTACCAAGGGAAGTAGTATTAAGCAGGACTTTGGATACGTTTAAGGTCAGTCTTTATAATCATATGGAAAGGAATAAATACAAGTACATTTGAAGTACCTGACAAGTCACTATGGCCTATAGGCTCCTGAATTGTATCATCCTGTGTAGCTAGTGTAACCATTAGTGGTATGGTCGAGACATGCTGTACTGTATACCAACATTATCCAAATGTTGTCACCATTGGTGTGGCTGACACCTGCAATTTACGTACAGTGGACAGCATACACCACCAGACCACTCCAGACATTTGCACATGGCAGTCTAACAAAGTAAGCAAGTAAAACTTTATTTGTATCAGACACCCTTCCAGAGCTCAGGACACCTTAACAACTATCCATAAAACAAATAATCTCCATTATACATTAAAACAATAAATATACATACAATATTTCAGCACTAACTCACTAGATCCCTTCAAATGCCTGATGAAACAAATGTGTTTTCAAGGATTTTTATGTTGGCTTGTGCTTGCACAGCCAACGTATTGCATTAGTAGTAGATTTGGAGGTGTGGTCACTCTGGGCAAATGCAGGGTGTCATGGGGTTCAATTCAGGAAGACAGCAGGAATCATATCATGTAAAACACCCTGAGGTGCTGTTTTATTGCCAGGTTTGTACCGATGGCATTTTCAGATGCAAACTTTTGTCAGATTACTATAACAAAAACAATAAAGAGTATGGGCTGGGAGTTTAGCTAGGAGACCTCTCAAAAGAACACTGCAGTTGGACCTTACAATGCCCTCTAGAGACCAGAAACTGAACCAATTGCATTGTAAGGTCATCCTACCAATACCCCCTGGGTTTCTGCAAGTTCCTCTGCAGTCTGAGTATCTGCCCACTCGGGTCTCTGCAGCTTCTCACCAATCTGAGTCCTCTCCCTTTGGTAAATTCCAAGTGAGCAGCTTCTAGCATCCAGGTAGCCCAAACCTGACCTTTGGAGGTCCAGGGCCAATCCCAGGCCACAGTGATTTTTCTTTGCTTTTAGGCTTTACAGGACTTTCAACCTGAGCTCCACCTTAAGCTTGCCTCACCTTCACTTTTGGGTAACCAGGATCTCAGCAATTCAACACTGCATGTCTCTCTCACATTTGGCTGCTTCTCTGGCTCCACACTTCTCCCTGAGGTTCCTCTCTGCTCCTCAGCCCAAAGTAAAACTAAACTGTAGGTTACCTGAGCATCCCTTATATACAGCTCAGGTGTCACATGATTTATCAGTCATGTTCTATTAAACAATTAAAGGAATACTAGATTTATAATTCTCACAACTGCATTATTTTCAAAGAAATATACAGGATACATATATAGGGGCAATTGTTACACAATGCTAAACCCCTTACAAAAGCATAAACACAACAACATACAAACAAATATCCTTTTCAGAAAGTTCATCCCTCTAAACTAATCACTTCCTGGTAGGACAAGACCCAAGCCTTCCCTATATACTAATACAATTAAGGGCCAGCCCTTCCCTAAGGGAACATCTTTCTAAAATGGCTGCAGCTGCTGAGACAGCAGCAGCAGAAACACAAACCCAGGAGCTTCTGAACTCCCAGCTTCCAGGTACAAACTACCTTTAAAAAGCATAGATTCTTCTAGAGATTAACTCAACCTTTAACTGTTATCCTGCATTTACTTTTATAGTTTATACACATCTCTTTTTCTAAAGCTATCAAATGCTTCCTTATATCATGTTTTGTTTCACAGAAATATAGTCTCAACCGTTTCCTAAAATCATCAGCAGTCTGCAAACAGCAAATTATTTAGCACAGGTATATCTGCCTGGATTTACTGCTCAGAACTTTGTTATACTTGTACTGGGGGGGGGTTGCATCCCCCATTAAATAGCCAAACTGCCATGCTCAGAGTTTCTACAGCAAGGAGAGCTTTATTCATTTGTTAGCTGGCAGATTACACCCCTTGGGCAGTTTGATTTACTCTTATTTAAAAGCAAAGCCCTCATGTAATGCTTCTTATGGTGATCCCTATATACCGGCATGCCACATTCTTTGGGGGGGATTGCAGAACATGAACTAGATTGAAGACTACCCTGATAGTGGCCAGCTAGCAAGGCTCAAAGATAAACAACAAAATATAAAGTACAACAGACTTACATAGAGGAAGGAAAAGGTAACTACAACTTTATTTTCCTTCCAGGGATTATTGCATGCTATACATATCCCTAATTTGGCATCATGGGGTAAACTTTGTTGAAGCTGAGCTGCTTTAACCATCACTACAGTTTTCCAACTGGGGTAGGGTCACCCACCCTATCACACAGGGCATGCATCAGTAGGTGCGTCCCTCATTCCCTAATAAGGCAGCTGCAGGCATAGACACCAGCAACATGATAACTGGCCACCAGATCAAAGAAAAGGTCCACTGCAATGAGAGCCAAGCTTCTTATGCAGTGGCATGCCTTTCCTGATGAACCAGTTTACAAAACATGGTGGCATGCTGCTGCAGAGTGCCCCGACCCACTTCATTTGCCGATGGCAGAGCCCACTTCCCATTGGCATAATGCAATCCCCCCTCCCATTTAAATTGTGTGCTGAGGGTGCCCAATCCCCTCTGCATCATATCCTTCCAGTTTAATTTGCAGACAGGGAGCCGACTCCCCATCAGCATAATGCCCCCATTTGTTGTGTGCCAATGGGGTGCCCAATCCCGTCAGCTACAGAACCCCCTAAAAACAGTCAGGTGGCATGCTGGGAGCCCACCCCAGCATGCCAAATGCTGCAGTAAAACAAAACCATCCCATGCTTCTTTTTTTAACCCTGCAAAGCAGAAAACGGTCCCTCGTTGACTCTGGTGGACCCGTCCCAACCCCAACCCACCCTCTATGCACCCTGCCTCCTCACACCCCCCTCACCCATATTTGCCTCTGGAGTATGGAGCGACGATCTTCGGTGGACCGGGAACATGTCTGCACTCTTTAAAGTCAACCGTGAACTGAAGAAACGCAGGTAAGCTGTATAATCCATAAATACAATTTTTTCAACTTTGGTGCCTATCTCAGGCATTTTTGGGAATTTTGGCACCACATTTTCAACATTGGGTTATTGGGACCCCTCCTCATGAATTCAGTCACTGTCATAGCATTATTCGGTCCCGAAAGGTGATTTCTCAGTTACTGTGTGGAATCACCTTTTGGGACAAATTAATGAAACAACAGTGCCACTGTTAATGAGGAGGGGCTCTCAAAAAGCCTATGTTGCAGATTTGGTGAAAAAATCCAAAAAATGGCTGTTTTATGAGTATACATTGTGCAGTTTTCATGCACACTGTAAGTTCATGAATTTTTAATAGTTTCACTTCAGATTTTCAAGATTGACATTTTTCCACACCACTTTATGAACTGTATAGCTGTCATTTTACATAGAAGTCCAAAGGTAAAAGTGCTCCAGTGAAACACAGACCTAATATAATCAACTGAATTTGTTAATTTATTGTGCCACAGTGGGAGCCCCCAAGTGCCTCGGCAACAAGCCTTCAGGGGGATTTTTCTTGTCATTGTACATATCCTGGTTGAAATGTGTTTTCGAACATCCGGCACAGAATATTTATTTATTATACATATTGAAATTACAACCCTTATTGCAGTCAGTAAAATCAGTTTTCAGGACAGTTTGAGAAAATGACAGTGACACTGTCAATGATCAGAGGTCCTAAAATGCCTATGTTGAAAATTTGGTGATGAAAGTGTCTAAAATGACTGTGTTACAAGCGTGTGTTGTGCAGTTTCTACACACCCTTGTAACTTTGCAAATTTGCAATATTTTCATGCCAGATTTTAAACATTGGCATTTTTTCACATCTCCTTGTGAACAGTACAGCTGCCATTTTTCACATACTGCCCAAAATATGTTTTCACATATGTGGTGCACAATGGCTTGGTCGCTGTGGGAAATCAACTTTTGGGACAGATTAACAAAATCACAGTGCCACTGTTCATAAGGGGAGACCCCAAAATGCCTATGTTGAAAATGTGGTTAAATAAATCGCAAAATTTATTGGGTTACAGACGTGTCTTGTGCAGTTTCTATGCATGCTCATGACTTCACCAATTTTTCATTTTTTCACTCCAGATTTTCAGCATTGCCATTTTTTACACCTCCTCATGAACAATACAGCTGTCATTTTTCACATCCTGCCCAAAATGTGTTTTCATGCCTGTGTCGTCAAATGGCATAGTCGCTGTGCAAAACCACCTTTCGGCTAACAAACTGATAGTGCCACTCTTCATGAGCTGGGGTCACAAAAAGCCCATTTTGAAAATTTGGAATGAAAATACCAACAAACACCTATGGTGTTAGGGTATCCAACTGTAACATCCCACCCTGTAGAGACTGACAGATGTCAGTGGTGTGACTTGGGATCATTGGCTGTAATTCTCATGCCATTCCACTCCCAACCCCCACACCCTGCAGCCACTGACAGGCACTGAGGTGTGCCATGGAGTGTTCAGCCCTAAAGTTCCCCCCATTCCCCTATACTGTACCCATCTCATCATATTTTTTTATGGAATGGAGTAAGTATAAGGCCCAAAGACCCCAAAGCACACCACAACACTTGGCAGTGTCTACAGGGTAGGGTGAGGTAAAATGGCATGAGCGTTATAGCTGAAGACCCAAAGGTATGCCCCAATGCCTGTCAGTCTCTGCAGGGTGGGGTGGGGTTGCGTCAGTTCAATAATTCACTGCCATTCCTATTATGCATCTCTAACTCCTGCACTACCAATGCCAGCGAGACAACATTCAGCATTGACAAATGCTTGTTTAAATCCTTCCACAGTCAGGCTATCTCCTATCCAGCACAGTAGAGAATTACACAGGGTAGGAGCCATAAAGGCAAACAATCTTCCTCCCGATGTTTTTAGGGATACCCTTGGAATCTCTAGCAATCCCTCGCCAGAGGATTGGAGTCAGCAGGTGCGGCAGTAAGGAAACAGGAGTTCTTTCAGGTAAATGGGTCCCTGGTCATGTAGGGCCTTATAGGTCAGCAATGAGACCTTGAAGGTGATCCGCCACTGTGTTGGTAACCAGTGCAGTTCACACAGCACAGGTGTTATGTGACTGGATCTAGGGGTTCCAGTTAACAACCTGGCCATCGTGTTCTGCACTAGCTGCAAATGGCAGATATCCACCCCCAGTTGCCCTAGGTAGAGGGCATAGCAGTAATAAAAATGAGTGGTGACAAAGGCGTGGACCAAGGTAGGAAGATCTTCAGGCAGGAACAGGTGTTTCACCCTAGCTATGTTCCTCAGAAGATAAAAGGAAGATTTGACCACTGCAGAAACCTGCGGCCTGAGGGTCAGGTCTTCATTAAATTTCTTCCCTAGGTTATGCACCTGGCTGAGGTAATCAGTGTGACTCCTCCAAGATGTAAACCCAAGGATTTTCCCACCCATGCCCCAGTCATCCTACAATCAGGGTCCACCATCAATACATCCATTTTACCTGAGTTCAACCTCAGCCAGCTAGCACTCATCCAGTTCTGTATCTCTGACAGGCAGTTGTTAAACACCAAGACAGAGTCTAACCCCTGTTTGGGCACAAAAGACATGTACAGTTGAGAATCATCTGCCTAGCAGTGAAACCTCAACCTGTATCATATTATAATGTCCCCTAATGGCAGAATATGCACTGCAAACAACATGGGGGATAGCACCGAGTCCTGTCGGACCCCACAGGGCAGCCAGCGAGGAGCCAAGGAATGAATCCCTGACACCACTGTCTGAGATCTGCAAACTAGGAAAGATCAAAACCAACTGAGTACTGCCCCCTCAGTCCACAGAAAAACCTCAAGTACTCAAGCAACACCCCATGGTCCACAGTGTCAAATGCTGCTGAGAGATCAAGGAGAACCAAGATGGAACAGGCTGTCTGATCTCTCACCGCCAGAAGGTCATTTAGCACCCATACCCCAAGGCTATGCATTTTCCTGAAGCCAGACTGGAGAGGGTCATAGATATTGTAGATGGATAAATGATCCTCCAGTTGCAGAGCGACCACCTTCTCAATAAACTTCCCTATAAAGGATAAGTTCAAGACTGGTCTGTAGTTAACTGGGCAGTCTGTGTCAAGGGAGGGCTTTTTCAGGAGGGGCTGAATTATCACCTCCTTTAAGGGATCCAGAAAGATCCCTCTCTCCAATGAAACCTCCACTATCCCAGCAAGGACCAGGCCAATGACCTCAACTCACCCTATGAGGAGGAGGGTTGGGCCCGGGTCCAAACTACAGCAAGTTGGCTGCAGAGTCTGGATGATCCTCACTATATCCAAGACCACCAGTTGGATGAAGGTGGACCAGGTCAACTGGTCATTAGTACCACCTGATTGATCAATGCAAGGTCCAATGGGGAGGCATTGGCTGATCTCATCTCTGACAGAGAACAACTTATCAGTGAAAAACTGTGCAAAATTCTCACACTTTTCCTGTGATAATTCTTGACTAGAACATAGACAGGCCGTATTGCATAGCCTCTTCACGGTCTGGAAGAGCTGGGCTGGTCTACGTTTCACTACAGCTATTTCCCTGGACAGGAACTCTGCCTTCTTATGGGTAAATGCTGATTGGTAGGCCTTATAGTGATCTAGCAATCTAAGACTGTCCTCAAGAAAGGCACCCATACACATGCCAGTGATGTTGAGCCTAACACCACTGCTGATATCTACAGTCCTCTGACTCTCCATGGTCACCAGATGCCCTCATGATAGCAGGACAGTCTGCAACTTGCACATTTCAGGAGTGCCATACAGCCTTGGCAGTGAGATACACTGCAGACACCCTCTGGATGGTTGGCAACATATCCCATGGCCCAAACAGTGCTGACAATGGGGATGACAGGTCTGACTCCCACCTGGGTTGCTACTCATTATGCTAATGCAACCATTCCTGGCAGTGTCCTGGGTCACTATGTATGAACCTCATACAGCCCACTGTTGTCTCTGTCCCTGTGACATGTTTGTCAATGACAATCTGTTCCCATGCCAGCTTATGGCATTATCCCTTGTGTGTCCTGTCACCACACTGGGTAACATAGTAGGTTCCCTCCATGAACCTTGATAGCAGATAAGGGACATCATGGACTACTGTGTGGCTATTAGCAATGTTTATACACCACAACTAGCTGGCCCTGTTCTGCTGCAACCCATATGCATGTCCCATGGTATCTGCTTCATTTCTACTGCTGCCCAGTGTCCTATGTGCATGCTGGACACATGGGGGAGCCCCATCCCAATTTTCTGTGTGTGCTCATGGTGGTGCTGGGTGCCATTAAACCAGCTCTGGCTGGTCTAAATGTGGTCTAGGCTTGCTGCAACTGCATGCCTTTGAGAAGTCTACTGTTGGAGAAATGTCAGCTGAATTATGGTACAAACCCTATGGCACTATGGCACTGCTTGCAGATGGCCACAAGCCCGGTGCACAGCTGTCAGGTGCAAGGGATTCTGCTAGTGCTGCAAGCTCCCTCTGAAAATAGGAAATGATACAAAGTGTGGTGCAGTGTGCCCCTTGCGTTAAGTCTCTTTGATGCAGGCAGCTTGTGTCATTTCCAACCCTTTGAAAATGAAACCCAAGGTCAATAGATTTTTCTTCATATGTAGACCACATTACACCTGTGCTGCGGTGGCTGAACTGGTTTCCAGTTAGGTGGTGTACCATTTTCAGGATTGCTTTCCTAATGTACCAAGCTCTGCATGGATTGGGACCTGCCTATCTCAAAGATCTATTGGCTTTGTATATTCTCAATCACTCTCTTTGCCCCACCAAAGGATTATTGTTAGCTGTCCCATGAGCATGCCTTAAATAATATGGCTGTAGGGCATTTTTTGTGGTGGCCTCAGCAATATGGAACTCCTTAGCAATCCATCTGAGGAGTGCCTTTTCAGTGGAGGCACTGAAAAGGGGCCTGAAAAGTTTTTCATTTTTCTACCATATAACAGTGAATTAGAACAAGATTTTGTTGTACATCTGGTTATAATTCTACAGCTCTGGGTTTCATTTACCCTTTTTACTTGTTTTAAATACTCTGTTTTATGTAAAACACCATGAGCCTTTGGGATAGGACATAAAATTTGCCTTTCCTTTGCCTTTCCTTTTTGAAGCCCCACACCCTTATTTGTTACCCTGTCACCTATTTATGCCACAGAAGTTAATATGTCCTTACAGTATTAAATACATATATATTATAGGGACATGGTAGCACCCCTATAGTTAGGGAAGAGTATTTATTTTATTTATTTATTTATTAAAGATTAGGAATACAACCTTTGAGTCAAAGACTTGTTTGCAAAGACTCCACATCATACATACATTGTGGGCAGGAACTGAACGTGAACATACAGTTGAGTACAAGAGATGAGTAACATCTTGTATAAGTGTCAGAAACATAAATGTACATAAGATAGAAAATTGTTTACAGAACAATAGTGAAGAGTTGGACAGTTATTCTAACAACAAGGAGGACAAGTATAGCAGGCAAGGACCCTTGTCATCTCTTCATTGTAAACATACTGTCAAAATATTAAGACTGGCAATAATGAACATATAGTTAAACAGTACAAAGTATAAATAAACAACACATACTGGGGTTAAGCTAACCCAGGTCGAAGAACACAGTAGAATAACTAGCTAATACTAAATTGACAATCCGGCCTAGGCGCGAATCAATAATGGGCTCAGATAGGTAGTGGTTAGTGGCATTCACAGTTGGCCAGCTCCAAGAGATGGGACTTCAGAGACATTTTGAAAGTGCCAAGGGTGGGGAGATAGGTGATAGATGTTGGGGTTTCATTGAGCCATGAAGGGGCTTGGTATAGGAAGGCCCTATGGCAAAGCAAGGTTCTGCACCATGGCATTGAGTAGGTGGACCTGGTGGTACTTCTTGATACATGGATAGCAAGTTCTATAGTGATCAGGGGGGTCAAGGCCAGGAGAAGTTGCTTTGAGCATGATCTTTTTTCCAAGAATGCAGTATAATATTTCATTTTGGCATCAAGGTTTAACCAGCATGCAGATTTGAACAAGTTACAAGTATGGGTCAATCTGTCATGTCCCATGACTAGCCTATAGACCTTGTTCAAGGTAGTTTTAACCCTGGAGAGTTTGGCTGGGTCAGCTGAGCCATATATTGCCAGCCCATAGTCACCCAGGGAGAGGACAAAGGAGGAGACAGCCAGGCAGACAGCTTTAGGAGTCAGGAAATGTTTGTGCTTATATAACAGACCAAGCCTGGTGTTGAGTGCAGGCAGGTGGGTCTTGATATGGTCATGGAAGGAGAGGTGGGAGTCAAGGGTTAACCCCAGGTACCTGAAAGAGTTAACCTGGTCAATAAAGACATTTGTTGAGCTACAGATAGATAAGGGGATGTTATGGTGCCGGCCTTGATGGTGTGAGAAAACCATGGATTTAGTTTTACTAGTATTGAGGATTAATTTGTGGGTGACAAACCAGGACTCAATGGTATGGAAGTGTTCTTGAAGCATACTTTGAAGAGTACCAGGATTAGGGTGACAATCGAAAATAACAGCATCATCGGCATAGAGGAGCATATTATCGGGACAGAACAGAGGGAGGGGGTTTAGGAATAGGCTAAAGAGGAGAGGTAGAGTCTTGGGTTTTAATGTTGACAAAATAGCCCAAAATTTGGCATGCATAGTCAGGCTGCCAGATCCTCAAGACAGGAAAGGTTTAGTCATGGCAGCTTGTTCAGTTTTTGAGATACAGAGTGTCAAAAAATGAAAAAAACATATTTGGTTTCCTATACTTAACATTGGGTATTTTTTGTTCTCATCTAAAGCCAGTGGAATTTATTCATGAATTTTTCAGGATTGAAGGGGACTGTGCCAAGGGTGTACATTTGGAAGGTTTTGTGAAAAAAATATATTGTTCCAGAGTTATAACAATTTTAGAGTTAAAGTCTCGATGTAAATGGTAAAAAACAAACAAAAAAACAAACATTGTGACTACTTATTTTCATGATCTACCTCTCTTGCTGAAAAAATACTGATCATGTCAGCCACCATTGTATTTCTCATTTTAAACTCACAAATATTGAAAATGCATAAAAATAGTCTCTTTTAAAAAAACAACAACACCTGAACCCAGCTAAACAGGTCCTGTTTAGCTAGATTCTGCTGTTTATTTGTTTGTTTGTTTGTTTGTAAAACTTTCCAGAAATACCTTTACTGGGTATCCAAAATTCCAGGGTGCCCAGTTTAGCAAGAGGTGCCATTGACCATGTTATCTGTATGAGAACAGGGAACTCATCTTGCGGACTGCACTAAGAGCAGTGAGCCACCAATCCACTGCAGCTGATGTGCTGTTAGCAGAATTCAGAATAATTTTCCAGTAATGATTATGGACTGGATTTATTTTAGGAGGTGGAACAAAATTATTTATCTATCTATCTATCTATCTATCTATCTATCTATCTATTTGTTAAGCAGTCCAGGGTGGCCACCCCCTGTACAGCTTGTTTCTTCCCCTCACCTCCAGGTCACCCAGCCACCATTTCCAGTGTTTCATATTTTTGCATTTTATAAACAGACCAAGGTGCCCACCCCGGTATCACTTCTCTTGACCCCCTCTCTTCTAGGTCATCTGCCCCAGTCTCATTTTCTATGTGGCAGCACTGGGGTGCCCACCTCCCTGCCTCCAAACTGTCAGCTGACACTGGAGTGGAAAAAACAAACAAGGGAAGCTCAAAGAACCACAGTACATTGTTTTAAATTTGCTGCAATGAGAAGAATAAAAATAAAACCCAACTTGAAGCCTGTTTTAACTCTTGCTGTGCCATAGACTGATATATCAGTCCAGAATTACTATGCATTCTAATTCTGTCAGCAGCCTAAAGGTTAAAGATGCTCAGATTATTTTATTTTGCAAGTGAGATAAACAAGCAGCAGACCCAGACACAAAAATGCCCCAGCGTTTTGCACAGGTGAGCTTTGTCAAGGAGCTGAACAGCTCACCTCTTATCACCCTCTTTTTGTGCAGATCACTGAAATGAAATAAAGGGAAATACATTAATAACATGCTTACTAGCACAGGTAAATGATTCATCAGACATTAGAGTACTACATGTCAAACAGATGATAATTAGCTCAATGTTGTACTATTAAATAGAGCTCCTAGAGCATCAGCTACATTTGTAAACCAACAATTTACCACAAAAATGTATACAAAATGTATACACAAACTAAACCATAACACAAGAACATAATTAAGCATTGCATATAAAATGGGGACAATAGGTGAGCACTTTAGCTTCTTGATGAAGTGCACCTGCACGAAAACACTGGGGCATTTTTGTGACTGGATCTGCTGCTTGTTTATCTCACCTACAAAATAAAATGTTTCTAGTATCTTTAAAACAGGCTTCAAGAGTGGTTTTATTTTTTATTCCTTTTGTCGACACTGGAATACCCAATCTGTAGTGTCGGAATGTCAATGTCCCCAGCAACGAAGGAAACCATCACTCATTGTTTGTTTTCCTACAGAAAAGAAAACAGTCCTCAGCCAATTTAACCCCCTACCCTGACCTCCCACTCAGCACCCTCCACACCCCACATACTTTTACTCACCTGAACAGGTCCCATGTCAAAGATCCACTCTTCCATTGAAGACACTTCCTGCTGCTGGAACCACCGACTGCAATATGAGACACTAAGGTTAGTGTGGTTCAATATATTTCAATGGGGTTTTGAACTTAGATACATAGTTTTGTAATTTATCCATATTTTGACCACACATTTTCAACATGGCCTGTTTGGGACACACCTAATGACCACCGAGGGTGGAATTTTGCAAATCATGCCTGAAAGGTGATTTTGCAGTTGCTTGGTGAAATCACCTTGGGCCAGAATTTGAAAATTTTCAACACCCTCGTTCATGAGTTGGAGTCATAAGAAAGCTATGTTGAAAATTTGGGGTCAAAATATATAAAAATGGTGAAGTTATGCTCTTACATTGAAATTTTTCTATGCTCTCTAGTAACGTTGATAATTGTAAATATTTTGAGCCCAAATTTTCAACATAGCCAGTAAACAGGGAGGAGAGGAGGCACTGTGGTTCACCTTAGAGATGGGAAATGGTACCACAATCTGCACAGGGGTTGTATACAGACCTCCATGTCAAGGGAAGGGAATGGACAAGAATATGATAGAAGGCATCCTTATAATGGCAGAGAAAGGGGAGATACTGTTGGTGGGGGACCTGAATATGCCAGATGTTAACTGGAGCACCTTTGCTGCAGTCACATCCAAGATCAGGGTCATTCTCAATGCCCTACAGGTGGCATGCCTCAGACAGCTAGTACCGGAACCCACTCATAAGGGAGCAATCTTAGACCTCATACTCTCAAAAGGGGACAGTGAGAGGATATCAGATCTAGAAATGGAAGCTATCTGGGAACAAGTGACCACCAAACAGTGTGGTTTATGATAAACTCAGCTACAGAGTCAAGCCATGCAAAAGTGAGGGTACTGGACTTCAGGAGGGCTAACTTTAGCAAGATGGTAGAGTGCCTTAGAAAAGCGCTAGCAAACAGGCTAGAAGAAGGAGTGGAGCAACAATGGGGAAACATCAAAACTGCCATCACAGAGGCAACAAGCCTTTGAGTGAAGCAAATAAACAAATCAAAACAAAAGAAAAAGCCACTATGGTTCTCAAAAGAGGTGACGGGGAAGGTTAGGGAAAAAAAGATAGCATTTAGGAAGTATAAGGAAACACAGAAGGAGTAGGACAGAGAACTGTACCAGTTAATGCAGAAGGAAGCAGGGAGGGAAGTCAGAATAGCAAAGGCCCAAACTGAGGAAAAGATAGCCAACTCAGTTAAGAAGGGGGATAAAACCTTTTATAGATACATCAGGGAGCACAGAAATACAAAGGTAGGGATAATGAGGCTGAATAGAATGGACAATGCATGGGCAGAGAGGGACAGTGAAAAAGCAAGGATATTGAACAAGTACTTCTGCTCAGTATTCACAAAAGAGTAGGAGGGGGAGGTGCTTAATCCAATTAACAGAAGCACTCTGGATGGGGATGGGGAGCGATCCTGGCCCTTTCACGGAAGAAAGGGTTCTGAAAGAACTCCTAAGACTGAAGGTGGACAAAGCAATGGGTCCTCATGTAATTCACCCCAGAATTCTAAAAGAATTAAGGGGAGAACTAATGACACCACTGACTACCCTTTTTAACAAATCATGGGAGGAAGGTGTGGTACATGAGGACAGGAGGAAGGCAGATGTGATTCCACTTCACAAAAGTGGGAGCAAGACAGAGGCAGGAAACTACAGACCTGTAAGTTTGACCTCTGTGGTAGGGAAAGTGATGGAATCACTTCTGAAGGAAAGAATTGTTGAGTACCTAGAGGCCAGTGGGGCACAGGACCCAAGACAGCATCAGTTCATAGCAGGAAGGTCATGTCAGATGAATCTAATTGATTTCTTTGACTGGGTGACCTAAGTAGTAGAACAGGGAGGAGCTGTGGACATGGCCTACCTAGACTTTAGCAAGGCATTTGACATAGTCCCACACAAAAGATTAATAATCAAATTAACCAGCCTGGGACTGGGTCCCAGGGAGGTAGCCTGGGTAAAACATTGGCTGGACAACAGGACACAGAAGGTAATTGTAAATGGAGTCCACTCTGAAGAAAGAGGGGTTACTAGTGGGGGAACTGCAGAGCTCACTACTGGGTCCAGTCCTTTTTAATGTCTTTATAAGTGAGATTGTAGAGGGACTAGAAGGAAAAGTATGACTCTGCAGATGACACAAAGATCTTCAACAGGGTTGATACACAAGGAGGCGTGGAAAGGATGAAAAGGGACTTGGCAAGGTTGGAGGAATGGTCAGAAGTATAGCAGCTTGGATTCAATGGAAAGAAGTGCAAAATAATGCACCTGGGAAACAAAAACCATGGGGAAGATTACACAATGGGGGGGGGGAGGTAGTAACAACAACAAAAATGTAAAGGGACCTGGGAGTAATCATATCAGATGAGCTTAAAGTTATCAAGCAATGTGAGATGGCAGTAGGGAGGGCTTGGGAGATACTCCGAAGTATAAGGAGAGTCATCACCAGCAGAAAACAGGAAGTTGTTATCCCTCTGTTCAGACAGTTGGTGAGACCCCATCTGGAGTACCTCATCCTATTCTGGAGACCCCATCTCTGCAAGGACATAGACAGGATGGAGTCAGTCCAGAGGAGGACAACTAAAATGGTGCAGGGTCTGCAACAAAAGCCATACAAGGAGAGACTAAAGGAAATTAATATGTATACCCTTGATGAAAGGGGGGGGGACATGATAGAAACTGTTAAGTACCTCAGTGGAATCAACAACGTGCAAGAGGGTATCTTCTTTCAGAAAAAGATATGTGCAAGAGCAAGAGGACACAATTTGAAGATAGAGGGGGGACAGCTCAAGGGCAATGTGAGGAGGTATTTTTTCACTGAGAGGATGGTGGATGTATGGAACAGCCTTCCTGATGATGTTGTGGGGTCTAAAACTGTGGGAGAATTCAAGAATGCATGGAACAGACATAAAGCAATTCTTGTGGGGGGAAGGAAGAAATAGGCTGTTGGTTAACTAGCATCTGCAGCATATCCTGTAGGTAGGGAAATGAGCAGACTATGTGGGCAAAACAGTCCTTATATGCCATCAAAGTCTATGTTTCCATGTTTCTATGTTGACACCACCTCATGAACATGATAGCTGTCATTTTTTTAAATTCTTGCCAAAATGTATTTCTGTGCCCATTGCACAGGATGACATTTCAGTGGTGCAGAATGATGTTTTGGAAGGAATTTAAAAATTGTCACCTACTGGGTTCATGAGGTGGTTAATAAGACAGCTGTGCTGAAAATGTATTGTACAAATACAATAAAATGTAATGGTTATGACTGAATGTTGCAGTAGTTCAACGTTCACTCATAACTTTGCTCATTTTCAAAATTTTGACTCCGCACTTTCAACATAGCCATTTTTCCACATCACCTCATAAACATGACGTGTCATTTTTTTAAATCCTGGACAAGATGTGTTTTTGCACTTCTGGTGTGAAATGACATTTCAGCCAGTATATTATAAATGGTACATGTCATGTTTATAAGGCGAAGCATTAAACAAAAATCTTGAAAATTTGGGGTCAACATTTAAAATACAGAAAATAATCATTAACAAATTTTGTGTGTAGTGCCAGTTCTGACTCCAGTGGGTATGCTTTGTGATCATGTTATGGTGACCTGAATTCATGGATAAGCTCAGTGACCCAGCTGGATGGGATGGGGGAATGGTATTGTTATGCAACATCCCCCCACCAGAGAATGAAAGGTGCATGGTTGTATGCATGGGCCCGAGTACCACATAGTAAGGACAACTGTTGTGTTGGCATTGGGCCCTGCACCTTTCCACTTGTGGGTGGCAGAGTGCCTTGTGGATTGGCTGACAGATGCACTCTTGTCCCTGTGCATCTGTATCTGCAGCCACATGGAAGTGCAGGGACCACAGGGTCCTGTGCCTCTGCAGCCCACCAGACAGCCCCATGAATTCTTCACTTGCATTGCTGCTCTTCTGTAGGTGAATGGAGTCTTCCCTTGGCACCGGGAATCTGCATCTGGTCATGTTGGTCCTGAAGAGACCTGGGTGAATGAGGATATGATTCCACTATCTCAAATAAGAAAGGGAATTCTTTGCAAAAATATTTGTTAATGCACCAGTTAGGGTAACCTAACACCACAAAAGTAGAGAAATGTGGCATTAAGTTTTTGAATGCTAACTCCCCACCCCACCCCCCAATCAGCAAAAAGAAAAGAAAAATGGTTTGGGGTCTCCAGAGTCTTGGCGAATTAGTGGTGTGGTCTTCCTTGGGGTTGTCAACCCTAATACCCACCTCATTCCCTGAGCAAAGACCTTCACACATGATCTCTTCTCTTCACACTGAGCCTGCAGGGCTCTGCATGAAGAAAGCTGAAACAAATTGTGTTGACAAGATGTGGCATAACATACTTCTTTATCTTTGAAGAGTGTATCACTATGTGGCATTGACTTGGAGCTGTTCCTTATGCTTTGGACAGGTGATTGTGGGCTATGGGAAGGGTGAGCATGAAGGTTGAAAACCCCAATAAAGACCCACCACTGATTCGCCAAGACTTTGGAGACCCAAAACCCTAATGTTTTTTTTATTTTTGCTGCATGGGGGGAGGTGGAGGATTGATAGTTAGAGTTGGAAACCCTGAGGCTACATTTCCCTGCTTTTGTGGTGTTAAGTTACTCTACCTGCTACATTAATGAAGTTTTTGCAATGAATAATATATATATATATATATATATATACATGTATATATATATATATATATATATATATATATATATATATATATATAGAGATAGATATATATAGATATATATATATATATATATATATATATATATATATATATATATATATATATATATATATATATATATATATACACACACACACATATCTATATATAGATCTATAGATAGATGTATATATAGGTATATTGTGGAACAGAATGTTTCAAAAGGTATTGACTTACACCTTATATACATAATTAGAAGACTTTACACAAATACTTGGACACAAATTAGGTATGGAGCAAATGGGCAGTTAACTAAAAATATAGAAACAACTAGAGGAGTGAGACAGGGATGTGTTCTGGCACCAACTTTGTTCTCAACATACACTGATAACTTTATAAGGAAATTAGAGATTACTGATATAGACTGTCCAAAGATTTTAAATCAGAAATGTCCGATTCTAGCATTTGCTGATGATATATTGTTGCTTTCTTTAACTAGTAAAGAACTTCAGAATCAGATTGACCATTTGTTTAAAATATCCAGTGATCTTGAACTACATGTTAACAAAACAAAGACACAGATAATTGTTTTTGGCAAAAATAAATCATCGGGTGCATGGGTAATGGGATCCCATAAAATAGACATAGTAACATCATATGTCTATTTGGGATTAACAATGACAACAATAGGTACTTGGAAAAAACATATAGAGGGAGCTATCCAACAGGCAAAAAAAACAGCTTTGGCATTGGGGAAATTTAACTCAGCATATGGAGGGTTTTCAATAAAACCATTGATTCTAGCTATTCGAGCTAAATATATTACTCAAATAACATATGCGTCTGAAATATGGGATATAAAGAAGAGAAAAAGCCTTATGATACCCATACATAAAGTATTAAGAAAGGCTCTTATGGTTCCTAGTTCCTTTCCAGCTTCATATATCAGAGAGAACTAGGTATTGATAATATGGAAACTGTATTGGATACTAAAAAAGTAAATTTTTGGCTCTGATTGACTAGGCAGTCTAGTAGTACAATTACCAAGATGTGTCTGTTGGAAAAGCAAAACTGGATGATGACTGAATGTTAAAAGTCACCATGGCTTAATACAATTTATACACTATTGATGAGATACAAAATACATTTCTTAAAAGATTATGTAATAAAAAACATTACTCTAAGTTTACAATATAAGAAATACATTAGCAAAAAAGTGAAAGATTATTGGATTAATATGGATAAAGAAAAAATAAAAATTTCAAGATTTTCACCATGGTTTGTAAATAATAATTAGGATAATGTTAGTATACAAATGTATTTAGAATCATTAGTAGATCCCAAATTAAGAACAGTATTTACAAGATATAAATTTGAGACCTTTCCAAGTAATATAATGATTAAAAGATACAAAAATAATGCAAATCACTAAGTTAGTTGTAATTGCGGTATTGGTGAACCAGAGCATCTTATCCATATGATGTGCAATTGTCATTGGTACGATGCACCAAGACATTTGCTCCTTAAAGCAATTTTTGGTGGGAGTGATCTTGAGAATATTTTCAATTACAAACATTTATTGATGAAAATTTTGACATATAGCAAAGATGAAATAGCTATTAGAGCTTTAGCTATATATTTCTATACAATTTCTCGTATTAAGGCAAGGAAAATTAAACATTTTTCAAATGAAAGTTTATTATAAATGGAATTAGACTTGATTGTTTATTGACCAAGAATGTTGGTAACTCAGGAAGTATATTTTATTGTTTAAATTTGCAGTTAGAGATCATGTAAGTCTATGAATAGATGGAATTGTGATTGACTTGTATTAGTTATTGAAAATGTCTTGAAAGAGAATTGATGTTTATATAATTTATTGTGCAGTAATTTTATGATTGTTCCTTTTTAAGGACTTTTTTAGGAATTATTTATGTCTCCATTTTTAATAAATTGTGATGACATAATTGTCGAACAATAAACTACTTACTACTATACAGTATATCTATATATATATATATATATATATATATATATATATATATATATATATATACATATATATATATATAGAGAGAGAGAGACAGAGAGAGATCAAAGTGAAGTCCAAGGGTAAATGTATCAGATAGGTGGAGAGTTGGGGGTAAATGCTACAAAAAGATGTTTTTCCATTTTTAGGTGCTAATGAATTTGGCAATCTCCTGTCATTTCCAGGACTTTTACATCCTTCACTTTCCATTCACTCCAGTAGAGACAGCAGAAAACTTAGCCCTCCATTCAAATCTATTGAGATAGGGCTGGGAGATGCTGAATCTACTGGGGAGGAAGCAAGGTGTGCTGTGCATTCGTGGCTCAGTGATAATGAGGCTGCACATGCAGTGTGCTTATTGTTGGTGGATGAGTTCATGTGGCAAACCTCAAAGCCATTTGAAAACTATTGCCAGTTATCTCCCATTGCTTGCTTCCAACCCAGACCTATCCCCAAAGTGCCACTTTAGTTTTCCCACCCACTGATCATTCCCTTCCCAACCTAGTCCCTGTCCACCAGTACCACAGAGTCTTTCCACAGGACAATAGTGAGTGTTTCCAATGACCCATTTTAGTTACAACAGGGAAGGTGAAGAGTTTCTGTACTGGTATACTGGGCCCTCCTGATGGCCTCATGCAGCAGAGGGGGCCAGGTATCTGCCCCACCAGAATGGTGGGCCTTCTCTGTGGCTCAATGAGGCTTCATTTTCCAAGTGCAGTATAACATGGGGGTTCCAGGAAAGTTTGATCTCTGATTCTGCTACAGATGCTTGGTGCAGCATGACAGTGGGTTCCCAGGAAATTGGACCTTGTATCCTGTTAATGTTGCCTGTTAAAGCATGATGAGGGGAGTCCCCAGGAAGTGGAACCACCAATCCTTCTATAGCCAACTGATGCAGAAAGATGATGGGATCCTCAGGAAGTGTGTCCCAGCTCCTTCTACTGCTGCAAGTTGTGGCAAGACAAAGGGGTTCCTTGGAAGTAGGACCCCTACTACAGCTACCCATTACTGCCTAACAGTGAACGTCCCTGGGAGTGGGATCCTGATTCTTCTACAGCTGACAGTTAGACACAATGACACAGATTAGAGAACACAAGACAGAGAATCATGAAGAAGAGAACAGTCAGTCAAAACAAGTCACATGAGGTGAAGATAAGAGAATAAGAAAACTGAAAAAATAATGGAAGACAAAGGAAAAGTAAGAGAGAGACAGCAAGGCTGAAGTCAGAAACTGATAGAAAATCATTGGAAAAGTGGGAATAAAGCCTTTAAACTGAAGGGGACTGCAGCTTGACTTTTAAACATAGTTTTTGGGGAGGAGACCCTATTTTGAAAGAAATCCCCAGAATTTATCCCAGCTAGCCACCAGAATAGCCCAGCATGTGGAACTAAATTATAAGTGCACCACACTGATGGCAGTGGGAACAGGCAGGCCTCATACTCAATAAGGACGATGGAAACACAAAAAAGTTATAAATGAAAAACAGAGGTGGGGTTATGGGCAAACAGCTAGCATACACATTCAAAGTGGACAGAGAGAAATGGAATTTTGCAAGACTGCTTCAGGTTTCAGGGGTTCTTTTATTTTCCCTTTGACCTGAGGTACTTCAGTCTGACTGTGGTGGTGGTGCTCTGGGAGAAGTGCTGTAGTGAGGGAAACAGTGCAGTGGGAATGAGTGTGGCAGTGATGTGGGTGTGGGTGGGTCACTGGAGGGACAGTGCTGTGGTGAGAGAGGGGCAGTCAACAGTTGGGGTATGGGCTGCTTTGAGGGAACTGTGCTGTGGAAGAGCCGGTGGTGGAGCAGTGCTGTATGACTGACCAGTTTTTGGGCTCAATAGCACACAAACAACATACCCCCCATTTCAGGCTACAACTAAAATATTAAATTAACTGTAACTGACCCTTGACTGTTGAGTATTATGGAGCCCGCCACCATGGTATGGCACCAGACAAGGTTTTTACAGAACCTTTTGATAGGACCTTTAGGCATGAGGGGGAGGGGTTTTCTCAGCACAGGTTGCACTCACTTGGTGCACCTTGTTCTGAGAGTAGATGCAGATGATCTGAACCACCTCAGGACTTTGAATGCTACCGGGCCCTAGAGGAAGGACTTCATTTAATTTCCCACACTTAATTTTGCTGTAATATTAACTCAGTACCTTACTTGTAGATGATGTCATATCTTTTCTTTAGCACTCCACATTGACAACGGGGTTCAACAATGATTGGTTATGTGCACCCCTAGTAGGAGAAATGACACATCCCAAGGCTGAAATCAGGATAGAATCCTGGTACCTGAACATTCCAGACAGTAGCAACTCCCCAACCTTTGCTGTGCCATCAAAGAGGAACAATGTGAGAGCTTCTCTGAAGAACAAATCAACTTTTGAATTTTGGGACTGCAATTCTACATAGCAGGTTAGGGCTACCTCATGACAGAGAGCAACCCTAAATTAAAATTGTCCCTGTTAAGCTGCAGCTTTCAAATGAGCTAACCTGCTCTTTTCCCATTCCCACTGCCTGTGGTTGGCTTGGGGGCCACGTCTACCACATACTACAAGGGTGTATATGTTGGCAGGTCTTTGATTTTCTAAACTAAAAAAATGGTACCTCAGGTAAGTACCTGTTTTTCACTGGTTTTTGGAATTAGGGCATTCCTTGGGGTTTCCCTCTGTCCTTTGGGTGTTGGTACCCCCCTCTCCAGTTTCATAGGGTGACTTGGTTTTTGTGTTGCCTGCCAGGTGTTCTTTTTATGCTTTCTTTTTCTAGGGATATTCCCACTTTAATTGGTCCCACTTCATTGGAAGGGACATTGCCCCTTTAATTTATTTTTTCTGCAGCTGGGAGTGTGTAGAGAAAAAAAAAAAGCCGATAGGATGGTGAGCTATCAGACTTAGGAAGAAATCAGAATCTGTTCACCTATTAGTGGGGGGTTTCTTTCCCACAAGTTGTGTGGCAGTTTTACTCTGCTTCCTGCTGTTTTTTCTTCTCACCCTGCCCATTGGGAGTGAGCCCCGTTTTCCTCAGAGGCCTTCTTAGCCTCAGCGCACTTTTTACCCACCTGTGTTGTGCATGCACCCCCCACACCTATGTGCCAGTGTCATGAACGTGTACCTTAGAGACAGTATGCATGTGCCTGCACTTCTCCAGTGCTAGACTCAACAACTCAGTTTTGCAGTTGTTTTCAGCCAAACAGGCTGTTTGCCTTCAGTCTCCTGTTACCTGAATGGATGATCACATGTTTAACTCTACTTTATTTCATTCTTTGCTTTTCAATGTGCTCATATGTGCAGCAGGACCTTAATGTGGACATTTATAGAATGATAAATGAAAGAATAAATGTTTGTTCAATGCGCTATTAACGATATAACATTAGTTTTTTGAACTTTTGAAAATGTGGTATTTTGTAATGTGAATTTGATATAATTGACTTTGAACTAGTTCACCTGGTGTATGATGTCATGTTATGTGGTGCTATTTAAGCACTTGTTTTACTCATGTAAGCCCCCCAAATGGACTAACCTTGGGGAGCTGCAGCTCCGGGTCTCCCTGCAGTGCTGGTTGCATCCATGGCTCGGGGGGGGGGGTTGCACATTACAGCCCCTTTGTGGCTTGTGGCTCCAGTCACTACTTTCCAGTGTCTAAGCCTCTGGTGAGCAGGCTGTGTGCTAGGATGTGGGTCCACGTCTTCGGGTGCCTGCGGGGTAGTTTTTCTGCACCACTGGGTGCATTGGTGTCCTGGGTCTGTTTTTTTCTGGCTGGTTAATACTCGAGATGCAGGGAACTTAAATAGGTTAATAATGTAAATAGTAATGCAAACCGTACTCTGCACATGCGCTGCCACAGAGAGAAGAAAATTTAAAGGAGCAGCTAAAAACAAACAGTGGATATAAGCTATCCTGTGTGACTGCTGAAAGCAATGTGATAGGCTCCAGCTCTTTTAAAATGTGATTTTCATTGCTGATACATTCTTATATGGAGCTGTGCTGAAACAGTAGTGGAGGGCACTAAGTGCATGTGACAATCCAGTGCAAGGAAGGAAGGAAACTGTAGTCTTGTGGGCCAGCCCCATAAAACTACAGCCTATATTGTACAGTAAAGTATTGTAGCTCCTGGGTTTCAGGACAGGATTCTAACTGGGGAAAGGTGCTAGTGACACTGAAAAGTATAACTTTTAATATCTGGTAAATAAATGGGACTACATGAAGATATCATGTGAACTGATTGAGACTTCTGGAAGAGTGTCACTATAAATCCTCACTCCTACCAAGCGGCAGTAATTTTAGAAAACAAACGGTGGATATAAGCTGTCCTGTGTGATTGCTGAAAGCAATGTGACAGGCTCCAGCTCTTTCAAATTTTATTTTTATTGCTGATGCATTCTTATATGGAGCTGTGCTGAAAGAGTAGTGGAGGGAACTGAGTGCATGTGACACTCCAGTGCATGGAAGGGAGGGATGCAGGGAATTGTAGTCTTGTAGGGCAGCCCATAAAACTAAGGCTGGTATTGTACAGTAAAGTATTGAAGCTCCTGGGTGTCAGGACAGGATTATAACTGTGGAAATGTGCTAGAGACACTGAAAAGTATATATTTTAATATTTTGTAAATAAACGGGACCACACAGAGAGGTCATGTGACCTGATTGAGACTTCCAAGAGAGTGTCACTATAAATACTCACCCCTAGCAAGCGGGGCAAACATGAATAGGGCTAGCATGCATATGGTCATTCGTGGAGATGCATGCTGAGACAAGATCATGTCTAGCAAGGCCGATGTGGATGGGAGGATCCAGGCCAGAGATGAAACAAACCATACAAGAGTAGCTACACTTAACATACTCCTATTAGAGTGACATTGTAAACAAGTGTGTAAAGATAGTTTAGTATCTGCACATGGGATCTGAAGGCGAAAAGATATACTACAAGCTTCAATTACTAACTAAAACAGGTTAATAACCTGCATGAAGTGTCTGTTATCATCTTTCTTTTACTAGAACATTGGACCCTAGTATTTAGGCAGAAACAAGATTCATATACTATTGTCCAGGGATCATTTGCTCTGCTATTTTGAACAGACAGGCACTATTGTTGTCAGTGAGGCAGAATATCAGTGGTAGTACCTAAAGTTACACTAGCAGGAAGCAGCAATACTACTAATAAAAAAAATATATATATAACCAACTGGAAATAAGTGTTTCCATCCACTAATTGAGCATAAACCTAGATATTTGTATTAGGTCATGCATATTATGGAACCTACTTCTTGTAAGGGGAACGCAGAGAAGGAGTGGAGCAAATGCACATCATGTAATATGTTCATTGTTATGATAATGTCATCCAACTTTACTTGTGAGAAATGTATCCATTTATTAGAGCTGTAAAATAAAATAGTAGTAGTAGCTTATTTGTTCAACCATAAAAGCTAATTACAAATATGATACAAAAAGTTATTTATTGGATACAAATACAAAAATGCAAAAAATGTCTATTACAATATTAGCAAATTTTTGACACCTAATTTTGCTATATAACAAACATTTAACATTTACTATTACTGGTCTGCTGATATTTAATGCCTATTCTAAGCAAACTGATAATCGGTCCAAACCAACATTCTATAAATGAGGTCCAATGACCTTAATACAGTTAATCCAGGTGGAATCATTTCAATCCAACATGTCCCATCTGAGTTTACCCCATCCACTCACATCCTGTCCTATCTATGCCTGTCCAGTAGCCAAATGGATATGCTGCATTTGTAGGATAACCATCAGTGGTAACATGCAGTGCATGCTGCTCCATACCCTGCAGACCGCCTCCTATCTGACCAATCCTGCTGGCCATACCTGAGGTACCTAATGAAACTACATGTATCTTGGAGGACCCATCTGTTACACTATGTCCACACTGATCCTACCCAGATGCCAGTGGGACCTGCTGGCTACAAGGGTGTATACAATTGAGGCACCATGCAGCGCATGCTGCTCTGAGTCCCAAAGATTGCTCCCTGTCCTGCTATTCCTGTCAGCTTCTATTGGGGGATACGATAGAACTCTGTGTTACAGTTCAGTCCCAGCCTTCCACATCATGTCAGATCTGCACCTCCCTGATGGTCGATTGGGCACGCCGGCCTTAAGGCTCATCCATTAGGGCACCATGTGATGCATGCCGCTCTGTGCCCCATTGATTACCCCTAATCCAGCCACTCCTATTGACTGTTCCTTACGTACATAGTGGGACTCCATGTCGCTGGTGGGGCCACCCACAATGGGTCATTTTGTCCAAGCTGGTACCAAATAACTACAGACCGGCCCCAGGGCCTCACTATCCAGTGCCGTTATCTAGACTGAAGAATATCCAGACAATCCTAAGGACACATAGCAAGTTTTGATTTAACATATTCAAAAAAAATTCTAAATAATATTAATATCAAATACCCTATCAATGAAAGCACCCTAAATAGGTGCAGGGTTAATTCTCCCTTTCACCTAATAGCTTTTAATAGCTGCTGATTTTATATTTGAGAGCTCTTATGTAAACTCTCTCATGTTGTATCATTAACCCTACCTCTTCTTCATTCTCCAATTCTGTATACAATATCACCTCTCAGTTAGGGAGCAAAAGAACCACAGCTTACACCTCGCTCTCTGTAATCTCTGTAATAGAGTCTGGTAAGTAAAGAACTTCTCTTCCCTTCTACTTCCCCTGTGGTTCTCTCTCAATTTTAAAGTTCAAAGTCTTCCAGAAGGCAATCCATTTAAAGGACTCTCTATTCTTCCAGAATGAGAACACTTGTGACTCTCAAGAAAAATTCACCTGAAGAAAAGAGAAGAAAACAAACACTCCTCTGAGTACAATAACTTCAGATATACTCCAGGCAATTTGCTTTAATAAATCCCTTAGGCAAAGACAGCATACCTTTTCTAGGTAACAAGGAACTTTTCAGCACTCATAGTGCTCCAAGTCACCTGTTGCCAAAGGGATCATTTAGATGCCCATAACCCTGCTCTTTCACCTTCTCCAAGGGATTCCATTCCAAACCTTCAGTTCTCTCCACAAAAATGCTGCACAATTCTGAAGTGGATGCCAGCATTAAGGCAGCAGTCAGCATAAAGCTCTGGTACAAAGAACATGGCACTTTCTCCAACAAATTCTCCATCAATTCGCTATGGCACTATAGTGTAGCATACAGCTTTTATAGCATGGGGGGGACTGACATTTAAACAAAATAAGTTGTATACACACCTGCAAGGCTTTACAGGCACTTATAGTAGCTCATGAAAACTATCAGCATATAGTGATGTGTCTACTCAAATACACTGCTCGTTAATACAACACAGTTGCTGATGGTACTATTGCTAAACCAGTGCAAAAACAGAATCAGTTTCATTCAAGGATCTGCAAAGCAAAAGAGAAATAATTAAAATTTTTAAGCATAGGAGGTTTCTTTTAGCATGGTGTAGAATGGAGCAGCTGCGTGGCCATCTTGCTGCTGCCCTGCCCCCACCTCCCCACCCAAAAGAAAATAGATGAGATAAGGCAAAAGCTCAACAGTTAAGGAACATTACATAGATTAAACAGTGCCAAAATTAGAACAGGTTGCCATAACGAAATACAAGATTTGGAGAATTTTATAGATGAAACTGTCAGCTTGCTTGAACAAGGGGAGTTTGAAAATATCAAAATAAACAGCAAAGATGCAGTATAATAGCTTTATTTAAATGATAAAAGAAAGAGGGAAGGAAATAATAGGACTAATGCTGATGAGGGTACAATTGAGGATTGGTGTGAAGTGACAAGGTGAAGAAAGAGAACAAGAAGGCACTCTCTGGAAGTGGTAGACATACCCTTAAGAAATAGTTTTTCAGCATTGACAGAACATACAGAAATTAATTGTTTGAATATCATTAGTCATGAAGGTGGGAATGAACAGGGAAGTGTAACAATAGCCTGGACAATACCACTACCACATTGAAAGTTGCAAGTGTAGTACCAAAGAGAAAAATACCCCCAAATAAAAATGTGGCACTAATGTCAGGCCTAAGAGGTACTCAGCTAACACAAAACAAATGAGCCAAGAGATACAAGAAGTGATAATTTGAATCATGTCCCTTCAGACATCAGTAGTACCCAGCAAACACAGGAATTCTAACCAGCTGAAAATATGAAATTACATGAAGATTACTTTACAGAAAACCCAACACAGGAAAAAAAGGACATAGTGGTAATCAGGAATTTGATGTCAAGTACACTGACACAATAATATGTGAGGGTCAAAAAGAAAATACTCTGGTCACCTCACTATCAGGAGCATGAATCTTAGACACTAAAAATACTGTCAATGGATATATATGGAATGCAAACAATTCCTTGGTAGTAGTGCAGGCTGGCACTAATGATGTTGGTAAAAGAAGCATTGAGAACATAATTTAGGATTTTCATGCATTAGGGAGCACTTTGAAGAGAAATTAGTGCTCAGTAATAATATTCAAAATCCTACCTTTGCCTAGAGCTACAATAATTAAAAACGGGGCTATTTCACAATTAATTATCTGGCTCAGACACTGGTGTGAGAAGGAAAGCTTTACCATCATAAGAAATAGGGCATTCTTCCCCAAAAATTAACTATTTGGTACTGCTGGGCTACATTTAAATAAATATGGAACAATGCTACCAGCAAACCATATTAAGAATAGCATCAATGTGCATTTAAACTAATAATATTGGGGGAAAAAGGTGGAGATTGTAAGCAACATTGCTTACCTGAGAAATTTTCTAAAAAGGCATCTCCCCCACAAAATAAAAACACTACAGACACAAAAAATATGAAAGAATGTAAGTGGTTACTATTAAATGCAAGAAGTCTAACCAATAAAAAGGAAGATCATGAAGCATTACTAGCCACAACCACAATAACATTAAGTGCTATTACTGAAACTTGGTGGCAAACAGGAAATGTTTGGGATATAGACAATCCAGGATACAAGTTCTTTGGTAAAAGCAGAGGAGGTAGAACTGGAGGTGGAATTGCTAATTACATAGACAAAAACTTCAGACTATAGAAGTACCTAATGAGTTCAATGAATTAGAATCTATTTGGTTAAAATTGATACCAAGCAAAGATAAAAATATTCTTCTGGGTCTTGTTTATAGACCACCTTTGCACAAACCTTCACAGAACGCTAAATTAATGGAACAAATTAACAATATAGACATGAACAAGAGGATTTTACTTTTGGGAGATTTCAACTTCCACACAGTAGACTGGAGTAATGACACAGTAGAATCTACGATAGAAAAAGGAGTTTGTTAATGTCATCGAGGAATTAGGATTAGAACAACATGTTACAACACCCACTAGAGGACAGCATATACTTGACTTAATAATAAGTAATATGAGAGAAGATATAAATAAGTGTTATACTACATGTCCATTAGCAAACAGTGACCATGGTATAGTCAACTTTAGTATCAAGGGTTACATTATATCAACTGAGTTTAGTTCAACATATAAAAGTTTCAAAAACGCAGACTATGGTTCATGAGAAGGGTGTTAAAACAGTGGAACTGGGCAGAATCATTTTATAATAAGACCTTGGGTGAAATGTGGGATATATTTAATGATAAAATAAACAGCCTGATAGATATGTACTGATAGACATGTACCCACAAGGAATAAGTATAATAAAAAAGGTAGACTACCACTATGGTGTGGTAGAAAAATCATCAGAATTAATAATAAAAAGAAGATATTTTATAAAAAAGCAAAGAAATCAAAATTGGTTAAAGATGTCAATAAATACATGTGTAGCAAGAGAATGTAACAAAGTAACAATAAATGAGAGCAGTAAATTCAGACTGAACCTGGTTACTATAATTAAGGATAATTACAAGTCCTTCTATACTTACGTTAATGCTAAGAGTGCAGGTACATCAACTGTTGGGCCATCAATAAATAACAAGCATTTATCAATGCCAAATGTTTGCTTGCTGGTATTAGCATTAGAAATGCAGGAGTTAGACATATGCAGAATAGGAATGGCAGTAAAGTACTGAACTTTACATAAGCCCCACTTCCATCCTGTAGAGGTGGACAGGATTTAGGGTAAGGTTTTGGGTCGTCACCCATGACGGTCAAGCCATGTCACCTCACCCTATTCTGCAGACACCGACAAGTGTTGAGCTGTGCCTTAGGGTGTTTAGCTTTACAGTCACCCCATTCCATAAGGACATACATTGAAATGGGTGCAGCATAGGAGAATGGGGTGAAGTCTTGGGACAAAGAGTCCAAGCTACACATCGATGCCTGTCAGTGGCTGGGGGGTGGGGATGGGATGGCAGGAGCAGTACAGTTGGCAATCCAAAGGCACACCCCAATGCCTCTCTGTCTGTACAGGATAGGATGTTATGGTTAGAAACCGTAATGCCTCAGGCATTTGTTGGTATTCACAGTACAAATTTTGAACATGGCCTTTTTGTTACTCCACCTCATGAAAGCATTTGGGACCTCTTGTCATGAACAGTGGCAGTGTGATTTTGTCAATGTGTCCTGAAAACTGACTTCCAACAGTGACAGTGGCATTCTGCACCACATGTACGAAAACACAGATTGGGCAGGATGTGAAGAATGACGGCTGTACCATCCATAGGGAGGTATGAAGAGATGGCAGTGTTGAAAATGTGTAGTGGGAATATTAACAATACTTGCACTTCTGAGCACACGTGGAAACCACGCAGCACATGAGCGTAACAATCATTTTATGGAGTTTCATCACCAGATTTTCAACATAGGTATTTAATGACCTGCGGTCATGAACAGTGTCACTGTGATTTTGTTACTGTGTAATGAGCACTGATTTCCCACAGCAACCATGGTTTTCCACGCCGGAACTGCAAAAACACATTTCAACCAGGATGTGAAAAATGACAGCTGTACTGTTCATAAGAAGGTGTGGGAAAATGGCAATGTTGAAAATCTGGAGTGAAAATATTACAAATGTGCAAAGTTATAAGCATGCGTGGAAACTGTGCAATGCACACTCATAACACAATCATTTTATGGACTTTCATCACCAAATGTTCAACATAAGCATTTTAGGACCTCTGCTAATGAACAGTGTCACTGTGATTTTTGTAATGTGTCCTAAACAGTGATTTCCCACAGCGACCACGCTATTCTGTGCCGGAAGTGAAAAACACATTTCATCCAGGATGTGAAAAATGACAGCTGTACTGTTCATAAGAAGGTGTGGAAAAATGGCAATGTTGAAAATATGGCGTGAAAATATTGCAAATGTGCGAAGTTATGAGTGTGCGTGGAAACTGCGCAATGCACACTCATAACACAGTTAGTTTATGGACTTTTATCACCAAATTTTCAACATAGCCATTTTAGGACCTCTGCTAATGAACAGTGTCAGTGTGATTTTCCCAATGTGTCCCGAACAAGGATTTCCCAAAATGACTGCGCTAGTCTGCGCTGGAAGTGCAAAAACACATTTGGGCCAGGATGTGAAAAATGACAGCTGTACTGTTCATAAGGAGGTGCAGGCAAATGGCAGTGTTGGCAATCTGGAGCGAAAATATTGCAAATGTGTGAAGGTACTAGCGTGCGTAGAAACAGCTCAATGCACGCTCATAACACAGTCATTTTATGAACTTTTCTCACCAGATTTTCAACGTAGACATTTTAGAACCTCTGCAAATGAACAGTATCACTGTAATTTTCTTAATCTGTCCCAAACGTTGATTTCACACACCAACTGCGCCATTGTTCACTACATGCACAGAAACACATTTTGGTCGAGATGTGCAAAATTAAAGCTATACTGCTCATAAGTAGGTGTGGTAAAATGGCATTGTTGAAATTCTGGAACTGCAAATATTAAAAATTCATGCACTTATGAGCGTGCATATGAACTGTGCAACACACGCTCGTAAAACAGTCATTTTTAGGAATCTTTTCACCAAATTTGCAACATAGGCTTTTTGAGAGCCCACCTTATGAATACTGGCACTGTCATTTTGTTAATTGGTCTCCAAAGGTGATTTTGTGCAGTGACCGTGAAATCACCCTTCGGGACCGATTAACGCCATGACAGTGACAGAATTCATGAGGAGGGGTCTCAAAAACCCCATGTTGAAAATGTGGTGTCAGAATTACAAAAAATGCCTGAGATATGCAGCAAAGTTGAAAAAAACGTATTTATTACATTGTACAGCTTACCGGCATTTCCTCAGTTCACAGTCAGCTTTGAAGAGTGCAGATGTGTTCCCGGTCCACGGAAGATTGTCGCTCCTGACTCCGGAGATAAGTATGGGGTGAGGGGTGTGTGGGGAGGCAGGGTGTGCAGTGAGTGGGTGTGGGTTGTGGCAGGGGGGTCTGGCAGACCGTGAGGGATAGTTTTTCCTTTACAGGGCAAAAAAAAAGAAAAGAAAAAGACAACGCGGGATGGTTTTAAATTTTACAGGGGCATTTGGCACGCTGGGGTGGGCTCCCAGCATGCCGAGGGACTCTTTTTGGTGGGGCCAGCTGCCGCCAATTGGGATTGTGCACCCCCGTCGGCACACAAGAAAACGGGGGGGGCATCATGCCAATGGGGATTGGGCACCCCATCGGCAGGCAACAAAATGGGGGGTACATATTGTCAACAAGGAGTGGGCTTCCCTGTTGGCTAAATAAATAAACATTGTGGGCACTGAAGCTGGCAGGGATTGGGGCCCCCATCGGCCAACACACAGATTTGGGGGGCCACATGCTGCCGAGGGGGATTGGGCACCCTCTCGGCATGGGAGGCTGCCTAATATTGTTTGTGAACATGGCAGCAAGCTGCCCGCCATGTTCACAAACAATATTAGGCTAGCTAACGTTCCACCCTGCAATGATGGGTTGCTCCCTCATTGCAGCACAATGACTGATTCTGCAATGGTGAGGTGATCCCTGATTGCTGCAGTGAAAATGTTGGAACTTGATGCATTTTTGGAAACCAGTGTCATCCGCACACTGTGCCTCCATTGGTCCACCAGTGCCAAGCCTCCAAATGCAGTGCCTCCCTTGTTTGTAACACTGCCGCGCCTCCACAACTGCTTCACTCCTAAGCTGTCACATCATGTTTCTTGCGCATGCGTGCAAGCAAACATAAAAATGGAGATTTAACAAAGGAGGAGAAAGTAATAACTGACTTACTAAACACATATTTTGCCTCAGTATTTAATGGAAGTAATATAACTCCCACAGAAATCAACGCAGATATGGATACACAAGAGCTGGTATTAAATATTACTGATGTAAGAGATAGACTGAAAAAACTTGATAGAAGTAAATCACCCAGCCTGGATGGACTATATCCTAAAATATTGGGGGAAATAGCAGATGAGATAGCAGGATCAATCACAAAGATTTTTAATGAATCATTACTAACAGGTGAGGTGTTACAGGCTGGGATGGATGCCAAAGTCATCCCTATATATAACAAGCATTTGTCAATGCCGAATGTTGTCTCGCTGGCATTGGCCCTGGTAGTGCAGAAGTTACAGAACCATAATAGGAATGGCAGTGAAGTACTGAACTGACGCCAACCTCACCCCAACCCTGCACAGACTGACAGGTGTTAGGGTGTGCCTTTGGGTCATCAGCTATAATGCTTATGCCATTTTACCTCACCCTACCATGTAGACACTGACAGGTGTTGTGGTGTGCTTTGGGGTCTTTGGGCCTTATACTTATCCCATTCCATAAGGAAATACACCGAGGTGGGTGCAGTATAGGAGAATGGGGTGAACTTTGGGGCTGAGCACTCCAAGGCACACCTCGATGCGTGTCACTAGCTACAGGGTGGGAGGTGGAGGTGGAATGGCTTGAGCATTACAGCTGATGATCCCAAGTCACAGCCCTGATGCCTGTCAGTCTCTATAGGGTGGGGTGTTACAGGTGGAAACCCTAATGCCATAGATGTGTGTTGGTATTTTTACTCCAAATTATCAACATGGGCTTTCTGTGACTCCACCTCATGAAGAGAGGCACTATCAGTTTGTTAGCCGAAAGGTGATTTTGCACAGTGACTGAACCATTTGGCGCCTTAGGTATGGAAACACATTTTGGGCAGAATGTGAAAAATGACAACTGTATTGTTCATGAGGAGGTGTAAAAAAATGGCAACACTGAAAATCTGGAGTGAAAATATGAAAAATTGGTGAAGTCATGAGCATGCATAGAAACTGTGCAACGCACATCCGTAAGCCAATTATATTAGGGATTTTTTTAATCACATTTTCAACATAGGCATTTTGGGACCTCCCCTCATGAACAGTGGCACTGTGATTTTGCTAATCTGTTCCAAAAGTTGATTTCCCACAGTGACCACGCCATTGTACACCACAGGTGGGAAAACACATTTTGGGCAGGATGTGAAAAATAACAGCTGTACTGTTCATAAGGAGGTGTGAAAAAATGCCAGTGTGTTGAAAATCTGACATGAAAATTTTGCAAATTTGCAAAGTTACAAGGGTGCGTGGAAATTGCGCAATGCATGCTTATAACACAGTAATTTTATGGACTTTCGTCACCAAATTTTCAACATAGGCATTTTAGGACCTCTGCTCATGAACAGTGTCACTGTCATTTTCTTAACCTATCCTTAAAATGATTTCCCACAGTGACAGTGCTATTCTGCACTGGAAGTGCAAAAACACATTTTGGCCAGGATATGTAAAATGGCAGCTGCACTGTTTATAAGGAGGTGTGGAAAAATGGCAATGTTGAAAATCTGGAGTGAAAATATTACAAATTCACGAAGTTACAAGCATACATGGAAACTGTGCAACACACAGTCTTAAAACAGTCATTTTTTTGATTTTTTTCACCAGATTTGCAACATGGGCTTTTTGAGAGTCTACCTCATGAACAGTGGCAGTGTCATTTCATTAATCGGTCCCTAAAGGTGATTCCGCACAGTGACTGCAAAATCAACTTTCGGGACCAAATAACACCATGACAGTGAATGAATTTATGAGGAGGGGTCCCAATAACCCCATGTTGAAAATTTGGTGCCAAGATTCCCAAAGATGCCAAAGATATGCACCAAAATTGAAAAAAAAAAACTATTTATGCCATTATACAGCTTACCGGCATTTCTTCAGTTCACGGTCGGCTATGAAGAGTGCAGATGTGTTCCCGGTCCACCAAAGATCATTGCACCAGGCTCCAGAGGGAAGTATGGAGTGAGGGGGTGTGTGGGGAGGCAGGGTACACAGATGGTGGGCATGGGTTGGGGGAGAGGCAGGAGAGACCAAGAGGGACCATTTTCTGGTTTACAGGTTTACAAAAAAAAGAACAACATCTATGGACTTTTTTTTTTTGCAGGGACATTTGGCATGATGGGGTGGGCTCCCAACATGCCACCTGAGTGTTTTTGGGGGGGCTGTAGCCAATGGGGGATTGGGCACCTCTGTCAGCACATACCAAAGGGAGGGCAAGTGCCAAGGGGGATTGAGCACCCCCCTCAGCACACAATAAATTGGGGGGGACATTATGCCGACAGGGAGTGGGCTCCACCATCGGCAAATTGAACTGGGAAGGGGGGACTGAAATCGATGGGGATTGGGCCCCCTGTCAGCAAAGAAAGACTGTTGGGAGCACATGATGCTGAGGGGTATTGGGCACCCCCTCAGCACACACTTGAAATGGGAGGGGGGCATTATGATGACGGGGAGTGGGCTCCCCCATCAGCAAATGAAGTGGGTTGGGGCATGCCAACAGGGGGAATGGGCACCCCTGAAGTCGGCAGCGGCAGTCAGTGCCTCCATGTTTAGTGAAAACCTTCACCAGTAAAGACATGTTGGGGAGGCATGTTATTGTGCCGCTGGATGACAAGCTTGCCTTTCAGTGCAGCTGCACTTTTGTTAGATGTGGTGACCACTTTATGTATTGCTGGTGTCAGTGCCTACATTCTGGCTTATTGGGGAATGAGGGATACACCTACTGATACGTGTCCTGCATTCGCCCACAGTGACCGTACCTCCAAATCTGCTACTATTGCAAGATGTTGGCTGACACGCAAGTGCAAGCCAACATAAAAAGGGAAACAAAGAGAACTGTCCCAACTAGAGACCGGTTAGTTTGACTTCAGTCTTGTATAAACTGTTGGGAGAGATTTATTAAAGAGGCAATAGAGTAGCATCTGAATTTTAACAGATGTTTGGGATCCAGCACAGCCTGGGTTTAGAACAGGTAGGTCCTGTCAAACCAACCTGCTCCAGTTCTATGAGAAAGTGAATGAACCATTAGATAGGGGTCACTCAGTGGATGTGGTATTTTTAGATCGCTGCCAAGCATTTGATAAAGTACCACACAAAGAGCTCATTGATGAATTATATAAGATCAAGTTAAATATTAACATGATAAAATGGATCAGTGTTGATAGAAGACAGAGTTATTATTAGAGGCACAATGTTGGGATGGCAAGGGGTGGTCAGTGGAGTGCCACAGGGTTTGGTACTGGGGCCAGTATTATTCAACACCTATATTGCATCAGTGAATAGTAGGAACCAAGTTTGGTTGTCTAAATTTGCAGATGACACCAAGCTTGGTTTAATAGTTGAAAATGAACTACTGTAGTTGCAGTCAAACTATAGAAGGAACTAGACAGAATAGACACATGGGCACTAGAACATAAGCTTTCCTTTAATTTGAATAAGTGTACAGATATGCACATGTGACATTCAAACATCATGGCAACATACTCTTTAGGAGGCAAAATGCTCAGAGTCACAGAAGAAGAGAAAGACTTGGCAGTCATTATCACAAAAGACCTGAAAAACAGTAGAAACTGCCAAGTAAAGATCAACAGGGCTAGAAGTACATTAATCTGCATAGCTAGACTTTATACCAGTAGAAGAAAGGTGGTGATTCTTGCCTTATATAAATCACTTATGAGACCACATCTTGAGTATTGCTCACAATTTACTGCATCAATTAATAAAAAGGATATTAAAAGTTTGGAAAGGATCCAAAGGACAGCAACAAGAATGATAAGAATGATCAGAGAATATAAATATGAGGATAGATTGAGGGCTCTTGAGCTATACACCCTGCAATATAGAAGATTAAGGGGAGACATGTTTTGTCTACAGTGCCTTTTCCAAAGACGATCTTTGGGAAATTTCAGGGCTAATGTGCAATGACACAAAACAGATCACATAATCACATGATGTGCAGCTATGCAAGCAAATAAAACCAAAAAAGGCCAGATATTTTAGTCAAAGAGTTATGGGAGTGTGAAATCACCTTCCACCAGAAGTGGTTGGTAGTAACAGTACAGCAACATTCAAAAGTGGATTAGATAACTATTGCTCTTTAAATTCAACTAAAGATTATATTCTTTCAGTAAAGGGTGAGCTGTACAATGGATGTATGCCTCTCTTGGCTTGTATAAAATCTGTGATCCCTAAAATCTATGCTCCTCTGATTAGGGGTAGTTTGTTGCTGGCTGGCGCCTATAGGGACAAATTTGTAAAAAGTTATATTGGGACTACAAGTCCCACAAGACATGGGGGCGAGCGAGTGCTTTTTGGTAGCCGCGGAATTAGTCTGGATTGGACCTCAGGGGTTTTGGCACCATTTGAGAGAGGGGATATAAGAGAGAGACAGCACGGGAACAGGAGAGTTCACCAAGAAGAGAATGAGAGAGAGAGAGAGAGAGAGAGAGAGTGTTGTGAGCAGGGGTAATTGCCCACTCAGCCACTGAGGCCATGGTTTGTTTTTTTGCTTTGTGTGGCAGTGCAGCATTGAGAGCAGTGATGTTGCAATGGCCACTTAATTCCCAGGATGCATTTGAAGACAACTGGAGCCTGATCCTTTGCATTTGCAGCCCCTACCATGAGAAATGCTCTACTTCATCGGGTGAGAGAGTGACTGACTGCCCAGAGTTTTTAATCATCTCTTAAGACGTATTTATTTAGTCTAGCATTCCTGGATGAGCTTACATGATGGGAGAATTTTAGTATATAGCCCTGCTGCAGATTATAAATGAATGATGTTATGTATTTTTAGTGTAATTGATTTTAAGATTGCATATTTATTTATGTATATTTGCAGTGCCTTGATCTTCTGGAAAGGCACTTTTATAAATAAAGTTGTATTGTATTAATTCGGGAGCTCGATTCCCTCGGACTGTTTGAGGAATCGCTTCCCATGAAGATGAGCACTGCTGTACTTTTTGTAGGAGGAATTGTTGTGGGACCTGCATTAAGGGGGTGGGCTGAGTTGCCACTAGCCTTCAGGACTGCTGCTGACCAGGACTCCCAAAAGAATTTGCCGATGGGGAGCACACAGATGGACAAAAGAGTAGGAAGAATGAAGCCTGTGAGGTAAGTGATCCAGGTGTTTAGGCACCATGACCAGATACTTGAAGGGCATGGAGAGACTTTGTGTGGGGGTCCCAGTAGGGCAGAGGGTCCATGGACAGCCTCTGGTCCCATATGGTCCTAAATCTGAAACTGCATAATTTCTGAGAGGAGGAGCGGACAAAGAGGGTGGCCGTGGGCAGGGTCGGCCATCTTCCTGGTGGTCTGTGCTCCTCATGGAGCTGGAGAAAGAGAGACAGAAGAGAGGAGAACATTTTATGTCTGCTTTAAGGGCCTTGTTCAGCCACAAACATGCTGCCTGTATTGTACTGCTGGCTGCTTAGATTACAGGTAGCTGCCTGGGCATTATGCTCAAAGGTGACCTCCATGGTCCAGAGTATTTCACAGGCTTCTGATGTGACCTCCATGGTACTAAGCACCTATTATTTTCTGATGTGACCCTAACAGTCCAAAGCAACTTGTTTATATTTTACTGCTCCATGTAGTGACTGTTTCCTGTTCAAATTAATTGTTCATTAAATGGGATCCCCTGTTTCTGCAGTTTGGAGTGTTTGCCTCATTCTGTTTGGATGGACTGTTTGCTGCTAAAAAGGACTTTGTCTCCACAGCCCAGCTCCTAGAGAGTGTTCCAGAGTGGCATCCAAGAGGTCAGGCCTCAGAGGACCCTCAAGGAAGATGGTGAAAGGCCTGCCTGGTGAAGACTGCCTCCAAAGGCCTCAGTGGTGAAGATGTTTAGGCCAGGCAGGTTAAGACTAGCACATCATCTTTCCAGTCTGCTAGCTCAGCGTGAACCCCAGTTTCATCAGGTCTGGTAAGCCAGGTCGACCAGGTGTGTGATTTCATTTCTTCTGTATAGCACCTCCTCCCATGACTTTATACCACTGTTATACCTCTAGATGTGGGAAAGGGGGGCTTACACTCTCTTTGCACCCCCCCCCGATGAATGCTGTGAAGCTGAAGTGCTGGGGTTTAGGCTTGCAGCCTGAGTTTGCACTGTTTCAATAAACTGCATTTGCATTGATTTGTGATTACATTTGACTTTGCGTTTTTTGCCTATGAGTGCTGTATTCTCCAGAACAGTTGTTCATTTAGGGCTGGCAGCCCTCTTGACAGTACTGACCCTGCACTAGGAGTTTCACAGCAACTACCTTTGAAACTGTTGGATTCCAGGAAGCTGGTGCAGCTGACAGGAGTGATCTTTTTAGCTCTTTGCCTTTTTCTTCACAATCAGAGGTGTGGACCCTGGCAATAGTCCTCCATATTTGGTATTGGGGAAAACTTCAGTTCTTTAGCTTTGAGACCTGCAGGGCTATTTTCCTTGGCACCATGGCATATCGGAGACCTCTAATTTTCAAAAAATATAAGACCTGAAAAAGGGTAATGTGACTTTATCCTCTGGTTTCATATTGCCCTCACTATGTTACTCAAGCTAAAACATCTCTTACGATTCCCCCAAGTCAGTCCTACGAGTTAGGGGGTGAATCTGGTGTACCAGCTGGCAGTGGCAAAGCAGAATTGTGTAAATCTTTTTTGTTGCTCTTAGGAGAGCATTTGGGCCTGGATGATCCTCAGGACATCCCATCAGACACACCTGACACCAAACTGGGCCCCTCAGTGTGAGGGAGGCCTACATAGGCATGTCCAGGTGCATCAGAGCAGGACAGGGAATATGGATCTGCAGGTGGACCCCGACCTTGACCATACAGAGGGTCAGGATGAGGATTTTGGAGATCTAGGGCAAAATCCTGACCCTAAGATGTTACTTGATGATGAAGAGGATGAACCCAATGAGGAGGAAGAGGAAGGTGAGTGGGCACAGCTGAGGAGGAGGATTCCGATTCCTCCCCTCTTTGATACCAAATCTTTGTCCTATCTAATAACAGAGGACTGTAAGACATTACAGTTGAAGGCGATGCAATCCATGGAGGCATTAGATGTCAACTCTACCTTATCCATGTCCTCCTCCACTCCAAAGTGTTTTCCAAACTTTATTCACTATGACCAGATTATTGAACAAGAATGTGCAGGTGTGGTGCAAAGAAAATATCTGCTGAAATGTAAAGCATGGTGTTTCTGTTTTTTAGAAGAAAATACCCTCGAGTGGGAAATCCCTCCTATGGCAGATAAGGCAGTTCCTAATTCCATCAGACACACCACTATTCCTATTGAATGGTCCTTGGCCTTAGCAGATTCATAGTAACATAGTAACACAGTATTTGAAGGCACATAAGGACAGCTAGGCCCACTCAGTATGCCCAGATTCCCTAACTGCTTCAGCGGTTGCTGACCCTACACAGTCATTGGCTTTAGCCTTTCCTACCCACCTCTTGGGTTCCTTTGTGCATATCTCACGAATGTTTGAATCCCCCACTGTGCTGGCTCCCACTACTTCCTGTGGAAGGCTATTCCATGCATCTACCACCCTTTCTGTGAAGAAAAACATCCTCACATTCACCTTTATCCTGCCTCCCTCTAATCTCATATCATATTCCCTCATCCGTGTACACCTCCTATACTGAAATATGTTGTCCGCTTGTACTTTGTTTATGCCCTTAAGATACTTGAAGGTTTCTATCATATCTCCCTGTTCCTGCCTCTCTTCCATTATATACATATTAAGGTATTTTAATCTCTGCTCGTATGTCTCCTGGTGCAAGCCCTGCACTAATTTTGTTGCCCTTCTCTGAACTGCCTACACCCTGTCTATGCCCTTACGAAGATGCTGCCACCAGAACTGTGCACAGTACTCCAGATGAGGCCTCACCAGCATTTTGTACAGTGGCTTCACCACCTCCCTTCTTCTGCTACTGATACCCCTTCTTTGCACCCCAACATGCTACTGGCCCTCCCCACAGCCTTGGTCCAATGTTTGGACACCTTAAGGTCATCTGAGATGATTATCCCTAAATCCCTTTCTTCCTGGTAACCACAAGAAACTCCCCTCTCATCTTGCAACTCTCCCCAGGGTTTCTGTACCCCAGGTGCCTGATTTTGCACTTCTTTGTATTCAATTTTAATTGACACACATTGGATCAATTTTTCAACTTTCCTAGGTCCATCCTCATTTTCTCAACCCCCCACCCCTGAAGTGTCTACCCCGTTGCAGCTCTTGGTGTCATCTGTAAATAGGCAAACCTTCCCCTCCAGCCCTTCAGCAATGTCACTAATGTAAACATTAAAAATAAGGACTGGCCCCAGGACTGATCCTTGAGGCACCCCACTGGTCACCCCCCTTTCCTTGGATTGGATCCCATTAACCGCCACCCTCTGCTCTCTGTCCCCCAACCAATTTCTAACCTAGTTCTCCACTTTCTGGCCCACCCCCAGGCTACCCAACTTGTTAACCAGTCTTCTGTGTAGAATGGTGTTGAAGACCTTGCTGAAATCAAGGTAGGTGATAGCCACTGCTCCCTCCAATCCACCTCCTTTGTCACCCAGTCAAAAAAGTCTGTCAGATTTGTTTGACATGGCCTTCCTGCTGTGAATCCATGCTGCCTCAGATCCTGTGCTTTGCTGGATTCCAAGTGTCCCACAATCCTTTCCTTAAGCAGCACCTCATAATCTTGCCCACTATTGAGGTGACGTTGACCATCCTATAGTTTCCTACTTCCTCTCTGTTTCCACTCTTCCAGTCCTCTAGAACCACTCCTGTATTAAGTGACTCACTAATCAGGGGGGCTGCCAGCAGTGCCCCTAGGACCAAGTGTAGTTCTGTTAACATCCAAGGGAATATACCATCTGGTCCCATTGCTTTGTCCACCCTCAGTTTTCTGAGTTCTTCTTTGAGTCTCTCTTCTGTAAATGGACTGGAGTTCACTTCCCTCCCTATGTTGTTTCTGATGTCCAGCTGAGGTCCCTGCCCCTCCCCTTCTTCAGTGAATACTGAACAGAAGTATTTATTCAGCACTGATGCTTTTTCCAGGTTTCCCTCCACACACACACCCCTTCCTCCCCTCAGAGCCTTACAGTTCCAGCCCTCATCTTCCTTCTTTCACTAATATAGATTGTCTTGTCCCGTTTCTTTATTGTCTTTGCTAATCTTTCCTCAGTTTGCACCATCATGCTCCTAACTGCTTTCCCTGCCTCCCTCTGTTTATCTAGCTACACTGACCTATTCCCTTCCTTCTCTGTCTCCTTGTATTTTCTAAAAAATACCTTTTTGGTCCTTATTTTCTCTGCCACCCCCTTTGAGAACCATAGTGGCTTGTTCCTTCTCTTACCCTTGTTTCTTAGCCTAATGCACTGATTTGTCACCTCCAGTATGGCACCCTGTAGGTGTGCCAACTGCTCATCAGCCCCCCTCTTGATTCACATGACAAGCGAGTGGGTGCATCATGCAGGAGAGTCTTTGTCTCAAACAGTGCAAACCTCCACATTTCCTATGCCTCCCTTATTGTTGCCAGAGTCTTAAACTTGTGGATTACGACCCTAGGCAGCTTTGTTAACCTGGATTCAGAGAGGGTGAACATTTTGCAGTTGGCACCCATGGACTCCACCTTCTTAAGGGATGGCAGGGTGGAGAACTTATGCACGTTGTCTCGATATGCTTATCACATTGTGTCCACTATGCAAGGTTTGTAGGTTCAGCATTGAACCACTGATCAGGCTTTGAAGACCAAGCTGTTTTATGTAGCCTTTGATGGAGGCTTGTTGCTTGGTTCTGGCCTGGATGATATTTTGAAAGATATCCAGAATAAAAAGGCAACCTTCCAGTGTCAAAACAAGAGCAAAAAAGCTAGTCTGATTCCAAAAGGTCAGGGAGGCAGTCTACAGAGGCAAAATTGAGGGTGTTTTAGTCCCCTTTGGAACTTTGTGAACCAGAGAAGTAAAGGATCCTATGCTGGTTTCAGTAGTAATAGTAGCAGAGGAGTCCTTGCCCGAAGATGCAACAGAGGCTCAGGGCAAAAACTGGGCACATCATAATGAGGTTACACGGGCACATCTCTGCCTCCCTTCCCTTGGTGGAAGACTGCACAATTTTTACCCAAGGTGGGCCCAGATAGCATCAGATGCTTGGGTTCTGTAAATTCTGACTTTAGGTTATGCAATAGTTCTCAACCATTCTCTCAAAGGGGCATTTTCTGCTATCTGTGGTACCAAAGGACCCCATGAAGAGGTAAGCAGTATTGCAGACACTGGACCACCTTACACAGATTGGGAACATTGTTCCAGTGCCTCCTAGTGAGCAAGGCCAGAGATTCTACTCAATTCACTTTGTAGCTCCCAAGAAGTTGGCAGGTTTCAGGCCTATTCTGGATCTGAAACATCTAAACAAGTGTGTTTGCCACACAGCTTTGAAGATGGAGTCCTTACATTAAGTCATTCGGGCTGTGCAACTGGGGAATTATCTAGTATCCATAGATCTGAGTGATGCATATCTCCATATTCCCATTCAACAGTCTCATGAGAGGATCCTCAGATTTATGAGCCTGGGACACCACTATCAGTACACGGCACAACCAATTTGGCTGGCAACAGCCCCCAGGATTTCTTCAAAAGTGCTCATAGTCCTGCTATCTCAACTCTGACAGGAGGGACATCATGTCTATCCCTAATTGGACAATCAGCTCATTCAAGCACCATCTGTGCCATTGGCGCGGAAATCAGTGACCAGGACTCTGGAGATTTTGGAGTCCAACTGCTAGGTGGTGAATCAGGAGAAAAGCTCTCTCTAGCCATCACACACCCTATAACACCTAGAAGCAGTGTTCAAGATGGATGAGGAGAAGGTCTTCCTCTCACCTACCATGAAGGAGACCTTGTTGAGAGAGGTTCAGTGGCTGAGGAGCCAATCATCTGCATCAGCTCACAGCCTTCTGTGGATTGTGGGCCTCATGACAGCAACCTTCAAACTGGTCCCTTGGGCTCCCCTTCACATGTGGCCCCTACATGTTGAGTTGTCTGACTGGGATACAACCTTGGAGGTTTAAAATCCAGGATCACAGTTTCACCACTTTTGTGGCAGTCTCTGAGTTTGTGGGTGAGTTTGGAGAATCTGAAAAAGGGGTCTCCTTTGGAAGTTTCCACAATTCCACCAGAGTTGGTTCTGACATCTGATTCCAGCCTGTTGGGTTGGGGGCAGTGCTGGACCACATTCCCATTCAGGAGACTTGATCATTGCAGGAACAGCACCTACACATAAATGTTCTGAGATGATGGAGATGTGTCTCACTCTCCTTCATTTTCAAAGTTGGGTACAGTCAAAAGCCATAGCAATAAGGTCAGACAACGTTGTCACGGTGGCGTACATAAGCAATAAAGGGGGCACAAAGAGCAAAGAGATGCTAAAAAGATGCTACTGATATCCTATTGTTGTCAGAGGAGAATTTTCTCACTTGTTCACTTGGATGGAGAATTGTTCACTTGGATGGAGAGTTGAACATTCAGGCCAACTGGATAAGCTGCAAGAATGTCCATCCAGGGGAGTGGATGTTGAACCAGGAGGTGTTCAACATTCTGTGTCAAAAAATGTGGTCGTCCACAGATAGACCTGTTCACCTCCAGCCAGAATGCTCAAGTACAATGGTTCTTCAGCTGCTGCCGGTGTCCACAGGGGAGGTAGTGGACACCCCGTGACAAGTGTGGAATTTTGGCAGAGCATATGCCTTCCCTCCTGTGCCTCTACTCCCAATGGTCATATGCAAAATAGAGCACTCAAATGGGACATGGGGTTAGAACATAGTCAACCACAATGCTGTCGTCAAGAACTGTGAAGGGGGAAAAAAGCAATCATTTGTAGTTTTTGTGGGGGGCTAATTTATACCAACTCTGGGAGGCATGTATAATAGGGCAAGATGGAATCTGTGGGCCATGCAATACTGTTTCCACAGCCCCTTGTGAAAAAAAAAATAAGTCCTGATCTGGCAAAATGTCAGGAGACCAGGATTAAGCTGCTCCATGCCCAAACCCTCCACACCATGGGAGCAGTTTGGCCAGCCCCTGTATTCGGCTGTACTTGCCCTGTGGCAGCACCATGGACATTGACCAGGGGAGCAGATATAGCAAGCACTGTAAATCCCCGCTCACTGTCCATGATAGCGCTATACGGACTAGTGCTGTCTTGACTGGTGGTATTAATGTGGTGCTGTTCTAACCGGTATCCTCAAATGGAAGATTTCTTCTAACAGGTCTGCAGTGGCCCAGAAAACCGTGGTTCTTGGACTTAGTGAACCTAGCTCAATGAGCACTGTTTTACCTTCTATTGCAGGGGGACCTTCTCTCATCAGGCCTCATTCTGCATCCAAATCCAGGAGCAATGCAGCTCATGGCCTGGCTTCTGAAAGGTGGAGGCTCATGAAATAGGGTTTCTCTAAGAAGGTGGTAGACACCTCAATGGCTGTCAGGAAGAATTCTACATCAGTAGCCTGTGCTCATGTATGGACTGCCTTTTCAGTTTGGGCCAGGGATAAAAATATCCAGCCTTCTAAAGCCATGGTTCCACAGGTTTTGGACTTTCTGCAGGAAGGAGTGGAGAAATGTTTGACCCTGAGTACCTTCAGAGGTCAGGTGTCTTCCCTTGGAGCCTCCTTAGAATCATCCTTAGGGACTAACCAGAAGGTTATTCATTTTCTGGGGGCTGTCAGCAGGAGTTGACGTCTGTTCTGATCTCCATTTCCTCCATGGGATCTAAATCTAATCCTGAATGTCCTTTGTAAGGAACCTTTCATACCACTTTCGTCTGCACCATTGGACATGCTGTCCTATAAGGTGTGCTTTTTAGTTGCTATGTGCTCAGCCAGGAGGATGGATGAGCTCCAGACTTTGTCCCACAAAGAGATATACCTCATCATGCATAAGGACAAGATGGTACTCAGAACAGTTCTGTCTTTAATTCTGAAGGTCCATACTGCATTCCATGTGAACCAGGAAATATGTCTCCCATCTTTCTGTCTGCAATCTAGTCACCCAAAGGAGAAGAAATTGCATAAGTTAGATTTGCAATGGACTGTTAGGATATACCTTAGACTGCTGAGTTCTGGAAATTGGATAGGTTGTTCATTCTTTTTGGAGCGGCCAAAAAGGGGACAAAATGCTCCAAGGCCACCATAGCTAGGTGGGTGAGGGACTGCACTGCCGAGGCTTATGTCACAGAAAAGAAGAAGCCTCCAGTTCTCATCAAGGCTCACTCTATTATGGTTATGTCCACCTCTTGGGCAGACAGAGATGAGGCATCTGTTTTAGAATTGTGCAAGGTAGCTACGTGGTCCTCCATCCACACAATCTCCAAGCACTACAGATTGCATATTCAAAGTTCTGCTGATACGGCCTTTGGTCTCAGAATTTTGCAGGCAGCAGTTAACAGGTAAATTCCTTTCCTGTACATGGTTGGCATATGGGATAATATTCTCCCCCACCCATTTTTTTCATACCCCTCAGTGTTGTATCCCATTGACAATGTGGAGCACTACTGAAAGAAGAAATGTCTTCATTCTTGCAATCATTTCCTTTTCTGTTAGCTCCTACATTGTGAATGGGGCCTGCCCTGGAGCCTTGCTCCTTCAGGAGAATATTGGCTGGTATGGCAGCACTGGGATGTTTGTTGTTTTGTTATAAACGCTAATTGTAAGCCAGTCTGGACATCCCTCTATAGTTTACTTGCTGCACTTGTGTTTATGTCAATGTGCAAAAAGGAAAAAAGAGAGAGAGCAGTTCCACATTACAATGCTAGTTACTAGCATGCAGATTTAACAGGTTTGAATTTGATGTTCTTTGCTGCAGGTGAGTGCTTACACTGTATGCAGTCCTTTTCCCAGTGTTATCTGTTTACATTATTTCCTTTCATAAGTCTGTTCTAGTTGATTCAATGCTGCAGGATCATTTTAAGACATTAGAGAATTGGAAGATGAGCCTTGATCCCTAACCCCCTCCATCTGACAAGGTAGGGAACTGTTTATTGATTTTATCCTGGCTGAAGTCCACTTTATGTGGACAGCTGATTTGTGTGCTGCCATGTCAAGATGACCGGTATGACTTTATGGATATATTTTTTACATATTTAGAGGCACTACATGGACAATAGTAACTGGAGAGTTGCTGGTGTCTGAAATGTGCAGGTGCCCAAGATTCTATCCTGATTACAGCCTTGGGTGCCATTTTCCCTAGTAGGGGTGCACCTAACCCATCAGGGTTGAATTCCATTGACAATGTAGGAGCTAACAGAAAAGGAAATTATGGTAAGTCTGAAGAAATTTCTTCTATTACTTGCATTCATAATAGTTTCATAAATAGTACTTTTATGAGCATTTTCCTTGCCCAATCTTTACAGGCTTCCATCTGGAAGGAACCCAGTGTGTTGAGAACAACCCTAAGTGGTTCTCATGAGTACTTCTACACTCCACCCTTGGTTGCTTGCTACAAGTTTACGTTAAATAATTTTTAGGGATTATAAAAAGAGACCTGCACTTCATTTTGTGTCTTAATTTTCTTGGAGTCATTCTGCTTTGCTGTGAACAGTGCTGGCATGCTCTCTGTTAATGCTTTGTAGCAGAAATTTCTTAATCAGGTGAAAAGAATGGACCCACCTCTTATCTCTGAGGGTCTGTTGATCAAAAGTTTCCAGCACTTCAACCAGGACTGGTTGGGATCAGCTTCAGACAATCTAGAGGTGCTCTCACTCAACTGACTCGAGGGTACATGACTACACCCACTTTTATTACCTACAGCAAAGGCAATATAACTCAACCCACAGCCAGAAGGGGTGGACTAAACTAGTGACCCCTTAATGCCATAGGAATACATAACAAAGTACTAATGATGCTGAAAGGAACCAAAGTGTATATTGTAGGTTTTATGGCCCTCATGTGTGACAACGCTTGTGAATGCATAGGAAGGTTATGGAGAAGGGTGAAAGGCATTTGATTTGTTTGCTATGTGAATAAACTACATTAGAAAGGAATTGTCCCTAGTTGGCCTAGTGGCGTGAGGGTTGAGGCACTCAGCACCTTACCTCCTGCCATGTCAGTGACCTGGGCTCCGAAACTGATGCAAGTTGCTTGGGTGACAGCCAGGGGGGAGAGGACCGAGTGTCCTTTGGACTGCTTTCCTCCCTCAGAGATGGGAGTTCTGTGGTGGCAGCCCATGTGACCACACACAGAGGGAAGGGGCCCCCATGTACAGGGCACTGGGGATGTCTCTGAAGAGGTGGAGCTCATACATTGCACCCATTGCATGTCTGTGGGCCCATTGGTGACAACTGGTAGAACCCCGATGGCAGGATGACAACTAACCTCTCGCAGATTCCACACCAGTGATCAGGCATCCCTCACAGGTCTAGTGGTGTGGACAAATAGGGAAGTTAAGTCCCATAGAAGCCAGGTGAGAGAGCTGGGGAGGTCTGTCAGAGTGGGGCTGCTGGGCAGAATTAGAGGATTATCATTGCCCATTTTATAAAACAAACTTATTATATACTAGTTAGGCTATCCAACAATAGATAAATACATTAAGAATAAAAGTGTTTATACAAATAGCCTGATTATCTTTTGAATATTGGTTAACTGTGTCTAAAAAGTGGCATCTTTTAAAAACAAAAGGGAAGGTGTTATTATTCTGACCCAGACCTTGAAAGGATATCCTCTACTGGGTTACAGTCTTTACAGCACTTTACTGATATGACAAGTGTTTTTCAATATTTAAGCCCCACTTCCTCCACCCAACACCAAATCAAATTAGTTTCTGATTGGATTGCCTGATAAGACAGTGCTCCCTCTCCCACTTAGAATGACAGTTTCAGCTTCAAGACTTCCATAGTTGCTAGAAGCATACACTCTTCAGTTATAATGGTAACTGAAACAGACAGTTGTTCTGGATCCAAGATATCAATTGTCAATCTTCTGAGACACAGCTCTACTTAATGCTGCTCTGTGATGCCATGCTGTCCTGCTTAGTGCACAATCTAATATCTCAAGATGACAACTTGGTCAATGTATAATGAGTTTGTGGACTGCACTATGCCAAGACATGCAGATTTCCATAAACATCATTTTTCTTAAATGAATACGTTTGTTTACAATCCAATTGATGAAAAAGGTTTCTAATGCAGTACAGCGACAATAAGCCTTTACTTAATGGGTTTGACATAAAGTAGTTTCTCTCAGATTTTTTAACAGCCTGAAAAGGAAATGTTGCATGATGCTATAGAGTTCAGTTCCTGTTTAAGTTAATAGTTTCAGTACTCACAATCTGATGTATAAACTCTAAACTAACTATAAGAGCTGCACACATCCTATATGAAACAGCTGCTTGTGAAATGTTCAGGTTTAGCACCAGTGTGCTATTTAAGAATTAAGGCATGACAGGGTGTGTGGAATTGTGGGATAATGTCACGCCTCAGGAGTTGAGGAAAGAGGCTACACTGAATGTCTTATGAACCCAAGAAGTGCCTTTATCCAACAACTATGCACAACCTGACATGCCTTATTGTGACTATAAAATGGTCCCAATGATGTTTACTTTAAAAGCTGAGTAATGAGGATCAGAACATTAAGCATCTCTGACTTGAGTTGTTGGGCTGGAATAAGGCGTGGTCATGTGATCACATCTGACTAATCACAGATCTTAGTTGCTCTTACCTATTGTATAAAAACAAATATTATTTTAGCCATACTTGTTTGTGAGGGAGGTAACTTGGTTCCTATAGGGGGTAGTTCTCGGGTCAGAATGCATTAAGATTTTCTTTTTTCACATTCTTTGTTATTCTGTCCAGAAATCCTGGTGGCTGTTGAACTACATTCCTCCTGAGCTCCCCCTGGCACCGAACATAATAGTAGTGTCACTGGGACTGTAGCACCTTTCCTCCATCTGGGAAGATGAGTGAAAGCAGCTGTGTTCAGAACTAGCACCAGTGCCTATTCTTGGCCAGCTGACAGGAAGTGAATTAATAACACATGGGCCTATTCCTTTCCTCTCTTCCTGAGAGCTGACCAACCCACCTCTGTGACCACCCTGGCACCTAGTCAGTCCCAGTGTGGCATTCTGGGGCTCACATATCAGCACACTAATCTCCCAGATGGTAGCACAATGTATAGCATGGCCACTGAACCACTGTGACAACACTTTTTAACTGTCAATAGACAGTGTATGGGATAAGTCTAATATGAACCTATTTTATCTCAGGTAGCCATAAACAGGGAATGTGCATGATCTATGGTGCTTCAAAAACATCATTTGCCAACAGGTGGATAAAATGTAGTGTAGCTTATAGCACAAGTGTACTGCACATTATTGCCAAATGGAGCCCTTAAAGTCAACGCCTGTCAGAGCTGAGCTGTAGTTTCCAAAACAGAGATTTACTGTTGGCAGTCTAACAAATGTGAGAAATTCTGGGGATTGGAGAAGACCATACGGTCCATTGAGGTCCCACAGAAGCCTAAAAGGGGTCAAGATCTCAGTCTTGATTTTACTTGAGTGAATTGAGAAGATCAGAGATATCTGATCTGGTGTTTGCTAGAAGTATGCAGGGACATACCCTGAAGGTTAGCAGAGGAAAAGTTAGGGGTAACATTAAGAAGAACTTTTACAAGAGGGTGGTGAACATATTTTAACAGCCCACAAATAGACAGGATGACATGAAGACCATACATGCCTACAAGGTAAGCCTGAACAAACATCTGATTACTAAGAAAATCACAGTGAACCCTGGACAGTAGCAAGGATAGAAAGTCTGTATAAAAGAATGTTTTTATAGAATATTGATTCTTCCCTGCTTACGAATAGGGAAGTGTACTTTTTGTTTAATCTGATTCTCTCTTTTGAGAAGATATCTATAGATATGAAATGTACTTATTTTTAAGTTTATTTTCTCACTGATAAAAATAAAGTACGGAAAAAAAAGGGGGTGGACATGATGGATCCACTTTCCATTCTGACATTAAATTATAATGCAACATGTACACTAATAGATTTTGACCCTAAATGCCATGATATGTGGTGGATAAGGCCACGTTACACACATCCCAGATATCTACTGCACACCTGCAGATGCACTAATATCCATCCACACCACTTTATTCTCCCAAGCTCCAACCTCGCATGAACTTGTACTGTTTGTAACGGCCTCAGATAGCTAGTTCCACCAAGAGAATAGGGACAGACTATAGGTTACACTGTAGACACAAATTTAATAGGTAAGGACACAGGTTCAAAACCCAGAATAGGTTGGAGCTGCCAGAGATACATGGGGCGGTCACTCCAGTAATAAAAAGACTAGACTTAGATTAAATAATTGTAACATAATCAAAATCCGCTGTTTAAAATGAGTTTGTTTGTAAAATACACTGTGAGCATATTATTAATTGTGACAGTAGGATGAAGCACAGGGGGAAGAGGAAAGGACTCCCAGCTTGCCATTTTCTCACACACATGTAGTTTTACACTTAAATATTGTGACTAGGAATATTTGTGTAGAAAAATATAACATTTCTGTTGGTAGAAATAGAGAATTGTTATGCTGATGGCCAGTGGGCTAGTTAATGGAGTGCCTTGGCTACTGACACAAGTGCTAGACAGCCAGTGTTAAATTGTACTGCCTGAGTTGCCTATGCAATTTTTACGTGATTTGTATTTTTATTCAGATGAGACGTTAAACCGAGGTCCCATCTGCCTGGATTGGTGGTAGTTAAGGTGGATGTTAAAGATCCCATGGCACTTATCGAAAAGAGTAGGGGGAATTTCCCTGGTGTCCTGGCCAAATTTCCCTCATTCACTAAAATACCACCAACAGCTTAATCTGGTTCAAGGTCAGTTGGCATTCATCTGTATCCCCTTCCCCTGGGTCGTGCCTGAAAATAGGCAGTATTTGTCTAGTGCACTTACCCAGTCAACAAAATCTAAATAAATAATAAAAAAAAAAAATTGTTAGACAATCACTCCTGAAAAGAAGTTATGCTGCTCTGAAGTAAAATATTGTATGCAGAGTGGCAGCTGCGGGAGCAACTAGTGCCAAAATCTGTCACTGAGTGAGAATGAAAGAGAGAGACTGAGTGTCAATCCCACAGCAGAGTGTTCCTTACTCAGTCAGGAATCCTGAGCTTGTTCTTGGCAGCTGCCTCACTCTGCAGACGTACGGAGATCAGGCTTTGGCATGACAGTGTGTCTTGCTACATGCAGGATTGAGAGGTAGCAACACAATGAGCTCCTCTCATGGCAGTATCAACCAGAATAAACATTCCCCACACAGTATAGTTAGCAAGGTGACAAGTGACAGGAAATGTTAAAATTAGGGACTGGCTCTCAGTAATAAATAAAAATGTATGTAAAAAACACAGTCTTGCAAATGGGTCTCATGGAGTCTCCACAGTGTAAAATGCACAGCTGAATGAAAAAAAAGATCACAGGAGCCATTTTGTGCAGGAGAAATGGTTCAGTTAGGCACAAGAGCTCACAGCTTCACATGCATTAAAAAAAACATTAAAAATAATTAAATAATTAAATGAATGGGCATGCGGGAGCTAGAGGAGTCCTGGGCAGAGCAAACAGTCATTGGTCACTCACTAAAATTTACAGAGTCCAAAATGAAGCATTTTGAACACGAGGACAGTCAGAAAGTGAAGCAGAAAAGCCAGAACACATTGTATATATTTAGCAACATGCTGCCAAGCTGAATGTTAATGCAATTGAATCAAACTTGGCACACATGTTTACTCTACTGTCCTACATATGAGACAAATAGCTTGAGATGTGTAGAATATAAAATAAGGGAGTTGCTAACCTTTTTTGGGAGAGTCATCTTTTGGTGAAGCTAATCCATTGAGGGAGTTACAGTAGAGGTGGAGCTTAGCATGGGAAAATGAATAACTAATCTCTGAGAGAAAAAAACACTTGTGATCAGCACAATTAAAGGGAAAGTGACTATTTTGACAGGAAGAAGCACAGGAAAGTCTTCAGAAGTCATTCTTTGAGAGTTTAATTGTTGAAGTAATTGATGTTTTAGTGACTATGCTTTCCTGAGGGGTTATTGTGCACAGATAAAATTCATCAGAAAGCTTAGAAAGTCAGCTGTTCAGCCATTATAATGAGAAAGTACTTGACCCTTGAGAAAAAGTTAATCTTGTGTGACAAAGAAAATGTATTTTAAAATGACCAAAAGTTAGAAAAAACAGGGGAAGCTTTAGAATGTTCAGGAGGGCAGTTGGGGATTAAATTGTGGCTTATGCTGCTGCAGGGATGAAATTGATTGGTGCTGAGCTGCTAGGCAGTTCAGTGACCACTCAGTGACCAAAGACTTAAATATGCTAATGAGATGTTAGCAAGAAAGAGCAAAGAGGCAGCTACAAGTAGCAAGAATCAGTACCAAAGTGAAACAGGTACTCACAAGAAAAACAACACTGGCAGTGCAGTCTCTGTCCAAGTTCAAGAAACAACAATTTGTTGATTCAAGAAGAAAATCCATTTATTAATCCAACAGGTAAAATGCCAACAGTGAGGGAACACAGACCCCTCCCCAAGATTGCAACCAAACATTTCTGCTCAAGCTCATGCTTTCTCAAGGCTGGACAGTGCAGGTATTACATGCAAGATAAAGCAAAAGTTTAAAGTAACAGTGACCTATTAATGAAAAAAGTGCTGTAGTGAGAATGTGCTTGATCATAAAATATAAAAAGCATCCTGCACCAATAAAGGATTAAATATGCTAATAAATACATAAATAAATAACCCAGGCAGTAAACATTAATGTTAAAACCAAACAGGATGTGAATGCTGGAAGAAAAAGGAAAATAGGTGAAGAGATAGATTGGGAGGAGGGGAATCAAGGAATAGGGGTGAGGGAATGAGGGAAAAAGAAAGGAAAAAGAAGGAAGTGAAAGTGAAAAACAGGATTGAAGTTCAAACAATGTAAAGCACAGTGTTAGTGATTAGTATACTGTGGTGCAAAAAAGACCCATTAAGATTAAAAAAAGGGGATAAAAACCCCTCAGAGATAAATAATTTATAATAATTTTATTACTGTAGGATAAACCACATAATATAAATTATTGCTAGAAAGAAGCCTGCAAAATACATATTGTATATTAGCAGAGCATCTGCAATGGAATACAGTCAATCAGATATATGCATTTCATTCTTTATACATTTATGGGAGCACTATTAATGTCCTCAGAGAAAAGGTGCCAACTAAAGACTCAAAACTCAAGGATAAACCAAACAGAATAAACATTATAAATGGGAGATCAAAAAAGATGACATGTTTGTAATGAAGTTTACGAAGGATGATACTTATTCCAACAATATTTATAACACCAAAAAAAGAGAACAGTCACGGCCCGGTGGCGCAGAGGGCTGAGGCATTGAATGCCACACCTCGCTCCATGCCAGCGACCCGGGTTCGGGAGCAGACTCGGGTAGCCGGTGGGTCAGCTGGGGGAAGTCAGGCTTGAGCGTCTGACGACAGCTCGCCTATTCCGGGTAGGGGATTCGGCCACATTCCGGCCCTTGTGCGACCCCAAGCAGAGGCTCAAGGAAGCGCATGCCCTTTCAGGGATTGGTCAGATGGCCACCAATAGCAGAGCAGACATCGACGTACGCGTCATGACGTCAGGGGATGCATCTGCAAACGGGAGGGAGGAAACAGGAAAAATGGAGCCTGCCTTGTCCAGGAGGAAGCGGGGTCCTGGGACGTGCCCGCAATTTGCCTGCGCCCACTCAGCAAGTCCCACGGGGCCACGTAAACTGTAAGTTACGGGGATGGCCCACCTGCCCCGCCTGGGTAAACCGCGGCTCCATGGGGGCCCGTGGATTGTGTGAGCTGGGTCGCGGGTAGTGGGATGTCTGTGGGACAACGCCGAAGGGTCGGAGGAGGCAGAGGAGGAGGATAAAATACAATTTCAAAAAAAAAAAAAGAGTACAGTCACTTCATTTTTGGGGCGCACTTTTTCTCATAATGCAGAGTACTGAAAATCGCATCATAAATATGGTGCCAACTAAAAATGCTCGTTGAGGCCAGGCCATCCATGTGCTTTCAAATTAAACTGTCAATAAGTTTCCTTTGGTGAAAATTTTGCATCCAGATTTCCACCTCGAATTGTGGTGGAAAGTTTTTCTACACACTAGAACAAAATTGGAAGTGTTGTGTTAGGTCACTGGTCCCACCTAGTTTCTGAATGTTATGAATGTGTTTCCCTATTCTTTCTTTTAATCTTCTTTTAGTTTTTCCAATGTAAAATGCTTGGCATGAAGTTCATTTTGCTAAGTAGATCACATTCTTTGTGTTGCAAGTGATGAAATCATGTATGGAGTACACAATCCCATTAACTGGATGTACAAACAACTGCACTGTTTGGAAAAATTCACAAAATATACAATTTCCACACTTGTGTGTTCCAAGGTTCAGATGTTGGTTTGGCAATTTTGTAAGGTCTTTTTCCCAGTAAGTACTGTGGACTAAAGTGTCTTTAATATGTTTGCCTCTTTTGAAAATCAAACATGGTTCAGCCAAAGCAGAAGATGTTAACTTTTCTTTGATTTTAAGAATATGCCAGATTTTCGATATAATTTCCCTCACTAAGGAACCTTGCGGTCTGAAAATTATGATGAAGAGGGGAGTGGTGTCACCATTGTGTCCCAAATTGTTCCTCCTGGTGTTTGGTGATTGTAGGGACTCTCTGTCTAGCAATTCCACCTTAGTTTTTGCTTCTTCAATCACATCAGTGTTTTAGGCCCTTGTTTGAAAGCATTTTGACAAAGTAGCAGCCTGTCTTTGATAATCAATTTCAGAGGTGCAGTTCCTTTTATACCTCATGAATTGTCCTACTGGGATGTGGGCGATTAAATGATCGGGGTGACAACTGTTGAAGTGTAAGATAGAGGTCTGTTCTATGACAGTCCTATAACTTTCTGCAGTGATGTTTCCATTCTCATTTTTCTTGAATACTAAATCCAAAAAATTGACCTGTTGGAGGTCAAAGGTCACCTCAAAATGTAAGTTTTAGTTTGTACTTTCCAGATATCTTACAATGTGAAGCATCTAGGTCACCCTGGAGACAGGAAATGGCACCACAATCCACATGGGGTTTGTGTACAGACCCCCCCTCTCAGGGGAAGGAAATGGACAAAGAAATGATAGAAGGCATCTTTAAAATGGCAGAAAAAGGGGAGATAATGTTGATGTGAGACCTGACTATGTCAGATGTTAACTGGAGTACATTTGCTGCAGGCACATCCAAGAGCAGGGTCATTCTTGATGCTGTACAGGGGGCATGCCTCAGACAGCTAGTGTTGTAACCCACTCGGGAGAGAGCAGTATTAGACCTGGTACTCTCAAATGGGGAAGGAGAAAGGATCTCAGATTTAGAAGTGGGTAGCCATCTGTGAACAAGTGACCACCAAACAGTGTGGTTCACAATAAACACAGCCATAGAGTCAAGCCATACAAAAACAAGAGTATTGGACTTTAGGAAGGCTGACTTTGGGAAAATGAGAGAGTGCCTCAGAAAAACACTAGCAAATGGGCAAGAAGGAGTCGTGGAGGAACAATGAGGAATAAACAAACAGCCATCCCAGAGGCAACAAGCCTTTGTGTGAAGCTAATCAACAAAACAAAATGAAGGAAAAAAAACACTGTAGTTCTCAAAAGAGGTAGCAGGGATGGTTAAGGAGAAAAGGATAGCATTCAGGAAATACAAGGAAACACAGAAGGAGCAGGACAGAGATCTTTATCAGTTAAAGCAGAAGGAGGCAGGGAAGACTGTCAGAATAGCAAAGGCACAAACTGAGAAAAAAATAGTCAACTCTGTTAAGAAGGGGGATAAAACCTTTTATAGGTACATTAGGGAGCTAAGAAAGAGCAAGGAAGGAATACAGAGACTTAATAAAGGGGGCAGAGGATGGCAGTGAAAAAGCAGGGATACTGAATGAATATTTCTGCTCAGTATTTACAATGGAAGAGGAGGGGAAGGTACCTAAACCAAACAAGGGATATTCTCTGAATAGGGGGATTGATACCAGTCCATTCACAGAAGAAAGGGTTTTGAAAGAACTCTTGAAACTGAGGGTGGACAAAGCAATGGGGCCTGATGGGATTCACCCAAGAATTCTAAAAGAACTAAGGGTAGAATTAGTAACGCCACTGACTACTCTGTTTAACAAATCATGATAGGATGTGGTGGTACCTGAGGACTGGAGGAGGGCAAATGTGATTCCACTTCACAAAAGCGGGAGCAGGGTAGAGGCAGAAAACTACAGATCAGTTAGTTTGACAGCAGTGGTAGGGGAAATGATGGAATCATTTCTGAAGGAAAGAATTGTTGAGTACCTAGAGGCCATTGGGGCACAGGACCCAAGGCAGCATGGTTTCACAGCAGGAAGTCATGTCAAATGAACCAAATAGATTTCTTTGATTGTGTGACCAAAGCAGTACACCAGGGAGGGGCTGTGAATATGGCCTACCTAGATTTTAGCAAGGCATTTGACACAGTCTCACACAAAATATTAATATACAAGTTAGGCAGCCTTGGAGTGGGTCCCAAGGTGTTAGCCAGGATAAAAAACTGGCAGGACAACAGGACACAAAGGGTAATAGTAAACGGAGTCCACAGTGAAGAAAGGAGGGTAACTAGTGGGGTACTGCAGGGTTCGGTGCTGGGACTGGTCCTCTTTAATGTCTTTATAAGTGACATTGGAGAGCACCTGGAAGGAAAGGTATGTCTCTTTGCAGATGACACAAAGATCTCCAACAGGGTTGATACACAAGGTGGGGTGGAATGAATGAAAAGGGACTTGGCAAGGTTGGAGGAATGGTCAAACGTGTGGAAGCTCAGATTCAATGCAAAGAAGTGCAAGGTAATGCATCTGGGAAACAAAAAACCCAGGGGAAGAGTACACAATGAGGGTGAGTTAATAACAACAACAAAAATTGAAAGAGACCTTGGAGTAATTATATCAGATGACCTAAAGCTGGGCAAGCAATGTGAGAAGGCAGTAAGGAAGGCTGGGGGATATTGGGATGCATAGGGAGAGGCATCAATAGTAGAAAACAGGAAGTTGTTATCCCTCTGTACAACCAGTTAGTGAGACCCCATCTGGAATACTGCATGCAATTCTGGAGACCCCGTCTCCACAAAGACATAGACAGAGTGGAGGCTATTCAGAGGAGGGCAACCAAAATGGTGCAGGGTCTGCACCAGAAGACATACAAAGAGAGACTAAAGCAGCTTAATATGAATATCTTTGAGGAAAGGAGGGAGAGGGGGGACATGATAGAAACTTTCAAGTATCTCAAGGGAATTAACAAAGTACAAGAGGGCAGTATCTTTCAGAAGAAGAGATGTGCAAGAACAAGGGGTCACAATTTGAGGACAGAGAGGGGATGGCTCAGAGGTAATGTTAGAAAGTTATTTTCACAGAGAGGGTTGTGGATGCATGGAACAGCCTTCCTGAGGAGGTTGTGGAGTCAGGAACAGTGGGAGAATTCAAGAATGCATGGTACAGGCATAAGGCAATGCTAGTGGGGGGTAGGAGGAAGTAAGCTGTTGATTAACAAGAATCTGCAGCTTATCCATCAGGTAGGGAAATGGGAAGACTAGGTGGGCCAAGCGGTCCTTATCTGCTGTCAGATTCTATGTTTCTATGTTTCTAGCTCTTGTTCTGTCCCCTTCCATATTAAAAATAGTCAATATATAATACTTATACAAGTCCATGTTTGATAGAAATTTGTTGTTTTCTGCATTATATAGGAAATGTTCCTCCCAGAATGCCATGTAGATTATTGCATAGTTTGGGCAATAGCTGTCCCATGACTCTTCCTTTGGCTGAATATACATACTACTCTTACATTTTAATACTTTCTCTGTGAGTTCCATTAACAACTCCACCAAGTCAGAGGTGTACTCAGACTCATTATACGTCTCACTCAGAGCATCCAAACCTTGATCATGAGGGATATTCGTATATAATTCCCTTATGTCCATTGTTACAAAAAAACAATTTGGTTGCATTTCTATGTCACTCAGGATGTTTAAAAGATGCAAGGTGTCTCTCAGATATAATTGAGTATTTTTGGCCATTTTTTTTAATGTGACCATCAATGAACTGAGCCAAAGACTCAGTTAGTGACCCTTTACCAGTCACAATGGGTCTTGCTGGGGGTTTATAGAGACTTTAGTGTATTTTGGAAGTCAATATAACCTGCTCTAACAGCACGTTGTGCTTGTAAAAAATCATGTGTCCTGAGTGATAGTGCCATTCATAAGGGCTTCATGTAACACTACATCAGTTTCTGTTTTGAAATTGTTGGTAGGGTTGCCCTGTAAAGGTTTATAGTAATCACTGTCATTCAGTTGACTAAGCACTTCTTCATAATATTTTCTAGCCCAAACAACAATAGCACCACTGTTGTCTGCTGCCTTTATAATGAATTTGGTGTTGTCTTTTAGGCTTTTGATAGCTGACTTTTCTGCTGCAGGGCAGTTGTAGAAGTGGGCAGGTAGAATTTTTAAATTCTCCAAATCCTGAATGCAGGCTTTTTCAAACAGTGAAACCATAGGGTTATGGGGTGATATGAAGTTCAATTTAGGATTAAAAGAGTCAGGTTATATACATGTGCTGGCCTTGGAGTCATCATGTAGGTCAGGTGATGTCATATCAGAGGCAAGTGGTTCCTTATGAAAAAATGCCTTCAAATGCAATTTATGAGTAAATTTATAAATATCCACAGCAGTATCAAAGATGTTAAGATCATGGGTGGGGACAAAGGGTAGGCTTTTTTGTAGCGCAGCAGTTTCAGTTTCCATCAGGGTATAGTCAGATACTGTATATTGATCACTAATAAATCAATGTCAGTGCTGTGATGCAGTATCTGTGCCCCCCTCTGGAAGTCCTGTATTGAGCATCCTGAGTTTTGTAGTAATCCTCCATCTAGCCTGCCTGTGCTGCCTTGCTCCTCCATTGCCTCTCCATTGCTGCCTCCCCCTCCATCCTCTTCTTTTCAATCTCCCTTCCCCCTTCCTCTGCCTCCTTCTCCCCTTCCCTCTGCTACCTCTTCTTGTGCTTTGTCCCTGAAATGAGCTATTCTGGGACTACTCAATAGTCATTCTGGTAAGACTACAGTCATTTGGGTAGTCTGGGGTGTCAAGTGGGATACTGAACTGGTGGGGGGAATGTCAAATTTGGGGGAGACTGATGGAGTAAGGTGCATGAGTTATGAAAATGGACCTCTGGGACAGGAGAGCTTTTTGGTTTGGTGGTAAATCCTCATGGTTCAGGTATAAAAAATGATCAGATAAATTTTCTGGAGTTGTTTCAGAGTCTGAGCCACTGGTGTAAGTGTCCCTTGGTAGGCCATTGCTCATCCGTGGCATTGGTATTTTTTTCAAAATGGATTTAGTGGGGCCAGGGTTTTTCTTCCAATTGAAGATCCTTCCCTCAGCATAATCCTTTCTGTCATGTTCAAATTTATTCATTTTTATCTTGTTTATGCACTCATCATGCTTGTTTATGGTCACATCAAGTGGTTGCCTGTAAATTGCATACTCTGGATGACCAGATACATTTTTAACAGTTTTTTTTTTCATTCAGCTCTTTTTTGATTTCCTCCTACAGGGATTTGGCATCCTTTAAGATGTATCTAATGATTCTTGCAGAGGCATCAAGGAGAAATTTTTGCCAACCAGCAAGGAAATAATCTCTCTCAGTACCGAAAGCATGCTGTATTGTGAACCTTAACCCTCTTGGCACCCTGTTCACTGAGAGGTTTGTGTGTGTATTTTTTTATACTGAGCAGCCAGTGAGCAAAAACATGCTAATTTTCACTGGTGTCTAGTTACATAAATACAGAACAACATACACAACATGAAAATACAAATACAATACAACCACAAAAGATAATAAAATTAATGAAAACTTTTACAGTCAGCGTCAGAGATCAGAATTTTTTTAAGCATGCTTTTAAAGGTTGAAATATTGACACAATTGGTAACAGAATTTGGTAATGCATTATAAAACTTTACTACTGCAAATTGTATGGAATGTTGTGCCATAGAAGAATGATAACGTGGAATCTGGAAAAAAATACCAATCTTGTGACCTAGTCAGAATAATATTAATCTTTTTTGGGACCATATTAGCAATTATATCAGGGGAAAAACCCAGATGGATTTTATGTAAAAAAATAGATAACCAAAATCTAAGTCTATCAGAAAAGGATAAACAACCAATGGACCTATATAATTGACAATGATGCATCCTTTTTTCCTTGCCAAGTAATGAAACAGATGATAATATGGTAGGTAGTCTTTAACTTATGAAGCATTCTGTCAATTGAAACATTGTAAATGATACCGTAGATCCATAATCAATTAGGGAAAACAAAAAACTAACTGCAAAAATTAGTCTGGTTTCATATGTTAAATGCCTATTTAACTGATACAGCATACTCAATCTCTGATGAACTTTACTTATATCTTTTGTTATATGCAATTCAAATGAAAGCTGAGAGTCAACAATTAAATTGAAATATTTGAAATCTGAAATGTTTTCAATCTTAGTCCCATAATTATAACATAAGGAAAAATAGGTGACGTTGTTTTTTCTGGCATTTGTAAATACCATCAATTTTATTTTACATGAATTCAGAAATAGTTTGTGATTAATGAACCAGGTGTGCATTAGGCCAAAATCATACTGAAGGTTTTTTTCTACAGTGGGACGCACAGTATCTGAGCAAGTTAAAACTATGTTGTCCACACATAAAATTAATTCTGAGTTATTACATATTTCAGTTAGTGAGTTGAAAAATAGTGAAAATAACAGGGGTCCAAAAATGGACCCATGTGGTACTCCACAACCTAACAAACTGTCTGCAGAAAAAAAAATAATAAATGTTTTCTGTGCCCTGTTAGACAAATGATTATTGAACCATACAATGACTTCATCAGAAAAATGAATCTTTATTAAAACCTTTTAACAACTCTCCATGATCAACTAAGTTGAATGCCTTGGTGAGGTCCATAAATGCTGAGGCCACATATTTGCCCTCATCTAGGGCTCTGTGGACATTGTTTGTGAACCTCACCAAGGCAGTCTCGGTATTATGACCAGATTGGAATCTGTGCTAGGAAGAAGATCAAAGACTATTCTTGTCAAGATGTTCTTGGATTTGCTCCACAATTATCTTTTGTAAAGTTTTATACATAGGCGCTAAGAGGGTAAAAGGTAAATTGGCCTAACAATGCCACACTTCCATTAAGTAGGAAAAATATTGTGACATAACAAAAAATCAAATATTTTGGTTAACTGTAATACAAAGTTTGTCAGCAGATAAAGGCCTAGAGGTCTATCAAGTCTGCGCGAATGTGCAGCTACTACCCCTTATTCTGCAGCTGTCCCCCTTTCCACCCTTCCCCTCCATTGACACACCTCCTTGTCCTGTCCCATCCCCTTTTGAAGCAGTCCACTGTTCTACTGGATGCCATTTCTGCAGGTAATGCATTCCACCCAGCTACCACTGTCTCTGTAAAAAAGTGTCTCCTCATCTCCCTTCTGAACTTTCCTTCCTCCAGTCTCATATCATGGCCATTGGTGTCCCTCCTCTTCCTTACTTTGAACAGCCCCTCTGTACCTGTCTTGTTTATTCCTTTCATGTACTTAAAGGTTTCAATCATGTCCCTCCATCCCTCCTCTTCTCCAGCGAGTACATGTTCAAATCCCTCAGCCTCCTCTTGTATGATAAGTCCCCCAACCCCATGATCATCTTTGTCACCCTGAGCTGCACCCCCTCCAGTAACTTAATGTCCCTCTTCAGATACTGGCACCAGTACTGCACGCAGTACTCCAGGTGTGGTCTATCTAATGACCTATACAGTGGCAGAATCACCTCCTCCCTCCTCGAGGATATACCCCTTGCAATGCAACCCTGCATTTTTTTGGCTTTTGCAGCTGCCTTCCTACATTGTGCAGAGTTGTTCATACTGATAATGTGCTAAGTTTTTTTTTCTAAATTATCTATCCCAATACTTAGTTTTGGATCCATCCTGGAAATATATGACTGTACCTCATTTGGAGTGAGGATATGGAAATAAAACTTTGGAATTCCTGTGCACAGTAAATTGGCCCTCTCATCAACAAGTACTTCTATCAAATCTGTATTTAGTGAAAAACTCATGGGTCTTAATTTTCAAGGTTAGCAAAATGTGAATTAAACACATTTGCTGCCTTTTTGGGTATGCATTCAAAGTAACATTTTTCCAATTCATGCATCCCACTATAAGCATAATGCACTCCAAATGTATAAAGGTAATTTTGATGTCTAGTGGTTGGCTATTGCCAACATCAGAATTTACCTGAAGTCTGTTTGAGGGATTGTCCTTATATCACTCATGTAGTAGAGGGTTAGGTTGTCCCTACTTATAAAATAAAGATTCCACAAAATTATTACTAATGGATGCCTGGGGGGAGGGGTCTCCCTGCTGGTATTAGGTGTTTGCTGCTGTGACATCTTAGGCTGTAAACAGTGAAACAGACCATGGAACACACCAAAACAGTTGTAGCAAGAAATAGCAAAGAGGTGACTACACGTAGTAAGGTTCAGTGCCAAGGCAAAACAGGTAAACAGGTACTCACAAGGAAAACAGCATCAGCAACTCAATTTATGTCCAGAGTCATGAAATGACCATTTGCTGATTCGGGTAGAAAAGCAATGTATTAATCCAAAAGAGAAAAAGCCAACATTGAGGTGAACGTAGCCCCCTCCATGAGATCACTGTCAAACATTTTCACATGAGCCCAAGCTTTCTCAAGGTTGAATAGTGCAGTGATTACATAAAAGACAAAGCAATGGTTTAAAGTAACAGTAACCTGTTAATGATAAAGTGCTGTAGCAAGAATGTGCTTGATCATAAAATATAAAATATAAACAGCATCTTGCACCAATAAAGGATTAAATATGCTAATAAATACATAAATAAATAACCCAGGCAGTAAACATTAATGTTAATACCAGACAGGATGTGAATGCTGGAAGAACAAGGAAAATAGGTGAAGGGACAGATCGGGAGGGAGTGGGCAAGGAATAGGGGTGAGGGAATGGGAGAAAAAGAAAAGGAAGAGAAGGGAGTGAAAGGGAAAAAAGGGATCAAAATTAAAACCATGTAAAGCACAGTCTTTGTGAGTAATTTACTGTGGTGCAAAAAAGACCCATTAAGATGAAAACAGGGTATAAATAACATTCTCAGATAAATAATAATTAAGAATATTATTAACGAAGGATAAACCACGCAATATAAATTATTACTAGAAAAAAGCCTGAAAATTACGTATATTAGAAGAGCATCTGCAATGGAATGCAATCAGATATATGTATTTCATTCTTCATAAATTTATGGGAGCGCTATTAATGGCATCAGAGAAAAGGTGCCAACTAAAGACTCAAAACTAAAGGATAAACCAAGCAGTATAAACGTCATAAGTGGGAGATCAAAAGAGATGACATGTTTGTAGCAAAGCTTACTAAGGCTGATACTTATTCAAATAATATTTACAACACCAAAAAACAGTACAGTCACTTCAGTTTTTGGGAACACTTTTTCTCATAATGCAGCGTACTGACAAGCGCATCATATGTATGGTGCCAACTAAAAATCAATCAATAAATCAATTTTTATTTAACCAGGATAGCACCATTGAGACAACTCATTTTCAAGGTGGTCCTGCAAGGACACAATTACAATAAAACCAACAATTAAGAGAATTACATGCAGGAGAATCTCAACAAATGAAATATAGTACATGATTCTAGTGGGACACCTAACAATGGATTCTAGAGCAATAGGAAGAGAAAAAGGAACATTAGTAATTAACATTAAATCACAAGGAAGTGCATTGGTTGAACAGCAAGAGTTGCAAGTAAAACAGGTACTAACAGGAGAAAATACTTGGAGGGGACAAGGAAGGGTATAGAAAGGAGATAGAAGAGGAGACCAGGAGGCATGCAAGTAACTGAGATAGAGGTCTCACGAGAGGAGACAACTACAGTGAAGTTTGTCTGCAGCCTAATTAGGAGTGCTAATGGTCTGGCCCAGGGGAGTTTCTTATAGTAGAGAGGCATGAAGGGGGAAGCTTCTGGAATGTACACCCATCTAGAATAGATGGCAAGTGCTAAGGGACAGGGCAGGAAGGTGAACCTGAGTTTGGGGACAAAATTAGGAGTACAATTACAATTGTCCTTCAGTAAACAACTAAGTAGTGACTTGAAGGTGAGCAACCCAACAATTTGCATAAGTTTGAATGTTCTTAAGAGGGTGTTCCATAGGGCAGGTATACATACAAACATCAAAATTTGCCAGCAAATAAAGGCCCTATGGTCTATCAAGTCTGCTCAAGTGTACTGATTCAGTAGCAACCCATATACTGCAACTTCCCATCACTCCCTTCCCCTGACCCTCCCTCTTACCCTATCCCATCCCTTTTTGAAGCAGTCCACTGTTCAACAGGATACCACTTCCGCAGGCAATGCATTCCACCCATACACCACTCTCTCTGTAAAAAAGTGTCTTTTCATTTCCCTCCTGAACCTTCTCCTCTCCAGTCTGAGATTGTGACCTCGAGTGTCCCTAACCCCCATAATTTGAATAGTCCCTCCCTGCCTGTCTTGTTTATTCCCTTCATGTACTTGAAGGTTTCAATCATACCCCCGTCTCTCCTCTCCTCCAGTGAGTACTTGTTCAACTCACTTAGCCTGCTCACATAGGGTATGTCCCCAAGTCCCTGGATCATCTTTGTTGCCCTGTAATGAACCCACTCCAGTAACTTAATGTCCCTCTTCAGGTATGGGAGCCAGTACTGTATGCAGTACTTCAGGTGTGGCCTAGCCAGTGACCTATTCAAAGGCAGGATCACCTCCCCTCTCCTTGAAGATACACCCCTGGCATTACAACCCAGCATTTTGTTGGCCTTTGCAGATGCCTTTCTGCATTGGGCTGAGTTGTTCATTGAGCCCATTATAATCACTCTCAGATGCTTCTCCTCCTCTGTCACAGCTAGCAGACCCCCCCCAGCTGGTAGCTTCTTCTTGGGATTTATGCCCCGAAATGTAGCACCTTTTACTTTTTGGCATTGAACCCCAACTGCCAGGTGTCCAACCAGGTCTCCATTTATGACAGATCATCCTGCAGCCCATGCCACCCTCCTAGGTCATCCACTACTCCCATTTTGGTGTCATCTGCAAACAAACTGATCTTGTTCTTGATATCCATTGAGATGTCTGATATGAACAACCCAATCAACACCAGTCCCAGCACTGAGCCCTGTGGTATTCCACTTGCCACTGCCCTCAGAGATGAGAGCTCCTCTCCCACCACCACCCTCTGCTGCCTTCCCTGTAACCAATTTACTACCCATCCCACCATTTTTGCCCCTGTACCTGCCAGCTTACTACCCAGCCTCCCATGTGGCACTGCATCGATTGCCTTACTGAAGTCCAGAAACAGGACATTCACTGCATGGCCCTTGTCCAACTGTTTAGCTACCCAGTCATAGTAATCCACTTGGTCTGACAGGATCTGCCCATGACAATCCCATGCTGCCTAACATCCTGCAGCCCATTAGTCTCCAGAAGGGACACCAGATTCTCTTTCAGAATTGTCTCCATCAGTATTCCCACGATGGATGAGAGGCTTACTGGCCCGTAGTTCTCTGGATCATCTTTGGGACCGCACTTATGAGGGGTACTATGTGATTGTGGCTTATGGACGAGGAGCCAAAACGGGATCTTATTCTAGGAATGTCGAGCTTGATGTAAGAAAATCTTCTGAGTGCATACATACAGGGGGAACATTTGAAAAGGACAGAGATGCCAGCTCAGTGGTGTGAAGGGCTGATCACAGCAATGCCTTACCACCTACCATGCCGGTGACCCATGTTCACAGTGTGAATTGGTCATCGAGGGCTGGCCGGGGTGGGAGAGGATCGAGCATCCAGAGGACAGCTCTCCTCTCCAGGGGAGGGTGGATTGGAAGTCCCACCAAATGACCACCCCCAGATGGAGGCCAAGAGGTGGTGTGGTGAGGACTCCAATGCAAGGGAGGGTGCCGCATGACCACATACATGTGAGCACCTCCATGCTTGCACAGTGATGTATTCACCCCAGCAATGGGAAGGGGGAGAAAAAACAATAAAAGGTTGGGCAGCAGCAGAATGAATGGTCGGCCCCTCACAGGCTCCACATCAGTGGCTGGGAGCTGTTCCCACAAGACAGGGACAGCATACACTAAGATGACCTGAGGGAGCTGGATGATGGGACGGGGGGGACTGACCATGAAGGAAGCGGCTGCAGGGAGGAGGAGAAATACAATAGGAAAAAAAAAGAAAAGGACAGCGATGTAAAGGTGGAGTTTCTTGGTAATGGATCTGTAAGCCCAGAGTGAGACATTTTGGCAGCTCCTGGTGCTGAGGGAAGTCCACCCTAGCTGCGAATAAAGGGAGCAATGGTAGGTGTTAAAAGCTGCTTTGGTGAGAAATCTTAAAGCTCTGTGGTATAGCGTGTAAAATTTGGATAAAGCTACTTTGGTGCTATGACTGTAGAGGAAGTCAGCATAGTCAATTAGGGGAGGAATGTCATGTGAACCAATATTATTTTAGCCTAAAAAGTAAGCAAGTGCTTGATAAAAGAGACCGAGTCTTTGACATTTTTTTTTTGTTGCTTCTTCAATATGACTGGCAAAAGTAAGGTTACATTCAAGGCAAAAACCTAGATATTTAAAATTGTTGACAATTTTGAGAGGTTCCCCCAGAATGGTAATGTTACAGGCTTTGGTATAAGAGGGGTTAGCGGTTACTGCTTTAGCATGTGGGAAAAGGATCATGATTTTTTTTTTTTTTGGTGTTGAGCAATAATTTCAATTGGTGTAAGTTTTGTTGTAAATTGTCAAATTCCCACTGCAGCTCAAGGCAAGCAAGATCCAGTGAGGGCCTAGCGATGTACAGCACAGTGTCACCTGCAAAGAGGTGGACACTTGCTGAGCTGATATTGTGATCAATATCATTGATGTATATTGCAAATAATAGGGCCCCCAGGATAAATCCCAGGGGTACTCCTCTTAGTAGGGTTTTGAGGGGGGAGAGAGAGGTCACCACTTGCTTTTATCTGGTGTCTGCTTGTAAGATAGCAAGAAAACCAATTCAACGTGATGCCATCTAACCCAAAGTTATTTAGCAAAAACAGTAGTAGACCATGGTCAACAGTATCAAAAGCCTTGCTTAGGTCCAAAAAGAGTGTGCAGACATGGTTTTTGCCATCAAGGGCAATTTGCAAGTCATTTGTAACCTTGGCCAGGGCAGATACTGTGCTGTTTTGGGGCTGGAAACCAGACTATAAGGGGTTCCGCATGTTTGAAGTTTCCAGGTAGTTTCATAATTAGGAGTTTACTAACTTTTCAAGTAATTTTGATAGGGTAGGCAACAGTGAAATAGGCCAGTAATTATTAAGGCCACTTGGATAACGAGATTTAAATAGTGGGATGACATGTGCTATTTTCTAAGCAGAAGGAAGGGCCCCTTGAGCAAGGGACAAATTAAAGAGGTGGATTATGGGAGGTGAAAGAAGGTGGTACACTAAGTTTAGGAAAAATGGCTTGAGATGGTCAGCTCTGGCACTTTTTTTTTATTATCCAGTGTAATTAGGAGATCTTCAACCTGTTTGAGGGTAACTGGGCTAAAGCTGAATTTGGTAGGAAGATTGAAGGCCTTGAGGAGTGGGGGAAGCAGGTCACTAATACTGGCCTGCAGAAGCAGTTTGCAATCTAGGGAGGTATCAGAAGCTAGTCCAGCAGTAGCAAAGTTATTGTTTAGTTGTTCTAATATCTCCTGTTTATTTGTGTAGGTGGCAGGCCATATGGTATTTTGGCTAGAAGGGATGATGAAGGGCTATGCCCTTCAATTTCCCTAAGGATTTGCCAAAATGTGGCTGCATTACTTTTAGACAAGTCCAGTGTTGTTTGGAAGTATTTAGCCTTTTTGGTCCTTGTGAGTTTAGTTCAGTGGTTACTTGCGGCTCTGAAGGCCATCCAGTCAGATTCAAGTTTGGTCTTCTGAGCTCTATACCAGAAACAGTCTCTGGAATGAAGGGCTGTTTTCAACTGACTGGTGAACCAAGGACAGAATATTTTCTTTGTTCTCATTTTTACAAATGGGGCATGCTTGTTGATCACTTCCAAAACAAGGTTCTGAAATAGGGTGTAGGCCCTCAGAGACTGTTGGGGCAAGATAGAAGTCATGCCATCTAATCATGTTAAGACCAGCCATGAAATTGGTGCTATTGAAATTGTGGTGACTTCTTTTGAGTATGAAGTTGGAGGAAGAAACAGGATTTGGTGAAAGTCTTACACAAGCTATGGCCCTATGGTCAGTAATGTCATTATGAAATACCCCTGCATGGGAAGTTATGTGGGTTTTTTGGTAAGGATTAGGTCTAGGATGGTGCTGTGAGCTTGGGTTTGGTATTATGGTGGGTGGCCTCACAGATGAGTTGAGTAAGACCATGAGTATCACACAAATCCTTTAAGGGTTTTGAACACTAAGAATTCCAGTCTAAGTTAAGGTACCCCATAATTATGCATTCTGATTCAGTGGCTTCCAATATTTTGCACAGATGGGGGAGTATCTCAAATCCCCTCTGGATAATAACCTTTTGATTACAGCAGACTTTAATGCAAGGATTGCACAATATGATTTAAGAGATCTTTTAAAGGATATGATAGACATAAAGTTGTTGGAACCTAGAGGAGGTCAAGACCCTTACATTAATGAGCAGGGGAAAAAATGATTTAATTCATGGAGGAGAATGACTTATGGATTCTTAATGGCAGAGTAAAGGGTGACTATAGGGAAAGACAACTTTCTTTTCTTCTTTGGGACAAAGTACTATCAATTATGTCCTTTGTAATAGAGAGCTGATACCCTTAGTCACAAACTTTGATAGTCAGATGAAATCAGAGAGTGACCATGCTGCAATCTGTTTACAGATACAGATGAATGAGGATCCACTTAGTACTGAACTCAAGCAAGGACCACTAGTTGACCTAAGTTGTCAAGGAAAAAATACATTAAGAAGAGGGAAAATTAAGGGAGGGGAAATTATCAAAATCCTGGAGGGATTCTGTAAAAAGCTGGGGCCATTGGATCCAGGTGTTGAACATCCTAAACGATTTGAAGATAAGCTTCATCAAATAAATTTGGATATCAGTAAAACTATCCATAGAAAATCTAAAAATAAAAGTTATTTACCCTTGAATTGGTTTGACGAGGAATGCAAAGTACAAAAGAAACAATTAAATAAATTAATAAAATGGACAAAATTTCATCCTACAAAAAACAATTTTCAAAATCTAAATAAAATTAGGAAACAATATAGAAATTTGTTAATAGAGGAAAAAAGCCAATATCGACGAAAACTATGGCAGGTAATAGCCCATCTCTTCAAGTGGTGTAACAGACTGTGCTTTGAAACAACTGAGAAGCTACATGGGATATACTATATTGGATTAGAAATCTACAAATGATCTCTCTTGCTTACATCTGAGGGAAGTTGTCCTTACTTTACAGTCTTACATTGGGATTGTTTTGTGTTTAATTTCATTTTTAAATCAGGAAGTGGGTTTTCAAAACTACTTATCTTGTGAGCAAGTTCAGAAGGGTTGAAATAACTGCATATTTGATTTTCCTTTGTGGCTATCTGGACTGTCTGCTAGTATTTTGACAGTTTACATTAATTTAGTTTGAAATAAAATAGTTGGAAATATCTTACTGGTAGTAGCTGTGTACTTTGAATAGCAAAGGCTGCAGTTTGTAATTTGATGCCAGACACAGCCTCAGGTGGAGGAAATTGTCTTCACTAGTCATGGAGACCCTGCATCATAGCCAATTGTTTTGGGTCGATGAATATTCTAGCATTGATCAATTACTATAAACTACTGGTGTGATCCTGTTTCAGACAGAAGCCCATCTCTTCAAGTGGTGTAACAGGCTGTGCTTTGAAACAACTGAGAAGCTGCATGGGATATACTATATTGGATTAGAAATCTACAGCTGATCTCTCTTACTTACATCTGAGGGAAGTTTTCCTTACTTTACAGTCTTACATTGGGATTGTTTTGTGTTTAATTTCATTTTAAATCAGGAAGGGGTTTTCAAAACTACTTATCTTGTGAGCAATTTCAGAAGGGTTGAAATAACTGCATATTTGATTTTCCTTTGTGGCTATCTGGACTGTCTGCTAGTATTTTGACAGTTTACATTAATTTAGTTGGAAATAAAATAGTTGGAAATATCTTACTGGTAGTAGCTGTGTACTTTGAATAGCAAAGGCTGCAGTTTGTAATTTGATGCCAGACACAGCCTCAGGTGGTGGAAATTGTCTTCACTAGTCATGGAGACCCTGCATCATAGCCAATTGTTTTGGGTCGATGAATATTCTAGCATTGATCAATTACTATAAACTACTGGTGTGATCCTGTTTTAGACAGAAGCCGATCTCTTCAAGTGTTGTAACAGGCTGTGCTTTGAAACAACTGAGAAGCTGCATGGGATATACTATATTGGATTAGAAATCTACAACTGATCTCCCTTACTAACATCTGAGGGAAGTTTTCCTTACTTTACAGTCTTACATTGGGATTGTTTTGTGTTTAATTTCATTTTTAAATCAGGAAGGGGGTTTTCAAAACTACTAACAGCTAATATTCTTAAAGTGAAACTACCTCTGGCTGGAAGCTGCAATACTGAACATAGGATTTGCAAGAAAGTGAGTTGTGCTCACAACAGAGGGAGGTGAACCTTACAATTGTCTATGGTTTGTAGCAGATATTCTGGAGCTGGAGGCTACGTCTAACTGAAAGGAGAAATAAGGAACTTAGAATTATCAGGAAAAGACAGTCTTTCAAGCAACAGAGGGAGGTGGATCTAGCTTTATGTTTGTTACAATTCTTAAGATTTTCAGTGCAGAAAGAGTTTAAAGCACAGCTGACTTATTTTGGGGCTGACTGCTTTCAAAGCACTAACTATCAGGCTGTTTTAGGGCTGGGGAGGTTTACCTGTGTCTGACTTGGATGTCTGGATTTTTCTCTGTTCGATTAGCAAGGTATTTTCTCTGTCAAATTGTTGTGTAGGGCATCTTGCTGACAGGAAGGCACTCATCGCAGCAGTGGGTCAGAGCTTTTAGCTGATTGTTTTGTGAGGGCACAGTTTAGGCCCAACCCCTTCCCACCCCTCACCTCACCCACCCCTGGAAATAGTTCCTTTATACCTGGGGTTCTGACATCATTTCCTCAAGAGTGCAAGGTGCATATCACTGTCATATCCTCTCTAGCACACTGCACTGACAATATAAGCATACACATTTTATAATATATATATTTCTATATAACCGCCAATCACACACACAAACACACAAAAAGTAGATAAACATGTGAGGAGTAGTGCAATGTAATGGCTGTGGGGCAGCAGTCTTCCAGGAGTCTTTCGAGGCTGAGATGCTGCCCATTTGCAGACAACTCTCTGCCCTGAGGATGAAGTTGCCCGTCTTCAGGCCACACTGGACAGTAGTAAGGAACCTTCCCCCAGGCCACACTGGACAGTAGGAAGGGAACCTCCCCCATCCAGGGAGCACCAGAGCTACCACCACTACCTCAGAGGTTGTGAAGAAAGCACAGCAGTTGGACCACAGTGGGCTCAGGGAGGGTGAGGATGGTGGAACAGAGGCACACCCAGTCAGTTCTTCCACTCCACAATCCATACACCATTCTAGGGGAGCATAGCTCCCCTATGGATACACCTGCAGAGGAGACCAAGGAGGCTGAAGACAACTGTCACAAGGGAGGCCCACAGGAAGGAGGCAGAGGACACCACAGGGAAAGGAAACAACTCCTGGTGGGGGACTCAATTTTTAGGGGGATAGAACTGGGGAGAGCAGGGAAAACTGAAGTAAGGTGCCTGCCTGGTGCCATGGATTGGAGGGACAGGAAGCACATCCTCAGGATCACGAGATCAGCTGCACGGGAGTCTGAGCAGGACATCATTGTCCACCTAGGGACAAATGACTTGGCTCATCATGAGATTAGAGCAATGCAGAAGGACTTTGTAGAATTGGGGAGGGGCCTAAGACAAGTAGCACACACAGTATCCTTCTCAGAGGTGCTGCCTGTCAATCGCATGAGTGAGGTGAGGGTATTTTGCACCATGCAGTTTAATGAATGGTTGAAGAAATGGTGTGGAGCACAGGGGTTTGGCTTCATTGGGTACTGGGGTTCCACCTGGAGGGACACCAGCCTATACTGGCAGGATGGTCTGCATCTGTCTAGGAAGGGAACAAGTCTTTTGAGCAATCGGTTTAAATGCTTCATTGGCAAGCTTTTAAACTAGTCAAGGGAGGGAGGCTCTGATAAGCAGCAGGAAAATCCCAGCCTCTCCCTACAAAACAGGGTGCTAAATGAGAAAAAGACTGAGGTAGAAAGGTCAGTGGGGGATGCTGCAACAGAAGGTAAAGCCATCAAGAAATGGAGAGCAATGAGTACCAATGCCCCTAGTCTGAGTAACAAGCTTCCTGAATTAGTGGCATTGATGGAGGGGGAACAACTGGATATTGTGGCAGTCACAGAAACATGGTACACACAAAACCATGACTGGGACATAAACATACCAGGATACACTATCTACAGGAGGGGCAGGGAGGGTAAAAGAGGAGGAGGAGTAGCTCTTTACATAAGGGAAGGAATCAAAGCAACAGAACAAAAGAGAAAACAGGGGGAAGGAGAAGAAGCACTGTGGGTAAATTTGGAGACTGGCAATGGCACCACAGTCCACACAGGTGTTGTATACAGACCCCCTTCTCAGGGGGAGGAAATGGACAAGGAAATTATAGAGAGTATACTTAGAATGGCAGAAAAAGGGGAGATATTGCTGATGGGTGATCTGAATATGCCAGATGTTAACTGGAGTGCAGTTGCAGCAGCCACTTTGAAGAGTGGGACTGTTCTAGATGCCCTACAGGGGGCATGACTTAGACAACTAGTATTGGAGCCCACTCGAGAGGAAGCAATCTTAGACCTGGTTCTCTCAAATGGAGATGAAAAGAGGATCACAGATGTAGAAGTGGGTAGCCATCTTGGAACTAGCGACCATCGAACAGCATGGTTCACAATAAACACAGCAATAGAGTCAAGCCATACAAAGGCAAAAGTACTGGACTTTAGGAAGGCTGACTTTGCCAAAATGGTGAGTGCCTAAGGAATGCACTAGCAAATGGGCAGGAAGGAGGTGGAAGAACAATGGAGAATAATAAAACTGCCATCACAGATGTAACAAGCCTTTGTGTGAAGCAAATAAACAAAATGAAATGATGTAAGAAACCACTATGGTTCTCAAAGGAAGTAGCAGTGAAGGTTCAAGAGAAAAAGAAAGCATTCAGGAAGTACAAGAAATCACAGAAGGAACAGGACAGAGAACTGTATCAGTTAAAGCAAAAGGAAGCTGGGAAGGCAGTCAGAACAGCAAAGGTAGCCAACTCAGTTAAGAAGGGGGATAAAACCTTTTATAGGTACATCAGGGAGCGAAGAAAGAACAAGGGAGGGATAGCGAGGCTTAATAAAGGGGAGGGAGGGTGGTCAGAGGGTGACTGTGAAAAGGCAGAGATACTAAACAAATATTTTTGCTCAGTATTTACAAAGGAAGAGGAGGAAGTACCTAAAACAAACAGTAGAGACACTCTGGATACAGAAGTTGATGCCAGCCCATTTACAGAAGAAAGGGTTCTGAAAGAACTCTTAAAACTGAAAGTGGACAAAGCAATGGGGCCTGATGGGATTCATCCCAGAATTCTAAAAGAACTAAGGGTAGAACTAGTGATGGCACTGACTATCCTCTTCAACAAATCATGGGAGGATGGGGTGGTACCCGAGGACTGGAGGAGGGCAGATGTGATTCCCCTTCACAAAAGTGGGAGCAAGGCAGAAGCAGGAAACTACAGACCTATTAGTTTAACGTCAGTGGTAGGGAAAATGATGGAATCACTTCTGAAGGAAAGAATTGTTGAGTATCTAGAGGCTAGAGGGGCACAGGACCCAAGGCAACATGGATTCACAGTGGGAAGGTCATGCCAGACAAATCTGATAGATTTATTTCACTGGGTGACCAAAGTAGTAGATCAGGAAGGGGATGTGGACATGGCCTAGGGAAAGACAACTTTATTTTCTTCTTTGGGACAAAGTACTATCAATTATGTCCTTTGTAATAGCCCTAGACTTTAGCAAGGCATTTGACACAGTCCCACACAAAAGATTAATATGCAAGTTTGCCAGCCTGGGAGTGGATCCCAAGATGACAGCCTGGGTAAAGAATTGGCTGGAGAATAGGACACAGAGAGTAATAGTAAATGGAATCCACTCTGAAGAAAAGGGGGTTATTAGTGGGGTACCGCAGGATTCAGTATTAGGATCGGTCCTCTTCAATGTCTTTATAAGTGACATTGCAGAGGGACTGGAAGGAAAAGTATGTCTCTTTGCAGATGACACAAAGATCTGCAACAGAGTTGATGCACAAGGTGAGGTGGAAAGGATGAGAAGGGACTTGGCAAGGTTAGAGGAATGGTCAAATGTATGGCAGCTTAGTTTCAGTGCTAAGAAGTGCAAGGTAATGCACCTGGGAAACAAAAACCCTTGGGAGGAGTACACAATGGGGGGTGAGATACTAACAACAACAAAAATGGAAAGGGACCGGGGGGTAGTCATATCAGATGACCTAAAGGTGGGCAAACAATGTGCGAGGGCAGCAAGGAGGGCTGGGGGGATACTGGGATGCATAGGGAGAGGCATCACCAATAGAAAACAGGAAGTTATCATCCCTCTGTACAGACAGCTGGTCAGACCCCATCTGGAGTACTGTGTGCAGTTCTGAGACCCAATCTCAAAAGACATAGACAGACTGGAAGCTGCATATGATGAAGCTGAACTAAAATGGTGCAGGGTTCGCACCGGGAAGACATATGAAGAGAGACTAAGGAGCTTAATTATGTACAGCCCGAGGAAAGGAGGAGAGGGGGACATGATAGAAACTTTCAAGCACCTCAAGGGAATCAACAGTCCAAGAGGGTAGCATCTTTCAAAAAAAAGAGGTGTGCAAGAACAAGAGGGCACAATTTGAAGATGGGGGGGGCAGCTCAGAGGTAATTTAAGGAAGCATTTTTCCACAGATAGGGGTTGTGGGATGCATGGAACGGCCTTCCGGAGGAGGTTGTGGAGTCAAAAACAGTGGTGGAATTCAAGCATGCATGGGACAGTCATAAGGCAATTCTAGGGGGTGGGGGTAGGAAGAAGTAGGCTGCTAGTTAACTAGGATCTGCAGCTTATCCATTAGGTAGGGAAATGGCCAGACTGGGTGGGCCAAGCAGTCCTTATCTGCTGTCAAATTCTATGTTTCTATGTAATGAACATCACAATCCAAAATCGAAATATGAATTCCTTCTGGAGTCTAGTAGTTAAGGGAGTCAAAGTATACAAACCCATTTTACCTACATATAGTCCTCAAGATTTATGGATAAAACATTTTAAAACAATATTTAATAGAGTGGAATTGGATGGTGCTGATGAACCCTTAATAAAAAATGTAAGTGTAAATCTAGAAAATAATTTTGAATTTTCTGAAAAAGAAGTGAATAAGGCAATTACGAAACTTCAAAATAATAAGGCAGCAAGAAAAGATGGAATACCTTCAGAAATCTGTATTGAAAATATAGATGTCTGGACACCTCTACTTACATATTATTTTAATCTGTGTATTAAGTATAAGTATGTTCTGTCTTCTTGGGTTAGAAATATTATTATTCCAGTACACAAAAAAGGGTCATTTTATGACCCTTCTAACTACCATCCAAATAGGTTGCTAAACATAATCTCCAAAATAGTCTCAAGGCTATTGTTAGATAGACTTACCATCAGGGTGAAAAAAAAAACCACTAGCACCTACCCAAGCAGGGTTTAGACAAGGATTTTCAACTATTGATAATATTTTTGTGTTTGAACACCTACTGGAGAAATATGTTCATTGGAGGAGAATGAAATTATATGCTATGTTTGTTGATTTTTCATCTGCATTTGACTCCATAACTAGGCAAAAACTATGGAAAAGATTATTAGAACTAAAGATTGACAGATCATTCTTTATCATGATTTTCTTATTTCATTTTGGTACCAAATCATCTATAAGATCTGATAATGGAAATTTAACTGAATACTTTGATACTCATGGATGTGTTAAACAGTGATGCCTGATGACTCCCTGCTGTTTAATATATATATATATATATATATATATATATATATATATGTATGTATATATATAGATAGATATATAAATATATATATATATATATATATATATATATATATATATATATTTATACAATGGGGGTGAGAGCTATTCCAGTGCAATAAATTGAGATATTCTCACTGCAGTGAAATAAATGCTCACTGCGGTGAGATAAATGCTGATGACATCAGTGGAGTGAGATATATCCTGCTGCGGTGAGATAAATGCTGATGACATCAGTGAGTGAGATATATTCTGCTGATGTGACTCACTCATTCACTCAAGCTAGCATTCCAGATGAAAGTGCTTCAAAAATCAGTTTGTGTGTCTCACTGAAGCCTGCAAATCACTCAGTTAGCATTGCAAAACACTTACCTGTATCCAAAGTTTCCAACACTCCTATGCCATTTCTGTGCTAATCTCAGCATAAAAGCAACCTGAATTCAAATGAAACATTTACAAAGCAGTTTCTTTTCACTGCAAGCTGCAACTAACACATATAGCATAGAAAAACACACTTACCTGTGTTCCAAACTCCTAACCCATTTCTGTGGTAAACTCAGCTTCAAAAACCTAAATTCAAATGAAACTCATTTACAAAGCAGTTTCTTTCTTACTGCAAGCTGCAACTAACACATATAGCATTGAAAACACACTTACCTGTGTTCCAAAGTTTCCAAAACTCCTAACCCATTTCTGTTGTAAACTCAGCTTCAAAAAAAACCTAAATTCAAATGAAACTCATTTACAAAGCAGTTTCTTTCTCACTGCAAGCTGCAACTAACACATATACATAGAAAAACACACTTACCTGTGTTCCAAAGTTTCAAACTTCTAACTCATTTCTGTGGTAAACTCAGCTTCAAATGAAACTCATTTACAAAGCAGTTTCTTTCTCACTGCAAGCTGCAAATAACACAAATAGCATAGCAAACCACACTTACCTGTGTTCCAAAGTGGTCAACACTCTTAGCCCATTTCTGTGTTGCCTTCAACATAAACAACCTGACTTCAAATGAAACTAAAGCAGTTTCTTTCTCACTCAAGCTGCAACTAACACAATTAGCACAGCCAAACACAATCACCTGTGTTCCACAGTGCTTCAACAATCACAGCCCATTAAGAAACACTCCCACACCTCAGACCACAGACAAACACTGCTTTCAGTATAACCTAGACCTTGGAGTAATGAGCTCTGAACAAGCTTGATACAGTCAGCAGACCAGACCTAGTTTGATTCTCACAGCCTCCACTTGCATACTGTGTAAATCTGAACAAATCACTTAACTTCCAGTACTCCTAAAAACACACCTGCCTACTAAAAATTAGTTACTAAAGACTAAAACTCAAAAAAAAGAAAAGCACATAGATACAGGGAAAAAGATACAGCAAAACATGACCCTTCATACGCTCTCACCCCATTTGTATAAATAGCACACATGATGTGTAGATTTGTAGACATGGAATATTACACTCTGCAGTGAGTTGTGTATTTCACTGTGCTCTTCGGCACTGTGAGAATACAGAGCTCACTCTGCAGGAGTGAGAATATTTCCATATCTCACTACTGCCCATCATGTATCCCCTATATATATATATATATATATATATATATATATATATATATATTAATATCCTGCATTTTGAGAAGGAAACAAAACTGGATGGCCCAAAAATTAAAAACAATTCTCTGCACTCCCTAGCTTATGCAGATTATATTATCCTGTTTGCTTTATCTAAGACAGGACAACAAAAGAAAATTAATATCTTTAAAAGGAAATGTGATCTCTTGGAATTAAAAATAAATTTAAATAAAACTAAAATAATGATATTTAGTAAGCAAAGTAAAATTAGAAAAGCAAATTGCTTTTGGGAGAGAATGGAATTGAAATAGTGGATAACTATCTTTATTTAGGAATAATGTTCACATGTACATCTAATTGGGCCCCACATCAAAGGGATCAAAACCTAAAAGCAAGGACAATTGGAAGAGCCTTATTGAAATGTAATCTAAAATATGTGGGTAATTCAATTATACCTGCCCTGAAAGCAGAAGAAGCTAAGATAACCCCATTGTTTTTGTATGGAGCTGAAGTTTGGGGATATCAGGTAACACTAGGGTTTGAAAATGCCCTCTCATATTATTATAAGGCACTACTTGCTGTTCCTTCTTCTATAGCAAATGCTATGGTGAAAGCTGAGCTGGGTAGGATCCCCATTCAGTCTTTCATAGAACTGACTCTTCTCTCCTATTGGTTAAGAATAATAAATAATAAATGTAATAATCTCCCTTGCATTTGTTTAAATGAAAAAAATGCATGGCTAAAAGATGGTTACAAATCAAAATGGTTAACAGCTCTGCTTAACAATCTGAGCAAAGTGGAACTGTTCCACTTATGGGAAGATTATAATTAGAAAATTAATATCTCATGAAATTTAGGACCTTAATGAAACAAAATTTGAGAAAGTGAAAAGTTCTGATACATATAAAATAAGGAACCAGAATTGTGCTGAATGGTTTAAAGTTAATAAAATTAACCACTGTGTGGAGGATTATTTAATATTGCCTATCAAACCGGACGAGAGGAAATTAATTTCTTGGACTAGGTTTGAATTGATAACTTCCAAATATGTATATCACAATAGTATAGATACATTTAATGATGATTGAAGCAAAATACATAAGCAATATAGATGCAAGAACAGGCATGAGGAAACACTTTCCCATATTATCAATATCTGTCCATTATACACTAAGCCAAGGAATAATTTCCTTTTGAATTTCTTGAAAACCTATGCAAATACCAATTATGAAAGGGTATTTGTACTACTATATCCCAAAAATCAAGCAGACGCCTTAATGATAGCTAAGTTTATAGCATCCATTGTTAAAATTAAGAAAAAACATTTTATAAGTTTGAAGGACAGGCATACTTAGAGTCACAAATGATCCTATCAAAAGTAATAGGTTTCTGATCTTTCATGTCATTTCTTATCTAGAGATGGTATTGTTACATATCCATTGTTAAAATCAAGAAAAAAACATTTTAGAACTATAGGCCCATGTAGAGTCATAAATAATCTCATCAAAAGTAATAGGATTCTGATTTGCCATGTAATTTCCAATCTAGGGATGGCATTGTCATTTATACAGTATACCTTATATTTTTGATAAAACGAAATGAGAAAATATTGTGTAACTACATTGTCTCCCAAGGCTGTTTGTATTTGTAAAACATGGATTCTTAAAATAATACCCCCCAAAACCATACAAAAAAATCCTTGTAATAGATTAGTTAGTCCCGTAATACTATACTTCCAGTCCTCGTAATACTATACTTCCAGCCCAATAATACTATACTTCCGGTCCCCATAATACTATCTTTGGGACTACTGGATGCGACTACTGTATGAACCGTGTGTTTTTTTTTTTTCTCTGAAGGAAGTGGGAATGGATCGGGAGATGGGGGTGTGTGCAAATGAGAAGCGAGGAACACTCTGAGTCTGACGAACTCTGCAGACCGCAGCAGCACAAGTAAGAACTTGGAAATTGCTTGCATCCATATATTACAAAAAATAACAAATAGGTTCTGGTGTTTCAAGGCAGAAATTCCATCTTGAGGTTCTGGGGACAGAAGAAACCTCTCGAGCTTCGCTCTTGAGGTTTCTTGTGTCCCCAGAACCTCTCGATGCAATGACTGCCTTGTAATACACCAGAACCTATCTATTATTCTATTTATTATGTATATGTTGGTTGTCTGTCTCTGCTTATCGTATTTTTAAATATTTCTTTAGTGTGCCACTTTTTATGTTGGCTCACGCTTGTGCAGCCAACATATTGTGGTAGTAGCAGATTTGGAGGCATGGTCACTGTTGGCCAAATGCAGGCACACATCAGAAGATGTGTCCCTCATTCCCCAATCAGGCAGCAGGAGGCACTGACCTCATGCATGCCTAATGTGGCCATCACAACAAAGAAAAGGTCTGCTGCAATGAGAGCGAAGCACTTTTGCAGCATGACCATTACATGCCTCCCTCGGTTCAGGCAACATGGTGGCAGTGACTCCTCGACAGCATAATGTTTCACCCCCTTTTGTTGATTGCCAATGTGGTTGCCCAGTCCCCCTTGGCATCGTGCACTCCCCCCCCATTTGTTATGTGCCGATGGGGGTGCCCAATCCCCCATTGGCTAAAGCACCCCCCACCCACAAACACTGAGGTGGCACACTGGGAGCCCACCCCAGTGTGCTAAATCACACCTGAAAAATGGAAACCGCCCTGCGACGTCTTTTTTCTTTAACCCTGTAAACCAAAAACAGTCCCTCATGGTTTCCCTGCCCCCCTCCCACAACCTGCACCCACCCACTGCATACCCTGCCTCCCCACACCCACTTTACCACATACTTACCTCCAGAGTCTGGCGTGACGATCTTCTGTGGACTAGGAACACATTTGCACTCTTCAAAGCCAACCACGAACTGAAGAAATGCCAGTAAGCTGTATAATGGAATGAAAAGGTTTTTTCAACTTTGATGCATATCTCAGGCATTTTTTGGAATTTTGGCACCAGATTTTCAACATGGGGTTTTTGGGACCCCTCCTCATTAATTCTGTCACTGTCATGCCATTATTCAGCCCCAAAAGGTGATTTCGTGGTCACTGCATAGAATCACCTTTTGGGACTGATTAACGAAATGACAGTGCCAGTGTTCATGAGGTGGGCTCTCAAAAAGCCTATGTTGCAAATTTGGTGGAAAAAATCCAAAAAACGACTGTTTTACGAGCGTATGTTGTGCAGCTGCTAGTCTCGTAACTTCGCGAATTTGCAATATTTTCATGCCAGATTTTTAACATTGGCATTTTTACACACCTCCTTGTGAACAGTACAGCTGTCATTTTTCACATCCTGGCCAAAATGTGTTTTCGCACTTCTGGTGCAGAATAGCATGATCGCTGTGTAAATCAGTGTCCGGGACAGATTACAAAAATGATAGTGATAATGTTCATGAGCAGAGGTCCTAAAATGTCTATGCTGAAAATTTGTTGATGATACTCCTTAAAATGACTGTGTTACAAGCATGTGTTGCACAGTTTGCAAGCACACTCATAAGTTCACCAAACTATAATATTTTCTCTCCAGATTTTCAACATTGCCATTATTCTGCAGCTCCTTATGAACAGTAGAGCTGTTATTTTTCACATCCTGGCCGAAATGTATTTTCGCAATTCTGGCAGAGAATAGCATGGTCGCTGTGGGAAATCTGTGTTTGAGACACATTATGTAAATGACAGTGACACTGTTCATTAGCAGAGGTCCTAAAATGCCTATGTTGAAAATTTGGTGACGAAAGTCCATAAAATGAGTGTTTTCCGAGTGTGTATTGCACAGTTTGCTTGCACTCTCGTAACTTCATGAATTTGTAATATGTTCAACTCCAGATTTTCAAGACTGCCATTTTTCCACACCTCCTTATGAACAGTATAGCTGTCATTTTATATGTCCTGGCCAAAATGTATTTTCACATGTCCGGTGCAGAAGTGCACGATCGCTGTGCGAAATTGGTTTTCGGGACAGTGTGAGGAAATGACGGTGACACTGTTCATGAGCAGAGGTCCTAAAATGCCTATGTTGAAAATTTGCTGCCCAAAGTCCATAAAACGACTGTGTTGCAAGCATGTTTTGTGCAGTTTCCACGCACCCTTGTAACTTTGCAAATTTGCAATATTTTCATGCCAGATTTTCAACACTGGCATTTTTTCAGAACTCCTTATCAACAGTACAGCTGTCATTTTTCACATCCTGCCCAAAATGTGTTTCTACACCTGTGGCCCACAATGGCATGGTTGCTGTGGGAAATCAACTTTTGGGAGTGATTAACAAAATCATAGTGTCACTGTTCATGAGGGGAGGTTCCAAAATGTCTATGTTAAAAATGTAGCTAACAAGCTCCCACAAATAATTTGGTTACGGACATGAGTTGCACAGTTGCTATGCATGCTAATGACTTCACCACTTTTTCATATTTTCACTCCAGATTTTCAACATTGCCATTTTTTATGCTTCCTCATGAACAGTACAGTTGCCATTCTCCACATCCTGCCCAAAATATGTTTTCGTCCCTGTGTCACCAAATGGCATAGCTGCTGTGCAAAACCACCTTTCAGCTCACAAACTGATTATGCCGCTTCTCATGAGGTGGCCACACAAACAGCCCATGTTGAAAATCTGGAGTGAAAATACCACCTCACCCTTACAGTGCTAGGGTTTCCAACTGTAGCACCTGCCCAGTGCAAACCGACAGGTGCCAGGGCTGTGACTTGGGATCACTAGAGGTAATGCTCATACCATTGCACCCCTACTCTCACCCTGCAGCAACTGACAGGCATCATGATGTGCCTTGCACTGTTCAGCACCAAACTGTCACCCCATTCTCCTATACTGCACCCACATCAGCATATTTCCTTATGGAATGGGGTAAGTATAATGCCCAAAGACCCCAAAGCACACCATGACACTTGTCAGTGTCTACAGGGTAGGGTGATGTACAGTGGCATGAGCGTTATAGCTGATGACCCAAAGGCACACCCCAATGTCTGTCGGTCTTTACAGGGTGAAGGTGGGGTTGACATCACTTCAACACTTCACTGCCATTCCTATTATGCATCTCTGCCTCTGCCACTACCAAAGCCAATGCCAGCGAGACAACATTCAGCATTGACAAATGCTTGTTATATTTGTAATGACTTTGAATGTTAATAACATCATAGTCGATCAATAAAAATGTATTTACTTACTGGGAGTTTGTTATGGGAGAATTTGTTTTCAATGGTATTAAAACTATCTTGTAGTCCCTGAGATACTACACTACAGATTGATGACTACCTGACACAGTGATAACTGCATCATCAGGACAAATCAGCATTTTTGCAAGGTAAGTGGAGAGGAGTGAGTTTATGGTTAAATTGAACAGCAGAGGACCAAGGACTGACCTTGGGGAGCTCCCAGGGTTGTATCTAGATTCGGAGAAGACTCTGCTAATTTTTTCTCACTGGGTTTTTGAGAAAAGGTAGCTCCAGAACCAGCTTACTGCATCATGGGATAGTCCAGTTGTCAATATCTTACTAGGCAGGATTTGATGGTTCACAGTATCAAATGCTTTGGTGGGGTCTTTAAAGATAGACACCACTGCTTTACTGCTAACGTTTCATACAGAATTGGTGGTATAGTCTATTAGCGTAGTAGTGGTTCTGTGTCTTTTTTGAAAACCATGTTGATGTGGGCAGAGTAGGGTATACTTATCAAGATATTTTATGAGCTGGTCTGATACTATCCATTCAAGGGCTTTTGACAGTGGTGGTAGTATTGACATGGGTCTGTAATTGCTCAGGCATGCTCTAATACCACTTTTGAACACTGGACTGACAAGCGCTGTTTTCCACTTGTCAAGGAACACATCAGTTCTTAGAAATAAATTGAAAAGTTTTATAAGTGGGAGTGCTAGTACTTCTAATGTGAGGGCTATGAGCTTCACGTTGATCTTACCACTTCCTGTTGTTTTACCCAGGACCTTTTTGATATATTTAATTGCTTGGCAGTTGATGACTTGTTTGAGATAGAAAGGGGGGATTCCAGCTGCAGAGAGGGAGGGGATTGAGGTTGCCATGAGGGAGTACTAGTGGGTTTGGTAAGGAGGTACTCTGGGGGCAGTACTGTGATAAGGTCTGTGAATGCATTATTAAAGGCATTATCCAGTTCCAATGGCTCTTGAAATGTATCTTGTTCTGTAATAATTAAATCAGAGGGCACTTTGGATTCACGACCTGTTAAGGATTTTATAGTGCTCCAAAAATCCCTCCCTTCCCCCCCAAGTGTCCTGCAATTGTTCCCTGCAGTAATTTGCTTTTGCTGTTCTGACTAGTCTGCTACACCAGTTTCTGGCTGCTTTGCAGGAAGTGAAGTTAGCCTGTAAACCAGTGCCTCTTGTCTTGTGCCATAGGTTATCACGGTGCTTCAGATGTTCTATAAGGGGGCCAGAGAGCCATGGGTTCATTGTTCCTTTTACTTTAGAAGATTTGAAAGGGGAAAAAATATTATTGGAAATTGTGATAAAGTACTTTAGGGCTAGGTTTGCATCCTTGATGCTGTCCAGGTGGTTCAGTAAGTTCATCTTAGATAGTGCTTGAAGTGCTGTAGCATTCCTTTTCTTATCACCCTGTTTTTGGTGTATTGGGTGAGACTCTTCTTTCCCTTTTTTGTCCATAGGCATACCACTGGTGAGTGGTCAATCAGGGAGTCGGGGAGTACTGTGACTTCTGCAATATGTTCTGGGCAGGAGGAGAGATGCCAGTGTATATGGGAGCTAGTACCAGTTCTGTAGTTCCATCTGTTAGCTTGTGTGACCATTTGCATGAGTTACAGGCTAGTAATCTTATCTTTACAGGTACTATATCTTGTGAAAGCTAATTAGTGTTAAAGTCATCTATGATCACCTGTTCACATTTATGTTTTACCGGTTTGAATTGATCAATGACCTGAGCAATGCCTGCCGCTTGCTTAGTAGGGGGGACGTACACCGTTGTGAGCACCAGCATTTTGTTATGTTGACCTGTCATGAGTTTAATGGATAACATGTGTGCCTCTTTTGAGTTACATAGAAACATAGAATTTGATGACAGTTAAGGTTCGCCTTGCCGATACAGTCTGCCCATTTCTCTACCTAATGCGTAAGCTGCAGATCTTAGTTAACCAACAACCTACTTCTTCCTACCCTACACTAGAATTGCTGTATGTCTGTCCCTGCATTCTTGAATTCCCACAGTTTTTTACTCCACTACCTCCTCAGGAAGGCTGTTCAATGCATCCACAACACTCTTCGTTAAAACATACGTTTTCACATTACCTCTGAGCCCGCCAACCTCTGTCTTCAAATTGCGCCCCCTTGTTCTTGCATGTCTCTTTTTCTGAAAGATGCTACCCTCTTGAACTTTGTTGATTCCCATGAGGTACTTTAAAGTTTCTATTGTGTCCCCACTCACTGCTTTTCTTGAGGGTATACATATTAAGCTCCTTTAATCTCTCTTTATATGACATCTGGTGCAGACCCTGCACCATTTTAGTTGCCCTCCTCTGGACTGCTTTGTGGAGATGGGTATCCAGAACTGCACACAGTACTCCAGGTGGGGTCCCACCAACTGTCTGTATAGAGGCATAAAATCTTCCTGTTTTCTACTGGTGATGCCTCTCCCTATGCATCCCAGTATCCGCCCAGCACTACTTACTGCCTTCTTACATTGCTTGCCTACCTTTAAGTCATCTGATTTGAGCACCCCCAGGTACCTTTCCATTTTTGTTGTTAGTATCTCACCCCCCATTGTGTATTCTTCCCCCGGGTTTTTGTTTCCCAGGTGTATTACTTTGCACTTCTTTGTGTTGAATCTAAGCTGCCATGCATTTGACCATTCCTCCAACCTTGCCAAGTCCCTTCTCACCCTTTCCACCCCACTTTGTGTATCAGACCTGTTGCAGATCGTTGTGTTATCTGCAAAGAGACATAGTTTTTCTTCCGGTCCACCTTTAGGTTATCTGATAGGACTACCCCCAGGTCCCTTTCTATTTTTGTTGTTAGTATCTCACCTCCCATTGTGTAATCTTCCCCTGGGTTTTTGTTTCCCAGGTGCATTAGTTTGTACTTCTTTGTGTTGAATCTAAGCTGCCATGCATTTGACCATTCCTCCAACCTTGCCAAGTCCCTTCTTATCCATTCCACCCCACCTAGTGTATCAACCCTGTTGCAGATCTTTGTGTTGTCTGCAAAGAGACATCATTTTTCTTCCAGTCCCTTTGTCCTCAGTGACATTACATCACTTAGAAAGACATTAAAGAGCCCCAGTCCTAGTACTGAACCCTTTGGTAACCAACTAGTAACCCCCCCTTCTTCAGAGTTAACACCATTTATTATTACCCTCTGCATCCTGTTGTCCAGCCAGTTTTTTACCCAGGCTACCACCTTGGGACCCACTCCCAGGCTGGCTAACTTGTTTATTAATCTTTTGTGTGGGACTGTGTCAAATGCCTTACTAAAGTCTAGGTAAGCCATGTCCTCAGCCCCTCCCTGGTCTACTACTTTGGTCACCCAGTCAAGGAAATCTATTAGATTCATCTGACATGACCTTCCCACTGAGACTCCATGTTGCCTTGGGTCCTGTGCCCTGTTGGCCTCTAGGTACTCAACAGTTCTTTCCTTTAGAAGTGATTCCATCATTTTACCTACCACTGAGGTCAAACTAACAGCTCTGTAGTCTCCTGCCTCTGCCTTGCTCCCACTTTTCTGAAGTGGAATCACATCCACCATCCTCCAGTCCTCAGGTACCACCCCATCCTCCCATGATTTGTTAAAGAGGGTGGTCAGTGGTGTCACTAGTTTTCCTCTTAGTTCTTTTAGAATTCTGGGGTGAATCCCATCAGGCCCCATTGCTTTGTCCACCTTCAGTTTTAAGAGTTCTTTCAGAACCCTTTCTTATATGAATGGACTGGTATCAACCACCCTCTCTAGAGTGTTTCTATTGTTTGGCTTAGGTACCTCCCTTCCTCTTCTTTTGTGAATACTGAGCAGAAGTATTCATTCAGTATCCCTGCTTTTTCACTGTCACCATCTGCCCACATTCCCTTCCCTTTAAGCCACAGCATTCCTTCCTTGGTCCTTCTTTGCTTCCTAATGTACATATAAAAGGTTTTATCCTACTTCTTAACACAGTTGGCTATATTTTCCTCAGTTTGGACCTTTGCTAGTCAGACTGCCTTCCCAGCTTCCTTCTGCTTTAACTGCTATAGTTCTCTGTCCTGCTGCTTCTGTGTTTCCTTATATTTCCTGAATGCTATGCTTTTCTACTTAACCTTCCCTGCCACCTCTTTTGAAAACCATAGTGGCTCTTTCCTTTGTTTTGTTGATTTGCTTTACACAAAGGCTTGTTGCTTCTGTGATGGCAGTTTTGATTTTTCACCATTGTTCTTCCACCCCTCCTTCTTGCCTGTTTGCCAGTGCTTTTCTGAGGTACTCTCCCATTTTGCCAAAGTCAGCCCTCCTAATGTCCAACACCCTTGCTTTTGTATGGCATGACTCTACAGCTGTGTTTACTGTGAACCACACTGTTTGGTGCTCGGTTGTTCCCAGATGGCTACCCACTTTTAAATCTGAGATCCTCTCTCTCTCCAACCCCATTTGAGAGTACCAGGTCTAAGATTGCTCCCTCCCAAGTGGGTTCCAACACTAGCTGTCTGAGGCATACCCCCTGTTGGGCATCGAGAATGACCCTGCTCTTTGATGTGGCTGCAGTAAAGATGCTGTAGTTAACATCTGGCATATTCAGGTTACCCGTCAACAGTAAGTCTCCTTTTTCTGCCATTCTAATGATTCCTTCTATCATTTCTTTCCTCATTGCCTTTCCCTGAGATGGGGTCTGTAAACAACCACTATCCAGATTGTGGTGCCATTTTCTGTCTCCAGGGTGACACAGAGTGCCTCCTACCCTCCATGTTTACCCTTTAGTTCTATTGCTTTCATTCCTTCCCTTAAGTAGAGAGCTCCCCCTCCTCCTCTTTTACCCTCCCTTTCCCTCCTGTAAAATGTGTACCCTGGTATGTTGACATCCCAGTCATGGTTCTCTGTGTACCATGTTTCTGTGACTGTCATGATGTCCAGGCATCCCTCTTCCATCAAGGCCACTAGTTTGGGAAGCTTGTTATAGAGACTCTGGGAATTGGTACTCATCACCCTCCATTTTTTGATGGACTTACTCCTTTTAGGCCTATCCCTGTCCTTACTGCCTTTTTCTGGATTTACACCTGTCATGCTCCCTATCAACTTTTTTACCTTTGTGTCTACTTTACTGACTAACCTGTTTTTTGTGTTTTTTTTGGGGGGTGCTGGTATTTACCTGCTGAGTTGGTACTGCTGGATAACACTTCTTCCTTTAACCAGGCATCCTCCACCATGTTTTGACAGCTTGTCCTCTTGGTAGGTGGTAAAGCCATCAAAAGAAATTGTTGCAGCTGAGATTTTGGGGGAGAGCCAATTCTCAGTTAGGGATATTATAGAGGAAACAGGAAATTGTTTAACCAGGAAAGGCACACTTAGCCAACGCTTGTTTCCAGTTGTGACCTTGGAGCACAAGGAAGTTAAGTGAGTTGCTCAGGGTCACACGGTATGCAAGTGTGAGCTGTCGGATTCTAACTCCAGTGTCCAGGCTTGCAGTTTAGAGCCTTAAACCACTGTGATATACTGCCTTCATGTTATGTCAGGACTATGTTGCCCAACCCAGGCCTGAAATTGAGGAAATTGAGGAATTAGACTTCCTATATCTATTGATGTGATTTTGAAGTGATTGTCCTTGTTATTGTAGGCTCCAGCTGATCCAAGGTTGTGGTGGATGTTCTCAGACAAGAGGAGCAGGAATAGTATCTGTTGCTTTGGGAAGTGTTTCCAACAGGCTTATGGTCTACAGTTACGGTGTTGTTTACTGAGCCTGCCTGTAAGGTTGTTATTTCTAGTGTGTGGGCATTCAAATGACAATGCAGCAGGAGTTGCAGTTACGATGCTTAAAGGTATTCTGGATTTTGCGGTTGAAGTATTCATGGTTGGGCCATGTTACATAGTGTTAATTGCCATAGTTGAGCAAGTTGGTGGAATTTGGAAGTCTGGGCTCAGTGGTCAATCTGTACTTGTAGGCACCTCTTATTTTCCTCCAATTAAACTTTTGTGTGGTTGGGTTAGTATTAAAAAAAGTCCCATTAAGATGCGTAAACCATGGGTTGTTTGCCTGGTGGTAACCCACATGGTTTTTATTTTATGAAAATTCCCCTTTAAGGGAGGGCATGCCCCTTTGAAACAAGTGACTGGAGTATGTAGATAGGGTGTGTTTTAGGTTTCAGAAAGTGCCAGGGAGGGCGGGAGAAAAACTGAACTGGAAGCTGACAGCTGAGCAGTACCTGCTGTGGATCTGTGAGGTCAACTGGCAGCTTGGAGAGCCACAGTGGAACAGCAATCAGGGAGGTTTCCAGAGACTTGGGTAAGCCCCACCACAGCAGCTGTGGGGGGAGCACCCAGTTCAGGGCCTAAAGTCTGATGTGGCTCTGTAAGGGCAGCTGGTGGCTTGGAGAGCCTCAGTGGATCAGTAATCAGGGAGGCATTCGATGGCTTAGGTATGCCCCACTGCAGGAGTTGTGGCAGGAGCACCCAGTTCAGGGGATAAATAGCATACACCAAGCAGGAAAGGGATCTTGGGGTTATCATCTCTGATGACCTCAAGGTAGGGAAACAGTGTGACAAGGCAGCAGGTAAAGCAAATAGGATGCTAGGATGCATAGGCAGGGGCCTCACCAGCAGGAAAAGGGAGGTTATAATTCCACTATACAAGATACTAGTGAGGCCCCACCTAGAGTATGATGTACAGTTCTGGAGACCTTACTTACGTAAGGACATAGACAGGGTAGAGAAGGTTCAGAGGAGGGCAACAAAGATGGTACATGGCTTGCTTCACAAGTCTTATGGGGACAGGTTGAAGGAATTGAATATGTACTCCCTGGAGGAGAGGAGGGAGAGAGGGGATATGATAGAGATATACAAGTATCTTACAAGGAGGAACAGGGTGCAGGAAGACACTATTTTTAAGCAAAAAAGATGTTCCAGGACTAGAGGGCAATGGGATGAAGTTGCAGGGAGAATGATTCAGAGGAAAAGTGAGGAAGAATTTCTTCACAGACTGGGTGATGGACAAGTGGAACACCCTGCCAGAGGAAGTGGTGGGCTGAAACAATCATAGGATTTAAGAATGCGTGGGATAGACTTAAAGGAATTCTAGAGGTCAGGGTTAAGGGGCAACAGACTTCTAGGAAAACATAAAGTAAACTTTCATGCTCAAAACGGCAGACTGAGTTGGCCGTAGGCCCTTATCTGCAGACACTGTCTATGTATCTATGTATCTATGTAAAGTCTGCTGTGTATCTGTGAGGGAAGCCGGCAGCTTGGAGAGCCATAGTGGAGCAGCAATCAGGGAGGCATCTCGTGGCTTGGGTAAGTCCTGCCACAGGAGCCACAGGAGGATAGCCCAGTTCAGGGGCTAAAGTCTAGAAGATGTGAAGAAAGCTAATGCCTTTTAGCTGGGATAAGTCTGCGGAGGCTGTAATAGGCAATGGAGCTCAAGGATTTAGCTCTATGTTTCCAAAGCACAGTAACAATAATAGGTGGAGCATCTGATGTCTGTTTATCAGAGTTTTTATATGCAGTAGCCAACCCCATTTAGGAAGGTTAGTCCAAGGTGTAGAAGAGGAGGGGTAAGGTAGCTGAAAAGTGACTGCACAAGGAAAGTCATGTGAGCAGATATGTTTAAAGGCTCATAAATGCAGAGTAAGGGCATAACATGCTGAAAATATTCAGAGTACCCCTGAGAAGCAGTGCCATATGAATGGGGGTATTGCAAGAATAGGAACATGTCTATCCTAGGGCGGGTGTGGAAGCAACAGAACTGAGGTGACATTACCTTGTCTAAGTATACACCAGAGGGTTTCCAGTGGGTGGAGGAGCCCATACTGGGGTATATGACACATCGTAAATAAGGCATGAAAGAATGGGATATTTTGTGGAGACGGGGTTCATATTACTTATTGTTATCCACATTAAGCAACAGCTAAAAAAATGCCATGGTAGAGTGTATTAGATGCATAATTTAAGGATTGATGGTAAAGGGAAGAAAGCCCACAAAAGAGTATGGATAAGGTTGGCAAGGAATAAAATCAATGGCTTAATTGCAAAAACAAAAAGGAATGGAGAATCCACCAACATGCTAACTCAGTAGAGATAGGCGCTGAGGCCTTCTTGTGGATACAAGGTATAGGGTGGTAACGGGGAACTAGTCACTTAGCATTCAACAATGCTCCGCAGCTGCTCTCCCATACCTAGATCCTTTACATAATGCACCTGCCCTAGTTGGCCTCTGCCCCATCCGCTCTTTGCATCTGACAATGCCACCAGCCTGGCTGCTCTCACCCTACCCTCCCCCCTCCTCCATATCCTTACTTTACCCCTTCTCTCCTCGGTCCTCATTTTTCTTACCTCCCACTTTCTGCCCCAGCCCGTTCATTCTACCACCCCCTTTCCACCTTTTTTGGCCTCTTTCTTTCCATTTTTTCCCTCACCCTTGTCTGTTTGAATTTAACTTGTTGATCCTGTACCCTTATTTGTGAAACAAATGTCTATTGTTACGTGATACCAATGTCTTGACGTGAAAATTTTGTAAAAGAGCCCTGGGCTCAAAGGTAACTTGTAATCCTAGACTTGAAATAAATAAATAAAATAAATAAATAAACATTGTAAGCCAGTAGGAAGCAAACATATGACTACCATGCCATCTGCCTATATATTTGATACTCCAGATAGGGCAGGGGGGGATTGGCTCATTAAGGCCAGGCCATTCATGTGCTTTCAAAGTAAACTGCCAATAAGTTTCCTTCTGTAAAGGTTTTGTATCCAGATTTCCACCAGAATTGTGGGGGAAAGTTTTAGTACACCGTGGAACAAAAAGCAAGAGTTTTTCCTTTCAGTTGGCAGTGTTGTACTAGGGCACTGATCACATCTAGTTTAGAGATATGCCAAATCCACAAATTTCATTCTGTGAAATATTTTGCAAAATTCATGTGTTTCACAAAACATTTTGTGGGTGTGAAACTCTGCCAGGGAAATCACAAATTGTGCCAATGAAATGTAGAATTTCACCCATGAATAGTAGAATTTCCACACTCTTGGGCAAAATTCCATGACTCAGGGGCAAAATTCACAATTTTGCTGGCAGAATTTGGCATTACAGACCCTCAAAATTCATCAGCGGAATCCTTAAATTTTGTAAAATGCTTTGCGCTGTGAAATGTGCTATTTTGCTGGAATTTCATCAGCAAAATTTAATTTCGCTACATCTCTAATCTAGTCTCTGAATGCTACCAATGTGTTGCGCTATTCTTTCTATATACACTGACTCTTTTAAGCATGAATCGAACTTCATACCACTCCATAACCCTTTGGTTTCAATGTTTGAAAAAGCCTGCATTCAAGATTTGGAGAATTTAAAATTCCCAGCTGCCAGCTACTACAACTGCCTTGTGGCAGAATAGTCAGCAATAAAAAGCCTAAAAGACAACACAGAAATCATTATAAAGGCAGCAGACAAGGGTGGTGCTATTGTTGTCTGAGCTAGAAAATATTATGAAGAAGAAATGCTTAGTCAATTGAATAACAGTGATTACTACAGACCTTTACATGGACACCCTACCAACAATTTCAAAACAGAAATTGATGTAGTGTTATATGAAGCCCTTATGAATGGCATTATCACTCAGGACACACATGATGTTTTGCAAGTACAATATTCTATTAGGCAGTTTTATTTGGACTTATGAAGATACACAAACATTTCTATAAACCCTTGCAACTGGCAGAACCTGTGAGACTGCTAAAAGCAGTGGGACAGGAGGCCGGAAGCTCTTGTTTTGCCACTTGCTATTTGCTACTTGCCTCTTGCTGAATGCTTCTATCTTGGGGGGAGTTGCTGTATACCTGGGAGTGACAGAGAAACCAGGAAGTGACCCCAGGATGCATTAAAACTGCAGACGGCTGACAGAGTAGGTTTTAGCACCAGAACTACATGGTGCTTATATGTTATATGTGCAAGTATAGTCCCACAGACATTTTTAAAAACTTGATCTCTAAATTTGTAGTTTGGGAACCACAACCACTGAAGTACTTCCGGGTCATGGCTCTCCATCTAAATGAACCACCTAGTGAGCGGTGATGCTCTTGTGACTGTCAGAACCTGTGAGACCACCAAAGGTGTTGGGACAGGAGGCCAGAAGCTTGTGTTTTGACACTTGCTACTTGCCACTTACTGAATGCTGCTATTTTGGGGGGAGTTGCTGTATTCCTGGGAGTGAGACAGGAACCAGGAACTGGCCCCTGGATTAAAACTATAGACAGATGTAGATGTTTTGCACCAGATCTACATGTTGTTTATATTTTATATGTGCAAGTGTAGTCACACAGATATTTTATAAAAACTTGAGCTGTAAATTTGTAGTTTAGGAACTGTGACCACTGAGGAACTTCCAGGTCGCAGCTCTCCATTTAAAGTAACGACCTAGAGAGTAGCACAAGCCATGCACGGAGACATCTGCTGGGTCATGCGCATCTGCTGCGCATGTTAGGTGTGTTGGGCATGTGCAGGCAGTGTAAATAAGTTGGATATAAACAGATAGAGACCTTGAAGTGAGTTACCCGTATTTAAAACATGATTAAGGGAAGTTTTGAGTGTTATCACATGCAAGCCTTACTGTTCTTCTACAAGTTGCTATAAACATTTATACTAAAACAAAAAAGAACATAATATCATGGCAGATGCTATTAGCATAATAGAAGGGGAAGCTGGGGATAAATACAATAAATGTTTGATGTTTGCTATTACCAAAGATGATAAAATACCAAAGGAATATGAATGTACTAAGTGTAAGAGAAATGAGGATATGGAATCTGAAATAAACCTGTTTAACACTAGACTTCTAGTGCAAGAAAACAGCCAGCAAGAAATGGCTGATAGGCTTCAAAGTGAAACGGGCCAAATTGCTTTTAGTGAACATAAAAAGCAACCATGTCACACTATTTACAACCCTGAGACTGGTTCCAATGGTACCACCGAACTGACATCCAATTGACATCCATCCAGTACACACAGTGGATGTATTGCTTGTAAATGAATCAACTAACTCTACTGCCACAATAGATAAACCAGTAAACAGGAAAAGACCTAGGGATGAGGAACTTGTAATACTCCCTGATGAAGAATGGTATTCAGTTCAAGGCAAGAAGGTGGCTAAAAAGGGATGCAGGGCAGAATATTTTAATTTGTCAATTAGTAATAGATTCACAGACCTAATAACAACAACAAACATATGTGAAGCTACTCTTACCACCTCCCACTCACCTCTGATAGAGTTCGAAGCACATCATATTAAACAAGTAGATCTTGGGGAAGCAAACAACCATGAAAATCGAGCTGACAAGGAAAGATTAGGATGTGAGAATAGCCAAGTTAGGGGTGTGTGTACTAGCAGTACTAGGGATGAAACTATGGAAAATCAGTGCTTGACAGTTCATGAAGACCCAGAACCAATGGATGAAACAACACCAAAACAAATATTTGTGCTTGGAGATTCCATTATAAAACAGATAGAATACTTTGTAATCCAGACAAAGATAACCATCCTTGTCAAGCTTTAGAGGGACCAAAATAGCAGATTTAACTGAATACTTAATGTTATTTTACATAACACTGATGGCAAGCCACTTGTGATAGCACATGTAGGTGCTAATAATATTTTCAATTATTCTATATCCAAAATACAACAAGATCTAGTAGCCTTAATTAACTAACTTATTGATTTAGGCACTGATGTAGTAATGTCTGAAATTCTTCCCATCCCATGTTATGATATATATCTCCAAAATAAGATAAAAAAGATCAATAATTGCTTCAGGGTCTGGTGCATGAAACAAAATATTATGTGCATTACACACTGGGACATGTTCAATGAGAAACAAAAAATGTACTCGGGGGATAGATTACACCTCAGCAGGAGGGGTAATGCGGTACTGGATAAAAAAACCCTGTCAGTCATAAATAAATGTTTAAACTAAGTAAAAGGGGAGAAACTGAACAAAGCAGATTCTCTGAATCATAATCAGATAGCAAGTAATATAGAAGTCACCAATCCAAGTATACCAGATGCTAGTATTATACAATACCCTGATAGAATAGGTTCAATGACCGAAAAGAGAGACTTTCTTAAAATCATACTCATTAATGCCCAAAGTCTTAGAAATAAACTAGATGAACTTAATTATGTTCTACAAAACCAAAATATTGATATCTGTGGAATAACAGAGGTGTGGTTCACTGATACTGATTGGTGTACTACGATACCCGGTTACACCATGTATTCAAAACTTAGGACTAATAAAACAGGTGGTGGAATAGCACTGTACATAAAGGACACTCTAAAAGCCAATGAAATCTGAAACATTACAAACCCAAATAGTAAGGATGAATTATTATCTCTAAAACTGATAACACCTCCCTCAAATTTAGCTATCGGCCTGAGATACCAGTCTCCAAGTCTGAACATAGAAGAGACCAGTGACTTCTTAACTGAAATGGAAACTATGAGTAACAGTGATGATTACATCCTTATGGAAGATTTTAATTTTCCTACAATAAATTGGTCACAATTAACTGGAATCAACACAATAGAAAAAAAATTGTAGAAATCATACTTCAGAATAACTTAGAACAACTAGTACATGAAGGGACAAGAGGCAAAAAATATATTAGACCTAATGTTCACTAGTCCAGAATCTGTAATTATAGACTCAAAAATTCTACCCCCACTGGGAACAAGTGATCACAACCTGGTATACCTTGAAATTAAAACTTCTAGGAAAAGTATACAATCTGGTAAAACCAAAATAAAGGACTGCTTTAAGGCAGATCATGGTGCAATTAAAGATTACCTAGCAGAATGGGACTGGAAAATCAAACTAAAAGAACAAGGATTGACTGGCATTTGGAACACCCTTAGTAATAAACTTAAAAACTGTATTACACAGTGGGTACCGTATAGAACAAATACAAGAACAACCATAGGCTACCGCTATGGTGGAATAACAATATACATAAAAGCATAAGAAAAAAGATAAATTATACGAGAGGTATGTAAACATAAAACAGATGCCAAACTAAACAAATACACTGTAAGATGGCAGCCAAGAAAACTAAAACCCTAATACACAAAGCAAAACAAAATGCTGAAAGACATCTGGCAACTGCAGTTAAGGGTAACATGAAGAAATTCTAGAACTATGTAGGTTCACTGAAAGGAAATAATAATATAGTTGGTCCTATAATGCAACAGAATAATTTAATAACCAAAGAAGAAGAAGACTTAGTAACTGAATTAAATAACTATTTCCTCAGTATATATATATAAAACAAATGAACATATCACTGCAGAAATCTCAAGTATACAGACAGATTTTCCAACATTCACTGAACAGGAAGTCATGGAAATAATAAAAAATATCAAAATTAACAGCTCAGCGGGACCAGACAAAAACACCCCAACAATTTTGAAGGAGCTAGCACCACAAATTGGTAGATCCACTTGCAATGCTTTACAATGCATCTCTGAAACAGGGTAAAACAATCAAAGAATTGAATGAGGCTTTTGTGACACCAATCTGTAAAAATGGTAGTAGACAAAACATTAGGAATTATAGGCTGATCAGTCTTACCTTGATTGTGGGTAAGATCCTGGAAAGACTACTACATAAGTGGATAACAGAACACTTACAGACAATTAAACACATAGATACTACTCAACATGACTTCTCCCCTGGAAGATCTTGCCTTACAAATCTGCTACAATGTTTTGAGCCAGTGAGTGCTGCACTGCATGAGGGAATGCCAGCTGATGTAGCTTATTTGGACTTTACAAAGGCATTCTATACAGTGTCACATAAAACTTTGATAGAAGAACTAATCAGAATACACATCCATCCAAACATCATTAGATGGATATACTCATGGCTATGGGAAAAGAGACAGTGTGTTGTGATAAGGGAATACAGGTCTGAATGGGCTAAAATAACCAGCAGAGTCCCACAGTGGTCTGTATTGAGCCCAGTCCTTTTTAATATTCTGGTGGCAACCATGCAATCATCCATTAACATCTGGCTCTGTAAATATGATGATGATTGTAAGGTAACGGAAATAGTTAATGATCACAGCTCAGCAAATAAATTCCAAAAAAATTCTAGATCAAATAGCCACCTGGGCAAGATATAATAAACTAACATTTAATGCAGCTATGTGTAAAATAATGCACTTAGGGAGCAATAACCCCGAACATCAATATACAGTACCTCAAATGGAATGCCTTTAAGTGTAGCCACAAATGAAAGGGACCTTGGTGTAAATATAACCCCAGAATTAAAATCTGATACACATGCAACAATTACAGTTAGAAATGTTACTGAATACTAAAGTGCATTTTAAGGAACATTAAAAGCAGAGACTTAGAATTCATTAAATCTTTGTATTCATCATTGATTAGACCCCACTTAGAGTACTGCTTCCCTTTGTGTGCTCCCTCTTCAATTGATAGTAGAACAAAACTAGAGAGAGTCCAAAGATGGACAACAAAGAAAATTAAATTCATGGATACCTTATATTACAGTGATACATTGAAACATCTAAATTTATACTCAACAGAATATAGAAAATTAAGAGGAGATAAGTGCCTGGCATTTAGAGCTTATAATGATGACTACCTACTTGAGACCATAGGATTAGTTAGTGACAAAACAACTACCCAAAATACTAGATCCCATAAGTGCAAATGACGAGGGGAAACACATAAAACACATAAAAGAAAGCAGTGGTACACCCAAAAGGGTGGTGAACACATGGAATACCCTGCCCAGTGTGGTAATAGAAAGTGATAGTATGGAGACATTTAAAAGAAGATTGGATAGATTTATGGGAGACTTTTTTCAATTTCACCATTGACTAGATTGGTGGTGAGCTCAATAAAGGGCTTTGGTCCAGTGAACTCATAAACTACTATGAACCTATGAACCCCCAGCAAGACCCATTGTGGCCAGCAATGGGTCACTAACTGAGCCTTTGGCTCAATCCATCAATGGTCACATCAAAAGTGTGGCCCTAAACACTCGATCTTATCTGACAGACACCACGCATCTTTTAAACATCCTGGGCGAAATAGAAATGCAACCAAATTGTTTTTTTGTAATGATAGATGTAAGGGCATTATATAGGAATATTTCTCATGACCAAGGTTTGGATGCTCTGAGGGAGACATTGTATAATGAGTATGAGTACACCCCTAACTTGGTGGACTTGTTATTGGAACTCACAGAGAAAGTATTAAAATGCAACACATTCCTTTTTAAGATAGTATGTATATTCAGAAAAGGGGAACACCAATGGGGGCAGCTATGGCCCCTAAATATGTAATAACCTACATGTCATTCTGGGAGCAACATTTCTTATATAATGCAGAAAACACATTTCTGTCAAAAATAGACTTAAATAAGCATTATATTGATGATTTGTTTTTAATATGGAAAGGGACAGAACAGGAGGTGTTGCACTTCGTAAGATCCTAGGAAAGACAAAACCAAAAACTTACATTTTGAGGTGACCTTTGACCTCCAACAGGTCAATTTGGGGGATTTAATATTCAAGAAAAATGAAAATGGAAACATTACTACAGAGATGTATAGGAAAAACACAGAATGGAACTCGTTCTTACACTTCAACAGCTGTCATCCTAAACATGTGACCACCAAAATCCCAATAGGACAATTCATGAGGTATAAAAGATCCAGAAACAAATGATTTGATACCTTTTATTGGACCAACATGGATGTTACAGAAAAGAACAAAGTGCTCTAGCTTTCGAACCAACCAGGTCCTTCTTCAGAAGCTTTGTGGCAGTTATTTCAAATATCCCATACTATTAACACCAGATTATATTGAAAAAACAGAAATAATTCTCATTGGTTTAACATATACATTTAAAATATAACAGAAGATTAACTCAAAGAAGCTAATTAACACCAGTATGCCTTTAACTGAGGAGCCTCAGAAGGGCAAAGGTTATCAAGAATTCTCTACAGCAAGAGAGTTCTTGTCACATAAATTTTAAATGTCTCAGTATGCCAAGAAAGCATTCTAGTGATAAAAACCTTGGGTGGCATTCTCTCTAATACATGTAAGATGAGCTTACAACTTACATTCCAATTGTCCCGGTATATTAAAGAACAGATAATGAGAGACAAAATCCTGAAATTAGGTATAACTGCAAGTTGAAAACAAGCCTCAAATTAACATACACATATATACATGATGCATGATAGCATCACTTGTAAGTGTAAGTGCCAAAAATAAAAAAATACAAAAATGCTTGTCAAGGACCCCCAAGAAAATGAGACCATGAGCCTGATAAGTGCAGATTTCAACACAGAGTCCGTGTATAACAAAAATGCACAGAATCAGTCTAAGGAATCTAAATGAAAACCCAAAGGAATTACACCTTGTATGAACCCCCAAGTAAATGAGATATGCATCTTAATATGAGCAGATTTAAAAATGTGACAGTGTGTAATTCAACCACTGACAACTAGTAGAAGGAATTAAATGTACACTATATGGTGAAAACTAAGTGTCCTCACCACATAACAATTGCCCCATGCCACGTTCCCCCCACACATATGTGTGTACATACACCACACCACACCCCCCACACACACACCTTTGCACACCCCACACAACCACAACAAATATAACAAACACAATCCACACACACCACACCACAAGAAAAGTAATCACCCGAGCCACACAAAGAAATCTGTCATATATAGTCAAGCATTTCGGTATCACTGCCTCTGTTCAAATGAGGAACACTGAGACACATCTGGCGATGATGAAAAACACCTTTATTGAGCAGGGACACTCATCCCGAGAAATTGACAGAGCAGTGGAATGTGCAACACAGGTCCCAAGAGAACGGCTACTGCAATATAAGGAACGGATGACTACCAACAGAATACCCTTAGTAGTTACATACCATCCTGAACTTGAACTCCTACGTAAGTTTATTAAGGATCTCCATCCAATAATTAGTGAGGATGAAACACTTAACTGTATTTTTCAAGAACTACCACTACTATCTTTTAAACAACCACCTAATTTAGCCAACCTGATTATTAGGAGTCAACTTGAACCGGAACAGAATACCATGACATCATATGGTATACAACCATGTCATCAACACACATGTAAGACATGTAACCTCATTTCCACTTTAGACTGTGTGGTTACATCACAAAACAGACTGTTCAGGATACAAGGGAATTATACATGTACATCAAGTAATGTGGTCTATTTTATCCAATGCAAGAAATGTCCTCACACAGGTTATTTGGGGGAGACAAGCCAACAACTCCGCACTAGAATGAATTTACACAGACATTCTATTAATCACAAGAAGACTGAGAAACCAGCAGCCCAGCACTTCTCCCAGGATCACCACTCAATCTCAGATATGTCTGTGATGGTCTTAAAAGGACATTTCAACAGTACACAACAGAGACGGGCTTCTGAAATTAGACTTATTTTACTTCTCAATATGGTGACGGATGGACTGAACATTGATGTTGGTTATGTGACACGTTATTCCACTTAAACTTACACAGACCTTTACTTTAAAAGATGGACATAAATACTTTAGTTCTTCAGTGGGCCTTTGATTTTGTAAGTTTATGGTTATCTACATGTTGACTTCTCACCTTAGCACTGTGGTGAGTGTGTTTGAGTGTGTGTGTGTATAATGATGTATGTATGTATGTATGTGTGTGTTTGGTATGGGTTGTATTTTTGTGTGTTGTGGGTATTGTGTCTGTGTGTGTGTTTTGTTTGTTGTGCACGGTGTGGTGTGTGTGGATTGTGTTTGTTACATTTATTGTGTGTTGTGGTTGTGTGGGGTGTGCAGGGGTGTGTGTGTGTATGTGTGGGGTGTGGTGTGGTGTATGTACACACATATGTGTGGGGGAGCGTGGCATGGTGCAATTGTTATGTGGTGAGGACACTTAGTTTTCACATATAGTGTACATTTACTTCCTTCTACTAGTTGTCAGTGGTTGGATTACACACTGTCACATTTTTAAATCTGCTCATATTAAGATGCATATCTCATTTACTTGGGGGTTCATAAAAGATGTAATTTCTTTGGGTTTTCATTTAGATTCCTTAGACTGATTCTGTGCATTTTTGTTATACATGGACTCTGTGTTGAAATCTGCACTTATCAGGCTTATGGTCTCATTTTCATGGGAGTCCTTGACAAGTATTTTGTATTTTTTTATTTGGCACTTACACTTACAAGTGATACTAGCATGCATCATGTATATATGAGTATGTTAATTTAAGGCTTGTTTTCAACTTGCAGTTATACCTAATTTCAGGATTTTGTCTCTCATTATCTGTTCTTTAATATACCAGGACAATTAGAATGTAAGTTGTAAGCTCATCTTACATGTATTAGAGAGAATGCCACCCCAAGGTTTTTTTATCACTAGAATGCTTTCTTGGCATACTGAGACATTTTAAAATTTATGTGACAAGAACTCTCTTGCTGTAGAGAATTCTTGATAACCTTTGCCCTTCTGAGGCTCCTCAGTTAAAGGCATACTGGTGTTAATTAGCTTCTTTGACGTAATCTTCTGTTATATTTTAAATGTATATGTTAAACCAATGAGAATTATTTCTGTTTTTTCAATATAATCTGGTGTTAATAGTATGGGATATGTGAAATAACTGCCACAAAGCTTCTGAAGAAGGACCTGGTTGGTTCGAAAGCTAGAGCACTTTGTTCTTTTCTGTAACATCCATGTAGGTCCAATAAAAGGTATCAAATCATTTGTTTCTGGATCTGTTCTTAAAAGGACCAATACGGCACCTACAACATTTTTTTTGCATGAGGTATAAAAGGAACTGCACCTCTGAAATTGATGATCAAAGACAGGCTGCTACTTTGTCAAAATGCTTTCAAATGAGGGGTTATTACACTGATGTGATTGAAAAGGCAAAAACTAAGGTGGAGTTGCTGGATAGAGTGTCCCTATTAGCACCAAGCAACAGGAGGAACAATTTGGGACGCAATGGTGACAGCATGCCCCTCTTCATTACAACTTTCAGCCCACAAGTTTCCCTAGTAAGGGAAATTATGTTGAAAAACTGGCATATTCTTAACACTGAAATAAAGTTAACATCTGGGCCCGTCAACGCAGCGGTTGGATTTCCGCTTGCGACGCGGCGACCGGGTTGAGAATGGACTCGGGTCGCTGGAGGGCCGGTAGGGGAGAGAAGGATCTAGCGCCCCACGGGCTGCTCTCCTTCTCCGGGGAGACGGGACAGTGTCCGGAACTCAGCGACTCTGGCGGAGGCCGGGTATCGCGAACCGACCGCGCCGCTGACTTGAGGCGGGCAGACGTTCGACGTCATTGCGTCCCGCCTCAGAAAACAAGAAATGGATGGCTGCGACCTCCTACATGAAGCCCGCCACGGCCGATTAGCCTCAGACCAGCTTCCCAGACCAATTCCGGTCTCTGCAGGGTGTTTGGTCCGCGCCTGCAGCTCCGCCCGTGGGGGTAATCCACGGGGTATCGGGGGAGCCGTGGCCGATCTGGGGGGTGGAAGCCGGTGGCCCGTGACCGGGCAGAATTACCGGGAGGTCGGCAGCTAGGAAGGGGATAAAGAAGGAAAAAAAAAAAAAAAGTTAACATCTTCTGCTTTGGCTGAACCAAGTATGATTTTTCAAAAGAGGCAAAAATATTAAAGACACTTTAGTCCACAGCACTTAGCGAGAAAAATACCTTACAAAACTGCCAGAACAACATCTAATCCCTGGAACACACACGTGTGGAAATGGTATATTTTGTGAATGTATCCAAACAGGGCAGTCTTTTGTACATTCAGTAAATGGGACTGTGTACTCGATACGTTATTTCATCAACTGCTACATTCAGAATGTGATCTACTTAGTGAAATGCACTGCATGTCAAGCATTTTACATTGGAAAAACTAAAAGAAGATTAAAAGAAAGAATAGGGCAACACATTCGTAACATTCCGAGACTAGATAGGATCAGTGACCTAACACAACACTGCCAATCAAAAGGAAAAACTCATTGCTTATTGTTCCAAGGTGTAGAAAAACTTCCTCCCACAATTTGAGGAGGAACTCTGGATACAAAACTTTTACAGAAGGAACCTTATTGGCAGTTTACTTTGATAGCACATAATTGGACTGGCTTCAACATGCATTTTCAGTTGGCACTAAACTTATGATGCAGTTTTCAGTACTCTGCATTATGAGGAAAAGTGTGCCCTAAAACTGAAGTGACTGTACTGTTTTTTGGTGTTACAAATATTATTGGAATAAGTATCAACCTTAGCAAGCTTCACTACAGACATGTCATCATTTTTGAACTCCCACCTATGATGTTTATACTGCTTGGTTTATCTTTTAGTTTTGAGTCTTTAGTTGGCACCTTTTCTTTGATGCCATTAATAGCGCTCCTATAAGTGAACAAAGAATGAAATGCATATATCTAATTGCATTCCATTGCAGATGCTTTGCTAATATATGTATTTTACAGGCTTATTTCCAGCAATAATTTATATTTCATGCTTTATCATTCAGTAATAATATTATTTATTATTATTTATCTGGGAATGTTATTTATACCCTTTTTTATCTTAATGGATCTTTTTTGCACCACAGTATATTAATCACCAACACGGGTTTAATTTTAATCCTTTTTTTTCCCTTTCACTCCCTTCCCTTCTCTTCCCTTCTTTTTGTTGTCCTCCCATTCCCTCACCCCTCTTTCTGGCCCCCCTCCCTCTTGGTCTGTTCCTTCAGCTATTTTCCTTGTTCTTCCAGCATTCGCATTCTGTCTGGTATTAACATTAATGTTTACTTCCTGAGTTATTTATTTATGTATTTATTAGCATATTTAATCCTTTATTGGTGCAGGATGCTAGGTTTTTTTATATGTTGTGATCAAGCACATTCTCACTACAGCACTTTATCATTAATAGGTCATTATTAATTTAAACTTTTGCTTTATCTTGTATGCAATACCTGCACTGCCCAGCCTTGAGAAAGGATGTGCTCTCACAAAGATGTTTGGCTACAATCTTGGGGAGGGGTCCATGTTCACTTCACTGTTGGCATTTTATCTTTTGGATTAATTAATGGATTTTCTACCTGAATCAACAAATAGTCATTTCTTGAATCCAGACAGAGACTGAGTTGCTAGTGCTGTTTTTTCTGTGATTACCTAATGAGATTTTGACTATGAAAGGAGCTGCACAGCCAGTGTGCAGTCAGTCTGAGCAGGGAGAGTAACCAGCAAGCAAGGTGCCCACACCAAGGGGTGTCTGTCTGAAGAGGCCTACTATAGAAAAGAAAGCCTGACAGAACCAGCTTAGTTTAATTACAGTGTAAGGATAGTGGATCACCTGTGTCCCAGATTAAGGACAGTGCAGGGCAACATGTGAGAACAAGTCCTAGTGTAGAAAGCCTGTTGCTTTAAGTGTCTATTGTTCCTGTGTAACCAGTTTCCTCACAGAAAGGAATCTACAAATCTGATGAAATCATTGTTCTTATCAACCACCTGCTGACCCAACAGAGGTCCATCCAACTACATCAAGCTGCACCATCCAGCTACAGAATTTCTTCAGTATTTCCAAAGAATTGTTGTATAGTAAAAACCTTGTTGATTCAAAATCGGGGACTATTTCAAAAGCTTCAGTAACACTCTTTTACAGAGAATTTACCTCAGTCCTTCTGATTTTAAGAGATCTATCAAAGTGAAGGACTAAACCCGAAGGGACTGATGGGGGATTCTGTCACAACTTTGAATGTACCAGTACGCAACATTGTTTAATGATTACTTAGTGCAAATGTGTCTAGAAATGAATGTGTGAAATGTGTTAACTGATCTAATTGATTTTTAGAGTATAGGATACAGTAATGTGAACAGTATTTGGATACCAGGGGATATCTGGCAGAAGGGGTCAATAGGCTGACTGAGGTAGGTAGGCCTAGTAGTCACTGTATGCCCTTAAGGTCACAGTAATTGGGTACCAGGGAGGGTATCTGGCAGAAAAATTAAGTAAAATGACTGCTTGAAGGTATGGCCCAGTAGTTACTGATTGCCTTAGTTCTATAGTACAGAAAGCTCAGGGATGAAGGCCCAGGTGGGCGCTTATTCTGGGAAAGTGTGATATCTGGAGAACTGGTGGGAGGTGAATGCCTACTGTCTCCAGGGGTAACTTGGAAGTAAATAGTTGGGTGGAGGTACACTGCTGGTATATACAGAGCATAGGAAAGTGATTGATGCATATGAATTGTTGTTTTTATCTGAATTTTAACTGTACCATTCTGGCTGTTTTTACATGAATTTCTCAAACATTTTCTTTAAACTTTTACCTTTTTGCTCATATACCCAAGTGTCAGACTCCTTACTTGAAGTAACATTGGCAAAGGACCTGTTTTCACTGGGACACTGCATTGATGGCTAGTGGTAAGCCACAGGAGGGCTAAAGATCTGGGTGGCCGCACTGGTAGCAGTAGCGCAGAAGGGAGAGGTTCCTGATTTCGGCTGCATTGGTGGCAGGAGGTGATGAGGTAGGCTGCATTGGCAGCAAAAAAGAACCAGAAGGGACTGATGACCACATTGGCAGCAAGCAACAGGAGGGACTGATTTTGCACAGGAAGGACTGATACTGATTTAATTAGCCACATCAGCAGTCAGAACAGAAGTCAGTACACCAGCCAATAGGCAAAAAGTGGCAGGGAATTCAAACAAGTGGCCGGGCATAAAAGGAGCCCAGCCACAAGGAAACACCACAAAGGAGCTGTTTTCACTGTGACACCACATCAGCAGCTAGCGGGAAACTGCAGGAGGGCTGAGGATCCAGGTATCCGCATTTGTGGCTGCAGCAAAAAAATAGGAGAGGGTCCTGATTTTGGCCACATCTGCAGCAGGAGGCAAGTCGGTTGGCCATATCGGCAGCAAAAAAGAACCAGAAGGAACTGATAGCTGCATTGACAGTAAGCCATGGAAGGGACTGATTTTCCGCAGGAGGGACCGGATTGGATTTTCCAGCCCACCCAACCCGGCCCCAACCTCAATTAAATGGCTAAGGAGGGCAGAGCCAACTCTAGCAAAAGACAGCATTGATCACTGATTGGACTCTACACAGTTTACTTGGCAAAATAGGGCTGCTCACTCGAGCCAAGATGATGGAGTAAACACACTGGTAGAACCAGACAATAAGGGACACAAAACAGTTCTGTGCAGGGTAGAGCAAGGCAAGAGATTAGGGGGTGAACCAGTGCAAAATAAGGGCAAACTAGATGTAAGCTTGTTTGTTTATTTTTATTTATTTTTTTTTTTAATTCTCAGCAGCTTGTCCTTCACGGTACTACCCTGACTCAAAACAGGAAGTTATTATCCCTCTGTACAGACAGTTGGTGAGACCCCATCTGGAGTACTGCGTGCAGTTCTGGAGACCCAATCTGCGCAAAGACATAGACAGGATGAAGGCTGTCCAGAAGAGGGCAACTAAAATGATGCAGGGTCTGCACCAGAAGACATATGAAGAGAGACTTAAGGAGCTGAATATGTATAGCCTCGAGGAAAGGAGGGAGAGGGGGGACATGATAGAAACTTTCAAGTACCTCAAGGGAATCAACAAAGTCCAAGAGGGTAGCATCTTTCAAAGAAAGAGGTGTGCAAGAACAAGGGGGCACAATTTGAAGATAGAAAGGGGGTGGCTCAGAGGTAATCTAAAGAAGTATTTTTTCACAGAGTGGGTTGTGGATGCATGGAACAGCCTTCCGGAGGAGGTTGTGGAGTCAAAAACAGTGGTGGAATTCAAGCATGCATGGGACAGTCATAAGGCAATTCTAGGGGGTAGAGGTAGGAAGAAGTAGGCTGCTGGTTAACTAGGATCTGCAGTTTATCCATTAGGTAGGGAAATGGGCAGACTGGGTGGGCCAAGCGGTCCTTATCTGCCGTCAAAATCTTTGTTTCTATGTTTCTAAACTGACAAATCCTTTCTTGCAATAAGAAAATCTGAAGTCATCTGTTATTACTCTTGTGTTACTGTGCTGTTTCTAGTCATCCATACTGCACTGCTTAGGTTTGAGTTTGTTCACTAAGTCTTCCCAGCAGTAAGGGACTTTAAAGTCAAGGAGCTATTAATTTCGGGCCTGGCTTTGATAAGCAGTAACACATTTCTAGTCAAGGAACTATTAATTTCATGTACTACTTTGGCTTGATTTGCTCACTAATTCTTTCATGCAGCAGGGTAATTTCTAGTCAAGGAGCTAGAACCTCTAGGCATTAGGTAAAAGGCTTCCAATAAATTCTGTAAGGATATTAAATAACAGGCATTAAAGAATAAAATCACATACAGCTGTTTAGTACTAAACCATCTGGAACTATACTAGAATTAAGTAGAATGGATTGTCAACTGATTTGGTGGGTTAAATGGAGCAGAATAGGGCAGGACTGAAGCATGGTCCCCTGACTGCAAGGGTAGGGGGCTTTTTTGGAAAGGCGGCAGGGTGTACTGGTTGTGGGTCTGCCATAGTACTGGCTATGGCAAGGAGGATGGGGGCTACATGGTATGTAGGCAACTGACACAGCTAAGAGAGGAGGTTAGGTGGTTGAGATGGATGCTAGAATGGACGGGGTGATGGGTTGTGGAGAGGATGGGGATATGTTGAGTAAACAAGATGGGATATGGGCAGAAAAGGGAGCAAGGGTGGAGAGGTTTGTGGTCTCAGAGCAAAAGCAGAAATACAAAGGAGTAGACAGGAGGCAGAATAGAAGAGCACAAAGGAGTATGCAAGCAGGGTAGAGAAGTAGGGGTGGACATAAGGGGCCTTCTGGGGGCTCAGGTAAGGGCAACACAGGAGTGGGGGCATAAAGGTGGCTTTTGTGAGTACAGGTGGAGGCGGTACAGGACATAAGAAGGACCTGGGGGAATGGCAGGAGATAAGGTACAGAGGTCCAAATCATGCATGAAATGGAAGAGATGAGGAAAGAGCCCAAAGCAGAAAGATACAGTCAGTGGGCATTGAGCATAAAAACAAATTTACACCACTAGTACCTCAAGATGGGGGTAACAATAAGGAAACTGGAACTGAAACAGACTTGGGGAACAGGAGAGACAAACACAAAGTAATGCTCAGCAGACAGGGAGAAGGGGGACACCCTTTCATGAGAGAACAAAGAGAATAGCAAAATTAAGGATAAGGGTGCAGGGGCAAACTCATCACAGAAAGTGCAATCCCTCAGGAGTGGGGAGACAGTGAGTGTAGGTTTAGGGGAGCTAAAACAAGACAGACTTAGAGGTGAAGTAGAAAGTGGGGATAGGGTACGTAATGGAATGCAAGGGACTAGGAAAACGACAGAGGAGAAATGCAAGCAGAAGGAAATGGAGAGATGAGTCTTACTTGTCAGGGACTCAATAATAAAAGGAATTTGATTGGGGGCAGGAAGGACAAAAGCAGTGCAATATGAGCCAAGTGCTGATCAGGTATAATGGCAGTGGTAGTCATTCACTATATCCCCTCCAGGGACAAACAGCAGGATGGGAAAACACTCCTGGTGTTTCACCAGGGAACGAATGACCTGGCAGGGAATAGCTTGATAGAGGTGCAGACAAGAATTAGAGCACTTGCTAGATACTGCAGCAGCCTGGGCTCAAAATCTGTGGCTTTTTCAGGGACCCTGCCAGTACCAAGGACTAGCACAGAGAGAAGACTACTGTGCGACTAGGGTACAATGTGGGGGAATGAGAGCCTATTTGCCCTGGATAGACTGCACTTGAGTAGGGAGGATATGGCAGTGCTAAGAAGCTAGTTAGGAGAATACATAGAATAGAACTGTAATTTAAACTAAATCGGGGGGGGGGGACAAATCCATGCTACGGTACAGGAGAAATGGGGGCTACCAATCTCTCCCCAAGGGCTAAAAAAAAATGTTGTAGAAGAGAGAGAGGAAAGAAACCTGCACCAGGGGGCAAAGAAATTGGCAGAGTAAATGGACAGCCATGTGCACCAATCCCAGGAGCCTAGGAAATAAACCCTGGATCTGACTGTGATGATGGCTGAGGTGGACCTGGACATAATTGGAATCAGGAAGACTTGGGGTCATGATGACCAGAAATGGGACATGGCAATAACAGAGTATGTACTTTATAGGAAAGACAGAGTGGGAAGAGAGGTGGAAGGAACACATTAAGGCAATGTAATTGCAGGGTAGCTGAGAGGGGACTGAGGCTTTATGGGCATCTTTGTAAACAGGGAAGGGAGAAGTCATACATACCAGGGTAGTATATAGGCCACCAGCACAGCAGGATGAGGTGGATAGAGTGATGCTGGAGGAGATCAAGAGGATGGCTAACAGGAGGAAGTGCTGCTGATGGATGACTTCAACTTGCCTGATGTGGAGTGGGGCACCTCATCAGCAACATCTACTAGTAGCAGAGATATAGTGGACTCCCCACAGGGAGCTCTCATGAAGCAGCTGGTAAGGGATCCAAACAAGGAGGAGGTGATCCTAGACTTGATCCTTACAAAAGGGGAATGGGTGGGAGAAGTATCCATAGGGGAGAATCTTGGCATGAGTGACCACAGCACTGCTTGGTTCATGGTTAAAATGACAACTGATGTTCATCGGCCCACAGTGAAGGTGCTAGAATCAAGCATGTGGACTTTAAGAAACTGGGGAATGCATTCAACAAGCATTGGCAGGTGTGGGGGGATTAAGGTTGGAGGAAATGTGGGGTACAATAAAGGGGGAAAAGGTGGAGGCCACTAACCTCTGCATCAGAGGGTAAATAAAAATAGGAAAAAGAGGAGGTTGCTTTGGTACAATGGAGAAGTGGCAGAGAAGGTCAGGGCAAAGAGAAAGGAGTTTAGGAGGTATAATATTACACAGAGGGATGAGGATAGGGCTATATACCAAGAGAAGCAAAAGGAAGCAGGTTTTGTGGTTAGATGAGTGAATGCTAGAACAGAAGAGAGAATAGCCAACACAGTCAAGGAAGGGGGCAAAACCTTCTTCCAGTATGTGAGTGAGAGGAGAAAATCTAAGGAGGGGATATTCAGACTGAGAAATAAAGAAGGGGGGTTGGTGAAAGAAGGCCATGGGAAGGTGGAAATACTCAACAACTACTGTATTTCTGCTCAGTGTTCATGGTAGAGAAGGAAGGGAAGGTTAAGAAAATCAGGGAAAGCGAGGAGGTGGGGAGGTTGAATCCAGTCTGTTCCAGGTGGAGGAAGTCCTGAGGGAGTTAGAGAGGTTGAAGGTGGATAAGGCAATGGGGCTGGATGGGGTGCACCCCAGGGTACTGAGGGAGCTTAGCAAAGTACTAGCAGTACCTCTGACCAGCCTCTTCAACAAGTCCTTGAAGTCAGAGGAGGTCTCTGATGACTAGAGAAGGGCAGATGTATTCCCTCGTTATTAGGAGGAAGGGACAAGAAAGAAGCAGGCAATTATAGACTGGTGAGCCTAACATTGGTAGGGATTAAGCTCAGGGAGAAACTGCTAAAGAAGACAATCACTGGTTACCTCGAGGCCAATAGCCTGTAGAACCTGTGGCAACATGGGTACACTGAAGGAAGGTCATGTCAAACAAACTTGATTGAGCTCTTTGACGGGGTCACCAGGGTACTGGATTGGGGGGGCCTGTAGACATTGTGTACCTTGACTTCAAGAAGTCATTTGATTCTGTGCCACACAGGAGACTACTGCACAAACTTGAGATGTCTGAGACTAGGGCCAGTAGTGGTTAGGTGAGTGCAGAACTGGCTGGATGGTAAAAGGCAGAGGGTAATTAGTAATGGGGTACTTTCAAAGGAGGATATGGTCACCAGTGGGGTGCCTCATGGGTTGGTGCTGGAGCCACTCATCTTTAATTTATTTATTGGGTACATAGCAGAAGAGCTAGAGGGAAGAGTATGTCTATTCGCAGATGACACAAAGGTCTGTAATAGAGTGAATATGCCTAAATGGGTTGACAGTATGTGAAGGGATATGGAGAATCTGGAGGAATGGTCCAAGGAGTGGCAACTATCCTTCAATACAAAAGTGTGCCAGATTATGCACTTAGGCAACAAAAAACCAGGGTGTGGAATACAGGATGGGGGGGGGCATGCCCAAGAGGTTACCGAGCTGGAAATGGAACTTGGTATAATCATTTCCTAGGACCTGAAGATGGTAAGGCAGGGTCAGAAGACAGTGGCAAGGGCCAATAGGATGCTGGGTTGTATCAGCAGAGAAATAACTAGCAGGAAGAGGGAGATGATAATGCCCTTGTACAGGCAGCTTGTCAGGTCACATCTTAAATATGGGGTCCAGTTCTGGAGGCCATACCTCAAGAAGGATGTACAGTGGTGTGAAAAAGTATTTGCCCCCTTCTTGATTTTCCCTATTATTGCATATTTGTCACACTGGATGTTTTCAGGTCTTTAGACAAAATGTAATATTAGATAAAGGGAACCTGAGTGAACAAATAACACTTGTTTTTTTTTCACTTATTTCATTTATTTAATGAAAAAAGTTAACCAACACCAACTGGCACTGTGTGAAAAAGTAATTGCCCCCCTAATTAAATCAACCCAATTAAAGGGATAATTAGAGTCAGCTGATTGAACACAGCCAGGCTTGATTACAGCCAGCCCTGCTCAATATAAACCTCACTTATTTTGACCCTACCATCAGAGTCACGTTGCAGCACAAAGATTCAACAAGCACATTATGCCATGATCAAAGGAAGTTCCTGAAAGATCAGAAAAAAAAGTTGTTGCTATCTCATCAGTCTGGAAAGGGTTACAACGCTATTTCTAAGGCTCTGGGACTCCATCGAACCACAGTGAGAGACATAATCTCAAATGGAGAACATTTGGAACAGTAGTGAATCTTCCCAGGAGTGGGCTGCCTCAAATTACTCCAAGGGCGAGCGTAAAATCATCCAGGAAGTCTCAAAGGATCCTAAAACAACATCCAAAGAACTGCAGGCTTCTCTTGCCTCAGCTAAGGTCAGTGTTCATGACTCCACAATCAGAAAGAGACTTGTAAAAATGGGCTTCATGGGGAAAGTAGCAAGGTGGAAACCACTGCTAACCAAGAAGAACATAAATGCTCATCTCATTTGCCAAGAAGCACCTGGATGATCCACAAGCCTTTTGGGAAAATGTTCTATGGACAGATGAGTCCAAAGTGGAACTTTTGGACGACATGGATCCCATAATGTCTGGCGTAAAGCATACACAGCATTCCACAGTAAGAACATCATACCAACAGTCAAACATGGTGGTGGTAGTGGATGGTGTGGGCTGCTTTGCTGTCTCAGGACCTGGACGACTTGCCATAATTGTAGGAACCATGAATTCTGCTCTGTACCAGAAAATTCTTAAGGAGAATGTCCGGTCATCCGTCCATCAGCTGAAGCTGAAGTGTAGTTGGGACATGCAGCAAGACAATGATCCAAAACACAAAAGCAAGTCCACATCAGAATGGCTGAAAAGAAGTAAAATTAAAGTTTTGGAGTGGCCTAGTCAAAGTCCAGACCTAAACCCAATAGAGATGCTGTGGCAGGACCTGAAACAAGCAGTTCATGCTCACAAAACCTACCAATGTTACTGAATTAAAGCAGTTCTGCGAGGAAGAGTGGCTACAATTCCTCCACAGCGTATGTGAAAGACTTATATTGAATTATAGGAAGCGTTTGGTTGCAGTCATTGCAGCTAAAGGTGGCATAACCACAGTTTAAGTGTAAGGGGGCAATTACTTTTTCACACAGTGCCAGTTGGTGTTGGTTAACTTTTTTCATTAAATAAATGAAATAAGTAAAAAAAAAACAAGTGTTATTTGTTCACTCAGGTTCCCTTTATCTAATATAACATTTTGTCTAAAGACCTGAAAACATCCAGTGTGCCAAATATGCAATAACAGAGAAAATCAGGAAGGGGGCAAATACTTTTTCACACCACTGTAGATAGAATAGAGCATGTCCAGAGGAGGGTGACAAAACTGGTAAAGGGCTTCAGGCAACTGTCATACAAGGAACAGCTCAAGCAGCTAAACATGTACTCACTAGAACTGAGAAGGGAGGGGGGTCATGATTGGGACCTTCAAATATATCAAGAGTATTAACAGGGTGCCAGTAGGTAACATCTTCCAGCTAAAGGAGCAATCAAAAACTAGGGGGCATGATATGCAGACAGTAGGGGGGAGGTTCAAAGGAAACATTAGAAAATTCTATTTCATGGAGAGGGTGATGGATAACTGGAGCGGACTTCCAAAGGAGGTGTTGGGAGCAGGAACTGTGGGGGGATTCAAGAGAGTGTGGGATAGACACAAGGGTCTTTTAGATCTCGGGGGAGGTGGTAGGAAATAACAAAGTCCTAGCAGCTATCTACGCATACTGGGCAGACTAGGTAGACCAGGTGGTCCTTTTCTGCCATCACTTTCTATGTTTCTGTGTTCTATGTTTCTATATTCCTGATGGTGTCAAGGTCAGTCCAATTCAGATTTCCCTACTCTTGGTGGCTCTTAGCTACTCCAGTTGGGGATGTAAGGTACTTTACTCAGGTAGTACCCAACTGGGAAAGGGCTGTCACAGGGGAAGGAACAAATAATCATTGATGTCACTTATCTTTTTGTGGAATGGTCCCATCTGTGGCTGGAGGTTAATACAGTACTGGGTGGGTCAGCTGAAGTTGCACTGTTGGTTAAGTCTCGACAAGGAAGGGGCATGTCAGTGGCTGGGCTGTATGCATTAACTCATGTACACTTTGCTGAACCCAGAGTCAGGAGGGCTTAGGATAGTCAAACAAGAGGGTTGCAATCAAGAGGGTTAAGAGTTTTAGATTAGTCCATCAAGAGGGTTGGTAACATGATCAGCTGGTTTTACTACAGAACACACATGTGAGTGCTATCATTCATAAGATGGCAGCCAGCCATGGAAGAGGGCAGGTTTTTGCATGTCACCTTTTCACATTAAGAACTGGGTGCTTGGGGTGGAGGGTTGGAGTGAGGTGCTGCTATGGTGGGGGTTGGGGGGAGACACAACTGATTTTTTTTTTTATGTGTAAACAAGTGCTATAAAATAAGAAAGATAGCAACCTGCCATGGAGGTGGGCAGGTTGTGCTGGTCATCCATCGGGGGATTTATTTATAATTTACAAATACAGTATAACAAATTGTGAGTGGTTAGGGGGAGGAGGGTGGCACTGAGCTGCTAATAGAGGTTGGGGGTATGGGGTTTTATTTATTTTACTGTGTTTTGGGATGGGAAGGAGGTTCTTTTTATTTTATTGTATTTATTTATTTATTTGCTTATTGATTTATTTTTATTCTGTAGCTGACTGAATTCTCTTTCTCCAAAATGAGTAGTCCCCTAGTTGGAAGCCCTACTTTTCGTGGTATTTAGAAAATAATAATTTGTTCCTGCACAGCCCTTCTAAATATATCAGTTATCTTACCATACCTAGCATTTCATCTCCAGCACTCCACTTGAATGTCATTTTTATTCGCGTCGAAAACCATAACTTTGCTCTTACTAGAACTGATCTGTAAATTCAGTTCTGCTGAAATAGCTAACAGTTTATCTTTTTTTTTCTTTATTTTTTTAACAGGAGCGAGACAAAGAAATCCTAATTTTTATTTTCTAAACCTGAGTGAGACAAAGAAATTATGACCGAATCATCGGCATATGCTCACATCAGACAAGTTCTATTACCAGTTTGCAGTCTGTATGAGAGTCATCAAGGTTTACAAGCTTATAATTGATATACAAGCAGAAAAGTGTAGGAGTGAAAATGCAGCCCTGTTTATCCCCACTTTTGGCACAAACATTCCGTAGAGCTGTCCCCCCACTCCTACCCAAACTCTAGCCCATGTATCACTGTAGAATTCTTATGATTTCAATTACTAATGGCTGTATACCTCACTTATACATTTTTTTCAAAGCATATTATGTAAAATCCTGTCAAACACTGTGCTATAATCAATGAAGGCTGCATATACAGTATTTTCTTTAATCTTAAGGAGACATATTTTTCTATCAGATGGTATAAGACAACACAGTTATCGCTAGTGCTGATACTGTAAGAGTAGTCTCCACAGCCGAATTAATGTTATTGATTGTGATTGATCAATAATATATTAAATCATCTCCCCCAAATGAACTTATTTACAGGGGTCCAGCACATGAATAATATATTTAAAAATCTCCCCAAAATGAACCATTTACAGGGGTTCTGCATGTAAATAATATATTTAAAAATCTCCTCAAAATGAGCCCATTTATGGGGCTCCTGCACATGAGACACTCTTTGCAGAATTAGTGCGTCTCATGCGCAGATTGAAGGAGCAGTCCAGTTTGATCAGAAATACTCTTTTAATCTAACATGGCAATCTATGGGATCAGCAGAGCTCATTGATACTACATTCCAAATCTTACTTTCAATCCATTCCATTCTTCCTTGTTATGGGTATTTACATGAGTGCAGTAAATCACAGTTTGCCTCTCCCCTTCCCAGGGATCAAGCATATGTTTCAAGATCAATCAGCAAATTCAGTAGTTAAATAAAAATAAGAACTGCTCAGCCCTTAGCTACTTTGTGTATTCTTTTATTTTTACAATACCATACATCACCTCTGAAGCAGGGCCATCATTTGTGGCCAGCTCTGTGACATTTAAGGCTGTGTGGTGGTCTAAATATAAAAACAGTGATATTGCAAATTGATACCATACTGTATCTTACATAATTTTTAAACTAATTTATTTAAACACACATGCACACGCACAACTTCCCTGTCTGTGAACTGCAAGAAAAACAACACCTCGAATAAAATAAAATTGAAATGATGTTATCTATATACAATTCCTCATTGTGCATCATGATTAATCTTATGTTGTGTGTATACATACTTTCACTATTTTATTATAAAACAGTGGCTAACAAAGGAGCATTCTGATTGGCTGACTACAGTCTAAAAGGGTTATGTTAATGACTGGAAACCCTCAGATACAGTACAGTACAAGTCACATTAAACTGTTCCATTAACTCACTGGTGTAGCATTTTCGTTTGTGATTCTATTGCAGTGGCAGCTTGAATTGTTGAAGCTTTTAATTCTTTTCCAACCCATTCTTCGCTGCCTATTCAACTCACTTGTACCTGTTTAGTGATATGGCAATAGCTGTTTTGCAATGTTTATGCAAAGCATTTTCATGGCATTGTTTATAAATATCACAGCTTTCCTTAAGAGCATTGTTTATAAATATCACAGCAGTCCTTAGGAGTTATTTAGTCTGCATTTTGAAATGAAACTCATAAGCACTCAGCTGAAAATAAAGCGTATAGTCCTAACAGCTAGTTGCAGACCAGTACTAAACTTTTAATAATTCATTGACTTAAACACTGCACAGATTAGGAAACTCATTGAACAATGCTACACCAGTGAGTTGAGGGAACAGTTTAATGTGACTTGTACTATAGAACTATTAGAATTTTAACTATTTAGTATTCATTTGAAAAATATGAAAACAGGTTTTTTTTTGCATTTCAAATATTAAATACAATGAACAATACTCGCGGTTTCGAGTATTGCAACTGATACAGTAAGCAATCATATAAATCAGTTACTTTACTCTGCTGCCATTAGTATGAATAAGAAGGACACATATAAACAATTCATCTAAATAGTTCTAAATTACAGCTTACTGTAAATGCACAGGTGCAGCAATGGTCATGGACTACCACCTGAAATGTTAAAAAATGCCCAGTGATGGGAAGCTTGTGCATTTCCACAATATAAATTCCACCACATCCATTTACTGAGTGCAGAAAAGTACAGTCATGGTGCATAATTATAAATAGGTTAAAACCACATGCAAAAACAAGACCAGCAAACAAAGTCTTTCAAAGACTATAGACACCAGCTGGCAACACTGGCTAATAAGAAATACAAAATCACTCATATCCCCATAAAGCAAAGCATCATGGGTTATATGTGCAAATCACCACAGAATATTATGCTAGTTCAGCTTTAAGCAGAAATGTGTGGTTCCAAAAGGCCCCATACACAGTCTGAAAAGGGTGCCAACAGAAGACACAGGCATGTGTTTTGTCCTACCAGGACTCATCAGTGTACCTCGTCTATATGAAACCTCAGTGAAATGAACCAGCTACCCTAAGTTGGTCTATCTGGGTTATGTTGTGGTGAGCCCAATAAAAACAAAAAGCAAGCTAAAAGACAAAGAATCTCAGTGTGCAAGCACTGAGGCAAGGGTTACCGCAAGGGGCATTGGACGAGAAACACTCTAGTGGCCCCCACAGCAGTAACAGATTCCCCCATTACAGATCCAATATGATCACTAACCCCAGAGTTGGCAAATCTCTAACTGTAAGTTTCTTTTCACCATGTTGTTGACTGGCTAATGTTTTGCACTTGGGTCATCATCACAGCTGCATGACTGTGAATGGACTGTTCTTTTATACTCATGGTGATGATGTCAGAAGGGATCACTTTGTTTAACTGGATACCATCTCCAAAAAGTGACTGTGTTCTTTAAGTGATGATATTCAAAAAAAGCTTTGGTCCCTTGTGACAGATGAGCAACACAATTAAAAGCTGCCATTATTCCACAAGACAGGATGGATGACATCCCAGCACTGTAATATTCCTAGTGCTGTGTCTTGTGAAGTGCTCAGACCCCCATCTGCAAGAGTAAAAGAACAGCAAATTAAAAATGCATTACAAAATGGAATCCACATGATTGATAGATAATAAGGCAGAATACTTATAGATGGGGACAGAGTATATGGGTGGTAGACAGGATGGGACAGAGAAGGAAGACACACAATGAGATATGAACAAGTAGGTTTTGGGATAGGGTTGAAGGAAAAAAAAACTTAGAATAAAATTACAAAGATTATAGTAAAGGCACACTCAGTTATATACATTTCAAAAGACAAGTCTCTCTCTAGGCATTCAATCAAAATACCGTAATCACAGGAGGTATATTAAGAAGATTATTTCAAAAAAGGTTTGCGTTCAAGTTTGTCATTGTCTATTCTTGCCATTTTTCCATCACATAGGCTGTATCTTCCCTTTGTATGGCCCTCAGATGGTCCCCTAACCTCTGTTTCATTTTTCTTTTGGTGAGGTCCTTATAAAATGCCTCATACTTACAGCTTCAGAGTCACATGTTACAAAATCTCTCAACACAATATATTTGCCATCTCTGGAGTTAGTGATCATATTGGTTCTGTAAAGGGGAAACTTGCTACTGCTGTTGTGGCCACTAGGGGTTTTTGGTGACTGATTATACTGTCTTATTGGTTGAAAGCTGTGTGCAACCTTATATCCTACATTTCTTGCCCTCCTCTATGCCACCCTAAATGGTCTATTGCCAAGGTCTGCAAGGGATAGCCCACTTCTAACTCTAAGTTTATTTTCACCATGTTGTTGTGTGCCATATGTAGTTACAAAAGTCAATTGGGGATCCAGGTTTTGTTCTTTTCTAGTCTGTTTACTATCCAGTACATTTTCTCTACTCAATTGGTCTACACTGTGTTTGACTCTGGTTAAGAAATGTTCTGGGTAACCCCTCTGTTTGAACCTCTGGATCTTATTTTCACATTGCAGTTTATTAGCGCTGACATCAAACCCATTTTTCTTTTTTAATTATTTATTTTTTTATTTTTTGATATATCGGTTTACAACCTTTGAGCCAGAGGCTCATTTCCAAAGGTACCTTGTCACATGTAAGACAGAAGCTAATGCAGAGAGGGTATAACAACAGTTACATGGAGCATGTGCTACAGACATTTGTCACTGACATTATTTACAGTATTTGCAGTAAGTACAGGATGTAAATATTTTCAGACTTTATTTGCAATATTTGCATGATGATATTTACATCATCAACACAGCAGAGAGACATTATTAGCTTGAGAAAGCATCTAAACAGAGTAGTCAGTCCTGTTCATGGGTTTGGTATTATTGACGTAGGTTGCAATCCATAATGGACAATTTTCTGATAAACTATCCTTTAGTGATTCTGTTGATTGTGTGGCTGGGATGAAACCTACTGGCCAGTAGAATGCTATTGCAGTCAATGGGTGTTCTGTACAAATTAGATTTCATCTTACCATCACTGTGTTTCAGTATTAGAATTAGAGATTTGCCTAGTCAGCAAAATTTGGTCCATGAATTATTTCATGAATGGTGCTCAATTTGGGAAGTTCAACTCATAAAACTTGCCAGTTCATGGAGCATGGGTGAAATTTCACACTTCACTGCAAAAACATGGTGCGTACTAGTAACACCCTCCCCCAATTGCAGGCCCAAATATAAAAAATATATTAAATCTCTAGATGTGTAGTGGTCCCCAGCCACAACCCACCTAACTCACCTATCGCCAGCCCCCGTGTAAAACTAATTTTTTATTCATCTTGATTAAATCCCTGGTGTCTAGTGATCCCCCCTCACTGATCAATGGCCCCATTTTACATTGGGGCTGGCAATGGGGAGGCACTAGACAGTAAGGATTTCATTTATTTTTTTACACGGGGGACAGTAATCGGTGGGGAGGGGGGACCACTAGACACCAGGGAATTAATATATTTTTTTTACATTGGGACCATTAATTGGTGAAGATCTGGGGACCACCAGATACCAGAGATCGAATATATTTTTTTTTTATATTGTGAACAGTGATCAGTGGGGAGGGGACCACTACACCAGGGATTTCCATCAGATAAGCATTTCCTGCTTATCTACACCTCCCAGCTTAATCCTCTGAAAATGATACAATATCACAAGCGGAGGATTGTGATGTCAGGTGTAGACAATAAGTCAGAGAAGAGGATGTCAGGCAAAAGTGGTCTAGTTTTCAAGTTAATGTACATAGATATAAAAGTATGGACACTTAAATACAGAAATTATATGAAATATAACATAAAATGTGCCTAAAATTATATTTTTTGAAGTTTCCAGCAGGGCATCAGAGGACCTTAAAATCAACAACCAGTATCTATTATGTCAATTCCAGTGCAGCATATTTATTCATTCAGGTGTTGATCTTTAGCTCTGTGACTATCTACCCCAAGTGTTTGGAGAGTGCAGCCATGGTTTAGTTTACTAACTCTTGGATTGGTTGTCATTTTTTTTTCTGTTCTTGGTTCATTAGCCAGTGGACCTATGGGGTGGGGGAGGAGTATCTATACCCAAATCACAGGTATGAACTGCTAGTGGTGTAACCATTTGTGAACTCCCCATAGTAAGGTTCTAGCCTACAGTATAAGCTTTCAGAAATCAGAATTTGATTTTCTTTCATTTGTAGCACAAAAGTGTAAATAAACATTCAGTGTATTGCAATCTGTGATCTCTGCTTTGCTTTTTCATTCTTCATTTTTTTGTTTATTTCCCCAGGGTAGCCAAGATGCAGTGCAACACTTTCTTTCCAGTTGGTTCCTGCTTTTGACCCATTTTGCATCTGGGTACATTGGAGCACTGAGAGGTTAATAACTTTCCCAAGGTCGCAAAGTGTATATTTGGCTGTTGTGGGGTTTGAACGTGCAATCTTCCCAGTTCCCAAGTTGGTGGTCTAATCACTAGACCACCCTGTATATGTTGGCAATGTATCTGTACCCACTAAAAGGCATCTTAAAACACAGAAATATAGAATTTGATGACAGATAAGGACCACTTGGCCCACCTAGCCTGCCCATTTCTCTACCTAACAGATAAGCTGCAGATCCTAGTTAACCATAAGCCTACTTGCTCCTACCCCCACTAGAATTGCCTTATGTCTGCCCCATGCATTCTTGAATCCCCCCCCCACTGTTTTTAACTCTATGACCTCCACAGGAAGGCTGTTCCATGCATCTACAACACTCTCTGTGAAGAAATACTTCCTCACATTACCTCTGAGCCATCCACCCTCTATCCTCAAATTGTGCCCCCTTGTTCTTGCACATCTCTTTTTCTGAAAGATGCTACCCTCTTGGACTTTGTTGATTCCGTTGAAGTATTTGAAAGTTTCTATCATGTTCCCCCTCTCCCTCCTTTACTTGAGGCTATACATCTTAAGCTCCTTTAGTCTTTCTTCATATGTCTTCTGGTACAGACCCTGCACCATTTTGGTTGCCTCCTCTGTACAGCCTCCACCCTGTATATGTCTTTGCAGGGTTGTGGTCTCCAGAACTGTACACAGTATTCCAGATGTGGTCTTACCAACTGTCTGTACAGAGGACCAACAACGTCCTGTTTTCTACTGGTGAGGCCTCTCCCTATGCATCCCAATATCCCCCAGCCCTCCTTACTGCCTTCTCACATTGTTGGCCTACCATTAAATCATCTGATATGACTACCCACAGGTCCCTTTCCATTTTTGTTGTTGTCAGTATCTCACCCCCCATTGTGTACTTTTCCCCTGAGTTTTTGTTTCCCAGGTGCCTTACTTTCCACTTCTCTGTGCTGAATCTATGCTGCCATACATTTGACCATACCTCCAACCTTGCCAAGTTCCTTTTCATCCTATCTACTCCACCTTGCGTATCAACCCTGTTGCAGATCTTTGTGTCATCTGCAAAGAGACATACTTTTCCTTCCAGGCCCTATGCAATGTCACTTATAAAGACATTAAAAAGGACTGACCCCAGTACTGAACCCTGCGGTAACCCCACTAGTAACTCTCCTTCCTTCACTGTGGATTCCATTTACTATTACCTTCTGTGTCCTGTTGCCCAGCCAATATTTTACCCAGGCTACCACCTTGGGACCCACTTCCAGGTGGGCTAATTTGTTTATTAATCTTTTGTGCGGGACTATGTCAAATGCCTTGCTAAAGTCTAGGTAGGCCATGTCCACAGCCCCTCCCTGGTCTACTACTTTGGTCACCTAGTCAAAGAAATCAATTGGATTTGTCTGACATGACCTTCCTGCTGTGAATCCATGCTGCCTTGGGTCATGTGCCCCACTGGCCTCTAGGTATTCAACAGTTCTTTCCTTTAGAAGTGATTCCATTATTTTCCCTACCACTCAGGTCAAACTGATAGGTCTGTGGTTTCCTGCCTCTGTCTTGCTCCCACGTTTGTGAAGGGGAATCATAACTGCCCTCATCCAGTCCTCAGGTACCATACCATCCTCTCATGATTATTAAAAAGGGTAGTCAGTGGTGTTACTAGTTCTTCCCTTAGTTCTTTTAGAATTCTGGGGTGAATTCAATTAGGCCCCATTGCTTTATCCACCTTCAGTTTTAAGAGTTCTTTCAGAACCCTTTCTTCTATGAAAGGACTAATATCAGCCCCCTATCCAGAGTGCTTCTATTGACTGGATTAGGAATCTCCCCCTGCTTTTCCATTGTGAATACAGAGCAGAAGTATTCATTCGGTATCCCTGCTTTTTCACTGTCACTCTCTGCCCAACCACCTTCCTCTTAATTCAACCTCAGTATCCCTGCCTTAGTCTTTCTTTGCTCCCTAATGTACCTATAAAATGTTTTATCCCCCTTTTTTAACTGAGTTGGCTGTCTTTTCCTTGGTTTGGGCCTTTGCTATTCTGAGTGCCTTTCCCGCTCCCTTCAGCTTTAACTGGTACAGTTCTCTGTCCTGCTCCTTCTGTGTTTTCTTATATTTCCTGAATGCTATCTTTTTCTCCCTAACCTTCCCCTCCACTTCTTTTGAGAACCATAGTGTTTTTTTTCTTTCATTTTGGTTTATTTGCTTCACACAAAGGCGTGTTGCCTCTGTGATGGCAGTTTTGATGTTTCCCCATTGTTGCTCCACCCCACCTTCCTGCATGTTTGCTAGTGCTTCTCTGAGGCACACTCTCATTTTGACAAAATCAGCCCTCCTGAAGTCCAATACCTTCCCTTTTGTATGGTTTGACTCTACAGCTACATTTATCATGAACCATGCTGTTTGGTAGTTGCTTGTTCACAGATGACTACCCACTTCAAGATCGGAGATCCTCTCTCCATCCCCATTTGAGAGTATGAGGTCTAAGATTGCTCCCTCCTCAGTGTGCTCCAAAACTAGCTGCCTGAGGTATGACCCCTGTAGGGTATTGAAAATGGCCTTGCTCTTGGATGTGGCTGCAACAAAGGTGCTCCAGTTAACATCTGGCATATTCAGGTCCCCCATCAGCAATATCTCTCCTTTCTCTGCCATCCTGATAATGCCTTCTATCATTTGCTTGTCCATTTCCTCCCCTTGAGATGGGGATCTGTATACAACCTCTGTGCAGATTGTAGTGCCATCTCCAGTCTCCAGGGTGACCCACTATGCCTCCTCTCCTACCTGTTTTCCCTTTAGTTTTATTGCTTTGATCCCTTCCCTTACATAGACAGCTAGTCCTCCTCCTCTTCTTCTTCCCTCCCTGTCACTTCTGTAGATTGTATACCCTGGTATGCTGACATCCCAGTCATGGTTATTTGTGTACCATGTTTCTGTGACTGCCACAATATCCAGGCATCCCTCTTCCATCAAGGCCACCATTTTGGGGAGCTTTTTACCTAGACTGTGGGCATTGGTACTCATTACCCTCCATTCATTTTTTTATGGCTTTATTTCTTTTACCTCACTAATTACCCTGATTTTATTTGGGGGGGTGCTAGGATTTCCCTTCTTCTTTTCAGTGCCTCCCCTTTGGCTAGTTTAAATGCTTGCCAATGAAGCATTTAAACCTATCAGCTAGGATCCTGGTTCTCCTCCTAGATAGATGCAGACCATCATGCCAGTATAGGCCTGCATCCCTCCAGGTGGAGCCTCAGTTCCTAGTGAAGCCAAATCCCTGAGCTCTGCACCAGTTTTTCAACCAGTCATTGAATCTCATGGTACAGAGTACCCTAGCCTCATCTGTGCTATAGACAGGTAGCACTTCTGAGAAAGTTAACATCTGTGCTACTTGTCTAAAGTTCCCTCCCCAACTCCACAAACTCCTGTTGCACTGCTCTGATCCCATTCTCAGCCAGATCATTTGTCCCTAGGTGTACAATGACACTCAGCTTACTCCCCCTTGCAGTTGCTCCCATGATCCTGAGGAGTCATTTCCTGTCCCTCCAAGTAATAGTGCCAGGCAGGCACATTACCTCCCTTTCCCCACCCTCCCCCAGTTCTACCCCCTAATAATTGAGTCCCCCACCAGGAGTTGTTTCCTTCCCCGAGGGGTCCTGTGCCACACTCCTGTGGGTCTTCATTGTGGAGGTTCCCAACATCATCCTTGGTCTCCACTGTGGGTGCCTCCATAGAGGAATCATGCTCCACCAGAGTGGTGAATGAATTGTGGAGTGGCACAGCTGGAGGGATGCACCTCTGTTCCACCACCATCAACATCCCTGAGCCCACCGTGGTCCAACCATTCCTCTTTCTTGGCAACCTCTGATGTAGTGGTGGTAGCCTGGGTGGTCCCTTGTTGGGGGGAGCCAGTTTCCTTAATCCTTTCCAGGTCAGCATGGAGATGAACAACCTCCTCCCTCAGACCAGAGAGGTGCCTGCAAATAGGGCAGCAGCGCAGTCTCCAGAATGTCTCCTGGAAGACTGCTGCTCCATAGCCAGTGCATTGCATCACTTCCCACATGTCTGTGCCCCTTCCTGTTACAGATGTTTTTCTTTTTTTGTTGTTCTTGTTTTAGTGTGTGCAAGTTTGTGAGTGTCTCTACTCCCTATTCAGTGTGCTGTGCCTTTAAGGATATGAACAGGTGTTTGTTGTTCATTTTGGGGAAGTAATGTTAGAACCCCTGCTGTAAAGGAAGTTATGCACTTGGGGCAGGTGGGGTACGGGGCAGGGTGAGTGGGAGTAAACCTGTGCCCTCCAGAAACAGTCAACTACAGCTCTAACCCTTCACCCCAGGGAATGACTTCCCTTCCTTTCAGACACCTATTTGACAGAGGTAAAGTAAGACACAGTGTCATAATGTCACATGCCTAAATCACACTGCCAATACAGTGCAATTTATGCCATGTGGCATAAATCTTTTTTCTGTTGGGGGTATGTACCCCCCAGATCCCCTCACACTAAAGATTCTTATCTCCAGGGGGAGGGGTACAACTCAAGGAACACACAGAGACTTAAAGAAAATAGCATTTCTGGGACCGGAACTCAAACCCAGTCACAGACGCAGTGCCTGGGTTCCTGCTGCTTTGGCTCTGTCCAGTGAGTCATGGAAGATGCTCAGCAGAACCCACTTCCAGCAGAGGTCGTATCCTCTGCCTGGTAGTGTGTGAATGGTGCAATACTGTGTACAGCAGTATATGTGGTATTGTACCATTCACTGTCCTAGGCAGCACTATTATGGGTTAGCTACAATGTCGTACACTATTAAGCGTACAACATTATGATCCAGTAGGGTTAAGTAACAGGTCTAGTCACAAATGACTGCAAATATATCCCAGCTACAGTTCCTCCCTGGCAAATTAAAGTTAAACTAAGAAAACAACCCCCAAACCACAGAATAAATACTAGTTACTTACACGGGTCCAAAAAGTAAATAATTCAGTTCAGTGTACTCTAGCAAATAACCTCCTTGATTTAAGGAAGCTTTGGCTGTCTCTCTCTCTCTCTCTCTCTCTCTCTCTCTCTGTCTGTCTCAGCAGAGACCACAAATAACTCCTGTTTTAATTCCACAGTTCAAGTAGGCCACTTTTAGCTCCTCCCCTTAACAGACACCTATTTGACAGAGGTTAAGTAACAGGTCTAGTCACAAATGACTGCAACTATCTCCCAGCTACAGTTTCTCCCTGGTAAATTAAAGTTAAACTAAGAAATGTCAACCCCAAAAACAGAGAATCCATACTAGTCACTTATACAGGTCCAAAAAGTAATAATTCAATTCAGTGTAGTCTAGTAAATTACCTCCTTAATTTAAGGAAGCTTTGTCAGCTCTATCTCTCTCTCTCTCTCTCTCTCTCTCTCTCTCTTTCTCACTCTCATATTAGTTTATTTCTCTAATGCATTTATATTGAGCAATGGGAAAAGCCAAAATCAGTGATAATGTATCTATCTAAAATATCTACAGGTATATTGGGTCAGCAAGGTCTTTGACACTGTACCACAAGAAAAAACATTTCATAATAGTAAAACAATATGGAGTACACAAAGTGTATGTGAGGTAAATAGTGAATTGCATTAACACAGTCAGTGGTGCTACTCATTAAGATGGGTCCAGAGTAAAATAATAAAATGGTGTTTACACAGAAACTAATACTCCTATCTGTTATCAATACTGAAAAAAATGTTTAATAAAAATAGGAGTGGCAGTACATCCATACAAAACATACCATATGTGCAAGCAGGCAGAAAGTGCAAAATACAAAAGATGGATGGCCCTCAGACTCCACCAACCCATGTGAACCCCTAGCCAATTGACTGACATGTTGGAATGAGAAAGTCATAGTAGATAGTCACCATTCAGAGTGATTGAATTGGGGGTCTTTGCTACAGCCACTGTTCTTTAACATATTTATTAATGACCTGGAGGAGGGAGTCAGACCCATGCTTCTGAAGTTTGCTGAGAACACTAAATTGGCATAAAGGGTGGACAGAGTGGATGGGGAGGATTCATCACAGGGTGAACTGCATAAATTTGGGGCATGGGACAATAAATGGGGTACTATACCAAGGGGGGAGGATGCTGGGTTGCACATGCACTCAGTGTGGTGCAATAATGAACATCACAAGATAGGAAAAGGATTTAGGGGTAATTTTGGACAGTACACTGATGGCAGATAGGCAGTATGCTGAAGTCAAGAAATCAAATGTAAAATTGAGATGCAATAGGAAGGGGTATAAGGAACAGGTCAGGAGAGGTGATCCTCCTCCCATACAAGGCCTTAGTTAGTCAGCACTTGGAGTAATTTGCTCTGTTTTGTTCAGTCCATTACAGAAAGGATATTGAAAAAATGACGGGGTTCACTGCAGGCCATAAAGCAAATCAGTGGCTAAGGAGGCAATCACTTTTAGGAGAAACTGTACATACTCACATTTTCAGCCTAAACAGAAAAGGCTGAGTGTGGACATTATCACCAAATACTAAAAGGCATAGACAGGGTGGAGTATACCTTTATGTCCGTAAAGTTTTCACATATCACATAGTTTGGTGCATACCCCTTTAGCAGAACTAGAGGCCATGCACTCAAACTGAACGGTGGCAGAATATATACACACATTAGAAAACATTACTTGGGACTTCTGGCATAGATGGGAAGGAGATGACAGCCTCTTTTGAGCTTTGAACCTCTTGAACTTTTTAACATTTCATTTCTTCAGTTTTGCCCCTTGACTACTATTATCTCTGCTAATCAATTTGTTGAGTTGGACTTTGATCTACCGTGCTGATCTGAATTTAAATTGCTGTCATCTGCTTACTTGTTAGAGCACTGCGTCATTTCTTGCTTTGGGTCTACCCCAACAGTTGCCATAGCGACCAAGGAATCTCCAGTGCTGCTGAATCAAGAGGACATTTCTTATATTATGTTCATGCCTCAATCCCTAGTACAGGACATTCCTGCAATAAAAATTTCTGTTTCATGTCTTGATGACAGAGTGGAGGCCACTGAACAAGAAATCATGGAAGTCAAGGTATTCACTATGCAGATGGAGTCATCCATGGCCCAACACTCCAATAAAATTGTATCTCTTCAACAACAAGTCCAAGTTCTTTCCCTTAAGTTGGAAGACCTTGAGAATGAAGGGAGACATAATAATCTCTGGATTATTGGGGTCCCTGAGAGGACTGAAGGTAGAAATGTGTGTGAATTTTTGCAGCAATTTATACTCCATATGCTAGATTTCTACTGGGATACCCCACTTGCGATGGAGAGGGCTTATAGGTCCTTGGGGCTCTGGCCAGGCAGGGCAATGCATCCTCACCCCATAATAGCTCATTTCCTTCATTTTTTGGTGAAAGAACAAATTCTCTGGCTTGCAAGGGTATGGGCCCTCTTAAGTGGCAGGGTCACTCAGTGTACATCTTCCAAGATTTCTCGAAAGATGCAGCAGCAAGGAGGAAGGCATTTGCACCTGTTAGAAAAGAACTGGCACAACAGCAGATTCAGTATTCTGTGAGGTACCCAGCAGTGTTGACTGTTCTGTGGGAAGGAAAATGGATGTTATTCGAGTCACTGCAAGAGGCACAAAGATTTATTTTCTCTGCAAAGAGCTCCCCAGGCCCTTCTAGCGCTACTACTATGCGTGTCAAATTAATCAACAATGGGTCCAACAGCTCGATCCTCTCAGGAGCCCAACACTGCCCCAGCTACTGATGAGAATGCTTTTCACCCCTTTTTGATGCTCCATGAGAACCAGGGTTGAGGGCAGGTAGGGACTTCAAGGCAGCTCTGAAACTGAAGTGGATAATTGGCAAGGGCAAGGCAAGGCGACGGCAACATTTATTTAAAAACGTCCAATCCCAGAGGCTCTGGGCGCTGTACAAAATGAATAAATGCATCTTCAAAATAAGAAAACAGATACATAATACATTTAAATACAAAAATAATAAATAAAAATAAAAACACATCATATAATATTCATATTCAACCAAATTTATCAATTCAGTCTTGAAATGCTTGGGAAAATAGGAGGGCCTTCAGGTGGGCCTTGAAAACCTCCAAAGTAGGGCCCCCTTAACCCCAAGTAGCTGTGAATTCCAAAGGATGGGGGCGGCAACACTAAAAGTTCTGTCACAACAGATCTTAGCCTCGTCCAAGGAATCGCCAGGGGGCCCCTACAGGAAGAGCTGAAGGGGCAGACAGAGAGAGCAGCTACTAGAAGGTCTGACAGATAACCAGGACCCTGCCCATGTAGGGCCTTATAGGTGAGAAGACCCACATTAAAAAGGATCCTCCACCTAACCGGCAGCCAGTTCAATTCACGCAACACTGGTGTAATATGGCAACATTTTTGCTGCCCAGTAAGTAACAGGGCAGCTGCATTTTGCATTAGCTCTAGTCTTTGGAGAGGTCCTCCTGTGACCCCGAGGTAGCGCGCATTACAGTAGTCAAGCCTTGATGTAACTAAGGTATGTATCAAGGTGGGGAGATCCAGAGGCGGAATGAGGAGCTTTATCCTGGCGATGTTTCTAAGGTGGAAAAAAACAGGAGCAGAACGTGGAGGATATTTGCACCTCCACAGTCAAATTCCTGTCCAAGATGACACCAAGAATTCACACCCAAGAGGAGGTCTTCAATGAAACAGATCCTAAAACCAGTCCAGTCACTGATTCAGAGGTCATCCCATCATTCACTCTGTTCGACTTCACCACCAATACCTCTGTTCAGTCACAACCAGCTGGTGGCCATCCAGTCGTTAACCTCAGCAAGGTAGCTGTTCAGCACATCCACCACATTGGATGTTCCTGGGGCAAAGGAAAGGTATAGATGGGTATCATCAGCATAGCAATGAAAATCCAAGTCATACTTCCTAATGAGCCCTCCCAAGGGTAGAATAGACACTGCAAACAACATTGTGGCCAGTACAGAGGAACTCCTCAAGATAGGAGGCTAGGTGTGGAGGAGAAATTCTCCATCACAACCCACTGCATCCTGTTGGTAAGAAAGGACTCAAACCAGTTGATGACAGTACAGGTGAGTGCACAGAGCTCCCTAAGGTGGTCAAGCAGCACACAATGGTCCACAGTGTCAAATGCTGAAGACAGATCAGGAAGAACAAGAATTGTTTTATCCCATCGGTCTCTCGCCATGAGGACATCATTCAGCACCTGAACATGCACAGTTTCTGTGCTGCGCCTAGCCCAAAACCCTGACTAGAAAGGTTCATACAACTCATGAGTCACGAGGTGCTCTTCCAACTGAAGCACCATTACCTTCTCTACTACCTTTGCCAAAAAAGGAAGGTTGAAGATAGGTCAGTAATTTGCCCTGACCTCCTGGTCCAAAGATGATTTCTTTAAGAGGGATCTCACCAATGCCTCCTTCTAGGCATCAGGGAAGACCCCCTCAAATGAGAAACACTGGACAATTAGAGCAAACACCACCGTGCCAACGGTGTCAATGCATCTCATCAAGAAATGCATCAGCACCGGGTCCAGTTCGCAAAAGGTGTGCTTCAGATTGGTTGCCACCTCCATGACTTCACTTACCTCCACTGATCTAAACTCCCCCCAACCAGGCAGAGTGCACTCAAAACACTTCAAGTGACCACTGACAGCTTCGACATTGCTGAACGAAGAAACCACCTGTCAGTTACTGGACACTCTGTCCGAGAAGAACCGAACAAACTCTTCACATTCAGCATTAGTAAAAAACATCTTCAGCTGTAGACATGCAGGATGACGTAGCCTGTCTACAGTCCAAAAAAGTATAGCTGGTCGGTTCTTCCTGGCAACAATCTCCCTGGACAGGAACACTGCCTTCTTATGGTTGATTGCCCCCTGGTATGCATTATAATGTACACGCAGGGCCAGTTTGTCCCCCTCCATACCGGATCTTCTCCAGCAGTGCTCTAACCTCCAACCTTTCCTCTTCATCTCCCTGAGATCCCCATCATACCGTGGAGACCTCAGGTAGGAAGATTTGGGTCGTACACGGACAGGTGCAAGGGGGTCAATGGTGTTGGATAACACCTTATTATAGGTGTCAACCCCAGCACCAATGCCTCTGACACATGCTTCACCCTCACTAGATAGATGAGCAGCCACCAAAAAACCCGCAGGGGTCAATCCCCGTAAAGGGCGACAGCTCATCATCTCAGTAGGGAGAGGGCATCCAGTGGGAGCCTGAAACATAAACTGCGCCACGCAATGATCGGATCAAACCACCCGATAAATCTTGAGATTATCTATTTCAAGTCCCCGTGAGTACACCAGGTCTAACATGTGGTCATCCTGATGTGTTGCGGCAGCAACAACTTGTGTCAGGCCCAGCGAAGACATAATCTGGAGGAGGTTACGACCATACCAACAAGATTTGTCATCAGCCCAAACATTGAAATCACTCAAAATAATACATCTGGGGGCTTCCAATGTTTTGCTGACAATGAATTCAGCAACCTCCTGCAGGAAATTCCCCACCATCCCTGAAGGACAGTAAATAAGGAAAATCCTGCAACTTGCACCCAGACCCCCACGAACAGCCACACATTCAAAAGAACCTGGAGTTCCCACTGGGTGCACAGTGAAGGCCAAGTCAGATCCAAAACAGATGGCTACACCACCGCCCCTACATTCCTCTCGGGGGCAGTGCACCACGGTATACCCAGGAGGAATGGCAGCCTCAAAAACTGGGCCCACATCATCCCCAGCACATGTCTCCATAATGCAAGCCAGACTGACAGAGGAAATCAAGTACGCAATAATTGAGGTCTTATTCCTGATCGATCTGGCATTGCATAGCATAGCCCTCATGGGATTGGTGGGTGATGCAGCCCCTCGGGTTACCAGACCAATCATTCTGGTGGATTCCCTGGGGATAGGCACCAAACATGTCTGACCTCTCTCATGTGCCCGCTGTAACCCAGGGCACCTTCTAGATCTGACAACCCCTATCCTACCTCCCTCCACTATGCATGGGGCACCCCGCTGCCCATGATCACCCCAGCCCCTCCAAATCCCCACCTTGTGGCAATGGGCTCATGTAAGAACTCTGGCCCCTCACGACAAGGCATTTTTTTTACTGAGGGATACATTGAACGATGGAACCAGGAAATCCTTTCCTTCTCCACCTTAGTCTAAGAGCCCAGCTGGATGGTCTCCTATGCCTGAACATAAGTACCCTCATCTGTCCCCTACTCTTCTGGAAGGTAGTGCAGGTCTAGCTGGAATGGAGTGGGCTGATTACAAGGAAGATGATCTGCTCACAGTCCTCTCTAAGGATTAGCACAATTGCCCATAGTCTTCTGATTCAGTATTGGTAACTACCGTCGTAAGTGCGGCAGGAGATTTGCTGATGAAGACTTCTGCGGCTGCCACTGCAGATGGACTTTCTATCTTGTCACCTGTACCTGGGCAGTAGAGCTTACTTTACCTTGCATAATTGTTAGACTGTGGTGTCTCATCAGTCAAACTAGGTGTTTTGGAGGGGCTCTGGTGTGTTTTTTTAAGTTGCACACGAGGGAATAGATTTATTTTTGTCATATAGATTCCGGACTGTAGGAATAAGCAGCTGATTTGGGATGCATGTTACTTATTATGCATGCATGCTTTCCTACATATTTCCTCTATATTTTCTCATATTTTTTATGGAGCCATCCTCCTCCTTCATTGTCACTATACTGCTTTACAGGGATAAGTGGGTCGAGCAGTGCCCCTTCTCCATCTGATTCTGGCTGTGTCGGCTATTTGACTGACTCCCAGATGATTAAGAAAAGTCCCTGGGTTGATCGCGACTGAGGTTCATGCCTCTCAGTACTGTGCGAGGTACTGATATCTCTATCCAGTGGTGACCAGTGCTGTAAGGTGGTTGTTAAACAGGAACTTCCCCAGTCCTTTTGACTTTCATGCATAAATTACCCCTTCTTGCATTGATTCTGGAATTGTATCTCATTTCTGTCAGCTGAAGTTAGTTTTTGCACTCTGAGCTGTTAAAAACTACAGGGTGTACCAGAGCTTCTATAGCAAGCCTGGGATTGCTGTGGGCCCAGGGTTGTACTGCTGACATCACTATAGGCAGAGTCAATTTCACAAAAAAAAAACATACTGACAAGGCATTTGGATTTTGGCATAATGCATTGCTAACAGGGTGTCTTGGGGAAGAGGAAACACAATGTGTACACTGAATAATGGTAGGTTTCCCTTGCAACATTGTTGCAACTGAACGGTACTACACATTGTGAGTCACTCCTCTACCCTACAGTGATGTCATCAGGAACTAACAGCCCAGCAGCTGAACAGAAAAGGCAAGTCCAGCAGGGCTCGCAAACAAATCCAAATTATGGAAGGCAGAGAAAACCTTTACCAAAAATAAATGCACACACCTTTTCAGGTCTAGTACCTCATATAATGACTATAAGCTGTAACTTTTTGGACTATCATGAAAGTTCCTCTTTAAGCTTACTTAGTTTGTGTTGGGCTTGGATGCCCACCTCCATGCCTGCTGAGGAGGGAAGGGGCATTGGCACGAGGTTGGTGATGGCCCACTTTCTCTCCCTCCTTAAACTATGACTTCTCCCATTATGGGGAATTTCTGTATTTTTACTTAATGTTTACTGTTACTGGTTTTGTGGGATGGGGAGTGAGGGGAGCTTTATAATCTTGTTTCTATTTCTATTGTTAGTGTTTTCTGTTTGAGGGGACAGGTTATGTTTAGGGGACGGGTTATACTTTTGGTGGGGTACAGTGGTAGTGCTTAGCTTACTGAATGTAACCATAGAGTGGGGTCTGTCTCAGGATGGTTTGTTCAATGGGTGGACTGGGTCGTAGGTTCTATTTTCCTCTCTGGTTGTTAATATGAAGTGTGCTGGTTGGTTGTTAGGTATCCAGCTGGAATGTGAAATAATTTATTGGATGTACTTGCCCTAGTGTGGGAAATAATACAGTATATAGCCTTACTAACCTAAGGTTATGTACTGTGTTTCTTGCTGTTATACACAAGCATGGCTGATCTACATATTGTTTCTTGGAATGTATAAAGCATTGATATCCCTGTTAAGCACTAAAAGGTACTTTCATATTTGCATTTCTGCAACTGTGATATAACCCTCATACAGGAAACACATTTACTTAAATGGGATGTGGCTAATTTGAACAGGGGCTGGGTGGGACGAGCTTTCTCTAGTTCTTGTGGTTCTAAAAAATGTGGGGTTTCTATACTGATCAAAAAGAGGTGTGCACTACAGGTGGAGAAGACTTTGGGTGGTAAGGAGGGTAGATGGGTAATGTTGTTAGGTAGATTAGATGGGTTGCAGGTTCTGCTTGTTAATTTTTATGCCCCCAGTGAAGACTCCCTTGTTTTTTTTCTCTCAGTTTGCCCAGGTCATTGACAACTGGTTTTGTTACCCTATGGCTTTAATCTTTGGGGGAGACTTTAATTTAGTAATGGACCCCCTCTTAGACAGAACTCCCACAGAAAAAGGTCCTCCTTCCCATCAGCATTCTATGGATATACTTCACCACCTATGTGTTGAATTTAAGCTAGTGGACTGTTGGCATATGTTTAACCCTGAAGCCTGTGATTTTTCACTTCAATCTCCCCATTTTCATACCTTTAGTAGGCTAGATTATTTTCTTTGCAATTCTTATATGCTGTCTGACCTGATGGAAGTTACCAACTTGCCCATTATTTTATCGGACCATGCTCCCATAAGCTTAGTTTGGGCACCTAAACAAAGTTCGCAAAGATCCTCCCGTTGGTGCTTTAGCCCTGATCTCTTTCGGTTAGGGGAGTTCTGCACATGGATGCAGAAGGAGAGTGATTTTTATTTTTTTTTTACAAATACTGTACATCTCTGGAAGTGTTATCTTTTACACTATGGGAGGCCTTTAAATCATGTATTTGGGGTTGTATTATATCATACACATCTTACATTAATAAAAAAGGAAAACTGAGGTGGAAGGCCTTATGGGTCATATTAAACAACTAGAATCTGAAATATATTAGACATTGGATGATTGTGGGTTGAAAATTTAGGAAGTCACATCTTGCAAGAATAAGCTGAATATTATACTTCAACAAAAAGCTCTCTGAGCCCTGTTTTTTTCTTCAGCAGTCATATTGAGAGCCCGGGGACAACGCCAGGAAACTTTTAGCCTACAGACTTAAACAGAGGTCTTTGGAGTCTCAGATCCCATACTTGGTGGGGGGTGGGGAGGTCAAATTATCACAGATGCCAGGCAAATTGCTAAACTGTTTAGGACTTACTGAATAGATCTATATAAATCATCTGTTCACCTGCAGCTGGAAGGTTATGAAGCATTTTTTCCAAAGTGTGCCTGCCCAAATTACCTTGGGAGCAGGCTTTGGCTCTCTAAAAGGTTATAGAAACATAGAAATTGCCAGCAGATAAGGACTGCTAGGCCCATCCAGTCTGCCCATAGGCCCTATACATTGTATGTGGCCACTGACCCTATGTGATCAATTGCTTTTCATCCCTCCCTCCCCTCTCAAGCTTCCCTTGTGCCTGTCCCAGGCAGGCCTAAACCCCTCCACTGTGCTTGCCCACACTATCTCCTGTGGCAGACTATTCCAAGTGTCAACTACCCTTTCTGTGTAGAAAAACATCCTCACATTACCTCTTTATCTGTCTCCATCCAATTTCATATTATGTCCCCTTGTTCTAGTGCTTTTTCTACACTGGAAAAGGTCCCTCACCTGCACCTTGTTTATGCCATTGAGGTACTTGAAAGTTTCAGTCATGTCCCCCAACTCTCTCCTGTCCTCCATTGAGTATATATTGAGGTTCCTTGTCTCTCCTCATATGTTTTGTGGTGCAAGACCTGCACCATATTTGTTGCCCTTCTCTGGATAGTCTCCACCTTATCTATGTCCTTGCACAGGTGTGGCCTCCAAAACTGCACGCAGTACTTCGGGTGTGACCTTACCAATGTTTTATACAATGACATCACCACCTCCCACCTCCTGCTAGTGATACCCCTACCTATGCACCCCAGCATGCCACTGACCCACCCTGCCACCTTTGTGCACTGCTTTGATACCTTAAGGTCATCAGAGATACTAACCCCACGGTCCCTTTCCTCTTTGATGACAGTCAACTCCCCCCCCCCCAACCTGCAGCTCTCTCCAGGTTCCCTCTACCCAGGTGTATTATTTTGCACTTCTTTGCATTGAACCTCAGTTGCCACATCTCTGATCATCTTTCAAGCTTTTCCTGGTCCATCTTCATTTTCTGCACCACTTCTGGAGTACCCACCCTGTTGCATATCTTGGTGTCATCTGCAAATAGGTAGACCTTTCCTTCCAACCCATCTGCAATGTCACTAATGAAGACATTGAACAGGACTGGTCCTAGTAATGATCCCTGTGGTACCCCACTGATCACCCCCCGCTCCCCAGATTCTACCCCATTTACCACTACCCTCTGTCTCGTATCTGTTAACCAGTTCCTAACCCAGTTCACCATGTTGTCTCCCATGCCCAGACTACCCATCTTGTTAATCAGCCTTCTATGTGGAATGGTGTTGAAGGTTTTGCTGAAATCTAGGTAGGTGACGTCTACCGCCCCTCCCTGACTTAGTTTCCTAGTCACCCAATCAAAAAAATGTATTAGATTCATTTGACGTGACCTTCCTGCTGTGAATCAGTTTTGCCTCAGATCCTGAGCACCACTGGATTCCATGTGTGCCACTATCCTTTCTTTCAGCAGTGTCCCCATGGTCTTTCCCAGCACTGTGGTGAGGTTGACTGGCCTGTAGTTCCCCGCCTCCTCCCTACTGCTGTTTTTGTGCAGTGGGACTACATGTGCCCTCCTCCAATCCTCTGGAATGACATCTGTGTTGAGTGATTCTGTGAACAGGGCCACCAGAGGTGCTGCTAGTTCCCTTCGCAGCACCTTTAATATCCTCAGGTGGATGTCAACTGGCCCCATGACCTTATCCACCTTCAGCCTTGTTAGTTCTTCCAGAACTCTCTCTACTGTAAATGGACTGGTGTCCTCTTCCTCATCCCAATTGCCTCTGCTACCTAAATGTGGTCCTTGACCCTCCCCCTCCTTAGTGAATTCTGATCAGAAGTATTTATTCAGTATTTCTGCCTTGTCCAGATCCACCTCCTTACACTCTTGCTTCTCTCCTTTGAGCATCACAACCCTCCACCCCCAGTTTCTCTTCTTTCACTCATGGGCCTATAAAATACATTATCCCTTTTGTTTACAGACTGTGCTAAACCCTCTTCTGTCTGCACCTTTATAGAGGTTCAGGTTCAGCACTTCACTTTATTAGTGGTTCAGCAGGCTATTTGAGACTTAGCTGGGGGCAAATTCCCAGGGTCTGATGGGCTCAGTTCAGATTTTTATAAAGCATTGGCAGTGACTCTCACCCCCTAGTTGTCAGACCTTTTTCATTCTACAGGTGCATCTGGCACCATACCCTCTTCTTTGCAGGAGGCTATAATCACCATCCTGCCTAAACCTGGGAAAGATCCTACCTGTTTGTGCTAGTTATAGGCCAAATTTCATTACTCAGTGTTGATTGTAAAAAATTAGCCCAAATTCTGGACACTCAGTTGGAATTGGTTTTGCCCTTTTTAATCAGTTGGTCTCAGTTTGGCTTTATGAAGGGGCGGCAGGGAGGCGAAAACCTTCGTGTGGTGCTTGATTTAAACATAGAAACATAGACTTTGATGGCAGATAAGGACCACTTGGCCCACCCAGTCTGCCCATTTCCCTACCTACTGGATAAGCTGCAGATTCTAGTTAACCAACAGCCTATTTCCTGCAACCCCCCACTATAATTGCCTTATGTCTGTCCCATGCATGTTTGAATTCCTCCACTGTTTTAGACCCCAACCTCTCCAGGAAGGTGGTTCCATCGTCCACCACTCTCTCCGTGAAAAAAATTTCCTCACATTACCCCTGAGCCGTCCCCTCTAACTTTAAATTGTGCCCCTTATTCTACACATCTCTTTTCTTAAAGATGCTACCCTCCTGGACTTTGTTGATTCCCTTGAGGTACTTAAAGTTTCTATCATGTCCCCCTGTCCCTCCTTTCATCAAGGGTATACATATTAAGCTCTCTCAGTCTCTTCATATGGTTTCTGATGTAGACCCTGCACCATTTTAGTTGCCTTCCTCTGGACTGCTTCCATCCTGTCTATGTCCTTGCGTAGATGAGGTCTCCAAAACTGCCGCAGTACTCCAGATGGGGTCTCACCAACTGTCTGTATAGAGGATAACCACTTCCTTTTTCTACTTGTGATGCCCCTCTGCCCCCCAGCCAGGGGCTTTCCCTACTGACTTCTCACATTGCATACCCACCTTTAGGTCATCTGATATGACTACACCCAGATCCCTTTCCATTATTGTTGTTGTTAGTACCTCCCCTGCTATTGTGTACTCTTCTCTTGCATTTTTATTTCCCAGGTGCATTACTTTGCACTTCTTTGCATGAATCTAAGTTGCCATATGTCTGACCATTCCTCCAACCTTGCCAAGTCCCTTCTCATCCTTTCTACCCCACCTTGTGTATCAACTCTGTTACAGATCTTTGTGTCATCCAAAAGGGCATACCTTTCCTTCCAGACCCTCTGCAATGTCACCTATAAAGACGTTAAAGAGGACTGGACCCAGTACTGAGCCCTGAGGTACTCCACTAGTAACCCCCCTTTCTTCAGAATGTGTTCCATTCACTATTACCTTCTGTGTCCTGTTGTGCAGCCAGTTTTCTACCCAGGCTACCACCCTGGGACCCACTCCCAGGCTGGCTAACTTGATTATTAATCTTTTGTGCGAGACTGTGTCAAATGCCTTGCTAAAGTCTAGGTAGGCCATATCCACAGCCTCTCCCTGGTCTATTACTTTGGTCACCCAGTCAAAGAAATCGATTAGATTTGTCTGATATGACCTTCCTGCTGTGAATCCATGCTGCTTTGGGTCCAGTGCCCCGCTGGCCTCTAGGTACTCAACAATTCTTTCTTTCAGAAGTGATTCCATCATTTTCCCCACCACTGAGGTCAAACTAACAGGTCTATAGTTTTCTGCTTCTGCTTTGCTCCCACTTTTGTGAAGGGGAATCACATCTGCCCTCCTCCAGTCCTCAGGTACCACCCCATCTTCCCATGATTTGTTAAAAAGTGTGGTTAGTGGTGTCACTAGGTCCTCCCTTAGCTCTTTTAGGATTCTAGGGTGAATCCTGTCAGGCCCCATTGCTTTGTCCACCTTGAGTTTTAGAAGTTCTTTCAGTACTCTTTCTTCTTTAAATGGACTGGTATCAACCCCACTATCCAGAGTGCTTCTACTGTTTGGTTTAGGTAACTCCTCCTCTTCTTCTTTTGTGATTTGATTTGATATAGATTGCCAGTAAAGACCCAGACTCAGATGCTATGGTGAGAATCAAAACTGAAAAAGTGCTTGGTTCTGTTGAATGGAATTATTTGTTTTTTGTCTTCACCAAATTGGGTTAAGTGTCTTTATTGAACCCCTCATGCAAGAGTGCTAGCTAATTTAATATTATCAGACTCTTTTCCTTTGTCTCATGGTATGAGGCAAGGCTGCCCACTGATCCCCCTTTTGTTTTGCTAATGCTTGAGCCTCTTAATCTAGCCCTGACACAGCACCGGGATATTTATGGTATTTTGGTGGCTAGTAAGTCATTTAGTACTTTACTGTAAGTGGACAATCTTCTTTTGATGCTGTCAAGGGTAGAGATCTCACTCCCAAGGGCTGGCAAAGTTATTGACTCCTCCACCTTTACTGCCACTCCATCCCCTAATGTACCCTTCCTTAATACCCTCCATGTGCCTGTGCCCACCTCAGTGTCACTATACTCCTTGAAAACCCCCAGTAACCTAACCTCCTTATTGAATGAGACCCTACCAACCCCCTGCTCTGCTTCTAACAAAGAACTTACACCTTTAACCCTTCCTCCTGCAGTGACAATAATTACAGTGCCCTGCTGATCCCCAACTCCTATCTAAGTGCTGCACTAGCAGCACAGCTCTCATCTCAGATCAGGTCCTAGAAGCTGACCCCTCCCACCAATGCCATTCAATAGAGGTTGGGGCTGGGGTGGGTGGCAGGACAAAATCCCTACAAGAGGGAAACTACCTTTACTACAGCTCAGCTCCCTCCCACGTTTGCCAAGTAAGTATGAATGCAGAGCTTTAAAGCAACACTTAAATCAGCTCCACTCTCTCCCCATGTTTACCAGTATAGAAAATTACCACAGAATTAACTTCCTTCCTCCAAATCTGTCTCCCTATTCACCAAGAACCCATCCGCATTCCCCAATCACCGAACCTTAGTAGGTGTCCTTCTGCTTTTCACCATCACGTCCTGCTGGATGGAAGGAAGCTGCTGAATCCCCACAGTTTCTCTGTTGTGCCTCAGTAAGCTATCGAGTCCCTGGAGCACTTCCACTACACCCAACTCTGAATCCCAGGAGCCCCCGCTATGCCCAACTTCACTTAATCCAATGTGGGCTCCGAGCCACTTGCTGGGGTTTTTAAACCCTGTCCTAAGTGGTGTGCAGCCTCCAAGAGTTGACCTGCTTGGTGCTCTTTTCCTGCTGTGTCACTGTAGGTCACCACCTTCTCACCTTGTCATCTACAAGATGTCTGGTGTGGTACCTGTGGGAGAAATACCCTTCAAGAAAAACCCTACAAGAAGCAAGCAGCACTTTACCACAGCTCACCTCCCTCCCTCATTTGCCAAGTAAGTACAAACACACAGCTTTAAATCAACACTTCAATTAGCTCAGATCCCACGCTATGTTTACCAGTACAGAAAACTGCCACAGAATTAACTTCTTTCCCCCAAATATGCCTCCGCAATCACCAAGAACACCTCAGTGTTCCCACAATCATCAAACCTTAGTAGGCATCTTCCTACTTTCCACTGTCATGTCCTGCTGGATGGAAGGAAGTCACTGAATACCCACAGTCCCTCTGTTGCACCTCAGTAAGCTGTTGAGTCCCTGGAGCACCTCTGCTGCACCTGACTCTGAATCTCTAGAAACCTTCCCCACTGAGCCTGACTTCACTCAACCCAATTATAAATACTTAGGTCCAATTGAACCTTTATAGAACAACCCAGATACTCAAGTGGGGGGGCTTCCATTTACTGGCGGGTATGGGAAGCGAAGGAGATATGTCGATCAGGTGAATAGCTTGAACAAGTATCGGGACTACTGAACCCATTTTGTATAATGCAGGAGGTTTTCAGCCTCCCTGTGCAGAATTTATGGAGAGACTGTATTTTTAGATTCTGCACACCCTTTCTTCTAAATTTTTTAAGAAATATTGGAATACTCATTCGGATTTGGTTGACCACCTCTCCAAATGGTTAATACTTCGCAAAGGCCACTCTAGTTTGTTGTGCAAAGTGTTCCAGAAGGCCACACTTCCTGACTGAGAACTGGCTAGAGTGAAATGGGAAAAGAGCTGCGAGAGGAGCTAGATTCGGTAAGATGGCTCAACTGTTGGGTAGAGGTGCATTGCGCTTCCCCCAGTCCCAGATTGCAGCTGATTCAAAAGAAAGTCTTAATCAGATGGTATCATACTCCAGTCAAACTAGTTAAAATGGGTCTTCTGGGACTGGATTCTTGTTAAAGCTATAATTAGGATGTGAGCACATTACATCATATCCTGTTGGAATGTTTGAGTTTACAACCCTTTTGTTCAGGTGTCATTGATTTTCTCAAACAAACTTTGGGTTTTTCTATACCGCTTTCTCCTAAATTTTGGATATGGGGAGATCTGGAATGTCTGGATGGTCAGACCTTGGAATGTAAAGGAGTACTTTATACTGCTTCCATGGAGGATAAAAGGCTTTTTCTTTGCCATTGGAGGTCTTCCAAGATTCCGACTCTATCCCAGTGGTTACAGGCAGTTTTAAAATCTGTCTCCTATTTTCAAATCATGTGCCAGAGGAGGAATGCTCTTCCCTAATTCTTTAAGGGGTGGGAAACTGGATGGTTCTTTTAGGGACTGAGGAGGAGGAAGACCCTTCCAATTCAGGGTTTTTAGTGTAGGGATATAGTTGCATTCTTACTTCTTGTATGTCTAATCTTTTTCTTTCCACATTGATATAGGCAGGACACAGTAGGGCTGGGCTTCTAACCAATACATTTGGTTTGTTTCATTATTTATGGAGGGTTTTGGTTATTTGTTTGGTTAATAAATATGTGCTATATTGTTATGTGATCTTTTTACATTCACCCCATGTTCTTGTTTTGTCAATGTTCACATGATGTTGTTGCTGTTGATCTTCAAACTCTCAGTAAAATGTTTGTATATATCAAAAAGAAAACATTACTTCACACTCAGGATGTTTAACATGTGGATTGGCCTGCCTGATGAGGTAGTGGATGCACAACACTGTTCAAGCTTTCACATCAGGATTAAACTGGTTTGTGATGGTGAGTAGCTTTGAGGATTACACATCATGAGGAGGTAGCAATCTGTCATGAGATGGAGTTATTTTTTGAGCTTTTTCCGATGAACACATGTTCATATCACATCAACATTTTCAATTTCGTTCTTTGATGTTGCCAAAAAAGAGGTTATCAAAAAACTTATGGAGCATGCTCAGGGCACCTTCTTTATTTCCTAAACATGATTTTATTCAAAGCCTTATGTAAAAGGTTTACCATTGGCTTATAATAATTTCAGGTTTCAACACTCAACCATTTTTTGTAGTCAAAAACCAAAAACAGTCCTCTAAGAAGCATATTTGCCTCATATTTTACATTCCAGAACATGCAATTGTCTACACTTACCCTTCCGATAAATTAATGTCTTGGAGAATCTTGGCTGGAGATTGTGCATACCAAATTTCATGTCATTCTGTCACACGATGGGCAAGTAATTAACACCCCAAAATAGGGATTTATCATATGACTGTGATCTCAAGTCAACAGTGGTGCTCAGTGTCATGTTCCTTCTTGTCAAGTCATGTCAGTCAGCACCTTAGGACATGAACTGGCAAGAATGGACAGAACCATCATTGCTAATCATTTAACTAACATGTGCTTGCTCATTATGTCTAGCCACCATTAAGCAGGTCATTGTGACAATAGTGTTTCAACCTGACTAGATAAGAAGAAACACACCTTGGGACATGAGTTGGGAAGAATGGACAGAGCCATCACTGCTAATGTTTTAATTGCCATTTGTTTCTTCCTTTCATTATGTCTAATCATCACTCAGGGCATTGTGACAATAATGTCACAACATGACTAGACAAGAAGGAACCTGTCACCGAGCTCCACTGTAACTACAGTAGAAGTCACATTAAACTGCTCCCTCAACTCACTGGTGTAGCATTGTTCAATGAGTTTCCTAATCTGTGAAGGGTTTAATTCAATGAATTAGTAAAAGTTTAGTATTGGTTTGCATATAGCTGTTAGGACTATAAGCTTTATTTTCAGCTGAGTGCTTATGATTTTCATTTCAGAAGGCAGACTAAACAACTTTTAAGGAATGCTGTGATATTTATAAACAATGCCAATGAAATGCATTGCATAAACACTGCAAAACAGCTACTGCCATATCACTAAACAGGTACAAGTGAGTTGAATAGGCAGTGAAGAATGGTTGGAAAAGAATTAAAGGCTTCAACAATTCAAGTTGCCACTGCAGTAGAATCACACAAAAAAAATGCTACACCAGTGAGTTGATGGAACAGTTTAATGTGACTTGCACTGTAATGTGATGCTACCACACTACTATAATATGTTGCAATAGATAATGTTAGATCACCCATTTGCAAAATGCAATTTGCTAATCTATTTTATTTGTTTGCAATTTTTGAGCAGGAAAGCCACACTAAGCTGTGATAACTTGTTTCCTGGTGTGTGCTGGGGGAGATTCCATGTACCTCTTTTATTGGCAGGGTAATGTTGGCCATGGCACTGAGGAAACTCCCCTATTCTTCTGCAGGGGGATCCTCTGACCATATTGCTGTCAGCAAGTTGTCAGACCATGGTGATGAAGGAGTAGGTGAGGATGATGCTAATCCTTTGGCTCATGTCCCAAAATTAGTTTTCAAAAGTTTATTGGAAATAGAGAGTTTGAGGATGTCACAAGGAGGTATGATGGCTGTTATGACAAATAATGAAGTACAGCAGAATATCTTGGAATGGAATAATGAGATGCAAGATTTGGAGGCACATAGCAATGAATTTCCAGTTAAAGTGAATAATGTTCTGCATACTTGTGATGGTTCTGTCTCCACAGATGATGCCTTAACTTCTAGCATAAAAGAAAGAAGCTAACTACTTTTTAGGATTCTGGCTGAGAAAGAAAGAGGCAATATTAACACCAACTACAGCACAAGGGGGAAAAGTGGTGAAAGATAAAAAATAAAAATGGCTAATGTAACTGAAGAACTGCCTGTATGCTCTGGTTCAGTCCTGAATGAAGTGCCAGGAAAAAGTATCACAGCTTCTGGAGGAAGCCGAGTGCTGCATAGAGGATGGATGAAGAACTCATCAGAATTCTCTGGTAGTAGTAACAGGTCACCAGAAAAGGCTTTGATTACTTCAGCATGGTTTCTGTCTTAGGAAGGGACAAATTAGGAAGCTGGGGTGAGTCTGATGGCAGCAGAGAATATAAAATGAATTACTCAGTTTAGTAGAAACATAAGTAGGCTTACGCCTATCTAGAATGTCTCCCATGACATCATGGGCATATCAATTGTCTCTATAGTTCCATCCTAGGAATATATCTAGTCTAGATTTAAACATGTCAAATGTAGTTGCATCGACAACAAAAGAAAGAGAATCTGCAGCAGTTCAATGGCTGGGTGACATACCTGGTATTTTGAATGCAGTGGCAGATTCATGAGTTTTGTCATACACATGAAAAATGACTAAACCTTTGGAATTTCCTGTAGTGGATGATATGGATGATACAGCTGATATAGCTGCTACAGGAACCACTGCTGCTGTAAGTACTGATTTGGAGGAACAGGATAAGCATATATCTTCAGTTGATGTCTCTACAGAGGATAAACAGTTATCTGCATAGCATGCAATGTTTGGATGCTTTAAGTATCCTGGGTCCCTTTCCCCCCACCATAAGTCAGATGGACTCTGAATCTGGCATTTTGATCTAAGTGAGACCAACTAATCTTAGACTGTATGCCTCATGTTTTCATGCCCTCATTCTTCCTGCTAAGAGACATACTGTTATACTGTCCATTTAAACTACAGAGGTGGAATTGATAAAACACCAGATAGACTCTTTGTGGCCTGAGAGCTTTTAAAAAGGTCAATGCAGTTTCAGGCAAACAATATCTATGTACTCATACATGTGAGTGGGGAGATAACTTTTTTTAACTTTGTTTATTAATTTTCATATAGCATACAAAAACAATATCCAGCATCCTCATACATGGCATTAGGTCCATTATACAATCATTATTATACTTACATTTGATATGTAATAAAAGGTAACCATATAATCTTTCATAGTAGAAAATGGGGGAACTCCCAGATAGACTAAGCCTTAATTTACTTAACAAATCTGCCAACCATCTTGACACTAGCTTTAAAACACCAAGAACTCTAGAACTTTTCTGGCTACAGTATACTGTACAAATAAAAAAAAACACCCCCATATGGTCTCTCTTCATAGCAATACCATTAACCAAACCTGCCTATAAAACTATTGCTATTCTCTTTCATGACAAAGGAGTTTCCATTACAGATATTACATTTTGAATAAAACAAAAACAAACTGTCCTGGATGATCCTGAAACAATTACTGACTCTGAAGGTATTTGGATGGGGGGTGGAAGGTGCAAGTAAATGTCTCCCAGAGTCCATCTTAAAGCATCTCCCAAATGTTATTTTTTTTTTTTGGGGGGGGGGTTGAGACTGTCGAGTCCTGTTCAATGCTGGGCAACCAAAGGCTTGTTACCAGTGTGACTCCAACAAACACCTAAGTGAAGCCTGTGATCAAGTCACATGCAGTTTCTGTGATGAGGTAGGCCATTCAAGTTTCCACTTCAGGCTACAATAAACAATTAAAAAAAAAAACATATGGTCTCTCTTCATATCAATACCATTAACCAAACATGCCTATAAAACTATTACTATTGTGTTGTATAACAAATGAGTATCCGCGTTACAGAAGTTATGTTTTGACTAAACAAAAACAAACTGTCCTGGAAGATCCTGAATCAATTTTCAACTCAGAAGTTATTTGTACAGGGGGGATGGAAGGTGCAGGTAAATCTCAATAAGACAGAGTTTAAGCTGTCCACACTCAGAGCTTAAAGCATTTTCCAAACAGTTTTTTTTTTTTGGAGGGGGTGGTCAAGACCATGGAGTCTATTCTATGCCAGGGAGCCAAAGGCTTGTTTTTTTTTTTGCCCCCGTCTCCACGGATGTTGCTGTCTTCTGGCGTATCCTCTGCTCACTCTGTCCACCCCCAGTGCCACTCAGGATACCACTAGATCAGCCCCCATGCTGCCTCAGACTCCCCCACCCCGGCGGGGAGGAGGGGGATTCCGGGATGCCCCTGTGCAGTCCATTAGTGTGTGTCGGAGAGTCTGGATGGTCCCCGAGAGCTGGATTATGGTGTCTGAGAGCTTGGATCCCCATCTATGCTGGCATCCATGAGGTCCTTTTTCCCCATGTTTCTGGTGCCATCCCCCTGAGGATGTAAGAAACATAGAATTTGACGGCAGATAAGGACCGCTTGGCCCACCCAGTCTGCCCATTTCCCTGCCTACTGGATAAGCTGCAGATCCTAGTTCACCAGCAGCCTACTTCTTTCTACCCCCACCCTCTAGAATTGCCTTATGACTGTCCCATGCATGCTTGAATTCCACCACTGTTTTGACTCCACGCCTCCTCGGAAGGCCGCTCCATGCATCCACAACCCTCTCTGTGAAAAATACTTCCTTAAATTACCTCTGAGCCCTCCTCTATCTTCAAATTGTGCCCCTTGTTCTTGCACACCTCTTTTTTCGAAAGATGTTACCCTCTTGGACTTTGTTGATTCCCCTTGAGGTACTTGGAAAGTTTCTATCCATGTCCCCCTGTTCCTCCTTTCCTTGAGGCTATACATATTAAGCTCCTTAAGTCTCTTTTCATATGTCTTCCGTGCAGACCCTGCACCATTTTCGTTGCCCTCCTCTGGACAGTTTCCATCCTGTCTATGTCTTTACGAAGACTGGGTCTCCAGAACTGCACACAGTACTCCAGATGGGGTCTGACCAGCTGTCTGTACAGAGGGATAATAACTTCTTGTTTTCTACTGGTGATGCCTCTCCCTATGCATCCCAGTATCTTCCCAGTCCTCCTTGCTGCCCTTTCACATTGCTTGCCCACCTTTAGGTCATCTGATATGACTACCCCCAGGTCCCTTTCCATTTTTGTTGTTGTTAGTATCTCTCCCCCCATTGTGTACTCTTCCCCTGGGTTTTTGTTTCCCAGGTGCATTACCTTGTACTTCTTAGCATTGAATCTAAGCTGCCATACATTTGACCATTCCTCTAACTCCCAAGACCCTTTTGATCCTTTCCACCCCACCTTGTGCATCAACTCTGTTGCAGATCTTTGTGTCATCTGCAAAGAGACATACTTTTCTTCCAGTCCCTCTGCAATGTCGCTTATAAAGACATTGAAGAGGACCGGTCCTAATACTGAACCCTGTGGTACCCACTAGTAACCCCTTTCTTCAGAGTGGACTCCATATACATTATTACCTCTGTGTCCTATTCTCCAGCCAATTTTTACCCAGGCTGTCATCTTGGGACCCACTCCCAGGCTAGCTAACTTGTATATTAATCTTTGTGTGGGACTGTGTCAAATGCCTTGCAAAGTCTAGGTAGGCCATGTCCACAGCCCTCCCTGATCTACTACTTTGGTCACCCAGTCAAAGAAATCTGTCAGATTTGTCTGGCATGACCTTCCCACTGTGAATCCATGTTGCCTTGGGTCCTGTGCCCTCTGGCCTCTAGATACTTGACAATTCTTTCCTTCAGAAGTGATTCCATCATTTTCCCTACCACTGAGGTTAAACTAACAGGTCTGTAGTTTCCTGCTTCTGTCTTGCTCCCACTTTTGTGAAGGGAATCACATCTGCCCTCCTCCAGTCCTCGGTACCACCCCATCCTCCCATGATTTGTTAAACAGGGTAGTCAGTGGTGTCACTAATTCCACCCTTAGTTCTTTAGAATTCTGGGATGAATCCCATCAGGCCCCATTGCTTTGTCCACCTTTCAGTTTTAAGAGTTCTTTCAGAACCTTTCTTCTGTAAATGGGCTGGTATCAACTTCTGTATCCAGAGTGTTTCTACTGTTTGTTTTAGGTACCTCCCCTCTTCCTTTGTAAATACAGAGCAAAAATATTTGTTTAGTATCTCTGCCTTTTCACAGACACCCTCTGCCCACCCTTCTCCCCTTTATTAAGCATCACTATCCTCCCTTGGTCTTCCTTCGCTCCTGATGTACCTATAAAGGTTTTATCCCCTTCTTAACTGAGTTGGCTATCTTTTCCTCAGTTTGGGCCTTTGCTGTTCTGACTGCCTTCCCAGCTTCCTTTGCTTTAACTGATACAGTTCTCTGTCCTGCTCTTCTGTGATTCCTTGTACTTCCTGAAAGCTTTCTTTTTCTTGAACCTTCACTGCCACCTCCTTTGAGAACCATAGTGGTTTCTTACATCGTTTAGTTTTGTTTATTTGCTTCACACAAAGGCTAGTTACCTCTGTGATGGCAGTTTTTATTATTCCCCATTGTTCTTTCACCCCTCTTTCCTGCCCATTTGCGAGTGCATTCCTTAGGCACTCACCCATTTTGGCAAAGTCAGCCCTCCTAAAGTCCAGTACCTTGCCTTTGTATGGCTTGACTCTATTGCTGTGTTTATTGTGAACCATACTGTTCGATGGTCGCTAGTTCCAGATGGCTACCCACTTCTACATCTGTGATCCTCTCTCATCTCCATTTGAGAGAACCAGGTCTAAGATTGCTCTCCTGAGTGGGCTCCAATACTAGTTGTTTAAAGCATGCCTCTGTAGGGCATCTAGAATAACCCCACTCTTTGAAGTGGCTGCTGCAACTGCACTCCAGTTAACATCTGGCATATTCAGATCGCCCATCAGCAATATCTCCCCTTTTTCTGCCTTACTAAGGATACTTTTTATCATTTCCTTGTCCATTTCCTCCCCCTGAGAAGGGGGTCTGTATATAACCCCTGTGCAGATTGTGGTGCCATTGCCGTCTCCAAATTTACCCACAGTGCTTCTTCTCCTCCCTGTTTTCCCTTTTGTTCTGCTGCTTTGATACCTTCCCTTATGTAAAGAGCTACTCTCCTCCTCTATTACCCTCTCTGTCCCTCCTGTAGATAGTGTATCCTGGTATGTTTACGTCCCAGTCATGGTTTTGTGTGAACCATGTTTCTGTGACTGCCACGATATCCAGATGTTCCTCCTCCATCAAGGCCACTAATTCAGGAAGCTTGTTACTCAGACTATGGGCATTGGTACTCATTGCTTTCCATTTTTGATGGCTTTACCTTCAGTTGCAGCATCCCCACTGACCTTTCTACCTTGGTCTTTTTCTTATTTAGTACCCTGTTTTGTAGGGAGAGGCTGGGATTTTCCTGCTGCTTATCAGTGCCTCCCCCCTTGACTAGTTTAAAAGCTTGCCAGTGAAGCATTTAAACCGATTGCTCAAAAGACTTGTTCCCTTCCTGGACAGATGCAGACCATCCTGCCAGTATAGGCTGGTGTCCCTCCAGGTGGAACCCCAGTTGCCAATGAAGCCAAACCCCTGTGTTCCACACCATTTTTCAACCATTCATTAAACTGCATTGGTACAGAGTACCGCCTCACTCATGCCATTGACAGGCAGCACCTCTGAGAAGGATACTCGTGCTACTTGTCTTAGGCCCTCCCCAGTTCTACAAAGTCCTTCTGCACTGCTCTAATCTCATGTTGAGCAAGTCATTTGTCCCTAGGTGGACAATGACATTCAGCTCAGACTCCTGCAGCTGTTCTATGATCCTGAGGATGCGCCTCTGTCCCTCCAAGCCATGGCACCAGTCAGGCACCTTACTTCAGTTTTCCTGCTCCCCAGTTCTATCCCCCACTAATTAGTCTCCCACCAGAGCTGCTTCCTTCCTTGTGGTGTCCTCTGCCTCCTTCCTGTGGACCTCCTTGTGACAGGAGTCCTCAGCCTCCTTAATCTCCTCTGTGGGTGCATCCATAGGGAGCTGTGCTCCCAGAATGGTGTATGGATTGTGGAGGAACAACTGACTGGGTGCCTCCGTTCCACCATCCTCACCCTCCCTGAGCCCACTGTGGTCCAACTGCTGTGCTTTCTTTGCAACCTCTGAGGCAGTGGTGGTGGCTCTGGTGCTCCCTGGATGGGGGAGGTTCCCTTCTTAGCATCCAGTCTGGCCTGGGGGAAGGTTCCCTTACTGCTGTCCAGTGTGGCCTGAAGATGGGCAAATTCCTCCCTCAGGCATGCAAGGGGGGCCAAGAGGTGGAGCACATTGTGACAACCAGACACTCTGGCTTCAGCCTACATCCTCCCCTCCACTGGCAGTCTCAGCTGCACCACAACCTGTGGTCACCCAGGTGGTGGTAGAGTAGCAGGACAGGCAACCCTCCCCTCCCGGAGCAGGAGAGTGGCTGATGGGCACTTGATCCTTGTCCCCCCAGCTGGCTTTCCAGCTACCCAAGTCCATTCCCAAATCCAGGTCTCTGATGCCACGAGAGGTAAACCTATGACTGCACCAGCAGGCCGGCAGGCTTGTTGATGGTGTGGCTTCAACAAATATCTAAGTGGAGTCTGTGATCAAGTCAGAAGCAGCCTCTGTAATGAGGTAGGCCACGCAAGCTTCCACTATGTACATGTAATGAAATGTATCCTGTGTGAAGAGCTGGGGTATTCTTATTGTAGCTGCACATAGGCAGCTCACAACTAGCCAGACCAAGAAGATCTCTCAGAACAGAACAGTTACATCTCAATGGCGCAGAAGCAAAATAATACTACCAAGGTAATGCCATCCAAGACTAACTCTTAAACAAGTACAACTACATCAGGTTCCTCAAAGTTACCAGGCCCAGTGGATAGGTCAACAGTTCAGGCACCTACAGCCTCATCAGCTTCTTCCCCAGTTGCCTAGTCTGTTTCCTAGCTTACTGTGACTCCTGAAACATCTATGTCAGACAGGGAGGATGGGAGGATGATAATCTCCCCCCACGGGGCACCCTGCTGGGTCATAATGTCATATGCTTAATAGCGTATGACATTAGCGCTAACCCAGAATAGTGCTGCATGAGTCAGAGAGTGGTGCAATACCCCAAATACTGCTGTACAAATATTGTACCACTTGTACTGTCCCAGGCAGAGGATAAGACATCTGCTGGGGTGGGGTTCCACCGAGCAGCTGCGTGGCTCAATGGACTTAGCCACTGCAGCAAAGAACCCAGGCGCTGCGTCTGGGACTGGATTTGATTCCTGGTCCCAGAAACATTTTTATTTTTTTGCACTTTGTGCAATTTTATGTTGACCCCCCCAGAGTTGAGAATCCTTATTGGGGGTTCAGGGATGCAGTCCCCCATAACGGAGGTTGCAGGGGGTGGGGCCCCCAGCAAATAAAAGAATTATACCTCATGCAAGAAATCATGCCATATTGGCAGCACGATTTTTGCATGCAGCATAATGTCTTGCAACATTATGACCACATGCCATGTGGCTCCTGCAGGAGGAGAATCCAATGGATATAATGCCTACTATTTCCATCCCTGACACAGATACAATGATTACAGTTACCCAACAGTGCCGAGCAGGGACTCAACCTAAGTCTGAAGTCCAGAAACTTGATGAGGTAACTATTTCTAACATATTTAGTGTTCTGCTGTCATCCCAGCAGCGGAAGGATATGAAGGATGCCTCAGATGCTTCTTTGGTCATCCCCTTATAGCCAGACCCTTCGTCTGGGAATAATTATACTGCTACTGATTATTCAAGGAAGAAAAAAGGAAAAACTGTAAAATGTAGCTCAGAGAAGGAAAACAAATTATTATGATAGGTTTAATAGTCTGGTTCTCGCTCTTCTTTTGGGAATTTTGACCTAATTCCATATTATCTCTTTTGCAATGACTAATGTTAACAGCATCAAGAAAATCAAGAGTCAGAAAATTGCTATTTCCTTTTTTCATTACTTAACACGTGATGTGACACTTTTGCAGGACACCAGGATATCTACCTTGAATGAAATCTCAAATGCACAAAAGGCTTGGGTTAAAAGACTGTCATGCTGGTGTTCTGGGTCAGATGTCTGTTCAGGGGTGGGGGTTCTTTTTTATCATAGGCATATAGAAATAATAAAACATATGGATTTTTTTTAATTTTTTTTCACCAGGAGAGACACACTTAGCTGGAAGCATGTTTATAGGAGTGACCATCCTTCTGATGATGCACGATTGGTGCAAAACTAGTTGAGGTTGCAAGCCTGTATTGCTGAGCGGCTGTGCATATGTTGTGAACTGATTAAAATAATTTTATTTTTATAATACCTGCGGTGTTATTGTTCTCTCTTTTTTTCATTGTGACCTGGGAGCGCAAGGAAGTTAAGTGACTTGCTCAGGGTCATACAGTATGCAAGTGGAGGCTATGGGATTCAGGTCTCCAGGTTTGCAGCTTAGAACCTTAAACTACTGTGCTATACTGCCTCCCTAATTTGAGTTCTTGTAGGGCATTATTAATGGATATTCAATTTAATAATCAATTGTATAGGATTATAAATGTATATGCCCCCCTACAAAATGGCTAGAATTAGAGCAGTGTGGAATATAAAATTCTGCCAGCAGAATGAATGTAGAATTATCATTTCGATTATGTGGAATTGTGCAGAAGTGGTGAGAAAATTCTGCGGAATTTTGCCAAATGTTAAATTGCAGTTATTTTGCTCTAGTTTTCAAAGTATGTATCCAACTTATACACAATTTGGCATGTGTACAGGTACTAACAGCATTCATAAACTGTACCAAAGTTCAAAGTCATTTTTTAGATTCAAAGGGAGCTGAGGTACCGGGGGGCCAAACATTTAAACAACATTTAATTTTCAGTTATTTCCATCATATTTTAAAACTTCTTATCCAAATCTCTCCACAGTTTCAGAATTCGATAATTATGCAACATAGACATGTGCACCAAGTTTTAAGTGCAGGCTGTAAAGGGGGCTGTGATAGCCATAACCAAACATTTTACAAAAAGTTAGATTTATATCATTTAAGTATAATTGTGAAAGTGTTCTCAGAAATGTTAAAACATTTTTCAGGTACATAGGTCATCACTGTATTTATATAAGTACATAATTTCAGATTTCTAGCTCCAAACATGCCTGAGATATATGCAAAACACATTTCATTAACAATCTCCCACGAAAAATAAAATTACAGATTTGAGCACCATTAATTTTGGGATGATGTATTACAATGTGATTATGTTTGGCACACCATTAGAACACCTATCAGCAAGTAACCATGTCATACATCTGATCTCTAGCTCACTAGATGGCTGAGTTATTTCCAAATTAATACGTTTCTAAAATTCCACAGAATTTTGTCAAATTTTAAATGTCAGTTATTTTGGTCTAATTTTCAAACAGTGTTTCCAAATGGTACCACATTTGGCAAGGATACAGGTACTGATAGCTCTCATAAGTGTACCAAATCTCAGAGTCCTAGATTGAAAGACATTTGAATTACGGTTGGCCAAAGGTGTAATCAAATGTAATTTTCAGTTATTTCCATCTAATTTAAAAAATTCTTATCCAAATGTCTCCATGTTCAGAATTTAGAGAAATGTCAACATGGGTATGTTAACCAAGTTGTATGTGTCAGACATTAAAGGTGGCAGTGCTATAGGTAGTCAAACATTTTGCCTAAATATAGATTTAAATTATTTTAGTATAATGTTGAAAACGTTCATTGAATTGTTATAATACTTTGCATATGGATGGGTTATTACTACATTATACATTATGTGTGACTAGTTTCAGATTTCTGACTTGCTAAGTAACATAGCCGACTGGCTAACTAACAGAAGTCAGGTTGATTGAATATATAATATCCACTCTGAACCAATAATTGTTTCTAGTGGGGTACCCCAGGGTTCTGTCCTGGGCCCATTACTTTTGTATATATATATATATATATATATATATATATATATATCTCAGATATCAACAAGGGAATCATAAGTAACATCAGTAAATTTGCTGATGACACTAAAATTGGAGAAGTTAATAAAAATAAGACCCTAGTAATACAGAATGACATTACTACAATTGAATTATGGGCAAACAATAATAACATGTTCTTCAATTAAGAAGTATGTGTAGTCATGCATTTGGGACCCAGGAACCATTGTGTGGAATACTATCAAAATAATAAAAAAAAACTTAAAAAATCTAGCTCAGAAAAAGATCTAGGAATTCTAATAAATAATCAATTAATCCCAGGGAATCATTGCAGACATATTTCCCTTAGATCCCATTATATCCTAAATTCTATTAAAAAGCCTTTCATTAGTAGGCAGGAAACATGCCTCATGGCCCTGTATAATTCATATATCATACCACATTTAGACTATGGTGCTACATTTTGGGCATTCTATCTCGCTAAAGACAAGAAGCTCATGGAGGGAGTGCAGAGAAAGACTACCAAACTTATGCCAATATTTAAAAATCTGTCTTATAGGGAAAGTTGTAGGCAATTAAAATTGTATGATCTTGAGACAAGCCATACTAGAGGGGATCTGCTGTTACTATATAAAATATGTCAAGATGAGCAACTGATGCATGTAAGTGGGATTAGATGTGTAACAAAACCAAATACATGCCAACTGTATGTTCAAAGCTCTATAACTAATGAAAGGAAATAATTTTATTCCATCAGAGCTACTAAACTATGGAACAAACTGCCACAATCTATAGTGAGCTCCAGTAGCTTTGAATAATTTAAGAGTACTTTAGATAAGTATATTACGGGTACCTAATTATATTCTCACTAGGTGTGGGAGGTAGACTCGATGGTTCTTTTGTCTTCTTCTACCTTGAAAAAATGTGTAAACCATGTAAATGTACCAGAGTTACAGTATATGCAGATACATATTTTCATGAAATTTCCCACAAAAAAATAAAATGACAGACTGTAAGCACCTATAATTTTGAGATGAAACATTTTTAGCACACTGTTAGAGAATATATTAAAAAGTAATCAAGCCAGATTTTAGATCTCTAACTCAATAGGCAGCTGAGTTATGACTGATTAACTAATAATAATAATAATAATAATTTTATTTATAAAGCACCTTTCAGAATGTCAAGGTGCTGAACAATTTCAAACAATCCAAAACTCTAAATAAAAATCATAAAACATCCATAAAAATCAGCATATCATCCAATATCATATAAATAATAAAATCGAAAAATTAATACAATAACTTAATTATCTAAAAAGGCCATACTCCATAAATATGTTTTAAATCTTTCTTAAATAACTCCACGGAGGTGACTGCTGTAACCGCATGGTAGAGAGTTCCAAAGAGGGTGCAGCATGCTAAAATGCTCTGCTGCCAGAAGATTTTAAACTCACTCTTGGGATCTCTAACAACCCATGTCGGCCAGCATGGAGGATCGGTCAGGGCAGTAAGGAACCAGAAGGTCTTTCAGATAGGCTGGACCCTGGTCATGAAGGGCTTTAAAAGTCAATAAAATGACTTTAAAGGTGATCTGCCACCGCATAGGAAGCCAGTGCAGTTTGCGCAGCACGGGAATAATATGACAAGACCTACTTGTCCCAGTCAATACCCAGGCTGCAGCATTTTGCACCAGCTGTAGGTGACGGATTTCAATCCCAGAAAGCCCAAAGTAAAGGGCGTTGCAATAGTCCAAATGTGAAGAAACAAAAGCATGTACCAAGGTAGGCAGGGAGTCGGCTGGAACAAGGTGCCTAACCCTGGCAATGTTCCTAAGATGATAAAAGGAAGTCTTGACAACGGCTGACACCTGAGATTTGAGAGTCAGCCTGTCGTCAAGAATAAACCCAAGGCTACGCACCCGTTCAGAGGACGGAAGAGATACACCACTGAGAAAAATTCCAGATGGTGCATCAATACATGACCTCTCAATCCGACCACCTGGGTCAACTACCAGAACCTCTGTTTTCTCCGAGTTCAACTTTAGCCAACTAGAATCCATCCAGTCTTGGATCTCCCCCAGACAGTTATTAAACACTGAGAGAGCTCCATCCTGGTCGGGTGCGAAAGACAGATAGAGCTGGGCATCATCTGCATAACAGTGAAACCTCAGCCCATATCGTCTTATGATACTCCAAGGCAGCATATACACTGCAAACAACATGGGTGATAGCACAGATCCCTGAGGCACTCCACACAACAAAGAAATTGGGTCAGAGGAAAAAATCCCCACACAACTCTTTGTGATCTTCCGGTGAGGAATGACGTGAACGAAGTGAACCATTGCAAAACGGTTCCAGACATACCACAAATTTGCCCCAGGCGAGCTAATAACACCATGTGGTCCACAGTGTCAAAGGCTGCAAAGAGATCAAGAAGAACCAAAATAGAACGTCTCTTCTGATCCCTCGCCATCAGAAGATCATTTAACACCCGAACCAGCGCAGTCTCGGTGTTATGTCTTTTCCGGAAACCAGACTAGAAGGATTCGTAGACATTATGGATGGTTAAATGGTCATCCAATTGAACAGCTACGACCTTCTCAATAACCTTCCCAATAAAGGGGAGGTTAGAGATAGGCCGATAGTTTGAAAAACAGTCTGGGTCCAAGGAAGCTTTCTTCAAAAGAGGAGTCACCACTGCCTCTTTCAGAGAGCAGGGAAACTCACCTAACTCCAAGGAGCACCAGACTATTTGCGCCAGGACCGGATCGATGATGTCAGAACAACCCAAAATGAGGGGAGTCGGTCCAAACCACAACTTGTGGGATGCATAGTATGGATGATCCTCATAATGTCCACGAACACAGGTCGACAAAAGGAACTCTAGGAGAAATGGGGCACTGTGATCCCACGCTGTCCAAAAGCATCACCCTTAGAGGATGCCTGACCCAGGTTTGCCCTGATGTCAGCCACTTTAGTTGCAAAGAATAGAGCAAGCTCATTGCACTCTACTTGCGAAAAAGCTTTCCGAACTTGCAGGCAGGCTGGGTTGCACAGTCTGTCTACCGTTCGGAACAGTTGAGCTGGTCCATTCTGAGCAACTGCAATCTCCCTGGACAGGAATTCTGCCTTCTTATGGGTGATTGCAGATTGATAGCTAACATAATGTTCCATCAATCTAGAGTGGTCGGAATCAAGGGCAGACCTGCACCAGCGACGCTCTAACCTTCGCCCCTGTCTCCGCATCTCCCTCAAGGTCCCATCAAACCATGGGGATCTGGGGTGAAGGGATAGGGGGCACTCATGAACAGGAGCAATAGAATCCAGGGCAGTCATGATGGCCTTATTATAGGCCAACACCTGAGCATCTGGACCATTGCTCACCGAAACGAAGGATGATAGGTCAAGGACCGCCGCTAGACCTTGTGGAGTAACATTCCATAATGGGCGGTACCTGACCATCTCCACAGGGTCTGGTCTCCTCAGGGGGGTGTGAAAATTGAACCTCATGATGTAGTGATCAGACCAGGCAACTGGTTCCACACCCATGTTGGATGCGTCGATCCCTAGAAGGAAGACTAAATCTAAAGAGTGTCCAGATTTATGCGTAGCAGTGGAAACCACCTGTGTAAGGCCCAAAGAAGACATCAATTGGAGGAAGTGATTCCCAAAATTAGAGAGTTCATCATCTACCCAGGCGTTGAAATCACCCAGAACCATCAATCTGGGTGACTCCAACGACATGTCGACGAGGAAGTCTGCTACTTCCTGTAAGAAACGTCTCCCATCTCCGGGTGGACAGTAGATGAGCACGATTCAAACGCCTACACCTGCCACAACTGTACACTCAAAAGACCCAGCCTCACCTACTACTACATTCGCGAGACCCAATTCAGTCTTAAAACAGACTGCAACCCCCCGATCCAATCTCAGGCGGTGTATCTTCAAGTACCTGGCCGGGATCATGGCCTCCAATATAGGGCCAGAATTTTCATCCAGTCAGGTCTCGGTGATGCAAGCCAGGTCGGCCGAACCAACAAGATCAGCAATAATGGCGGTCTTATTCCTAACAGACCTGGCATTGCATAACACCGTCCGAGTTGGACAAACTTCGAAGGTTGTCGAGCCTGTCTGCCTACTGAAATCAGTAGTGCCCTTGGGTATGGATACCAGGCAAGGCGAACCTCGATCTGGATTCCATTTCACCCCAGGGCGCCTTCTGGACCCAACAACCCCGATACGATGAACCCGCTCGTTCATCCTCCCCTGTTCGTAATGGGTCAAATTTATTCTCATTGAAAAAGCTGTATATTAAATGCCATAATGCACATATGTGTTTTACAGAATTTAATACATAGCTTATTGTATCAGACTGTCAGCGGTACCTGAGAAAAGGAGCAGTCCAGATCCCTGCTGTGTGCCAAAGTTGCTCCCTTGTTTAATTTTAAAAATAGCCTTGGTCCCTCATCAGTGGCACCCACAAGGGAAGCCACATACTCACTCTCACACTCTCTGTCCAGCTGGCTGAGACAGGAGCATTGAAAGCAGCAAGGCCTCCAAGTTCTCCCTTCTACTGCCTCTCTACAGTGCCCATAAGAAGCCAGCATCTCTTGCCACCTCTTCCTCCTCCTCCTCTAACTTCACCCTGGGCTGGGGTGGTGAGTAGGCAGTAGTACCACTAGTCAGGTGCTGACCACCTGAATCGAAATAAATAAATATGTTTTATTTCTGCGCTGCAGAGCATACCCAGGGGCAGACAGGAATCAATGAAAAAACACGACTCTTCAATTAAACAAAATAAAATATTTGGTACAGTGTGTACAACTCAAATTTTACACACACCTTCATTGTTGGATGGCTGCATAAACCCATTGGGGTTTCGCCCTTCATGTTTATGTGCCATAGAACAACTTGGGTGTATGTAAAATTCTTGTGACACACTGCACCCCATACAGTACTTTATCCTACATAGTACATATCAAACATTCAGTGAAATCTTTCTGAAATTCTGTGAAAGTTTGCAGAATTTCACAGAATTCCATCAGAATTCCATAAATTCTGAACTTTCTCATTCTGCACAGTTCTGGATAAGATTGGTTTGCTTAAATTATTCAGCCTTTTATTTTTACTTTAAAATCTGTATTATTTGGAAGTGACTATATATGACCCCTGGCATGTAAATACTAAAACCAAAAATAAAATCTATGATACAGATATGTAATTTTAATTTTTTATAAGTTTCATAAGATTCATAAGTAGGGGTACGAGTCCAGAGCTTGCACCAGAAATAGACTAATCATTAGACAATGGATCATTTATCCCTAATGTATTCATCTAATTTGGTTTTAAGTGTTGTAATTGTGTCACATAGAAACATAGAAACATAGATTTTGATGGCAGATAAGCACCACTTGGCTCACCTAGTCTGCCCATTTCCCTACCTATTGGATAAGCTGCAGATCCTATTTAACCAACAGTCTACTTCTTCCTAACCCCAACAGAATTGCCTTATGTCTGTCTCATGCATTCTTGATTTCCCCCAATGTTTTTGACCACATGACCTACTCAGGAAGGCCATTCCATGCATCCAGCGCCCTCTTCGAGAAAGAGGTATACCTTTCCTTCCAGTCCCTCTGCAAAGTTATTTATAAAGACATTAAAAAGGACCTGCCTCAGTACTGAACCCTGCGGCAAACCGGTAGTAACCCCACTTTCTTCATAGTGGACTCTGTTTCCTTTACTCTCTGTGTCCTGTTGTTCAGCCAAATTTTTACCCAGGCTACCACCCTAGGACCCACTCCCAGGCTGGCTAACTGGTCTATTAATCTTTGTGTGGGACTGTGTCAAAAGTCTTGCTAAAGTCTAGGCCGGTCATGTCCACAGCCCCTCCCTGGTAAACTACTTTGGTCACCCAGTCAAATAAATCTATCAGATTCATCTGACATGAACGTCCCACTGTGAATCCATGCTGCCTTGGGTCCTGTGCCCCACTGGTCTCTAGGTACTCAACAATTCTTTCTTTCAGAAGTGATTTCACCATTTTTCCTATCACTGAGGTCAAACTAACAGGTCTGTAGTTTTCCACCTCTGCTTTGCCCCCACTTTTATGAAGGGGAATCACATCCACCCTCCTCCAGTCCTCAGGTATCACACCATCCTCCCATGATTTATTAAATAGGGTAGTCAGTGATGTGACCAGTTCTCCTCTTAGTTCTTTTAGAATTCTGAGATGAATCCCATTAGGCCCTATTGTTTTGTCCACCTTCAGTTTTAGGAGTTCTTTCAGGACCCTTTCTTCTGTGAATGGACTGGTATCAACACCCTTATCCAGAGTGCTTCTATTGATTGGATTAGGTACCTCCCCTCCTCTTCTTTTGTGAATACTGAGCAGAAGTATTTGTTCAGTATCCCTGTTTCCCTGTCACCCTCTGCCCTCCCACCTTCCCCTTTATTATACCTCACTATCCCTCCTTTGGTCTTTCTTCAATCCGTAATGTACCTATACAGGGTTTTAGCCCCCTTCTTAACCAAGTTGGTTATCTGTTCCTCAGTTTGGGCCTTTGCTTTTCTGATTGGCTTCCCTGCTTCCTTCTACTTTAACTGGTAGAGTTCTCTGTCCTGCTTCTTTTGTGTTTCCTTATACTTCCTGAATGCTATCTTTTTTCCTCCATTCCCTTCCCTGCTACCTCTTTAGAGAACCATAGTATTTTTTCCTTCATTTTGATTTGTTTATGTGCTTCACACAAAGGTGTGTTGCATCTCTGATGGCAGTTTTGATTTTTCCCCATTGTTCCTGCACCCCTCCTTCTTGCCCATTTGGTAGTACTTTTCTGAGGCACTTTCCCATTTTTCCAAATTCAGCCCTGTTAAAGTCCAGTATCCTCACTTTTGTATGGTTTGACTCTATGGTTGTGTTTAACATGAACCACACTGTTTGGTGGTCACTTGTTCCCAGACGGCTACTCATTCTATATCTGAGATCCTCTCTCCATCCCTGTTTGAGAGTACCCAGTCTAAGATTGCTCCCTCCCGAGTGGGTTCTGACAATAACTGTCTGAGGTATTCCCCCCTGTGGGGCACCAAAAGTGACCATGTTCTTGGATGTGGCTGCAGCAAAGGTGTTCCAGTTAATATCTGGCATATTCATGTCCCCCATCAACAATATCTCCCATATTTCTGCCATCCTAAGGATGCCTTCTATCATTTTCTTATCCATTTCCTCCCCCTGAGATGGGAGTCTGTATACAACCCCCATCTCACTATTGATAATTTCAAAAGGGAGTGTATTCCAGGGTGTTATGACTCTCCGGTTTATCCAAGATCCTCTCCTGTTTGTTTTATAGTCTTCCCCTTTTAATTGATAAGTGTGAGCTCTAGTAGATTTAACAGTCTCCTTCTTTTTGCAGACCCAAACATTCCCAGGGATCCTCATTTCTGAAACTGTATAAACTAAGCAGAGGTCTCCTCTGAGCTTGCAATATTCTAGACTGAAGAGTCCCAGTTTATTCATTCTTTCATTATAAGATAAACTATGAAGATTTTGGATCTTTTTTTTTTTCTCTGTACACTCTCAAGTTGTTTAATATCCTTTTTATTACTAGGACTCCAGAAAGGCACACAATATTCCTTCAGTGTCTAACAATTGATGTGTAGAGTGGAAGTATTATGGTACTGTCTCTACTCTTAATATTTCTTAATATACAGTTAGTTATTCTACCAGCTTTTTTAACCACTTCAAATGTGTGCCTTGCAAAGGTTAGATCATTAGTGATAGGACACCTAGATCCTTTTTGGAATCCATACTCTTGAATTCTTTACCATTTAACTTGTATCTGGCAAGTAAGTTGTTCCTTCTAAATATATTGCACTGCATTTTTTAATATTGAAGCTCATTTTATGCTGTATTGCCCAGTTGCTGATGTTATCAAAATCATTTTGGAAATTTATAATAGCCTGCTGACTATAACTATTGCTCCCAGTTTGCTGTCATCAGCAAACTTTGCAATCAATGGCCTGGATATTCAAACTGCGCTCAAAACTGGCGCAACAGCAGGAGCAAGCGCAAACCAGTTGCGCAAATGCGCAACAGGTGCGATATTCAAACATGGAGCAGAGCAAATTGCGCAAGCAACCAACGTCTCAATATCGCACATACTGCGCCATTGCGCAACCAGGAAGGAGAAGCTGAGCCAAAATGTTGCACTATGGCGCAACCAGGGAAGCTCAGCTGAGCAGTCCAGAGCTGCCATAGCTGAAAGCACAGCCCCCAGAGCAATGGAACTGCACATCCAGGGAGGCAGGCTGGGGCCCACCGCCAGCCATGCCACACATGGAGCACAAGAACACACTGCAGAACCCACACCACACCTGCACACCCAAGAACAGCATCACTGGGGTGGGACGGAAGATCCACGTGCCCATGGGACAAGCCAACAAAGCATAGCAGAGCCATGACACCCCAGCACAACCACTGGCAGGTGGAGGTGCCACACACGGGGTTGACAACCACAGTGCACATCAGCCCCCAGATGCACAGCACACCCTGCACCGTGACCCCAAGACACGCTCATGTGCAGTGACTGGCACTGCAGGAAACACCATGCATCCCCCCTGCCACACGTCAACCCCATGCTGCAGAGAAGCATACCAGCCAGAGCCACCCTGTGCACCCAGCAGTGGGTGGCAGCAGACGGCAAGACCAACAGAAAGTCAATGCCATGCCGGTGATACCTTCCCATGGACACACACACACACACACACATATATACCCAGGACCATACCAGCCCAGATGGCATGTACACCCCTGCAACGGAGCACCCATAGCCAGTTGCAAATCAGAGACCAACACAGCAGTCGTATCAAAATAGAAATGTATATTTAAAAGATTAACATATAAACAGGTGAAACTATGTACAAGTGGGGGGGGACAGGTAAAAGGCAGGGGTGTTCAAGGGGGAGGGAATAAAAACCTGGAGAGGGAAGGCAGGGTGATAGGGATGGGAGAAGTGGGAAGGGAATGTGGCCTATGGCTCAGCTGGCTGCCAGTCTTCCCCCTGCTGGTGTCCTGTCCTGTGCCTCCGCCTCCTGGAACCATGGCGCTGTGTGGCCTGCAGTATCGCCTGGTTCTCCACTGAAATCTGGGTGAGGTGCCAATATCCTCGAAATCCTCCTGAGTACCTTGAGGCCTAGGAAAATGGGAACACAGTCAATGGCTGAGACTGACCACAACCCTGAACACCACCCAACCTGCAAGCCATATAGCCCAATGTCCTGCACCTGTGATGGCATGCACCCACCCACAGTGAACATGCATATGGCCATCACAAACAGGCAGCACCAGCTATGCGCACCACTGCACACACACACTGCCCATGCCCATCACAGCACAAACAAGGCTGCAAGTGATGTGGCAACGTGGTGTGATGCCAGTTACACAGCTATGTGCCCAGTGCATGCCTGGACCACCAGTGACGCATACACAGACGTGCTGTGATACTGCACAGTGATGCATGTCACCTGTGTCGTGCCTGCATACATAAATACATAGACAGTGTCGGCAGATAAGGGCCTATGGGCCACCCAGTCTGCCCATTTGACCTTGTAAGTTCACTCTGTTTTCCTATAAGTCTGTTGCACCTTACCCCTGACCTCCAGAATTCCTGTATGGCTATCCCATGCATTCTTAAATCCCGTGACCAAGTCAGCCCCCACCACTTCCTCTGGCAGGGTGTCTCACTGTCCACCACCCGGTCTGTGAAGAAATTCATTCTCATGTTTCCTCCGATTGTCCCCTCCAACATCATCCCATGCTCTCTAGTCCTGGAACATCTTTACGCTGAAAAATAGTGTTGTCATGCACTCTGTTCCCCTGTAAGATACTTGTATGTCCCCATCATATCCCCCTCTCCCTCCCTCCTCCAGGGAGTACATGTTCAGTTCCTTCAACCTGTCTTCATCGGACTTGTGCTGCAATCCATGCACCATCCGTGTTGCCCTCCTCTGAACCCTCTCTACCCAGTCCATGTCCATACGTAGGTATGGTCTCCTGAACTGTACACTGTACTCCAGTGTGGGGCCTCACTAGTGTCTTGTATAGTGGAATTATGACCTCCCCTTTGGTTGTGTTGTGCATGGCTGGTGGTCTTGCCCCCCCAGCATGCAATAGCATCCATGAAGTAACGATGCTTACACTGCTCCAGCAGCTGGGTCTGCCGCTGCTGCTGCCACTGCTGCTGCTGCTGTGGTTGGGGCACAACACCCCCTGGCACCGGGGCCCTGGCACGGCCCACCTCACCCTCGCCCGGCGTCCTCAAAATCCGCCCTGTGGGAGACATATGTTGAGACAAACATCAGTGTGACTCAAAAGCAGAGTGCCCCCTGCCCCAGTGAGAGTGCCTGCCCACACAGCCATAACCATCCATCGCACAGCTGCACACACTGACACAGCCAACCGTGTCCGAGCCGGGCACCTATGCACAGCCACCCAAGCACACACACACACCCCTACAGAGAATATAGCTGCATAGATGGTACACTCACCTGGCCTAGGGACTATGCCCCGCCTGGCACACGACCGCAACCGCGTCAAAAGTTCCGGCTCCCTCTGGCGGAGGTCACTGTACCGGTGCCAGCACTGCTCAGCTGACCGGCCCCGGCCAGTGACCTCCACCAGGTCAATGGCCACTTGCTGCCACACGTGTGTCCTAGGCATGGTGAGGGGGGCCTCACCATACAGTGCCTCACAGTGAGGCTCCACCAGGGCCACCAGGTTGGCCACCTCCAGCTGGCTCCAGGACACTGCCCTTCTCCGTGCCATGGCACCAACTTTACAGCAGGCAATATGGCGCCCCGCTGCGCCATAACCCCACGTGGAGTTGTTGCGCAATAGACCACCACAGGCTCCAATCGCGCTGTTCGAGCAGTGCCGTCACTGTACATGGCGCTGTCACCGGACAGCACAATAGGGACGTACACATGGCATGCGAACAGCGCCAGGGGTCAGAGGCCATTTACAAGGTCACGGCAATGACGCAAGGCTATGCACAGTGCCACCGGATGTATAGGCATCCTGCACGACTGCAGAGATACGCACCAGCCACAGTGGACTATCGCGCAGTAGTGCCACAGCGCCATATAGTGCCCAGTGCTGTAGCCCCACTGGCACAATGGTGGCCATGGCCTGAATCGCCTATCGCGCTCAGCAGGTCTGCAGCACGATAGACGCATGCGTAAGCTGTCTGGGCATGCTCAATGCAGTGTGGCATGCAGCCACAAACCTGCGCCATTTGCTCAGCCGACCTTCCAGATGCGCAGCGCAATACGCGTATTCTGCGCCGACATATGCAAATCATCCGATCAGCTATTCAAGGCGCAGTGGCGCGATTAGCATGTCATTAAAGTTGAGCCACACCTCATTTGCATGTGTTGCGCTATAAAAATGCGACAGTGGGTTGTGCTGGCCAGATTTGGTTACTGCAGGTGAGAGGTGAGTTACATGCTGTGTGATGCTCAGGACAATGCTCATGGGTGGAGGATGATAAAGGCTGAGGGGGCTGAGCATGAAATGGGCACTTAGAAAGGGACAAAGGGCACCCTTTCTATCAGTATCTGCCATGCGGAGAGGAAACGGGGGCTTCCGCACCCCCCCGGGCCGGCAGCTATGCTCATGGGGTAATGCTGTCGACTGCACAGTGACAGGTGTCCACTTCCACCCATACAGATCACCATGACTGACCAGAGCCAAGCTGAGGGTGTGGACGGCGGGCGTAGGAGGAGGCCGAACTTCACCGTGGCAGAGACAGAGGCCCTCTTCCAGGCCTACCTGGAGGATGAGCCACTATTGAGTGGACGGAAGGGCACCCCTCAGGAGCGTGCAGCTGCATGGGAGGGGGTAGCTCGGGCCATCAACCTGCACGGAAGCCACCAGCGCTCCATGCAGGAATGCAGGAAGAAGATGGGGACTGACGCAGGAGGCTGAAGGAGAAGGTGGCAGCCTTCAGGGCGCGCGGCTGGCACTGGTGGGGCCCACCAGTGGTGTTGCAGCTGACCCCACAGAGGAGACACTGGTCGGGCCATGCAGCTGAGTGCCATTGCGGGCGCATTTGGCGGAGGATTCCAGACAGGTGGAAGCCCATCACTGCACGGTATGACATGGTGGTGTTGTTGGGGGGGGGCTGTTGTTCACATGCACTCACATGTACTCTCTTTCTGTTACAGATCCTGTTCGTCTGCAGGAGACGGTGGTGGTGTTGGGTCCAGACAGTGAGGCAGACCTGCTGGATGTGGAGGAGGGACCATCCACCTCCGCTACCAGCCTGCAGGCACTGCAGCAGCATGCAGACTGGGCCGACAACTCCGGTGTCAGTGATACGGGTGCAGGGGGTGCACAGCCTGTGTCACAGCAGTCTGGCATGCAGGTATGCCAGCATGCTGTGCCTATGGCAGTGGCACGCACCTGCACCATTGATGATAGCAGGCCTGCAATGGGCAGTGATAGGTGTGTGTCCCATGATGGACACATGGCAGGCCAGCACGTGCCCCTGGGCCTTCCTGGTTCACACCTGTGTACCAGCATGCTGGCACAGTCCCAGGCTGTGCCTGTCAGCACCGGTGGGGCAGCACCAGTGGCTGTGCAGGTGTCTGGAACTGTTGTCAGCATGGAGGTGGAACAGGTGGACCTGGGGGCTCAGCAGTTGGAGGGGCGGCAGCAGCAGTCGCACACCAGGTCTGGGGGTACAGTGTCAAGCAGTGGCACATGTCCACCGCCCTTTGATCTGCCCATACCTGGTCCTGGCGAACAGCACCCACCCTCAAGGGGTGCTGTGCAGCAGGACCGATCCACACCCTGGGGGTCACAATGCCATTGGGGCACAGTACCCATTGGACGCACACACCCGCCTGCTGCAGGAGTCGGTACAGCTGCAGGGCAGGTTGCAAGGTCCGTGGAGGCACTGTCTGTGTCCGTGGAGTGGCATAGCAGGGAGTGTGCTCGGGACCGAGCCGAGCTGGTCCTTATGCGGACGGATGTGACCGCTGCCATTGACAGGCTGACCCAGGCAGTGGTCTCTGTCACGGATGCATTGGCCACACTGTCAGGTGCCCCTGTACCACACACCCCACACAGTGCACTCTCCACTCCCCCGTTCCCGGTGTCATGCGACACCAGGCCTGTCGATGCCGGGTTCTGCTGTGGGCATCCTGAGCACCCCTGGTGCAAGTTTGTTTGGCAGGATGCAGACCCCTGTGCAGGCAAGGTCACGTTCATGCAGTGGGACCCCTGGTGGTGCACCAGTGCCACCCGATGTGGCCCCTGCTCAGCCTGCCCGTGCTGCTGGGCCACAGCGGGGCCGCCCCATGCATCCGTGGTGGCTGTGGGACAGTGCTACCTGACTGAGCTGTCTCCCAGTGCAGGCCCTGTTTGGTGCTGCCCTGTGTGCAATGTGTGTCATGGTGGGCAGTGCACTGCTGGGTGCTCTGCTCACCAAGCTGACACACAGAACCACCTGCACACTCTCCCAACTGCTGTCCACAGGTGCGTGTGCATGATGATGCCTGCATTGCACTGTACACCAAGGTGCAGGTGCCCAGGTCCTGACACACGACGTGGACAGTCCAGGTGGTGGGGTGGTAGGTGGTGCTGTGTGTTGGCAATGTCATTTCCGCAGTGCTGTGCTGCTGCCCATGTATGCTGCCTGGTGTGTGTGTGTGTCTCCATATGTGTGCTCACCCTTTCTGCTGGTGTGTTGGTATGCCTGGAACCTTCACCTCCCTGACCTTCATGCACGGTGTGTTCCCTGTGTGCCTGTGGTTTGCGCATGGACAGTGTTGCCTGCACATGTCCCCTGCCTTACCTGTGTTGGGCGTAGTGCTCTTCTGCAATGGTGTCCCGCAGCTGGGCCTGCCGTGTCAGTCGGGGGTCCCTCCATCCTAGGGGGGGCTGCTCATCACCCACATCACCAGCGCCACTGGCGTCCCCATCGCTGTCCCCCTCTTGGACCTGTATGGCTATCCCATGGTCTTTGGCCATGTTGTGCAGGATGCAACAGGCCAGGAATATCCCACAGGCCTTTTGGGGGCTGTACTGTAGGGCTCTGCCGGAGGTGTCCAGGCATCGGAAGCGTGCCTTGAGCATCCCAAACACCCGCTCTATGATGTTACGTTGCGGCATGTGCCTCATTGAAACATAGCTGCGCTTGGGGTTGTGGGGGCTGCACGGTGTGAGCAGCCAGGGACGGAGTGGGTATCCGCAGTCACCTGTGTGGAGATAGTGGAGATCAGTGTCATGTCAGGTCCATATTGCCCATATCCTTGTGTGCCACTACCATGGCACCTGTGTCATTCCAACCTTGCCCAGGGTTTGCATTCCATACATGTGTACTCACCCACTAGATGACCCGTGGGGATGTTCCCTACTCGAATCGATGGCACAGTGCAGACTGGTGCCATATGAAGGCATCATGTGCTCCGACAGGGTGTGTGGCACAGACATTGATTATGCGCCCAGTGGCATCACACACCACCTGGCAGTTGACACTGGAAAAGCCCTTTTGTTTCCGATAAGCCTGGCCGTCGGGGCCAGGTGGTGTGCGAATGGCCACATGGGTGCAGTCTATGGCCCCTAGCACGCCAGGCATACGTGCTACCCTGTGGAACTCCTGCATGTTTGCTGTACGCTCTGCCGCGGTGCTGGGGAAATGGATGTACTCCACAGCATGAGGCAGCAGTGCGCTGAGGAATTGGGTGAGGATGCGTGGGCCGACTGTGTAATGCCTGTGGTGTCCCCTGTCGGCCTCTGGAAGGTGCCCGTGGCTAGCAGGCACATGCAGGCTGTCACCTTGGTCTCCATGGACAGAGCATGACTCTCGTGAGGGTGCCTGCATCACATCACTGCACAGCTCGCAGAGCCGCCTCAGTATTGCCCTGTTCAGGCAGTACCGGGCCACAACTCGATGTCTGTGTACAGCTCAAGCTGATGCGGGCACATACTGCCTGTCGGGGCATACTAATCGACGTGGGCCCCTCCTGCCGCCACGTCCCCTGCAGCATGGTGTCTCACCCTCATTACAGCTTCCATGTGGAAGCTGACACTGTCCATCTCCCTGGCTTCTGCCCCCTGGCTGCTGTTCCTGTGTTACCCCGCTGCCCCCACTGCTGCTTCCACTGCACCGGGCACCCCACTGGCCTCTCTGTCCTCCTGGACCCACTGTCCTCTCTGCCCTTCCAGCTCCTGTCTCTCTCTCTCTCTGTCTCTCTCCCCAGTTTGCGGCCTGCTAGGATTCTTGCGCCGCTTCCTTGAGCTCTTTATTTTTGGCTCAAATCCGGTACTGCGCAACTTCCAGCTGAGCCACTCTTGCGCATTGCGCAAGTGTTCGGATATCGCATTGCGCACTTTATGCATGGACCCGCCCCCTTCGGTTGCGCATGCCTTCATTTCCATTGCGCTGTTGCTCAGCATGTTTTCGGTGGCGCAACTGGCCCCTTCTGGATATCGCAGAATGGCGCATTTTTGGAGTTGTGCACGGCGCAACCCTTTTGAATATCTGGGCCAATGTGTTTTTTTTATATTTTAAGTGAAGTTACAAACATGTTAAACAAAGTAGGACCCAAAACTGAGCCCTGGTAGACACTAATAGTTTCTTCCCTCGAATCTGACAAAAAAATACTCATTATTTTCTATTATTAAGCCATGATTCTATCCATTTAACAATATGAGGTTCTACTTTTAGTTCTACTAGGCAATTGATTAATTCATCGTGTGGGACCAAATAAAAAACCTTCGAAAAATCTAAATATATTACATCAACCAGGAGTCCTTGTTCTAAATCACTGCTAACATGTTAAAAAATATATGAAATTAGTTTGGCATGATTTTTTTTGTGTAATGCCATGCTGGGAATAATCTGAGCATCCCATTGCTTTCATATGATTTTCTAGAAACTCTTTTACATATTATTCCATTACTTTGCTCATGATTCATGTTAAACTTATAGGTCTATAGTTATGGGAATCAGTCCTGGCTCCCTTCTTATTAATAGGGGTAACATTAGCTGTAACCCAATTATTTGGTACTTAAACCATTTTTAATGATTCAGTAAATATTTTAGAAAGTGGGCCTGCTAGTTCTTCAGCTAACTCCCTCAACAATTTGGAGTGAACCCCATTTTGTCCTGGGGATTTGTTTACCTTTAATTTCATCAATTTAGTCAATGCACTATTTCTATTGAAGCTTATAAGTTTTTCAGTATGTTGTTTTTTTATTACTACAGGGCTTACACTTTTGGGTTTAATGTGAAAGATACTTAGAAAATATGCTTTGAATGTATTTGCCCTATTATGTTCATCTGATATCACGCTGTACGTAACATGCAATGGACCGATCCTGGTAATTTCTTGTCTTTGGCTAGTTTCTGTATGTAGTTGAAAAATGTTTTTTATTATCCATTGTTTTAGTTGCCATTCTTTTTACTTCATTTTTGTTTTGCATTTATGATCACTGCTTGACATTTTTTTTCTATTTCTTTAAATCTTAGTAATTTATCTGTTGTTGGATTATTTTCACACATTCTGTATGCTCTTTTTTCCTTTTTACATATCTTTCGATCTTACTAGTAAGCAAGACAGAACTTTCCCCTTTGCTGTTATACTTTGTTTTCTCAGGGATATACTGTTTTGAGTGAGGCTCCATTTTATTTTAAAGAATGGTCCAAATTTCTTGAACAACTTTCCCTTTAAATTCATTTTCCCAGTCACAATTATGAAGATATTTTTTTCATTCCTGTATAGTTGGCTTTACCCATGCTTATTTCCATGGCTAGGAAATCAGATGCATTTTTTCAAGTTAACAAAGTGAGTACCTCAACTTACTTTGGGGATCAATTAGTCACATGAATACATGAATAGGTTATTTTTTTACCTCCACTTTTTTTGCAGTTTTCCTCAACTACATCATGTCCTATGAAACTCTCAGACCACACTTTGCTAAAGATTACTATACAAGGAGATTAACCACCATAATATGGCCCAGGAATCTAGAGATTAAACTCTGAACTTTTGAAAGATAGTGACATACAGACAGCCTTTTGGGAGCTTCTCTTAGACTGTAAATCTGTATGGGTCTGTATTGACTCCACTATGCTCTGGTGGGAGGACACAAAAATGGAAATCAAGATTTCCTTTTTTTTTAAGTGGGTATGAAGGTGCAGGGAATCATAGGGTTTCAAGTATCTTACAAACTGAGCTCATTTGCAGAGACTATGATCTTTTCAATTGGGCAGGTCATAATTTCCAAAATCATACTTCATTACTTAAATCCATAAAGACTCAGTATCACCTGAACATGTCAGGAAGTTGCATAATCAACAAAATTATGGCACACAAGGCAAATAATCCATTGTATGCCCTTATGAGGCTTGTAATAGAAGAATAACAGGACACATATCAATAGCATATAATTGGATCAATGTACCATACTAAATTAAAGTTATAGTATCCTGATGGTGATTTCTGATTATACAGAGCAATTATTTGGGTATTGGTTTACATTAAATTCCAGAAAAGAACCGTTTTTTTTTGGGGGGGGGGGTTTGCAGTTAGCACAAGTACCGCAGGAGCATATACTTATACTAACTTCCCAAATTCCTGAATCAGAAATGTTATCAACAATACATTCCTTGAACTCAGAGACAGAAAAAGGTAAGAATGGCTTAACTAGTGAATTTTACAAACTAGTTTATCTAACTATTACCAAAAAAAATACTTACAGTAATTATTCAATTTGGTACTAAGTAATGACATATTAGTTCCTTCCTGGAATGAAGGGTGGTTCTCTATAAATCTGGTGATAAAAATTATTTAGCTAATTGGCAACCAATTTGCCTCTTAAACAGAGATTTGAAAATGTTGCCTAAAATTCTGACAGAGTACTGCAAGTCACAAAGTATCTGGGATTCCTGTCACTGGCCAGTTCAGTCCCAGATAGGGCAAAACAAGACCACTTAAAACTAATATAATTACTGGGTCACATTTTTTCCCATAGTGAAAGCCAGTTGGTTATAATGGCAAACATGTACTGGCTTTCACTATCAGAAATGCATGAGCCCCAGTTGCCCTCACACACACTAACTGCCTGGAAGCATTGTAAAAACCCAGCTAAACACTCTCCTCTGCCCTTTAACTATCCTCACAGACTCAGCATCTCTGCATATCATAACTGAACCAGCAGCCACATGAAAAAAAAAAACAAGAAAGATCAACTCAGAATTGATGTTGCCTGCTCCCTGTCCCTTGCAAATGTCATGCTCTGTCTCTTTCTCTCCCCAGACATTGTGATCTTCTGACAAGTAACCCAGTTGTCATAGAAACCTCTGGTTGTAAATTCAATACCTGTCCAAGTCAGAAAAAAAATCAGATTTCTGTACTTTAACGTGGCTAGTAGTTTTAAAATATTTGTCTCACATGAACAAAGTTGTTGTTGCTCATACTGTTCTATGAGTCATACAAAGACTGCAGTGGAACAGCAATGTATTTATATTTTATATAATTGCTGTGGTGACAAAACACTCCCCAGCAATTATATTAAATAAAACATGGGATGGTGTGTGTAATGAGAATTTTACCCACACCATCAGTGCTGTATGCTTAGATAAACCCCTCAGGCTTGGCCCTTGGTGTTTATGTACCATCCATTACCTCAGGTGTGTGTAAAAGTCTCATTACATACACCACCCAATGTATTATCCTATATATATGAGATGGTAGAATGTGGTAAATTACATCAAGTGGAAGGTTTTCTGCTATCTTTTGATAAAAAAAGCATTTGATTTGGTATCTCATGAATTCTTTTGGTTTGTTCTAGGGAAATATGGAATTTTCTCCATATTTATTTCTTGGTTACAGTGTACAGTAATGTATTGTACATCATCAGTTACTCCATTATTTAATGGGAAGCTTGGCATGTCATGTAAAGTGAATCAAGGAGTGAGACAGGGCTGCCCTTTAAGTATTATTATGTATGTATTGTGTTTAGATCCAATGTCAGGAAAAATAGAAGAAGACACCCAAATTGTTTTATTGAGTACTGAGGAAAGCACTATTGTCAGCAGGTATCCCAGAAACACCTGTTTCAATGATCTGGTCCAATGCAGAGGCTTTGCTAATTGCCATATGTCTTGTGGAGGAAGTCAGAAAGAGCAGGAAGACATTGCATATTGTTACTTTATTACAGGTATGCCACCACTGCCTCTACATGTGTCTTCTTACCAGACCATCTTATTGCAACCCCACAATTTGCAGAGTCTCCCAGAGTGTTTGTGTTGCTGTGTTTCAGGTGGAGGAAGGTTCACTGTTGTGGCGTTGGTGTGGACCAGGATCTTGCTACAAGCAACAGCCCTTCAGAAAGGCTTACATTGCACTGGGGAGAGGTTACTTAGATTACCTAGGATGGCCGAAAATAACTGATAGCAAGCACTGCACAGGATTTTCAGATCAATCTTTTCGCACAATTTCCTGGCTTACTGAAAGTTTTACAAGAGAGTAAAAGGAGAAGGGAATTAAAATTTAGAAGAGAGTAAATAGAAAAATACAGAGCTACAGATTCACACTGAACTTCGCTCTGTTTTGTTTTAATGTTTTTACTGTGGTTGCACTGCTTTTAACTTTTGTATTCTGTGTTTTTATATTGCTCTCTATATTTTTTATATTGAGGATAGTAGGGTAGACTAATAAAAATAATGAAAAGTACAGGGGATTAGAATCAATGTTTGCGTCATATGCTAATGAGGTCATATGACCTATCTCTATTTACTTCAGATGCAACATCCCCACAGGGAATAGAGCTCTGCTGTTAATGGATCTCTCACCCACTTGAGATGTTGCATCTAGTTCAAGTTTGAAGTTGAGCAAAAGGTTAGCTCTGCTCTCTTTATTTCTCTGCTCGGTTAAATTTGGCTGCTGAAAGCAGCTAAAGCAGTTGAAGAGCAGTTCAGTATGACCAGAAAGCTTGTGGGTTCGAGGGTTCTAGAACTCAAGGTTTCACTGAGGGGCTGTGGCCACTTTATTACTTCTTGTATTGTAATTGGGTATATTACCAAAAGTAAGGATTTATTGTCTTACCTGCAGGTGTTTAGTACGAGTGTGATAAGTTAGGAAAAATAATAAGTCTGTTGTTTTTTAAAAAAAGGAAGTTTATTTTCATTAGCTGTAGGTTGCATTTCAGTTTTTTGAGATTATTTGATGTTACTTGCATCCTTTTCTTTTTGGTTGTAGTGAATTCATCTACAGGGCCGCCCTGCACTAAAATCTTTACTAGAGAAAACTGGAGACACTATTTGTTATGTATACCAGTAGAAGGACTACAAGTGTATATTATACAGTTTTATTTTAGCAAAATTTGGAACCTTTTGTCCAACAAAGAGAGGAAAGAAATCATAGTACTTTTAAGCTCACTATCCAGCTTACTTGGAACTTGAAATAAAGTGATAGAGCGTATATGAAAACAGGTGCTGCTGATTGCTGATTGCTCGGACTGTTAACTTATCTGTTATCTTTTACCATTTACCATTTATTTTACCAGGTGAGATACACTAAACTGAAAGCTTGTTTGCAGGTGCAACCTGGGAGCACAAGGAAGTTATGTTAGGTCACACAGTATGCACCTAGGGGGCTGTGGGATTCAAACCCAGGTCTCCAGATTTGCAGCTCAGAGCCTTAACCCACTGCACCATACTGCCTCCTTTATCTGCATTTTGCCATCTGCAAGTATAAGAAAAAGTTCTTTACCTACAGAATAGAACAGAACAGAGAAACACCCCATGGAATAAGTTTCTTCTGCAAGTGAAACTTCAGAGACTTTAGAGACTCACTAACTAATTAAATAGTTAACAGTCATTATTAAGCATTTCTGATTCATTGGTGCTGGAATAAGCTATTCTTGAGTGTATTGGAAACTCATGATTTGTTATATTGCACTTCAGTGGATTAATATACTCCTTTTTTCTCTTCCTTTTCTTTCTAATATATAACAATTGACTAGTGGTGGATTAAATACTTCAAAGCGTGGAAGAATATTTATTTATTTTATTTATTAAATTAGTAATAGATAAATTACAGATTTCATAGCTGATTGACTGGTTAATAGATGTTTAGTTAACTAGCTAACTAGTTAATAATTGAATGACAAAGAGGTGTTTATTCTCAGTCTTGTACTGTATGGTATCCTTTGATTGATTGGATTGTTTTGAAAGCTTGGTCTCATGATTGTTAATTGCTAACTAAAACATAGAGTAAGTACAGCAATAGTCATGGGATGGTAAATACAAGGAGTGGGTTGATTTGTTTGCCCAACAAAGGCAAAACAAGAACAGAGATCAATTAAAACAGAGGAAAGAAATCAAAAAATAAAATGACAGAAAATATAATACAACTACAAAGTAAAGTGGAAGGGGAAGCACACAGTGATGGTGGAAAACAACTAAAAATTACAAACTTTTTTCATCCAACTACAGAAGTTTCTAAATGTACCCCGATAGTGATGGATACCCCTTTTAATGGGACTGATAATAAACAGTTTTTTTAAGGGTGCTAATAATACAGTATCTTTAATGAGGAAATAATCTCAATAGATTCAAATTGCTTGGAAAATGCAGACAAATTTGAGTTCTGTAACAGCTACAGCTATGGTTGGGGCTCTTTATCACAGTGTTCTATCTATTTTATAGAATTTCTAGTACCTCTTAATGAGACATATTAGGATTGCAACTCATTAGCCCTGTTAAATGCAGAGGGAGAAGCTACCCCAGAAATAGACTGTGTATCTATCTATATATGAGAGAAGAGCTTCTCTTATACAAGAACAAAAAGAGAAAATGAATGACTTATTGTTGGAACCTAAGATGTGAGAAAATGGGTTCTTGACACAAAAGGATAGTGTGGCCCAGGTAATCGAAGACCTGAATCACACTGTCCTAGGCTTAAAACAATTGGATGATAAACAAGCAGTATGTAATAATAAGGAAGAGACTGTTCATTCTCCCCTTTCCTCTTCCTTTTCACCCACAAGTCATACAAGAAGGTTGACTATTTGTACCCTAATTTTCTGTAATGAAAACTCTGTAGATGAAAGGAAAAATACATATGACATTAAAAAAGAGAAGTTTAAAAACAGGGGATGTTGTATAAAATTGTCGACTTTGTCTAAGCAAATCCTTGCATCTATACAGGATCTCTATTTTGCAAATGTGCTTATACTAGAGAATGTGTGGGTATTGTAGGAAAAAATTGCTGCACTTAGAACAAATGTGTTTTACAATTAAAGCCTCTTGAATGAACTACTGTAAAACAAAGAAATGCAAAAAAAAATCCTTAAAAACACATCAGAATGTTTGTGAAAAGCAGGACTCAATAGAAGTTTTTAATAAAGCAATTTAGGTAAATCTGCTGCCCCCTTTTTCTAAAGAAATTAATGATGTAATGAATGTGAAAGAAGGGAAAGGTAATGGAAAAAAAAAACATGAAAAGTGGACAAAAAATACAGGAAAAGAGGCAAAGATATAAAGCTAGAAAGAAGGACACATTGACCAATGAAAAGAGTGATACAAGAATAAGTGGAATAAGAAATGATATAAATCAAATCAAGACGGTACTAATGGAGGAGATTATTGACAAAACTGCATCTATTGATGAGGTTATAGAAATAAAGATAGAAACAGATAGAATGAAGGAAGGACGTACTGTACCAAGGGGGAAGACTAAGGGTCTGAGTACAAATTCAGATCGAGATATTCAAGAGGCACAAGAGGTCTCTGACCCATCTGTGGTCAATATCAAAATAGACACTGAATTTGATGATGAAAGGGGAAAGTATGTAGTAAAGGAGACTATCTAATTGAAATTTATGACATTGAGAGGCTGTTTCAGGAAAACTGCCTAAAATTAGTAGAATGGGTTCTACAATTGCTACAATTGAACAAATGTGCCTCTGAGGAATTTTATGTGATAGGACCAAATACATTGGAATATGCAAATTGTCTATTACTTTACCTTAATAATCAGTGCTTAGCAAACAAGGTGCGGTACGATAAAAAACTCCTGAGGAAAAGGGAATTTTCTTCTGACCACCATATTGGGTCCCTTGTATGGAACAGAAAGATGATAGCGCTTTGACAAAAGAAGAACTATGCCCTGTGAGAGAGGACTCAGACTGCTGCCAGTGAGTGTTAGAAGTAATCTCTAAATATGAACAATCAAACACATTAAAATGGGAAAATAAATCACTTTCCCTATTTGGATGGGAACAAAACAACACACAATCTATAGCCCGTTTGAAGACAGAGATTGGTACCTTCCTCTCCTGTGTGTTGAAAATGAATATTACAAAAAACGTAACTGAAAGAAATAGGATCCATCCGAGTAGTTCACAAATAGATATTATATTTAGATCAGCAAACCTCGCTGATCTCATTTTGAAAAATGCTGCATCACTGGATACTTATGGTATTTATCTCATAGACTATAGGATGGTGGATGAACAGGTTAAGGATAGCCATCCAGTGAAAATTATACTAGGATTGATAAGAATCCATTTACACCATTTCAGACTCTGGATCAGAATTGAAAACTATTAGAAACTAACAAACTAAAAGGAGATGCAGATGATTAGCTTTCTGTATTATCATGGAATATTGAGGGATTGAATTGTAAAATGGTTGATATAGAGTTCCAAAGATTCTTGGAAAAAATGGACATCATATATCTACAGGAAACATGGGTTTTGGATGACATCTGCCCAATACTCCCAGATTTCACAGGTTATAGTGTACCAGCAACTAAGAAGAAAAAGAATGGTAGGCCTAGTGCTGGACTGTTCACTTATCTTAGGACATCATTAAACATCTCAAGTCGTTCATTTGGAAACCGTGTTAAAAGAAACACACATTTTAGAATTGGATAAAAGTGGGGAAAAAAATGATTATATTAAATGCTTATCTACCCCCAAATGATAAATCCCTGACCAATAATTTTTGGGTATCATTTAGGGAACAAATGGTATCATTGGTAGATAAATATGAGAAAGAGACCATAATATTTTTGGGAGATAATAATGCACACATACCAACTACTTTACCAGTTGATGTACAGGGTATGAATATAATAAACCAAAGACTATGCTATGAAAGGAAGTCTAAGGATAAAATATTGAACAAAAGAGGGAAAATAATATGCCAGATAATAGAAGAACATAAGTTGAATCTGATAAATGGAAGAATGGGGGGGGGGGGACTCAGAAGAAGAATTTACATATGTAGGCCAAAATGGATCATCGGTTTTAGACTTAGTCTGGGCAAATATAGAAGCAGCAGAGATATCTGGAAATGTAACTATATTATCCTGTCCCGAATCTTCGCATTTACCCATATACACTGTATGGAATACCGAGATGATGAGAGACTAAATACCAGGAAATGAAGAACAAGCACAAATTATAATAGTGAATTCTTGCCGAGTGCAGTGGCAGGGATCCATAATTAATACCTTTGGAGAAATACTAAATTCTGATTATATGATAGACTTAAAATCTAAAGTACTACAAACTATAAATAACTCAGATTTGACAGAGTTGTGGAAGCTTATGGTATTTTATTTGGCTCCACTTTTGTACAGGAAAACGACAGAAAGGTTAAAACAATAAGGTTTAATAACACATTTAAGATGGAAAATAGAAAATTAAATAGACTAGTACACAAATATAGGAAGAATCCTAATATTGTTAACAAAAAAGCTTTGAATAATGGAAGGATCAACAATAAATCATTATTGGAAAAATAAATAAAGAAAATATAATTGAAAAATAAGGGAACAACTTATGGAAACTATAGTTAAAAAAGATCTAAAACAATTTTGGCTATTAATATCAAGAGGTTTTGGACATTATACTAATAAAGTTATAGCCACAATTACACCAGATAAGTGGGAAGAGCACTTTGTGAATTTGTACTTCTCTGAAGAAGAACATAAAGATACAATAATATACTATCCCTTAGAGATGTTACCCCAACCATTTTTCATTACAAAAGAGGAAATAACCAAAGCTATTGAAAAAACATCATTAAATAAAGCACCAGGTCCAGACACAATTTTGTCTGAAATGCTTAGATCATTTAAGGAATGGTGGGTGCTGGTCCTGTACACAATATTTATTTTGGTTGTCAATCTGACATATTTCCAGAGACTTGGTCAGGAAGTATAATTTGTCCAATTTTTAAGAAGGGTGATATAAATAACAGGCAATAGCAAGAAGGGCGTAAGCACCCGCACAGCACACTGACTAGCGTCTCAAAGATAAAAAATCAAATTTATTACAGACCAGAATCAGGACGCACACTATACAGACTGACGTTTCACTTGGCCGGCTGCCAAGTTTCCTCAGAGTAAAAAACACCACCCAGGTGCTCTACTTAAATAATCAGTTCACCATGTCATGTGATTTCTATTGCACCAATGCACATACACTAATAATTATATATGAACTACTTAAACAAACAATTCTTAAAGGAACAAAGTATATATATATATATATCCATTGTTCCCATATAAAAACTAAGAACTACCACAAACACCTAAGGATATACTTGACAATTCCAAAAATATCTTATAAATATTCATACATACTTTATATAAAACTAAGGCAGTCACATTTAATTATTACATAAAAAAAACTCTTTTGCATTACTTATTTAAATACAAAAAACATAAACAAGTGCATGTGTTAGAGGGAGCAAACTATCTATCGGACTCTGTTATTTCATAGAATGAATCCCCAAGTTATACATCTTAATTTATATTTAAATCAGTTCACCATATATTTATATTAATTTAAGTTCATAAAACTAAATTTGCTTTGTTTCATATAATTGTATGTTTCAAGGATTTCCTACAGATTCATGGTGGAAAGAGCCCTTACATTATTTATACTTCTTTAGAAATGCAGCCAACTCAATGTTGTCATTAAGGCCCTTATTTTCACAAGCCCCTAGAGTATATAACCAGAAGCTTTCTCTCTGGCCTATTCTCTTATTTAAATCTCCACCCCTCGGTCCCAGTGTAACAAGCTCCAAACCAAAAAAACTAAATTTATGATTTATTTGACCATATTTCAAAACATGTTTCACTATAGCATATGAATCATCTCTCTTTTCTACTGCTCTAACGTGTTCACCTATTCTTACTTTTAATTTACGTGTAGTACGTCCAACATAATAGGCACCACACTCACATGTTAGTAGATATATTACTCCTGTGCTATTACACGTAATGAAATCACGTAACTCCATATTCTTCCCAGTCACCGGGTGTGTAAAGTTTTTACAACAATTAATGTATTTACAGTATACACAATTCCCACATCTGTATGTTCCTCTTGGTTTTGAAGTGAGCAGTGCTTGTCTACCTTTTCTACTGGAACCTGCCATGTTAGATACTACATAATCCTTAATATTTTTACTTTTTCTATACACTACCTTGGGACCTCCTTCTATTATTTCTTTCAGTTTTGACTCTAACTGTAAAATAGACCAGTTGTTACTTAATATCTGTTTTACTTCATATGCTCAATTCGAAAAACCAGTAGTGAAGGGACAATCAACCTTTAATTTAGAATCTCTTTTATAATTTAGCACTTCTTCTCTATCTAATGTATCTACTTTTCTAATAGCTGATGCTATACTACTGTTACTGTACCCCCTATTCTTAAAACGCTGTACTTGTTGATTTCGTTTAATCTTAAATTCAGAGGGTTCAGAACAGTTTCGAAGTGTTCTTATTAATTGACTTTTTGGTATATTAAATTTTGTATGGAAAGGATGACAACTGTCATACCTCAGTAGAGTATTTCTGTCTGTGGATTTCTGGAATAGAGTGGTACATACTCCTTCATTACTCTCCTTATAGATTTTTAAATCCAAAAAGATAATACTTGTTTGATGAATATCATATTTGTACGTTAAACAACTGCTAGTTGACTCCATCCATTTAATGAAATGTGCAAACTCTTCCACAGAACCTTTCCAAACTATTAATATGTCATCAATAAAGCGACGCCATAGGTCTACTTTATCAATAAAAGGATTGGTGTCTAGTTCATACAAAAAATCGATTTCCCATTTCCCTATAAACAAATTGGCGTAACTGGGGCCATTGTGGTGCCCATAGCTGTACTTCGGATTTGATGATACAAAACCCCTTCAAACATGAAAATATTCATGGTAAGTACCGGTTCAGCTAACTGTAACAAAAAATCAGTTGGAACTTTAACTTGACTTTCTTCTGTTCTAGTATTTAAAAAATACCCCAAAGCTTCTAAACCTTCATCATGGGGTATTACTGTATACAGTGAATTCACATCCACTACTGAAAAATACCATGATTGATCCATACATAAATCTTCGACAATTTGTACTACCTGAGTTGAATCTTTTAAGTAGGATCTCAAATTCTGTACTAGTGGTTGTAAAAAAACATCTAAGTACATAGAAATAGGTTCTGTCAACCACCCCTTCCCTGAAACAATTGGCCTTCCTGGGGAATTTTTTAAATCTTTATGAATTTTGGGAAGTGCATAAAAAACAGGGATGACAGGATATGTAACTGTTAAGGTCTTGTATTCTATTTCTGAGATGTAACCCTTTAAGAAACCCCTGTTTAGACATTTATCTATTTTTTGTTTAAATACATCTATGGTTTGGTGGATAATTTTCACATATAAAGTTTCATCCTTAATAAGCCTTGTAACCTCCCCAATGTAATCCGAGGTATTGAGCACCACAATCGCCCCACCTTTATCTGCTGGTGCTCTTTGGTTTTTGCTCGTTGTTGTACTTTATATAAATAACACAGCTATGTATAGGCTAATAAGTCTCCCGGACTCATCACAGAAAATTTTCTCAAAGGATAATTCTGCAGCGTTTACAACAATGGGTGGAGGAGGAGAACTTATTAGAAGAAACACAAAATGGATTTAGAGCAGCTTGATCCACAGTCCAACACTGTTATGTTTTAAGTCACCTTCATGGAAATATGTTACCTTGAAAAAGACAAAACTGTATTGTTGTTTCATGGATTTAAAAACAGCGTTTTATCCAATAAGTCAGTCAATATTGTGGGAAAAATTACAGGCATGCACTATTGAGCCAATCTTCTTGAGAATCATAAGTACTTTACACCAAAATACACTGTTAAAAGTGAGATATGATCAGAATGGAAATTTAACCTCACAAATAAAAACTAATTTAGGAGTGAGACAAGGATGCCTTCTCGCTCCTTTATTATTCAGTCTTCATATAAATTTGATTTTGACAGATTTGGATAATCTGGAATTTCATTCTCCAGCCATACTGAACAAAAAGGTTTCTTGTCTGGCATATGTGGATGATATAGTCCTATTATCAACTTCAAAAATTGGGCTGCAATGGAAATTTACATATTTTTTCAGAACTATGTAAAATTAACAGATTGCAAATTAATAGAGAAAAAACAAATATGATTGTATTTGATGCTAGGACTACATCTTTACCAACCACCTTTTAGGTGGAATAAAGTTAAAAACAGTTAGTAGTTATGAATTTGTGCGTGTGGTATTTTCTCAGAATTATAGATGGAAGCAACATATAATAAATCAACTTAAAAAAATTAAATATTGCAACAAAACACATTTAATAGGTTCAATTTCAACTATGGACAGGGGACAGTAGAGGGCATGTTGAGAACTTTGAATGCTAAGATAAAGACAAGTATTCTCTATGCCTCTGAAATATGGGTGGTAGATAAAGTTAAAACTTTGGAAACGGTTATTAACCAGACATACAGATATTTATTGAGAATTCCACAATCTGTGCCAGCTGAAGTTTTAAGACATGAACTTGGGCAAATGTCACTGAATAATTAAATCCTGGAAAGAAGAATAATATTTATTTTGAAATTATTTCTCCTGCCTCCTCATTGTCTACCGCAAGCGTGTTTGGAAGAAGAAATGCAATATAATACTAACATAATAAAATGCCAGCAGAATAGGCTTAACGGTCTTTCGTGTCTGCTCATTTGGTCAGCCTCCACCCTGGGAGCTGACCTTGCTGCCCCCCTCCCTCTCTGGCTTCTCCCTTCCCAGTCCCAGATATTCTCACTGCACTGGATTTTGCTTCCAGAACCCTTCCCCTGTACCTGTCCAACCCCCTCTTGAACCCCTCCACCATCTCTGCCTCAACCATCCCCCTGGGCAGTACATTCCATGGCTCCACCACCCTCTCAGTGAAGTAGCACCTTCTCCTTTCTCCCCTGGATCTCCCCCCTCCAGCTTCCACCCGTGCCCTCTAGTTGCCCCCCTTCCTTTGGAGCACCCTGACTGCTCCTCACCTACTTACCCCCTTCATGTACCTGAAGACCTCTATCATGTCCTCATGGTCCCTTCTCTCTTCTGGTTTTGTAACACTGACTATAACAACAATTAAAAAGGTTTTGTTCCCCACAGAGTTGGGTCAGATATTGTATGAAATTTATATTAGACCTTTAAAAGAGATAAAAATGCAAATCAAGAAAAGGTTATTAGATGTAGAATGTTCAGAGGACCATATTAAAACATCATTTTTTGTCAACTTTACTGTAGATGGTATAAAAAAATTAAAACTACTAGAGGGTTAGCATAATACTTGACATTATTAGTGGATTGGAATGAAAGAAGAATCATAACAAGATTCAGAATGGAATTATACCCGGGAATTTATATTATGTTAAGACAAAGGAGAAACGAGGTTAAAACTGCATATTGTAATTGCAATTATATTGTTGAAGACAACTTGAAACATATTGTTATATTGTCTACAATATAACAACCAAAGAAAATATTGGTTGGGACCTGTTCTGGCAACCCTCAGTCTTCCCTCTGATCAGATCCTTTTGTTTCTTTGTAACTCAAATGATGTTGGAATTTTGAGGAGATTAAGTCGATATCGAATAGAAGCTAAATTATGATAAAAGTACAGGATGGAGATTTATGATAAATAACAACTCTTGTATGTGAGGACTATTTAAAACTTTGCACAATTATTTTTAGGCTAGTTGCACAACTACTAGTGAGATTCATGAGAAGTATGTGTGATTTTTTATTGTATGATTTTTTGATTGTATGTTTGTTTTTTAATTGTAAAGACACTATTGTCCAACAATAAATTTATACCTGCCTACTATTGTTAGGCAATCAATGGTGCACACAGATTATGTCTGTCAAGTGGTAAAAGATGAACTATCTACTAAAACTGCCATAAAATGTTTTAAAATGTTTGGTTTATTTTTGGGGGGTTTCTTAAATTTTACTAAATATGTTGGACGGGATTAGGGGTCAGATGCTCTTGCATTTCTGTACTAAATAGTACACAACTTGCAACTGAACCTATAAACATTTTAGGCATTCTGTTTGGATCTGGTGATTTGGCAAAACTAAATTCAGATCATAAATAAATCATGGGCAAGCAAAAAGTAAATAAGTGGAATAATAATAATATTTTTGTTTTTACGGCGCCTTTCAAAAAAATCAAGGCGCCATACAAGATAAAAGCAAACAGTTCAGATAAATAAACAGTGATTAAAATCAGACAGTACCATGAATATAATTACCTAAAATAATCAATCACCATAATCTTGGTGCCACAAAAAGGTTTTTAAGGCTGATTTAAAGCACTCCACAGTCGTGCACTCCTGTAACCGATGAGGTAGAGAATTCCATAGTGTGGGAGCCATGAACATAAAAGATCTGGCCCCTGAGAAATTCAAACGTACCTTAGGAATCTGTAGCAACCCCTCATCAGCTAAGCGGAGCAATCGCCCAGGGCAATAGGGAATTGGGAGCTCTTTCAGGTAGTCTGGGCCTAGTCCGTGTAGGGCTTTGAAAGTCTGCAAGCCAACTTTAGAGGTGATCCACTGAACTGGCAGTCAGTGCAGTTCAGGTAGCACCAGCGTAATATGACAGGACCAAGGAGATCCTGTCAAAAGCTGGACTGCTGCGTTCTGCATCAGATGCAGGTGGTGGAGTTCCACTCCAGAAAGCCCTAGGTATAGGGAATTGCAGTAATCTAAGTGCAAGGACACAAAGGCATGGATCAAGGTAGGAAGGTCATTGGATGGTACCAGATGTTTAATCCTAGAGATATTCCTTAGATGGTAAAAGGAAAATTTGATGACAGCCGACACCTGCGAATGCAGGGTCAAACCATCATCAAAAATTACCCCCAGGTTTCACACCTGGTTAGAGGTCTGGAGGGGGACACCCATGAGAACAAGTTCAGAGAGTGGCCCACTTCCCAAACCTCCTGTCCAATGACCAGGTTCCACAACCATCACCTCAGTCTTACCAGAGTTCAACTTCAGCCAGCTCAAATCCATCCACTCCTGGATTTCTTTGAGACAGTTATTAAAGATCGACAGAGCTCTATCCTGGTCAGGTGCAAAAGAAAGGTAGAGCTGGGTATCATCAGCATAACAATGAAACCTCAGCCCATACCTTCTTACAATGTCTCAGAGGGGTGGCATATACACTGCGAACAACATGGGTGACAAAACTGAACCCTGAGGGACCCCACAAGACAGAGAAACTGGATCTGATGAAAACACTCCAGACACCACTCTCTGAGTACTCCTAATGAGGAAAGATGTAAACCATATGAGGACAGTTCCTGTTATTCCACAGATGTACCTCAGGTGGCTAAGTAACATGCCATGGTCTACAGTGTCAAACACTGATGATAGATCCAGAAGAACCAAGATAGAATGGTTCTTCTGATCTCTAGCCATCAGGAGATCATTAAGCACCCGAAGCAGCGCTGTCTCGGTACTATGTCTCTTTCAAAAACTGGACTGGAGGGGCTCATAGATATCATGGATGGTCAAGTGGTCCTCCAGTTGTGCTGCCACTACTTATCAATAAGCTTCCCTAAAAAGGGAAGGTTACAGACCAGTCTGTATTTAGCGTGGCAGTTTGGGTCCAAAGTAGCTTTCTTCAAGAGAGGTATCACTACCGCCTCTTTCAGAGAGTTAGGAAACTCCCCAGATTCCAAGGAGCACCAAACTATCCTCACTAGGACCGGACCGATAGGTGGCAACACAGTAAGAAAAAACAAATGTACCTAATAAAAACATTTTTTACTCCCCTATTTTCTTTAAATTACATAGTTCCTTTTTTTTTCCTCCTTGGAGATATAATTAATTTTTTTTCAGGCTTTATTGAAACATAGAATTTAATGGCAGATAAGGACTGCTTAGCACATCTAGTCTGCACATTTACCCTATCTACTGTAACTCCACAGATCCCACTTGATCTCTGGCTTCCCGCTTTCCTTACTACTAAGTTTCCCTTATGCCAGTCCCATGCCTTCTTGAATTCCAGCATTGTTTTTGCACCCACCACCTCCACTGGGAGGCTGTTCCAGGCATCTGCCACTCTTTTTGTGAAATACTTACTCACACTTCCCCTGAGTCTACACCCATGTAGTTTCATTGCATTTCCTCTTCTTCTTGAGCATCTTTTATTCTGAAAAATGCGTCCTTCCTCAACCTTATTTATACCTGTTAGGTATTTGAAAGTCTCTATCATATCCTTCCTCTCCCTTCTTTCCTCCAGCATATACATATTGAGGTCCTTTAGTTTCTCCTCATAGGGTTTTTGATGCAGACCCTGCACAATTTTAGTTGCCCTCTTCTGGACTACCTCTACTCTATGTCAATACTCTAGGTGAGATCTCACCAGTAATCTATACAGTGGTAACATCACATCTCTCTTTCTGCTGGTGATACCTCCTCCATGCACCCTAGCATCCCACTAGCTCTCCCCACTGCTTTGTCACACTGGCTACCTTTAGGTAATCAGATATGATTACCCCCAGGTTTCTTTCCTGCTTGGTGGCCATTAATACTATACTCCCCATTTTGTACTCTGCCTCTGGGTTTCTGTGCCTCAGATTCATGATTTTGCACTTCTTAACACTGAAACTCAGCTGACACACCCTTCCACTCCTTTAACTTTCTTAGATCTCTATTTATTTTGTCCATCCCTCTGGAGCGTCTAACCTCTTGCAGATTTTAGTATTAGCCACAAAAAGGCATGCTTTCCCTTTTATCCCCTCTGCAATGTCACTAATAAAGACATTGAAGAGGACCAGTCCCAATACTGATCCCTGTGGCACCCAGCTGGTCACCTTCCCTTCCTCGGAGTGAACTCCATTTACCACCACCCTCTGTCTCCTTCCCTAATCAATTCCTTGCCCAGCTTACCATCTTTGGTCCCACTGCTAGGCTGCCCATCTTATTTATGGGTCTCCTATATGGAACAGTGTTGATGGCCTTACTGAAATCTAGATATGCTACATCAACTGCTCCATGCTGATCTAATTCCCTGATCACCCAGTATAAAGAATCTATCAGATTTGTTTGACATGACCTCGCCCAGGAAATCCATGCTGCCTCAGTTCTTATAAGCCACTAGATTCAAGATATTCTGCAATCCTTTCCTTAAGGATGATTCCATTAATTTCCTCACTAGCAAAGTCAGGCTGACTGGCCTGTAATTGCCATACTCATCCCTGTTCCCACTTTTGTGAAATGGGACTACATCTGCCCTCCTCCAGTCCTCTGGAACTACTCCCATCTCCAGTGAGAGGTTGAATAGGACTGTCAGAGGTGCAGCCAGCACATCTCTGAACTCCCTCAATAGCCTGGGATGTACCCCATCTGGCCCCATTGCGTTGTCCACTTTCAGATTTGAGACTTCCTTCAGTACTCCCTTCTCCATAAATGGACTAGTGTTTACCTCTCTTCCTTTGATGCTCTAAGCCCTTATCTTTGGTCTCTCACCTTTCCTTTCTTCTATGAACACTGAAAGAAAGTATTTGTTCAGAATGTCTGCTTTTTCCTGTTCTTACTCCACACACTCCATACCTTCTCTCTTAAGTTTTACTATTGCTTTCCTAGTTTTTCTCTTTTAACTTACATATCTGAAAAATTACTTTTCCATTTTTTTACTGCCTGGGCTATTTTATCATTCATTTGTGTCTTTGCACTCCCAATTGCTTTTCCTGCCTCCCTCTGTTTTTCCTGATACACCTCACTATCCTCCTCCCCTATGCCACAGGATGGGAAGTTGAACTAGCTTACTCCCATAGCAGACACAAAGGATGAATGGAGAGTACTAGAGGGGCTGCTAGAAAGGGAGATCAGGAGGGGAGAGAGGAAGGAAAGGGGTGGGAGGTGGTCACTTTGAATGCTAGGAGCCTGAGGAAAAAAATTGCAGAGCTACAGACTCTTATAGTGGAGGGGGAGGTGGACATGGTGGCAATTAGTGAAACATGGGCCACCCATTACAAGGACTGGGACCTGGTGATACCAGGGTACATGATATTTCTCAGTGCTAGAGTAAATGGGAAAGTGGGGTGGTGCTATATGTGAGAGAGAGACTGAAGTGTGTTTGGGAGGAGGGGGAGGTGGGTAGTATGGAGTCATTATGGATGTGATTCCAAGACTAGGACTCTCAGGATGGGAGTGGCATACAGGTCACCCTCTCAGGCAGAATAGCTAGACAAGGAAATAGCAGGACAGATCAGAAGGACCTGCAGGAAGGGTAATGTGATTGTGGGGGACTTCAACCTTCTGGAAGTGGATTGGAGTACCCCAGCCACCATAAATAGAAGGCAGCAGGTACTGCTAGATGCCATCCAGCACAGCTTTCTGCTGCAAATTGTCAATGAGACAATCAGGTTAGGAAACACTCTAGACCTCATGCTGGCAAATGGGGAGTTTGTGAGAGACCTGGGGGTGGAAGAACCACTTGCAGGGAGTGACCATCACTCAATATGATTCACGTTGGACATGGGAAATGAGGGAGCAGAATGAGCTACAAGGGTGTTAGACTTTAAAAGGGTTGACTTCAGGAGGATGGGGGAAGTAGTAAAAGGGTACCTGGCCATAATTCAGCCTAATAAGGACAATAACCAGAGATTGGAGCTCATAAAGCTGGGGAATTGTGGAGGCAATTAAAACTTGCATCAGGGTCCAGAGTAAGAAGACTAGGGCAGAAAAAAACTATCTAAGAGAGAAATTGGAAATTTGAAACAGTAAGGAGGAAAAGAGCTACCCTTAGGAGGTACAAAAAATGGAGGGGGGGACAGGGAGATTTACCTGAAGAAATCTGTGGAGATGACAAAAGCAGTAAGGGCAGCCAAGGTGACTAAGGAGCTTAGGCTGGTGCAGGGCATTAATTAGGGAGAGAAGGAATTATTCAAGTACATCAGGGAGAAAATGAGTTGTAAGGACAAAATACTAAGGATTAAGAGGGAGGGGAGTGGGTGGAAACATAGCAAGAGCAGGCAGAAACACATAATAACTACTTCTGCTCAGTATTTACTAAGGAGAAAAGTGGAGTGATTCCCAGGGAGGGTGGGAGGGAAGGAATGGAGGAATAGGTGTTGACATTTGGGGTGTTTTCAGAGGGCAGGGTACTGGATGGTTTGAGAGTACTGAGGGTGAACAAGGCAACAGAGCCAGATGGCATTCACCCCAGGGTACTGAAGGAGCTGGCAGAAGTCCTGGTGAGGCCATTAGCAGAGCTGTTCAATGCCTACCTGGACTCAGGGAGTGTGCCACAGGACTGAAGGATGACCCACACGGTACCCTTCCATATGAGAGGCCCCAAGGATGAACTGGGGAACTACAGACTTGTGCACCTCACAAACAACATGGGTAAGCTGATTGAGACAATCCTGAAGGAGAGGCTGGTGTCTCTTCTGGAGGCCAGTGGACTACAGGACAGTAGGCAGCATGGGTTTGTCATTGGCAGATCCTGCCAGATCAACCTGGTGGAGTAGTATGACTGGGTAACTAGGCAACTGGACATGGGCCATGCAGCGGACATCCTGTACCTGATTTCAGTAAGGCACATGACTTGGTGCCACATGGAAGGCTAGGTAGTAAACTAGAAGGCATGGGGTGGGGGCAAAGATGGTGGGGTGGTTAGAGAACTGGCTACAGGGAAAGCTGCAGAGGGTGGTGGTGTGAGGGGAGCTCTCATCCCCACGGGCAGTGATGAGTGGAGTGCCGCAGGGCTCGGTGCTGGGACCGGTGTTTGGAATATTCATTGCAGACATCTTGTTGGGCATCGAGAGCAAGCTCAGTATGTTTTCTGATGACACCAAGATGGGAGCAGTAGTGGATGATATAGGGAGATGGCAGGGGTTGCAGGATGATCTGTCAAAGTTGGAGACCAGGTTGGATGACTTGCAGCTGGGGTCCAATGCCAAAAAGTTAAAGGTGCTACATTTTGGTGTGAAAAACCTAAGGAGGATCTACCAGCCGGGGGGGGGGGGGTGCAGCTAGCCAAGACAAAAGAAAAGAAAGAGTTTGGGGAGCTCATTACAGGATCAATGAATAACTCATCACAGTATAGGAGGGCAGCTGCAAAGGCCAATAACATGCTGGATTCAATTGCCAGGGATATATCCTCAGCGAGTGGGGAAGTGATTCTGCCATTGTATAGATCACTGGTTAGGCTACACCTGGAATACTGTATGCAGCACTGGTGCCTCTACCTGAAGAGGGACATTAAGTTACTGGAGGGGGTGTAGCACAGGCAGCAAAGATTATCTATGGGCGGGGGGACTTACCCTACGAGAGCAGGCTGAGGGAACTGAACATGTACTCACTGGATGAGAGAAGGCACAGGGGAGATATGATTGAAACCTTCAAGTGTATACTAGGTATAAACAAGACAGGCACAGAGGGGCTTTTCAAATTAAGGAAGGGGAGGGACACTCAAGGCCATGATCTGAGATTGGAGGGAGGAATGTTCGGGAAAGGAGGTGAGAAGACACTTTTATACGGAGAGGGTGGTTGCCAGGTGAATATGTTGCTGGTGGAAGTGGTATCCTGTAATAGAGTGGGCTGCTTCAAAAGAGGCTGGGATAGGGCAAGAGGGAGGGGCATGAAAATAGGGAGGGGCAGCTGTAGAATAAGGGCTGCTAGCTGCACAATTGAGCAGACTCTGCTGGCAATTTCATATGTTCATATGTTCTCATGTCTCCTTATACCTCCTGAAAACTAACTTTTTTGCCCTTACATTCCCAGCCAACTCTTTTGAGAACCATACTAGTCTCTTTTTCCTTTTGCTTTTGCTTACATGCAGAGATCTGTTGCCTTCACTATCCCCTCTTTTTAGTTTTTCCCACTGTTGCTCCACTTCACTCAAGTCATCCCCCCATTAATGCTTTCCTGAGGCAGTCCCCCATCTTTTTAGAATTATCCCTCATGAAGTCTAGGACCCCCACGTTTGTATAGCCCGATTCTGCCACAGTGCATATGCCACCCACTGTGATGTTTACAACACTGTCCCCATTGGTGAGTACAAGGTCCAGTATTGCCCCCTAATGAGTGGGCTCTTTTACTAGTTGCCTGAGAAATGATGCTGTGCATTTATTACCCTGAATGTGCCAAATAATCGGACACAATTTGGTAGGGCATCTATAAACTTTTTTCTTCCCTGCCTTTGGAATAAGCTTCAAGCTTCCCTAAAACTCCATACCCTTAGCCCAGTTAGGGTGTTCATTGGTAGGGTACATGAGATCACTGCTGAGACCTGCAACTGCACTTATCTTCCCTTGTGGGTCTACCTTCTCCCCATCCATCTCCTATTGTGTTTGTAGATTTCTGTGTATTCTGACATGCATCTTCCTTCCTTCCTTCCTTCCTTCCTTCCTTCCTTCCTTCCTTCCTTTTCTACCTGATTTGTTATCTTCCATATTTATTAGGTGTGGTAATCTTACTGTAAGTGATACTTCTAATTTATATCTATGTATTACTAGAACCAATCTACTCTATGTACCATGATATACCTGCTGTGTTACAATGATGTATCCTTGAACTGAACGTCTGTGATGTTTAGTACTTTGTATCAGGGACCTCCTTGTGAATGAGCATGCTCAATGGAAGCTATCCCTACACAATAAACTGAACTGAACTGAACCCCCTGCAGATAGTCTAGGACATCCCTGCTCCTAGCTGAAGCTGCAGCTGGGATGCTCCAATCTACATCCAGAAGATTTAAGTCCCCTACCAGCAGCACCTCCTTATATGCTATCTTTTAGATAGTTTCCACCAGGACCTTGTTCAACTCCCCCCCCACCCCATGCAGAGGTCTGTAGATCACACTAGTGCAAATTGTGGTTCCATTCCCCATTGCTAGGTTGACCCACAGTACATCTGCCCCTCCCTGTATTCGCTTTATCTCTGTTGCCTTTATGCTATCCCATACATAAAGAACCACCCCCCCTCCTTCTTTTCTACCCAGTCTTTCTTGAACAGAGTATAGCCTGGAATGGCTATATCCTAGTCATGGTTTTCATTGCACCATGACTCGGTAATGGCAACAATGTCCAGGCTAGCCTCTGCCATAATGGCCTCTATGTCCCAGTTTTTATTTCCCAGACTTCGAACATTTGCAAATATGGCCTTCCATATTCTGCTACCACACTGCTTGTCTACCACCATTTTCCTTTTATCTTCTCCCCTTACCCCCTCTGCTCTCATGCATATCTCTCTTCATTTCTACAATTTTGACATTCCTAGCTCTCTTCATTTCTACTATTTTTATGTGGCAGTCCTTTGAATGAGATTAAAAGACATATAACACATTTTCCTGTCAAACATAGCAGACTAACGATGGTTAACCCTGTAGTTTTTGCATGCTATTTTTTTTTTCATTATAGTTTGAAACCTTTACTACTCCTAACCATTAAACCTTGGTCTAGTTAGGGAACTTCTACTATCTGGGTTCGACTTAAAACATGGGAAGCTGGTAGGCTTCCTGAATCCTCAAATGTTCTGGGAATGCTGCAAGCCCCGGGTGTGCCAAACATCTGGCACATGGAGCTTGCTACATTCCTCTGCTGGTGATTAGGGTTCTCAATCCCTCTGCTGAATGCCACAAGTTAGACCAGCTTTTTCCAGTCTAGCTTGCAGCAATCTTGGGTACCCATTTTATGGGTACTGTGCCAAATATTTGGCGAAAGCCGGGAAAAGTGTCACTAAAGTGCCTGATCTTCTTGAATCGGGTGCAGATTGAGACAAAAGTTTGTCGCAGCTGTGCCAGCCACTAGGGTTAACACTGGGCTTGGTGCAAGCCCTGCATTAGGCCCAGGGTTTTGAAATCAGTTAGAACTATTCCAGTTTACATGAAAGATACCTTCTTTAAATTGCATAGTTGGAAAATTACTTATGCTCAGTTTCGCACTACCCCTAGGAAGATTTTTTACCAGGTAATTTTGGATACCTCAGGCTCAATTCTCAAAGCCCTGAGCTTGACGCAAGGTGCCTGCTGCAAACATAAATGGTGCAAGCGATATCTTGCATCAAAAACGGCCCCCTGAGCTATTCACAAAAGCAGCCTGCGTGAACAGCAGGGTGCCTGCCCCAAATGGGGATTGTGCTACCCATGCACCTAAAAATGGGCTACGATCTGGCAGTAGGGGGCATGTGGCAGATGCAAGCTGCCACATTCCTGTAAATGGGATTCTCCAAACTCCTCCAGAGGACAATTTTCTAAGTACCCTTAGACTAGCCAGGGCTGGTCTAAGGGTACTTAGAACAATTTTTCACTGCAGGAGTTTTGCCAATTGTGGCAATGTGCCATGTTCTGCACCCCCCTCCCCAGTCCCTGATCACCCACCTGACAGTGATGAAAATAATTTCTATAGTGTAGCTGCCCACCCCGGTCCCTGATCGCCCACCCAATATGTGTGCTATTATTTTCCATAGTGTAGTGTTACCTCCCCCCTCCCTGGTCCCCGATCATCTGCCCAGTATATGGAAATATTGCTGTATACAATATGGCTCCTTGACAGTGTTTGACTGTATACAGTATAGCACCTCTTGTTGACTCAGTCAGTGGCAAGCCTCGGTGGTGTGAAGAGGGCTATGCTGGTTGCCAGCTGAAGGTCTGGAAGGGGGGGGGCAGGAGGATGAGGTTCCAAGTCTGACTGGATGGAGTGTGGGGGTAACAAGATGGTGACTACACTGGGTCAGCATGTTTTTGCTCTGTGATCAAGTCCGTTTGTGGTGGCATTTTTAGAGGCGTTTTAAAGTGTTGTTCGTTTAGTTTAAAGATATTAGTTGTTTACGTGCGCTGATAAAAGTTGGGATAGTAAATCACTGAAGTTAGCTGTAGTACCAAACACAAGTGCTGAGTATGACTTCTGAGCATTTCCCTATCTGTTTTTTGGCTGTCAGGTTGGGTGGGAAGCCTGTTCCAAAGGTGTTTCAGCTTGTGGCTACAGTTGGAGGTTTTGCGTAAACGTGTTTAATGTGTGGGACACGTTGGTTTGGTGGAATTTCTCTACCTCTTATTTTTATGGCTCACGAACTGAACTGGTTGGGGCCCAGTGGAGAACTGGTGGAGGATGAGCCAAAGACTTCTCGAGGGGTACAGGAAGTTATCTGAAATGTGAGTGGTGGTGAACCCCGCAGTGAAAGAGATTCATCTGGGAAGAATGTGTGGAGCTTCTGTGGCCACTGAGACAGCTGGTTGGTTGGTTGTTCAGATTTGTGGTGAGTGTGGATGATGAACTGTGGGACCCTGAAATTTGCAGGGTTAAACAGTGTAGTCAGCTTTACAGTCTGAGAAACCCTCTGGAGGACCAACTGTATCAGTGGATTTTTACAGTATTGAGGAATCCTGTTTGGCCGGCTGTGATGCCCGGTGGGGATCGGCCTTTTTACCTGAGTTTTGGGAGCCCTAACTAGCCATCTGGCAAGCCTGGTCTTTCTTGGGGGGGTGGGCACCAAACCTAAATTGGTCTCCCTCGGATCGATGGATGCGGACCAAAGGGTGAGCATCTACCAGGCTGCTTAGAGATTGTGGAGGACCGTCTGATTAGTTTCAGGCAGATTCTTGGTGACCGAGTTAGGGGGAATGGTTAGGTGAGGTGTCAGCCCTGAGTTTGACCTGGTTAATTGGCTGGTGCGGGGTCCACAGACCAGGCAAAGATTTGGTAAGTCTGGCGAAGGATCCAAGGCTGGTTGGTTGCAGACTGCACCTGTAGGAAGGCTCTGGGATGTCCAAAACAGATTAACCATAGAGCTTCAGAATGGTACTGTACTGTACTGTTTACTTTTTTCTGGGGAGGTACTGAGAGTGCCTCTGTTGATATTGAACTGTACATTTAAAAAGGCAACATAGCAGCAGGGAGAGCGCAACAAATGTTGGTCAACTTGTGAGGGTAATGGTGAGAACTTACCCTCCAGTATCTCCAATATCTGTATTATTTTCAGTATCTTCAAGTTTTCCAGACTAGACTTGGAATTTTGAAATTATTTTTTAGAAATAAGAGGGAAATAGAGACCCTTAACTGTTATTTGCTCAATTAGTATTTATTTAATTGTATGTGGATGAGTCAGTGGGGAAGTCATTGAGGGGTGAAAGAAGTGTGATTGTTGTATGTTTGTCTGGGTGAGGAGGGTGCAACTGAGAGAGTTGTGTTTTGTTTAATTTGGATCTGGTTGGGGGAAATCGGTGGTGCGGCCTTGATTACAGTAGTAAGCTTTTAGGGTATGTGTTTGGGACAGAAGGTAGTTAGGTGCAGTTACTCGGGGGGGGGGGCTTCTCCAGGACTTATGCCCCTTTGAGGTCCCAATACTTCCAGCAGAGGTCTACAGTAGATATAGAGCCCTGGGGATAGCTCAGGAGAGGAGTCACAGTAGGATTTACACTTGTGTGGCTGCTGGAGTGGCTGAGATTCGGGTGGTGAAATTGAGGAGATGCCCTGGGGTGAAATGGGAATTTGACATGGAGTTGCTATGCTTTATTCCCATACCAAAGGGCTCCACCTTAAAGGGTGTGCAGGTGACTGGATCAGCTGCCAGACCTCATCCTACTCGGGTTGTGTTATGCAATGCCAGGTTGATGAGGAACAAGACTGCTGTAATAGCAGACATGATTTCCACAGTTGACCTGGCATGCATCACAGAGACCTGGTTGGACCAGAATGCTGCTCCTATTTTTGAGTCAGCAGTATCAGCGAGGTACTCTGTGATACACACCCCAAAAGAGGAGTGCACCGTGTTACCTGTAGGTCCAACATGGTCCTTTGAGTGTGTGGCCACCTGAGGAGGAATGGGGGTGGGCTTTAGAATCTGCATGCTCTATCATCCCCTGGGAATGGATGGTGACTTTTTGAGAGAATTTGAAGAGCTCATCACTGGCCAGACGTTGAAATCCCTGAGATCATTGATTTTGGGGGATTTCAATGTCTGGGTCGACGACAGGCTCTTGAAAATTGGAAATGACCTTCTCAGGAGTATAGAGGATCTGGGCTTAACGAAGAGTTTGACATCAGTGACTCACACAGTTGGCCATACACTGGACTTGGTATTTTCTGCAGGTTTTGAAATTTTTGACCTCAGTATTGATCCGGTGGTTTAGTTGGATCATAACACTGTGGGTTCAAGTTTAGGGCCCCCCACCAATTGGTCCTGCCCTGGCAGAGATGGTCTGGTAATGCTCATTAATAGGAGTTTCCTCAATGGGACTATCTGTGGTACTGGACCTATCGAGTGTTGTGGCAGTTGGTGCAACTGGGCCACAGGAAGCAGCGGCAGCCTGTAATGAGGCTGTGACTGCGGTCTTCAACTCAATTGCACTCGTTCATGTCCACCCCTTATCTACTCTCCGGAGATCTATTTGGTTTGATGAGGATCTCCAGAGGTTAAAGCTTAAGGGACAGGGGTTAAAGAGAGATGCTGGAGGAAATCTGGCTTAGTGGAGAACAACTTGGTCCTAAAATCACATTATGTTGACTATCAGGCAGCAATCTCCAGGCAAAAGGTGGATTTTTTGTCTAGGGAGATTGCTGCGGTGGGGAGCAGACCGGTTCAGCTCTTCTGTCACGGTGAACAGGCTTTTACATCTGACCTGTCTCCATGTTGGGGGAGCAGGTTCGAGTACTAGGTGTGAGGAGCTGGCTTTATTCTTCGCTTACAGGGTGTCATCCATCAGGGATGGGGTCTCCTCAAGTATCTCTTAAATGGGATGCAGGGTTCAGCCTGAGTTGTGCCAAAACACTCATCCTGCCTGGGATGAGTTTGAGCTGGTTGGGGTGGAGTAGGCTGTGGGGATTATCTCAAAGCTACAACCTACACAATATGATCTTGACCCAGATCCGACCAGCCAGTTGGTGGACTGTCTGGACCTGATTGAACCTGTAGTCATCAAGATTATCCAGTGATCCTTGAGGAGTGGGGTCTTTCCATTGTCCTTGAGAGAGGCTGTGGTTAGGCCCCTTTTGAAGAAGTCCTCTTTGGACCCAGACAGCCTCAGCAACTACAGACCGGTCTCGAACCTTCCATTTTTGGAAAGGTTATAGAAAAAGTGGTGGCTGTGCAGCTGGATAGACATCTCACTTCTTCTTCTACTTATGAGCCTTTCGAGTCTGGATTCCAGCCAGAGCACAGCACTGAGACAGCCCTAGTAAGGGTGCTGAATGATCTACTGCTGGCGAGGGACAGGGGAGCCCATACAATTTTGGTTCTCCTGGACCTCTCTGTGGCATTTGACACTGTGAACCATGAGGTTCTACTTGACCTCCTGCAGTTCTGGTGTGGTCTAGCTAGTTCTGCCATCAACTGGTTAAGGTCATACCTGACAGGCAGGGTGCAAAGGGTGAAAATGGGCATTTTCTCATCTAGCCAGATTCCTCTGAACTGTGGAGTTCCACAAGATTCTGTCTTGTTGCCCTTATCGTTCATGGTGTACATGCTGCCATTAGGGGACATTATCAGGTGGAATGGACTTGGGTTTCACTGTTATGCAGATGACACCCAGCTCTATCTGTCCTGTCCTGTGCACCCAATACTCGGGTGTCAGACTCAGTGTTTAACAACTTCCTCGAGGAAATCCAGTCATGGATGACTCATAACTGGCTCAAACTCAGTCCATACAAGACTGAGGTACTGGGAGTGGAGCTGGGTTCTCTTGGGGGGGTCACCCCCCAGTCTAGTATTGGGGGGTGCCCTTGTCTCCTCTAGACAGGTGAAAGATTTGGGTGTGATCTTAGACAATGGCCTGACACTTGAGGTTCAGGTGTCGGCCATGGTCAAGAATGGATTTTACCATCTTAGGAACATTGTCCGAATCCTAGCCCTGATCCCTCCTGAGGATCTGCCCACACTGGTGCATGCGTTTGTCACTACCAGGCTGGACTACTGTAATGCCCTATACTTCAAGTTATCTGGAGGCAGCCTGCACAGGCTGCAGCTAGTGCAGAATACGGTGGTACGACTCCTGACTGGGACAAGACGATGTGATCATATTACCCCAGTCCTCCATGTGCTGCACTGGCTGCTGGTCAGGTGGAAGATTGTCTTCAAGATAGGGCTCTTAACCTATAAGATCCTACATGAAAGAGGTCTAGTGTACTTGCAAGATCTCCTGGTCCCTTACTGCCCTGTTTAGATACTCCATTTTGCTGAGGAGGGCCTCCTTGGAGTTCCCAGGGCAAGGTTGCTATACTCTGGCGATTGGGCATTTGCGCTTGCTGCACCTACCTTGAGGAACTCCTTACTGGAGTTATTAAGGAGGGTCCCCCTGGTAGAAGCCTTTAAAAAAGGACTGAAAAGACAACTCTTCCAACAGGCATTTTTAGAATTCTGAGTTTTTGATTATGGAATGTTAGTTAATGATTTTGTATTAGAAGTATTGTATGAGTATATGTTTATTGGTATGGTTTTATTGGTTGATACGTGGATTTTAATCTGTACAGTGCTCAGAGTCATTGGAATTGGGCACTTCATAAATAAAATTATCTATCTGTCTATCTATCTATCTATCTATCTATCTATCTATCTATCTATCTATCTGTCTGTCTGTCTGTCTGTCTGTCTGTCTGTCTGACTGTCTGTCTATCTATCTAGCTAGCTAGCTAGCTATCTATCTGTTACCAGGGATATTTAGAGTTATCACAGAGGGTGATCAGAGATGGGTGGAGGGACTTCTAGACTGCCAGGGATAACATTATATACATAGGGGAATGGTGATAGTGGAGGGGGGGAGGAACACTGGACTACCAGTGACGGATAGTTTTTATTCTTATGGGACGGTGATTGGGGACCGGGGAGGGGTGTGGGACCACTACACTATGGAACTGCAATATTTCTATACATTGAGCAGGTGACTGGGGGCCAGGGAGGGGGTGGGGCACTAAATTACCAGGGATAAAACTTATTTATCCATATGGAAGATAGCAATCATGAACAGGGAGGGGAGTGGGACCACTACACTATGGAATATCAATATTTCTATATATCAGGCTGGTGATCGAGGATTGAGGAGGGGGGAGGGACAACTTCACTGAGGAAAATAAATATTTCTGTATATCAGACAGGTGAAAGGGAAGGGGTGGTGGGACCACTGCACTATGAAAAGGAAATACTTCTATTGATTGGGAGAGTGATTGGAGATCGGGGAGGGCATCACTAGACTGCCATGGATAATGTTTTTCATTAAATGCCAGTGATCAGTGATGGGGGGTGCTATACTTGGTGTAGCTTATGCAAATGATCAGTTAGTGCCATGCATGCCCAATGGTCTCATTTGCATGTCTGCCTTAGTTAATACCAACTTAGCACACCAGTGCTATGCTTGCTGGGATATTCACTTGGCCAGGGGTCAGGGCTGCACCAGTGGGGTTAGAGGTAGTGGTATCAGTGTTACCATTGCCTCTATCCAGTCCTATTCACGGTCAGATCATGCTATTCACTTTCCATCTCTGAACAGCAAGGTTTACAACCTGGGCAATCACAAGATGGCATGCAGACTTTTGAGTGGCATTTTGCATTTGTTCATGAATCCTTGCCCAGGTTGTTTAAATCAAATTGAAGCTATGCACCATTTATTTTTTGACTACTCTTATCTGATAGGTTTTAGGGCTTTATTTGCAAATGCATGGACTGAACTGCTATTTTCAAAAACTGACTATGCTGTTTTAAATTTTGGACATTACACAATGGATTAGAGAAAATGGAATTGCAGTACGCAACATGTCTTATTTCATGGTTAAATGGCATATATAGGTTAATAGATGCCTTATTTCATTACAACAGAATTGTTTTCCAATTCATGAATGGTATTGTAAAATTGTCACCGAACTCAAAAATATTTATAGAACAGAATATAGGATATTTATCTCTGATAATTTAGTTGAGAAATGGAACGATATGTAATGGGTGACTAAGGCTTAACAATTATTACTGTGATGTGGGTTTGGGAGAAATGGATAGATAGTGGTTCATGGTTCTGAACAGTCTGTGATTATGTGCATTCATCATGATATTTATTTGTTTTCCTTTTCTTGATTTCCTCTCATTTTCCTTTTTTTTCTTTTCTATTTTACTTTACAGATGATATTATGATTTCTGTTTTATACGGAATGTCATTTTTTTCTCTCTTACTCTTTTTGGTTTTTCAGATCAAGCCATACTGTATTGTTTAGATTTTTCTGATTGAATGTTATGGTTAATTTTGTTTATTTTTGCACAATAAAAATGTCCCTACTCTTCGAGATCATGCTATAGGTTTTTTTATATCAGGGCCAACCAAAAGCATGCTATCACTGTGGATCTAACTTTCATCTGAGTAATGCCTGTGATTAGATAAAGTGCAACCTTTGGGCCCTATGCACTAAAAAACAGGACTGCCTGTGTGCCACATATCTGAGGCTCGTAGGCACCCATAAGTGGAAATGCTGCACAGTGGGGGGTCTTGTGGACCACTGGCAGCATTCACAAACAGTCTGCCAGCCAGTTGTGCAGTGGATCCCCCAGCTGCATGGCAGCTACACTCCACAGGCAGTTGGGGAGAGTGTCAGAGGTGTGCCTACGATGTGCGCCATTCACAAAGGTGCATAGTGCCAGCTACAGAGAGGTGCTGGTTATGCCAGTGTGGGCCCTGATGTAATACCCCATTGTGCCCCCCATGGATGGCACCCACCAGCTGTGTTGGGAATGGGAGTCAACCCCCAGGTTGCTCAGGCCCACTAGGCAGATGCAGAGGGCTGGAAGTGGTCACTTGGATGAGTGCCTGTACTTTCTGTAAACTCGCACCTTCCCACAAACCCCAGCACCCACTGTGCAAGGGATCCACTACACGACTTAGGACAGGCATTCAGTTGGATGCCTGCCATGTCAACCACTCATCACTTGTCTGCCCCCCGTGAATCTCTATGCTGTTGGTCCGCAGACAGGTGCCTGTCCAGCCTCTGGAGCAATGCGGGCAGGACACATGCCTTTGGCAGATACTTTATGCCCCATTAGTGAATAGGGCCCTTTGTATAATACTTAGCCTGGTCATGTTATCAGCAGCTGTTTAAACCCCTTAAAATAAAATGTAAGTTTTAATTTTGTTACTACCTATTCATCCCAGGCTGTTGAAGTAAGAAATATGATCAACAAACACGGGAATGCTCTGGGGAGTAAACCAGCATTAAAATAGTTAGTTAAAGTGGCCCCAAGAATGTCCTTTAGAAAAGCTCCCACTTTGAAGAATAGGTTGACACATAACCATTTTGTTGAGAAAAAAAGGGCGAACTTGGCTTGATGACAAGAAAGGGTGCTTTTGTTGTAAACATTGTATGTATTGTGAAGCAGTAAGAAGCTGCAGCACTTTTTCCAAGTGTAAATATGGAAAAAGAGTTTGCGATCAGGCAGTTTGTGACATGAAATACAAGTGGCATCATTTATTTGGCACAATGTTCTTGCAATGCTTTTTACATTGGCAATATAAAACATAATTTTAAACAAAGGCTGGGAAAACACATGCAGACAACAGAAAGGAATGACCCACTATATGTGACAGCAGCACATGCAAATTCAGTGACAGCTAGAGAAAATCATAGAATGACATTCACAGTAATAGATAAAGTGAGCAGAAACCCAAGGGGAGGAGACTTTGAGAATCTGTTACTAAGAAAAGAGACTTACTAGCTTATCAAATTAAAAGCCACAAAAGGGTTGGAGTTAAATGTTTCTACCCCTGGCTCTCATTCTTTCCCTATAAACTCTTCCTGCTTCACCTACCCTTCCCTGTCCGCTCCAGCCTGGCTAAAGTCCCACCCCATCCATAGTAGTTTCCCAATTATCTACCCCTCCTCTGTCATTATCATAATAAACAATTACACGACAGCCATCATCACTTTCTGTGGTTCTAGCCCAATTTTTCCCCCAATCATCTGTAATATATCCCTCCTCTTCTTTACCTCTCTAACGTGCCACCCCATACATGGTCTCTTTCCCCTATATGTGTAGTTGCCGGCTGTCTCACTCAAAAGATCTCTGCTTATAACCCCGGTATGCCTAAGGTTGATTGTACATCTGCTGACTTCTTCAATTGTAAAATAATGGTGCTTTTTTTTTATTTATTTCAGCCTTATACTGTACTGTATACACTGTATATACTTTTTCTTCCATGTATATTACTGCTTTTTGTATACCTGCTTCTGTACTGTACTTTGATGTATTAATGACCAGGTCCGCCTTGCAAATGAGCCTTGCTCAATGGCACCCACCTGGAAAAATAGATTTTGATTGATTGATTGATTGATTGAAATGTTGGATTTAATTTGAAGCCCTATTTAGAGCATACTGTAGATAGAAGATGATTTTTGCCCTTTTAGTTATGATATACTGATTTGCATATTTACTAATTTTTCATTGCTATACTGATTATTTATATGTTGTTTTCTAGAATTTATGTATTTTAATATTATTGTGTCTTCCCTTATCTTGTTTCATCCCCCCCCCCCTTTGCCTTCCCTCCCTCCCTACCTTCCCTGTTTGGCCTTATGTGCCTTTAGCCATAGCATTATTTTTAAGGTGAAATTTAGGGTGTGACATGATGTTGTTATGATCAATGTTTTAATGAAGCATTTATTTAAGCAATTCATAGTTAAGATGTTCTCAACATGTGATAGATTTGCACCAATGAAATGATTCAAGCACTTTGTGATGTCATATTGTATTATGTACTTGAATGTGGGTTTTGTAATGGCACATTAGCTTTTGAGAAAGGAACCAGGAGGTTCAGAAAAACGTCAAGTGTGTGCTAAGATGGTGGTTTTTATTCTATAATAAAGAGTTATAAACTTTACCTGGTGGAGTTAAGTGTATAGGCTAGTGTTGTGCACAAATTGTTGGAATTGATTCCCTTAAAATATAATCTGTGTGATGAGCAGGGTCCTTCATTTCATATGTGCCCCTAGACTTCCTACAACACAGAAGCAGGATTAAATCAGATGGAGCAGGATTATTAGGTTAATGATGCACAATAGCATTGATGGCAATATTGCATGTAATGTCAGACATCAATTGATGGATTTTAGAATTCCTGATAAAATGTGGACACTGTATGGTTTTGTAGTCATGACAGATTAAATGTTAAGAATGCACAACAACATGAATCATGTCAGGGTAGATACTGTTTAAGGAAGCACCCATATAACAATAAGAAACCATGGACCATCTTTTTTTAGATGTCTTAGCCTTAGGATCTACTGGACTTCAGGTCGAATGCCTCAGGGATGACCTAGTAGGTAGAGATTGCCAGAGTGGATTGGAGGAACAGTGGGCCAGATTAAGGAACGGCATACTGTAGAAACATACGAACATAGAGGTTGACAGCAGATAAGGACTGCCAGGCCCATCCAGTCTGACCAATTTATCATTCCTGATATAAAGCTACAGATCTTACATGGCCTCCAGCCTCTACCCACCTGCCCCCTTCACCTACCAATGGTGTTTCCGGCCACTGTTCAGGCTCCAGGTTACTTTTCCTACCAGTTTCTATTATACTCATGTGTCTATTCCATGTTTTCTTAAATTCTGTTACCATTTTAACCCCTTCCACCCCCACTGCGAGGCTGTTCCAGGGGTCAACTACCCTTTCCATAAAGAAATACTTTCTCCTGTTCCCTCTGATCCTTTCCCCTCTCCAACTTCATATTGTGATCTCTAATTTTTGGACATCTTTTTCTTTAAAAGATGCTCCATTCCTGTACCTTGTTTATTCCCTTTAGATATTTGAATGTATCACTCATGTCTCCCCTCTCTCTTCTGTTCCTCCCGGAGTACAGATCTAGATCCCTCTGCCTTTCCTCATAGGGCTCAAGATGTAGGCTCTGCACCATTTTGGTTGCAATCCTTTGTACCCTCTCTATCCTGTCTATATCCTTATCTAGATGATGCGTGCAGAACTGTACACCATACACAAAGTGGGGTCTCAATAGTGATTTATATAGGGGCATATCACCTCCCTCAGCCTACTGGTTATACACCTCCCTATACAGCCCACCAGACAATTTTCCTTCTCCCTGCCTTAATGCATTGTTTTGACACCTTTAGGTCATCTGAAATGATAACACCCAGGTCCCTCTCCTGCCCTGTTACTGTGATTACTCCCCCCCCCCAAGTTCATACATGTCCCATGTTTTTTATGCCCTAAGTGCACAATTCTGCACTCCCATGCACTGAATTTCAATTGCCAAGTTCTTGACCAGTACTCTAATTTTCCCAGGTCCTCCTTCATCCTTTCCACCACCCTTGGTGTGTCCACCCTGCTTCAGATTGTCGTATCATCTGCAAATCTGCACACCTTCCATTCTAATCCTTGTGCAGTGACTCCAATGTAATTGTTTAAGAGGACAAGGCCCAGTACTGATCCCTGTGGCACCCCACTTACCACCCTACTCTCCCCTGAGTGAACCCCGTCTACTATCACCCTCTGTCTTCTACCGATAAACCAACTTTCCACCCATTTCACTATATTAGGATCCACTCCCAGACTGCTCAATTTGTTCACCAGCCTTTTGAGAGGGATGGTGTCAAAAGCCTTGCTGATGTCCAGACAGACCATGTCCACTGCCCCTCAATGGTCAACCACCCTTGCCACCCAATGGAAAAACTTGATTAGTTTTGTCTGGGAACAAATCTCTGTGTGAAAGAAGTGAGCAAAAACAAGAAGACAAGGAGACCACTGTGGTTCTTGAGAGAAGTGGTTGAGAAGGTAAAGGCTAAAAGAGTGGCATTTAGGAGGTACAATGAAACACAGAGGGAAGAAAATAGGGAGGTGTACCAGGAAAAGTAGAGTGAAGCAGGGAAGGTGGTGAGGGGTGCAAAGGTGCAAACAGAGGAAAGAAGAGCCAAAGGGGTAACTAAATTTTTTTAGTTACATAAGCAAAAAGAGGAAGACAAGGGGAGGGATCATGAGGTTAAGAAAGGCAGGGGGAAACTAGGCAGAGGAGAATCATAAAACAGCAGATATCTTGAATAGATAATTCTGCTCAGTCTTCAAAGTCAAGAGGGAGGGAGGGAGACAAACCATATAGAAGCAGGAGGAACTCAGCAGAGAGGGAGTTAGATACAAATCCATTCAAAGAGGAACAAGTCCTAAAAGGACTCCAGTTGGATGCCTGCCCATATCTGAAAGTGGATAAGACTATGGGGCCAGACAGGGTACACCCAAGTTTGCTGAGGGAGCTCAGGGAGGCACTGGCTGCACCTCTGACATAACCTTCCAACAACTTCCTGGAGACAGGAGTGGTTTTGAAAGACTGGAGGAAGGCAGATGTCATCCTTCATAAAAGTGGCAGCAGGGAGACTAGCAATTATAACCCAGTCAATCTAGTATCACTGGCTGGGGAACCTAATGAGACACTTCTAAATGAAACGCAAATGGAATATCTTGAATTCAGTGGATTACAAGACCTAAGGCAGCACAGAGTCATGGGAGGATGGTGCATGAGAACAAGGTGTACTGAAATGAAGCTGGAGGAATGGATGTTTAGGAGTGATGTGAGAATAGATAGATAGATAGATAGATAGATAGATAGATAGATAGATAGATAGATAGAGAGATAGATATTTAATTTATAAAGCACCCAATTCCATAGACCCTGGGCACTGTACAATACAAATCAGGAACAATAATATACATAAGCAGCAATTCATCACTAAAACAAATTTAATATTTCTATCCATCCCTAAAATCAATATTTCAGTCAGTGAAAGCATGCTGGAAAAAGGTATGTCTTTAACCCATTTTAAAGGCTTCTACCAAGGGGGCCTCTTTTAGATAACCAGGAAGGGTGTTCCACAGATTAGGTGCTGTCACTGAGAATGCCCTGTTCCCAGAATGCCACAACCTAACTCTGGTAACTCCAAGGAGGCCTAACCAGCAGAACAGAGTGCCTAGGATAGACGGTAGGGGACTAGATCTTGTAGACAGACAGGTCCCCTTTTGTGTATGGTCTTGTAGGTCAGGAGCCCTACCTTGAAGACAGTCCTCCACCTGTCTAGCAGCCAGTGCAGTCCATGGAGAACCGGGGTGATATGCTCACCTTGTCTCACAGAAAGAGCGGTTAATGCCTGGAACAGTCTGCCAGGAGAGGTGTTAGTGGCAAAAACAGTGGTGGGCTGCAAGCATGCAAGGAATAGGCACAAAGGGTTCTTGGTAGAAAAATGGGGGGGCGGGGATTTAGAGACCAAGTAGGGTCTGTGGTGACAGTAAAGAGAGGGACAAAAATGGGCAGACTGGGTGTGCCAAGTGGTCCTTATCTTCTGACAATTTTTTTGTTTCTTTTTTTTTTAATCATGACTTGATTTTTGCACCTTCGCCAGTAGCCCCATCCAACCGACCCTCCCAGCCCCATCCCCCAGAATTACTGGTGCTTACCTTGACTGGCATGGGAGTAGTGCCTGTGGGAAGTCAGTCTTCATCCTGCTGCCGGAGTACTTTCCCCTCTGGGTTTTTCTCCCAGGGGCCCCAGGAGTATGCTTGAATGCAAGTGGAGGCATGCATGTGTTGCACAGCCCCGCTTATGACCACTTTACCCAACCCCATGGCCTAATGCTTGGGCACCCCTAGGCCCATGCTTCCCCTAGCCTCCACTGGGGGTCACCATCGACCGAGGGATGCCACATTACCTCCCCAGAGAGGAGAGCTTGCCTGCCAGCAGCTCCATCCAGCTCCACCCTCCCACCAATGTTGTCGACCTCCGACGACCCAGGCTCATTCCCGAACCCAGGTCGTCAGGGTGGGTCGAGGTAAGCTGCCAGTGCCTCAATGATCTATGCCACTGGGTCAGATTACTTTGTTTCTAAGAAGAAAAGTTACAATAGCCCAGGGAGAACCTATGTTTCAGTTTATCAATTATGAGATTTTTGGTAAAGGGTTTTATCACAGTATCTTACTTGTAATTTTTGCATGTTTTAAATTGTGTTTGGACTAACAGCTGTAAATAGGTATTGCAGCAAAATACTGTAAGGTTAATTTGGATGAACTAGTGCATAGTATTCTGAATGAGCTGAATATCTTTCAGTCTGAATTTAAGTGCTGAATTGTTCAAAATTTAGAGTTTTGAAGAAAGGTTCAGATGGAGTAATTGTTGGCACTGACTGGGATTCATTTGATGATTTGATTTGGTGTATATGATTTGGTTCTGCATCATAAGGGCAATCACAAAAAGGTGATCATCATTATGGCGAGTGTACATAGCTGAAATTTAATTTCGGAGATGTACACACCTGGTTCAAAACAAAACGGCGCAATGGGCATGGCAGTTTAATGTCATGTGGTGGGACATACCCCCAACTTCTCCCTACTTTAGGACTCTCAACTCCAGGGTGGTACATGTCAGGGTGTGTGTGTGCAAATTCTACAAAATTAAAAATAACACTACTCGGGCCAGGTGCAACAAAACACATTCGTGCCCGGACCCAAACATAGCATCCTGGCCACCCCAGCCCAGTACTCAACAACCACACCACAGAGCCAGCTCGGCAGCTCACCTTGGCATTACCCCTGACAAACCCTCCCTCCAGTCCCGCCTCTTGCTCAGCCTGCTCGTCCCCCACCCCCGCGCATGTACATACAGGAACATCTCATCACCATTCGTGTACCCCCTCCATCTGGTAGCCTTCTTTATGCCATCTCCCTGTCGACATGCACTGAAAGTAGGTTGCCATTTCAGTAGGCACCCACTTCCCAATAGCGCATGTTACAGGATACCATTTGATTGTCTTTTTCTTTATATAAACTTTTTTTTGGCTTGAGAACAGTCTGAATTTATTGTAAAGATATGTTCTTAAGTTGTTTACTTTTTGACTTTTGTTCTTTTAATGTATGTTTCTCTGAGATCCTGCCAGTCTGGGAGAGGGGAACAGATGGAGGGAAGGTCAGAGAAGGGGAGATAGGGGAGCTAAACATGTGGCTCAAGGGCTGGTACCAGGAAAAAGGACACAGATTTGTAGGGAACTGGCAACAGTTCTGGGAACGAAAGTTCTTTAAATTTGATGGACTGCATCTAACTAAGGAGGGAGTCAGTGCATTGGGGCAGAAGTTTGATGTCTTTGCAGAATATTTAAACTAGCAAATGAGGAGAGGGGTGCAGCACCCCATACGTCGAATGGGAAGAATACCCCTCTCCCCTCAGCTAGTGGTCAAACAGGGATTCAGCATGTTTGCAGTTCATTTGCATCACCAGGTAAGAAAAAAAGGTTAGTCTCCCCATACGACACACAGGGGTAATGCCAAACCTCACCCAACAACCAACACACCAAAATCTGGCCAATGGAAAATCATGTACACAAATGCTCACAGCCTGGTTAATAAGATCCCAGACCTGCAGGCAATAATGTCAGAGGCTAAACTGGACATAGTAGCAATTAGTGAGACATGGTTTACCAGTAACCACACTTGGGAGACTTCAGTACCTGGCTATGTATTGTTCAGAAGAGACCGAGGTGCAAAAAGGGGGGGAGGTGTGGCCCTGTATGTCAATGAAAATATCAAAGCTACAGAAATTCAGAATACATATAAGGAGCCAGAAGAACTGTGGGTCACCCTGGAAACATAAAATGGGACAGCCATAAGAACTGGGGTTGTCTACTGGCCCCCAGACCAGTGGGAGGACATAGACACATTACTGTTAGAAGATATACAAAACATGACAGCTAAAGGGGAGGTTCTGATAATGGGAGACTTCAACATGCCGGAGACATATTGGTCAATACCAGCAGGAACATCTGCCAGAACTAGACACATAGTGGATTCCCTGCAGGGGGAGGGCCTCAAACAACTGGTACAGCAACCCACCAGAGACAGGGCTATACTAGATCTAGTACTGACTAACAAGGAAGGGATCACAGATCTCCAGGTAGAAGGTCACCTGGGGGCCAGTGACCATCACATGGTATGGTTCAATTTGGCTACTACATCTAAATCATCCCATTACAAGGCAAAGATATGGGACTTCAGAGGAGCTGACTTTGATAAGATGGCCAACAGAGTTAAGCTAGCCCTGGCAAAAAGAAACACAGGTGAGGGGGTACAGGCAAAGTGGGCAAGCATTAAGGATGCAATACTTGAAGCAACATCCCATTGTGTTAGACAGAAAAGGAATGCAGAAGAAGAAGGAAACCACTTTGATTCTCAAATACAGTAGCAGAAAAGGTCAGAGCCAAAAGGCTGGCCTTCAGAAAATATAAGGGAACACAGCGGATGAAGATAGGGAGGCATACCAAACTGCCCTAAGGGAAGCAGGGAAGCAGTAAGGCAGGCAAAGTCCCAAACTGAGGAAACACTAGCACAAACAGTAAAAGAAGGTGACAAGACTTTCTATAGATACATTAGTGAAAGAAGAAAGTCCAGAGGTATTGCTAAGCTTAATGGAGAAAAGGGAGCATGTGAGGAGGAGGACCCTGTAAAGGCATCTATCCTAAATAGATACTTTTGCTCAGTATTTACTGAAGAGAAGGTAGGCAGGCCCACAGCTCAGCATCATGGACACAGGGGGGAGGGAGGTGAGCACTACTCCCTTCACAAAAGAAAGTGTCCTACAAGAGCTTGCTAAACTCAGGGTGGATAAGGCATTGGGACCTGATGGCATACATCCCAGGGTACTTAAGGAGCTAAAAGTGGAACTAGCAGAGCCGTTAGCATAACTGTTTAGTGAGTCTCTGAGCACAGGAGAGGTCCCAGAAGACTGGAGAAGGGCTCATGTGATTCTGCTCCACAAGAGTGGTAGCAGGGAGGAGGCGGGGAACTACAGACCAGTCAGTCTTACCTCAGTAGTGGACAAGATTATGGAGGCACTCCTTAAGGAAAGGATAGTGGAACACCTGGAATCCATAGGGGCACAGGATCCAATACAGCATGGGTTTACAAAAGGAAGGTCCTGTCAAACTAATCTCATAGATTTCTTTGACTGGGTAACCAGAGTGGTGGACCAAGGGTGAGCAGTTGATGTCGCCTACCTTGACTTCAGCAAAGCTTTTGACACTGTTCCACATAGAAGATTGATAAATAAGCTGGGTAGGCTTGGGGTGGGTCAGAAGTTGGTCAACTGGGTGGCAAACTGGTTGATGGACAGAAAACAGAGAGTGGTGGTAAATGGTATACAGTCAGAAGAGATGCAAGTCACAAGTGGGTACCTCAGGGATCAGTTCTGGGGCCAGTCCTTCAACATCTTCATTAGTGACCTTGCAGATGGACTAGAGGGTAAGGCTTGTCTGTTTGCAGATGACACCAAGATCTGCAACAGAGTAGATGATCCAGATGGGTGGGCAGAATGAGAAGAGATCTGGATAAACTAGCAAAATGGTCAGAAGAGTGGCAACTGGGATTTAATGCAAAGAAGTCCAAAATCATGCACATAGGGAAGAGAAACCCTGAAGCCACCTATAGGCTGGGAGGGGAGTTGCTAGCAGTCACAAAGGAAGAAAGGGACTTGGGCATCATCATCACTGGTGACCTGAAATCATCCAAGCAGACCTCTAAAGCAGTAGGTAAGGCTAGGGGTGTTAGGGTGTATTAGTAGGGGTATCACAATTGTAAGAGGGAGGTAATAATCCTCTTTACAAGACACTGGTTAGGCCCCATCTGAGTACTGCGTGCAGTATTGGAAGCCACACCTTCACAAGGACATTAACCAAATTGAGGCAATCCAGAGAAGGGCAACCAAAATGGTGCAGGGACTGCATCAGAAGACATATGAGGACAGATTAACAGAGCTCAATATGTATACCCTTGAGCAAAGGAGGAGAGAGGTGATATGATCGAGGCATTCAAACACCTTAAGGGCATTAACAAGGTGAAAGAGTCTAACATGTTTAAATATAAGAAAAATAGCAGGACAAGAGGCCACAGCATGAGATTAAAGGGGGGCCAATTAAGGGAGAATGTGAGGAAATTCTTTTTCACAGAAAGGGTGGTGGATGCATGGAATGGCATACCACAAGAAGTGGTGGCTATGAATACAGTGCAGGGTTTCAAACAGGCATGGGATAGGCATAAGGGAGCAATACAAATGACTATGAATAGATAGGCCACTGACAGAGCAAAGGCCGATGGCACATTTATAAGGTAGAAAAAGAAATGGGCAGACTGGATGGGCCTTGCCGTCCTTATCTGCCGTCAGCTTCTATGTTTCTATGTTTCTATGTTTTTCAATAAAATTCCCCAACGCTTCTTTGATAAGTTCCATAGGATGTTTTATTTCCACCTGGACAATGACCAGAGATAGGCAGAAGGGACCTCCGTTTAATGTTTCATTTGCAGAATGGCACCTTCAATAGAGCAGTACCACCTTCATACTACACTGTAGTGTCAGTTAAAGGTATTAATCCAAGTGCCTCATGTGGTACTAGAACCCACAACCATCTGATATTCCAGCCCCAGAGATGAGTGTGCTACCTGCTGAGCCACTGACACTGCTAACACAGGAAAGATGAGATGGAACTTCAAGAACCTTCAATAGGAAGCAATTTTAGATCCATAAATACTGTGGGCCAGGTTCCAGATGGCATGGTGCAAGTCACCTACAGTTTCAACTTGCACCAAATTCCAATGTGCCAGGGACCCTGCATCCATTTCCAGAACAGCCAGGGTCCCCAGCAGCTATGTCCATGACTTGCAGCACCCCAAGAATTGTGCTAAAGGGAGGGAACACCCCAACAGGGTGCCACAAGACACAGTAAAGCCCACTGACCAGACACAAGCCCCTTCCCCAATCCCCGGTCCCCAAGTAACACCCCGTAGGGCTGAAACTGTCTCTCCTCCCATACCCAAGCAGAGCCCCACAGGGCTGAACATGCCTCCCCCATCCCCAAGCCACGATCCCCAATCACCATCATGCTGCTAATATTAAAAATGCCATGCCCATATGCCCTGGTACTCTAGTGGCCCCCACCCAGCAATGCCAGTCCACCACCCCCACCCCACCCCCCTTTCCCAGTCAGTGACTGGCACATCCCACCTCTCATCTCCATGGCCAGCCACCTACTGAGCTCCCTCTGAGCGTGTACTACTGTATACAGTATGCACTCAATGAATGACAGCTTATTCATTGAGTGCGTACTGCATACAGTAGTAACGTGCTCAGAGGGAGCTCAGTCGGCAGCTGGCCATAAAGGTGATAGTTGGGGTGTGTCAGTCACTGACTGGGAATCGGTATAGGGAGTGGGGGAGGACTGGAACGGAACTGCCAGGTGTGGGGGGGGAGCCACTAGACTACCAGGTCATATGGGCACGGCATTTTTAATATTACCAGTGTGCTGGTTATTGGGGAGTAGGGCTTGGGGATGGGGGGCATGTTCAGCCCTGCAGGGCACTTCTCAGATACAGAGGAGACAGACATGTTCAGCCCAGTGGGGCAATGCTCAGGGATTGGGACTTGGGGGTGCCAGCTGCCTGCAGAGGTCTTTCCTGGGTATGTGCCAATGGGGGACCACTGGAGGGGCTTTTGTGGGATCATGGGGCATGGCTGTTGGGTGCACATGACACACTGGTGTACCCCTGGAGGAAGCAGAGTAGATTTAAAGCAGCTAATAACTGTTCTAACTGTTCTTAGACCAATGTCCTGTGGGGGTTCTCTTGGAATAGCACTTGTGCTGCTCCAACAGCCACCCTCTTGGAATAGGGCATAACTGTTGTTATAAACCCCCTTGCACCATGTCACAGAGGGTTTATGGTGTAACTAATGGTGTAGGACCACTTCAGTGCAGGCAGCCTATGACTTGTTGCAGATTGCATTTTGGAATATCGACTGTCCTTACTCATGGCGCAAAGTGCTACTTGTACCATTTTGTTTGGTGCAAGTCACTTTGTGACATGCATACCCATTCTGGAATCGGGCCCTGTATGTCTGCTGTAGAACAGTATCTGAGGAAGACCATCAACATAATGTATGTATCACCCACCTGTACAGCCATTGAACCATCAGGGAACAAAAATGCTGTAAAATTATATATTGAGATGTGTTTGGGCATTAGTGTTTGAAAAATATATAAGAAAATTGAAAGACAACTTGCATGTATGTAGGACATACTGAACAGGAAATGTCTGAACAAATTTCAGTAGCCTGTTTAAAGAAGTCAAATTGTATTTTATAATGTTTATCTTAATATGCATACTTTTCTATACTCCAGTCTACTTGATATAGTTGATAAAGGTCTCATAATTTCTAGAAGTAACCAAACAGTTCAAAACATGACTTTTAAAATAAGAATTTAAAATCTATGAAGCACGTCACAAAAGAATATTCCATGCTGTCCTCCTGCAAAATATATTTATTTGTACAATGTTTTAGAAAATATGGTGGAAGAGAACTGTAATGCAAACTATATAGAAATGGATCTTGCAAATAGAGCTTCCCTGTGCTCTTTAGAGTTCTCCCTTACATAACAGATCACTTACTAAACATAATACACTCATGTTTATTTATAGTTCATGGAAAGTGCTTGAAAATCCTTAGATAAAGACCTGGGACCAGTAAATAATTGCAATGTAGCAAGTGGTAATTCAGTCACATTGCTATGCCATGGGATTGCTACAGTATACAAAGCCATTCCTGGACACAAAGTTTTAGTATGCAAAAAAGGACTGTGTATCGAATAAACATTATGTCACAAAAGCAAATAAAATTTAAAAATGGCCATTGACTTCATAATGCAAAATGAAAATGAGACTAGTAAGCATTTACTCATGGAGCCATATGTTCCAGAAACAAAGCAAATACGCACAATAGCTAACAAAGGGCCTGAGGTGCACAGCACAGTTTGCACTGCACTGATCCACCATCACTCTCTCATTGTGATCTATTAGCATAATATTGTCTGCCATAAGCATTCGGAAGTAATCCACTGCCTTGGTGCTACAAAGTTCCCTGTCTGACACTGTATCTATGAGTATGCAACATTTTATGTATACTATGAATGCAAGGCTTCTTACACAGTAGCATGACAATGAGTGTCCTATGACCACAACAAGTGCAGCAATACATTTAGTATCTTTTTTTATTCAAATATCTGGCCACACTTTAACTTAAGATTCTGTTTCAATGTAACAGTGGGTTAGGAAATCATTAATTACATGCAACAGGGGTAAATACACTATAGTTGCATGTTTGTTGCATGTAACTACATTGCAATTGCATGTCGATTGCAGTGTAGTTACAAAACTTAAAATGTTAACCAGTTATTTATTTATCTGTAATTTTTGACCAGTAAAGGCACACAGAACTGTGGCAGCTCATGTGCATGGCCATTCTTGAGGGCCGTTAACTTGCACCTGCTTCATGGACAGGAGGGGTGTTGATCAGATCAATGGGGGCAATCCTTTTCTCTTGCAAAAAGTGTCATGGGATCTATAGCATACAACTGGAGATTCACCACAGACAGGCAGAGGAGACCTTGGCTTACTGTCCTGTCTGAATGATGGCACCACAACAGTATAGTACTCCCTCCCTCCCCCCTGTGTTGCACTACAGTGCCAATATTGGGCATTATCCTAAGTTTCTAGTGTGAAAATAAAACCAACAAGCTTCTGATGTATCAGACTCAGAGGTAAGTGTACAGTCTACTGAACCATTGACAATGACACTTGCAGGGAGATACAGTTTGGCAGATATGATGATCAGGACCACTGGTTTGTGATGAATGAAGTAATAACATTTTGTTGTCGGGACTTCAAAATCTATACATTGCACTGGACCTGTAATTGCTGTGCTAATTTCCAGAATTTAATGAGATGTTACAGTTTATGCCATGTACTGTATATGAAATACACAATTTGAAAAAAAAAGATTTAAAGACAACAAATGAAAAAAAACGCAAAATGAAAATAAAGCAAGAATTCATTCACAGTCTACTGCATGTATAATTACAATTCTATGATGTGTATCTGTGTGCAGACAAATTCAGTTAATTCACCATTTGTTTTGAAAAACACCATACAACTTAGTCCTGTTAATTTCAGTTGCTGTTATAACTTAGCTTATACTTTTACTAACATGGTAAATACAGAGTCGCAGGAAGGGTGTAATCTAGCCAGCAGTGCGGATAGATGCAGGACAGATGTGCTTGTTCCCGTGATCATATATTAAATAAGTAATAAGCCATGATAGGGTGTGCATTGCAGGATTTTAATGCGCTACGGGGGGGGGGCAGTAATACTCAAGGATGAAGGTTGAGTGTCCTTACTCTCCTGGAAGTGCATTACAATCCTATTATGCACAACCTCGAGGAGTTTATTGCATTATAAAATGTCTTTAAGTAGTTATTTTGTGAAGAAAAATTAGATTTGGCACCTGACAGTGCATTTTGAGCTCTTATTCACAGTCAAGTGACCTCTCTCGGCCAAAGAAATTTCTAGATTTTTTCTTGTCATTTTATAAGTGAAATGTTACATACTGTATTGGGCATCAACATTGTAAACTGTGAGATGATGTAATGTGACAGCCCTGGGTGACACCATCAGCAATGTGCCATTATGTATACCTTGTATATTGCACAATGCTGCAATTACAGAGTGACTCAGATAAACGTCACCCCTCCCCCCACCCAGTTATGGTGAAGTGTGATACACAGTTTCCCCCCAAGGTTGCTTAAGTGGTTCTCCAGCTTGGCTTGTGTGTTTGATGTTCTTTCATACTTCTTATTGGGCTGTGGTCCTTTAATCGGTTTGCACTGGTACCATGTCAGAATATCGACAACAATGTTGTCAACATCCTGAACAGAGACTGGAACAAAGCTGACTTTTGCCATTGTTCCTGTCAGGACAAAGTGTTACCTTGCTGGGGGCTGTATCCCCTGCACCCCAATCTCTAAATAACCAACTCCAAGTTGGAGTTGCTTTGGGGTGGGGGGTGAAACACCAGGAGTTGGAGTGTCTAGGTGAACAGCAGACCATCACAGCGACCTGGTGAGATTTATCACTGTGATGGTCTTCACTGTTAAAATATCATTGAGGTGGTGTGCTACCATTTGGATTTGGGTTTGGGTTTTTTATCTCAAGTTTTCAAAGTACTCATTTGCTGGCTTGCATTTCTGGTGTAGCAGGCCAGTCTGTTTTCTCTATTCACCTTCCAATGCTGCATAACATCTCTCCTTTCCCCATTTGTCTCTCTTACTCTCTGTACTCTCTTTAACCACTCTAACTGACATACTTCTGAAAAGCATGCACCTGCAGTTAGCCTTCTTCCTCATCTCTCCACATACTGTAACACCCCATGCACGTTCAACCCCACCACATATGCTATTTACTTTCTTGCCTCTTATTCTAATGTATAGTTTAAAACTCAGAGAACTCCATAATTTAAACATTATTCCATCATAATTTTGTTACAAATACCTTGGTGGCATGGTTCTCTAGAGCTCATCCTGGTACCCCATAATTGATATATTTTTTACACTGTTATTTTCTTTCTCTGGAATTTCTTACCAGTACTTTGCTTTAATTGGTCATGTACTATTGCACAACAGGATCCAGTTGAGGGGAAGTTGTCACACCAGTTGTGCAGGGCCTGTGAGGTGTCAGCCAATTACTGTGCTGATGGCCCACTGTTTCCTCCATTTTCTCCCTTGCCCTGAGATGTTAGTCCAGGGAGTGACACAAGCATGCATGCAATCACGGTGCACATTGTGCATCGGTGTAAAACTGCCCATTAAGCTAATCCGGAGTGTAAGTGGCAGTCATGCACCAGAGCTGACTGCTCTGTCCCACCCCTGCCCCAGAGAAGGAGACCATCCTCTTGGATGCTCAGTCCTCCTCTCCCAGCAGAAAAAACATTTTGAGGTGCATCTGTCACTTTGCCTGTGCTGTTTGCTGCGCTTTGAATTTTCACCAATAAGTACGCAATAACCCACAACAGGGCATGTGTTTCTAGAAAATTAGTACCCACCTGGGTTGAATTGGAAGGCATGATGGCAATAGGCAAGTGACTTTCAGATCAGCTGGAAGTGTATAAATTCTCAAGAAACCTATAGCTTGGAGTGGGATATTGTTTTTATAAAATGGAACTAATTGTTTTTTTAAATGGAAAAATGTTTTATTTTCCTTTCTGAGTTCATGCATGCACTGCAGACTCCTTGGGATAGTGACATTTGAGGGATGTCACACTGTCTGTCCAATGCAGAGTGCTCTGCAAGGGGCTTGACAGTATCACATCAATCATCAGCCAGACTGGTTGGGATACTGTTTTGCCTGACATGGTCTGCACTTGAAAGAAAAAGCTGCACCAATAGTGGCATCTTTTTCCCTTCATCTACAAGTAACCACACAGCAAACAGCTGTTTCTGTCATGATCAGCCTGGCTGACATCTCCGCCCCCCCCAGCCACCCCACCAGTCCCTTCCTGGAAGGTGGAAGGAGGTGCTTTCCTCACATACCTCCTCCATTTTCTGATGTCTCTCTTTGTTTATTTTCTCCCACCCATGCAGAGTAGGCCACAGCCTAAGCTTTGTATGTGCTGGGAGTATGTAGTGCCCGAGATCGCACTAGCAGACCCCCCCCACCTGCCAACATTGGTGTGCTCAATCTCTGTGTCAGCATGTAGCCCCCCTCCCCCTTCAATATGGCACACTGGGAGCCCATCCCAGTGTGTCAAAAACTATCTCTTTTGTTTCTGACACATGGATGCCTACTGCCATATTTAAAATTTGGTGAAATACATTCCAAGAAATAACTACGTTATGAGCATGCATTGCACAGTTGCTATGCACACTCGTAACTTCACCACTTTTTAATATTTTCTCTCCAAATTTTCAACATTGCCATTTTTCCACACCTCTTCATGAACAGTATGTGTGACTTGGGGTCATTGCCGTAATGCTTACCTCATTCCACCCCCACCCCAGCCTGCAGCCACTGACAGGCATTGAGGTGTGCCATGGGGTCTTCAGCCCTAACATTCACCCCATACTACTATTATTCTGCACCCTTCTCAGCTTATTTCCTTATGGAATGGTGTGATCATAAGGGCCAAAGACCTCAAGGCACACTGCAACACTGGTCGGTGTCTGCAGGGTGGGGTGAGGTGGAATGACATGAATGTTATGACTGACCTCCCAAAGGCACACCCTCAATGCCTGTCAGTCTCAGCAGGGTGAGGGTGGGGGTTAGCGTTACTTCAATACTTAACTGTCATTCCTATTATGCATCTCTCTAACTCAAGAACTACCAATACCAATACCAGCAAGCAAACATTCGGCATTGACAAATGTTTTTTTTTTTTTTTAATGAAGTAAGCCAGTGCTGGAAGAACATAAGAAATTTGTGTTGAGAGTGGTGCCTTAAAACGCAAGGCAGAGGAATATACACAGAAAAATATGGGAGTCATGTACAACAGCAATACCAACAGTGAACTTTTGACATTGACAGATGCTCATTGTTAGGTTGGTGCTAGGTAGAAAATGTGAGTTGGTTTACAAACACTGAATGCTTTTGAATGAATGCAGGAAGTGCTTTTATATTGAAGAAACATGTGCCCTATTGTGGGTTATTGTGTTTTAAAAAGTGGAAATGTTTTTATTTTAATGGAACAAGGTTTTATTTTCATTTAGTCAGGCTGTTGCTTGGTAGAGTAAGGCACGTTATTTACAGTATGAACTGTTTGTATACCAGAGATTAATAAATCATCAGGTGATGTTTATTTAGTTATTTAAAAATGTGTAACATAGAAACATAGAAACATAGAAATTGTCATCAGATAAGGACCGCTAGGCCCATCCAGTCTGCCCATAGGCCCTATGCATTGTATGTGGCCACTGATCCTATATGATCAATGGCTTGTCATCACTCCTTCCCCACTCAGGTTTCCTTTGTGCCTGTCCCAAGCATGCTTAAACCCCTCCACTGTGCTTGCCCCTAATACCTCTTGTGGCAGACTATTCCATGTGTCGACTACCCTTTCTGTGTAGAAAAACTTCCTCACATTAGCTCTTAATCTACCCCCCCTCCAATTTCATATTGTGCACCCTTGCTCTAGTACTTTTTCTACACTGGAAAAGTTCCCCTGCCTGCACCTTATTTGTGCCCTTAAGGTACTTGAAAGTTTTAATCATGTCCCCCACTGTCTCCTCTCCTCTCCTCTCCTCTCCTCTTCTCTCCTCCAGTGAGTACATATTGAGGTCCTTTAGTCTCTCCTCATATGTTTTGTGGTGTAAGCCCTGCACCATTTTTGTTGCCATTCTCTGGATAGTCTCCACCTTATCGATGTCCTTGCGCAGGTGTGGTCTCCAGAACTGCATGCAATACTCAAGGTGATACCTTACCAGTGTTTTATACAATGGTATCACCACCTCCCGCCTCCTGCTAGTGATACCTCTGCCTATGCACCACTCAGCAAACCACTGGCCCTTCCTGCTGCCTTTCTACACTGCTTTAATACCTTAAGGTCATCAGAGATGATAACCCCTAGGTCCCTTTCCTCCTTTTTGACAGTCAGCTCCTCTCCCCCCAACCTGTAGCTCTCCTCAGGGTTCCCTCTATACAGGTGCATTATTTTGAACTTCTTTACATTAAACCTCAGTTGCCACATCTCTGACAATCTTTCAAGCTCCTCCAGGTCCCTCTTCATTTTCTGCACCCCATCTGGAGTATCCACCTTGTTGCAGATCTTGGTGTTATTTGCAAACAGGCAGATCTTTCCTTCCGGCCCCTCTGCAATGTCACTATCGAAGACATCGAACAGTACTTGTCCTAGTACTGATCCCTGATGTACCCCAATGGTCACCCCCATCTCCCCAGATTGTACTTCATTTACCACCACCCTCTGTCTCCTGTCTGTTAACCAGTTCCTAACCCAGTTCACCACCTTGTCTCCCATGCCCAGACTACTCATCTTGTTAATCAGCCTTCTATGTGGGACAGTGTCAAATGCTTTGCTGAAATCCAGGTGGGAGACATATGCTGCCCCTCCCTGATTAAGTTCCCTTGTCACCCAATGAAAAACACACCATTAGATTCATTTGACATGACCTTCCTGCTGTGAATTCATGTTGCCTCAGATCCTGTGCACCACTGGATTCCAAATGTGTCACTATCCTTTCTTTCAGCAGTGTCTCCATGATCTTCCCCACCAGTGAGGTGAGACTGACTGGCCTGTAGTTCCCTGCCTCCTCCCTACTGCCACTTTTGTGCAGTGGGGCTACATGTGCCCTCCTCCAGTCCTCTGTAATGACACCCATGTTGAGTGATTCTGTGAACAGGGCCACCAGAGGTGCTGCTAGTTCCTTTTGCATCTCCTTTAATATCCTTGGGTGGATGCCGTCTGGCACCATGGCCTTATCCACCTTCAGCTTTGTGAGTTCTTCCAGAACTCTCTACACTGTAAATGGACTGGTGTTCACTTCTCCCCCCACTCATTGCTTCTGCACCCCAACTGTGATCCTTGATCTGCCCCTCCTTAGTGAATACTGAGCAGAAGTAATTGCTCAGTATTTCTGCCTTGTCAGATCCCCCTCCTTGCACTCTCCCTCCTCCCCCTTGAGTCTCAGAATCTTACCCTTGGTTTTTCTTCTTTCACTAAATGTACCGGAAAAATGCCTTATCCCCTTTGTTTATAGACTGTGCTAAGCTCTCTTCTGTGTGTGCCTTCGCCCTCCTAACAGCCTTCCCTGCTTCCCTTAGACATTCAAGGTACACCTCCCTGTCTTCCTCCCTTTGGCTTCCCTTATATTTCCCGAAGCTCAGCTTTTTAGCCCTGACTTTGTCCTTCATCTCTTTGGAGAACCATAGTGGTTTCCTTCTTCTGTTCACTTTGGTCACTAGCCTAACACACTGGTTTGTTATATCCACTATGGCTCCTTTCTGTTTCTTCCATTGTTTTTCCACCCCCTCTACTATCTCTCCCTTCCCCAGGACTGCTTGTAAACATCTACCCATTTCAGTGAAATCTGCCCTTCTGAAATCTAATACTCTTACCCTTGTATGGCTTGTTTGAGTCCATGTCTCCATGCTGAACCATACCATGTGGTGGTCACTGGACCCCTGTTGCCCTTCCACCTGTATTTCTTTGACTTTGTACCCATTGATCCATACCAGGTCCAGAACTGACTTGCCCCTGGTTGGCTCATGCACCAACTGCCTGAGTCTAAACCCCTGCAAGGATTCTAGGATGGCTGTGCTTCTGGCTGAAACAGCCATCTGGATGGCCCAATCCATGTCCTGCATATTGAAATCCCCCAGTAGTGAGATTTTGCCCTTAGTTGCCATGTCATGTATGTTCTCCACTAGTTCCCTGTTTGCTTCCTCCTTCTGTGCTGGAGGTCTGTAGATCACCCCACTGCATGTCACTGTGCCATTGTCTGACTCCAGGGTGACCCACATTGCCTCAACCTCCCTCGTCTTCTCTGAACTTCTGTAGCCTTTATACCATCTCTGATGTACAGGGCCACTCCCTCACCCTTTTTACCCTCCATGTCCCTCCTGAACAATGTATAGCCTGGTACATTGACTTCCCAGCCATGATTTGCAGAGTACTGTGTCTCTGTTATTGCTGCTATGTCAATGTCTTCATCTGCTAACAAGGCCTCCAGGTCTGGAACCTTATTTACCAGGCTACAGGCATTTGTTAGAATGACATTCCTTTTTTTACAGTCTGCCCTCCTTCTGCTCTTGTTCTCCCTATCCAACATCTTCCCCCACCTCAGTTTCTTTTCCTATGTGCTCCTGCTGCCCTTATAGCACTCATTATATATTATTCATCTGCTTGCCCCTCCCTGCCTATTTTCACTGTTCCCACAGTCGACTTATGTTCTTGCATGTCCTCATGGGGTGGTGTTCCTAAGTCTCCTGGCTCTCCCCCTTTGGCCAATTCAAATGCTTACAGCTGAAGCATTTAATCTTCTCACAAAGGACCAAGGTCCCCTTTTTGGACAGATGCAGGCCATCATCCTTATATAAGCTTGCATATGCCCAGGTCAGGCCCCAGTCCCCTATGAAGCCAAAACTCTCCCGTCCACATCAGCCCTTCAACCAGGAGTTGAAGGTATGGATGCAGGATGCCTTAACTTCCCCTGTGCCCTGGACAGGTAGCACTTCTGAGAATGAAACGGAGCTTGCTATCTGTTTCAGATTTCCCCCAAGCTTCCTAAAATCATCCTGGACTCTGGCTAACTCCACCCTTCTCCTGGTCAGGTCTTTGGTCCCCAGGAGGACAATGACATCCAGTTGCTCTCTCCTTGCTATTGCCATAGTGATTCTATGGATCTGCTTCCCGTCCCTCCATGCAGTGCTTCCTGGGGGGCACTAGACCTCCCTCTCCCCCATGCTAGGTGACCGTAACATCACTCCCCAGACAATAGTTTCCCCCACTAGGAGTAGCCCCCCTCCTCCAGATTTCCCTGCTTCCCTTCCCTAGGGCTCCATCCTGGAGGACCCTCCCATCCTCCCTGGATGCAGCCTCTGGTTCCTGAGTGGGGCTTTCCTGTTCCTCCAAAACAATGCAGGAGTTTGCAAGTGGGACCAGTTTGAGGATGTGCTTTCAACTCCCCTCCCTCATCCTCTCTGATCCCACTGTAGTCCAATTTCTCCTCATCTGTGGCATCCTTAGAGGTAAAGGTTGTGGACCCACTGGTCTCTCAGTGGGGGTTGAGCCTGCCTTCAGCTTGGCCAACTCTACTCGGAGACAGGCAACCTCCTCTCTCAGCCCAGAGAGGTGCCTGCAGATAGGGCAGCATCGCAACCTACAGAATGTCTCCCCTGAAGACCGCCACTCCACAATCACTGCACTGCACCACTCCCATCATGTCTGATCTCCTCCTCATTCAACTGCTTACTTAATATGGCTATTTGATATCCTCCAAATATGTTTTGTTTCTGTTGTGTTTTGTTTATGCCTCCTCTTTTACCTTCTTCCTGTATGGATGCAGGATGTTGCAAGGTCTTATGGGACCCACCCAATAAATGTAGGGTGAACCTGGGGTGGGTGGTTTGTGGGGTGGGGTGGGAGTACACCACAGGCTGTGTCAAAACACAATCAGTCAAGGAGTCCTCTGGCAGTGACACCTCACACAATCATCAACTTGTCTGCTGGAATCTCGTAATCCTGCCCAAACTAAATGTAAAAGCACAGTAAATGGCAGTTAAGGCCAGCCCTCAAATATAATTACAAACACACAGAAATACCAGCTAAGAAAATATTTCAGATCCACTTACACACACAGCCACCAGCTAAAGCCTCCTTCTTCCTCTCCACTAACTGAAGACTAACTTAGATGGCAGTTACACATCACTCAAATTCAATCAGTCAAACAGCATTAATCCCTGTAATATGATGCCTGCACTTACAGGCCAGACAGCAACTTTTAAATACACAAACACCAACTTGTCTGCTAGAATCCTTTAATCCTGCCCAAACCGGGAAAGCTACAAAGAGCAGAGGCTCATTTCCAGGTGTGACCTGGGGGAGGGATAAGTGGAATACAGACAGCATGACAAACCAAATCATCAGCTCACATTAACATAGGCAACATCACAGATGTAGGAACAAATGTGGTTATCAAGTAAATTAACAGTAGCATGGATTATACAAAGAAGTGCACAGTGCCTGTTAGGGCAGGTCACAGTGCTAAAGAGGCACAGAAACAGACCACAGACAATGTGTTTAGACAAAGAAGGTTGCTAGGTTTCTGAAGGATTCTGAAATCCATTTTATAAGGATTTTAAATGAGCATTTAAGCACTTTTCATTATTGCTGTCCGTCGTGTGCGAGTACACTTTTTGTGCTTACCCATTAACAAGAACACCTTTTTGTTTACCCATTAGCATTAAACACATTGCTGTACAGCAGTTTTGAACCACAGTTGGTGTAAGAAGGCAAAAGGTGGCCTAGTGGCAATGGGATGAGGCCTACAGGGCCCTGGGGGGGAGGTATACCCTTCACTCCCTGGTGTCTAGTGGACCTCCTACCCCACCAGTACATAGCAGCACCCATCCTAGCTATCCCCCAGTACTCTAATCGGCCCACTGGCATAGCCTTCCACTCACCTCCATGGCCGGCAGCCTGACTGAGCACCACTGAGCACTTGAATGAATGAATGAATGAATGAGCGTGGTATGTGCTCATTCATTCATTCATTCAAGTGCTCAGTGGTGCTCAGTCAGTCTGCCAGCATTGGAGGTGAGTGAAGGGCTGTGCAGGTGGCCCAATTGGGGTACTTGGGGGGCAGCTGGATGGGGTGGTGCGGTTATGTACTGATGGGGTGGGGTGGTCCACTAGACACCAGGGAGTGAAGGGTATATCTATATGTCTATATATATATATTTTTTTTTTAAACAAACAACTGAAGCAGCAGGGTAACTGGGGGGAGTACTTATTTAAAGTTTATGGCCAGTGATGGCCAGGGGGACCACTAGACACCATGGAGTGGAGGAAGGTAAATTGTTTTTAATAAAAGAAATGGGGGGGTGAAGGGCAACTGGTGTGTACATGGGGGGTTTAATTTATGGTTGTGGCCTGTTGTGATGGGCGAAATTGTGGGAGAAATTTCACCACAATTTCGAGAAACATTTCACTGAGTGAAATTGCCAATTTCACCTGCAAAATTTTATTTTGCTGCATCTCTACTCCCACCTCCCTTCTCCACTCATAGTCCCAGCAAAGATCCATAATAAAGCATATGGCCAAACATGGTCAAAAAATCCTGCCACCCCAACCCATGCCAAACAAGAAACGACCCACTCCTTAACCCTGCTAATCATCCTGATTTCATAACTAAACTGAAAATCTGTATCCCAAGCCCACTCATATCTAGAACCAAGCTTCCTCCTGCCCCACTAACCTGCCAAAAAGTTAAAGGATACAGGCATATATAGGATATATTGGAAATTAGCTCCCTCCTATGAGCAGTCAGCTCTCTTTGGTATTCATTTTATCCATGAATAAATGATGACATCTTCATATGGTAACACCAGATTGGCCACTTGTCAGCCAATCAGATATTAGTATACGGTAGAAGGATGTCATCATTTATTCATTGTAATGTAGGACACTGAAAAGGAGGATCAATTCACAGTTGGATGTTTTTTATTTTTTTATTTTATATATGAAGACTATGTATCCTTATACTTTGGGTGCTTGGTGTGGGGGAAGTTTGGGGCTAAAAAGATGGGTAGGGTGTGGGTTTATTCTTGATTATGTATATTTACAGGGTGGGAAGGTGAGTTATTATTATAATAAAAGAACTTGGTGTAGGTAGGGAAAAGAATAAGTAATGCCAGTGAGTGTTAGTTATTTAGGAAACTTCAGTGGGACATTTTGGGGTTAAGGAGAAGGAAGTGAGTGTTAGAGGGTGGCAAGGTAGGGAGATCCAGATTCCATTTTACATTTTGAAGTCTGGGCAGTGGAGCAGCAGTAGTACTGCCACTTGCTACACTGATGACCTTGGTTCGGAAGTGAACTCAGGGCTTTGGAGGGCCAGACAGTGGGAGAAGGACTGAGCATCCATAGGACTGCTCTCCTTCTCTGGGAGCAAGGGTGAGCAGAGCCTAATGCGTGCCTGCCCCCTAGCAGAAGCTGGAAGAAAGGCAACCTGGGCTAGCATGTCAGGGGAGCATGCCAGACATTGACACACATTGCCTGAGACCCATCTCAAATCGTGTGTCCAGTTCTTGGGCCTACACCTAAGGAAGGACAGAGATAGATCAGAGAAAGTGAAATAAAGGGTGATGAAGATGATCTATGGTAGAAGGACAAGACCTATGAAAAGAGATTGAAAAGTCCCAACATATATTCACTGGTGCGCAGAAGGCAGAGGTGGATAAGACAGCAACGTTCCACTTCATAAAAGCTTTCAACAGAGCAGGCACAGCAAAGAAATGTGCATCCACCAGAGTTTATGCACTCAAGCTAGAGGAGGAAGTTCAAAAAGGAATACTAGTATACAACATAGTTATTAGATGGGAAGTGGAAGGAGAAAGAAGGGGTGAATGTGAGGCGGAACAGAGACTACAGCATCTCTAAGTAGGGAATCTTGGGACAGATTTGATGGACTAATAAAGGCATTTTCCTGTCTATTTGCCTTTGTTTCTGTGTTTCTAATAACTGGCATGGCAGCAATAAAATTAAGAAGAGAGTAAAGGAATCCTGTCATGACTTTCCTGGTAATGTATTTTCCCTTATAATTTTTTAAATTTATTTTCTTTCAACACTTTTGTAGGCAAGGCAAGGCAAAATTTATTTTTCAGGCAACCAATCCCAGAGGCTCTGGGTGCCATACAATGAATACATCAAAAAGTTAAAAATATTATAGATAAATCAACATTCCAGTTAAAACTTCAATCACAAATATTAAATGGTTCTAGTTAACGGCAGAATTCTAATAATCATAATAAATGTCTCAGAAACATTATTTACAGAACAATGTCTACAAAACTGTGTCAGGGAATGTCCAGCTAAATAAAAAGTTCTTTAGGTGGGCTTTGAACTCCTCAATTGAAGGGGCCTCCCTTATTGATGGAGGATGTGAATTCCACAGGACGGGGCTGGAGACACTGAAAGCTCTGTCGCAGCCAGTTTTTAACCACATCCTGGGAATTGCAAGGAGGCCCCAAGAGGAGGATCAGAGGGAGCAGACTAGGGCAGCTGGTGTAAGAAGGCAATGCCTGTGAAAACAAGGGTGAGATGAGAGAGTGGAATGTTTCCAATATGATTAAGGGCAGGCATAAAATGAATGAAAATTGAGTTGTAGACTTCAGTTTCTGTTTAAATAATGTGTAGTATTACTAAAATTAGAAAAAGTAAAACAAATAATTTTTTTTAATTGACATATAATTTTATGTATTGATACAAAATAGAGAGAATAATGGATAGGTCATTGGGCATTACTGGTGAGTAATACCATTAAGAGTTTCTAGACATGTAGGAACATGTAGAGTGAAGCTCAAGAGATTCCTGTGTCCAGAACCTAGAGATGATATCTCACTGGTAATGCCCAGTGGCTTATCCATAATTTTTTTTAATATATGGATCCAAGATGTTTTTGTTCCCTGTCATTTTGTTATGGGCAGTTGGGCTTTGAGTCAAGGACTATCCTACCTGACTGCTGCACTGTCTCGATCTGTCTCTTTCTTTCTCTCTCTCGCTGTCTCTCCCACTGCCCACATACATAAGGCACTGTATGGCAAAACATTTTGATTGGTTTTAGTTCTACCTTTTTTTTTTTTTGTGGGGTGTGCAGGATCAGCCAGATAAGAAAAAAGGAAAGAAAAAGTGGGGAACTACCGTGGACACTGTACACTCTCGCTAAGCAAGAGTCCGCCGTCGTGTTTGTGAAACTGTTTTGGTCACCCACAGACAGAAAGTGGCCAGTGATGAGCCTCACTTTGAATCTCAGTGCTTGATTGACATTTGGTAGCATTAGTGATTTGGATAATCCTATGGTTGTGCTGTAAACATTTTGTGATAACAGCATAATTCAGAGCTCGTAACATTAGTATTATGGGCTCTGAACGATGCTATTATCACTCATGAAGTGTAGTATTATCACTCTGGAAGTGATCCTAGTAATAACAATTTTTTGTGTGCTTTGCTGTGGCATTCATTTCAAAATCCATATGTTAAATATTGATAGAGACTATTGCTACAAAACATTGTATCAAAACAATATATTTGCTGTTGCTTGTGTCACAACCTAAAAACCTGTATTATTAATATACTGAAGAAGCAGGTTCAAATAGTATTGAGGAAAATAGAATAGTATGAATATATAAACGTGCTATCCACAGAGCTAATTCTTAATAGCTGGACTTCAAGCTTTCATAAAAAAAAAAAATTCTAGCCCAGCAGTTTCAATGTTAGGCCTTTCATCCCATGCACTATATAGTGGAGTCATCCACAATGCAATGCAATAACTTAAAGTAAGTGACATGTTACAAAATACTGCATGACAAAAGAGCTTAATTTCCATTGAATTACACTGTTCCTTGTTGTATACTGAAGAATTTTGTGATATACTGCAGCATTACTGCTCTGCATTCTGCCTTGTGCAACTGTACCAACCATGATATTTTTACACTTTAAAAGGTCCACCTTGAATCCAGGATGCCATCTTCTTAGAACAGAAGAAATAATTCTTGGTCTTTGGGATGCCCCTGCCAGCTATTCATACATCAAACAACAAAATGTAAAATGTAAATGTAAAATTCCTGTGAGTCACTGGGCAACCTTCACTATGAAATAAGTTCCGGGGGGGGGGGGTTGATAAGAATATCCAGAAAGATGTCAGTAGTTGATGCTGCTGTTTTAATCCCCACCCCATCCTCAAGTGAGAGATTTCATTGTCATTATTTTATTTGTTGATACTCCCCGATCCTGCCCCCTTCCCTAAGTACTAGTTTTTGTTATTATTTAATATACTGTATGTAAGCCTGGGATTAGGAACAATCACCATTTGGAGTATTCACTAACCTATACATATGACTTGGGAACAAATGAGTTTGCACCTAACAATGAGGTTAAACCCTGTGTCTCAGGGGCTAATGTTATATTGCAGTATTGCAACGCCTCTCATTTTTCACTTTTTTGTGGCATATTTTCTTTAAACTATAACTACTTACAACAAGTAAGCATCAGCTATGACAGAAACAGATGAATCTTCAGATCTTTATTGAAGGCCTCCACCGAGGATGCCATTCTAATGGCCCTCAGAAGCAAATTAATGTATTTTATTTATTAAAAACTTCTGAGAATTACCTTTAAGCACAAGTGCTCATGTACAAAGGTTCCACATCAAATACTTTCACAAAAAGACATCAACAGTACAAAAAGCAGTTCCTAAGGAAATACAGTTGAGTCAGGCTCAAAGCACTTAAGGCAGAACTATTATGTACAATTTTGAACAAACAAAAAATCAACACAGATCGCTGTAAAAAAAGTCATGCATAATATACAGAGAGAAACCAAATAAAACTGTTTAACAGTTACACTTGCACTGGACTGCAAAGGCAGATCACAATGATATCCTAAACTTATTAAACTTGGGGAGATTCAATTCAATTCAAATCAATTTTATTTTCCCCAGGATAACACCATTGAGAAAGCTCATTTGCAAGGTGGTTCTGGAAGGACTAACATACATAGGGGTACATAGTATTAAAAATTACAATGGCTAATACAAAAACAGCAATAATGCCAGTCATACAAAGCAAGTAATGTGCAGGTACAGCTTACTTAGGTTCTTCAACAGTGTATCAGGCAATTTGTTTACCCAGTTAGTGGCCCTGACAGGCAAATGACCACTTGCCCAGTTGAGTACACCTGAAAAGAGACGCTTGTGGACATTCCTGGCCATGTTCCAGGTGTTGCATTGGTTGGAGATGGTGTGGAAGTAATTTGTTAAAGCACAGGGTGTTTGGATGAAGAGCAACTTTTTAGCTAGCAAACCAGTCTGTAGCTTTATTCTGCTGGGTATAGGTAACCAGCTAGTGAGTGTGTAAGGGACACAACTATGAATGTGGTTATCTGTACCAAGTGAAAAGCAGCACACCATATTACAGAGCAGTTTTACTCTGTTTAGCAGCACTATGTCACAGGCAGCTAAACAGATAGGGAGCCCATAACGTATACGTGTCAGAATGGAACTGGCCACAATAAGTAGTCAAGCATCCCCAGTGAGATTGCTCCTGTTCCAGCGCAGGGATCCCAGTCTCCTTTGAACTATGGCCAACTGATTATCAAGATGGAGTGCAAAAGATAAGGTTCCCATGCTACTCCAAGGCATTTGAAGGTCTTCACCTTTTAAAAGCTATGCCATTGTCCATGTCTGATAACAAATATTGGAACTTTCCTCTTCTCAAATTCTATAAGACTGGACCAACTACCTCGAACCTCAAAAGCCCTATCTCTTGATGTTTTCAACCTGGCTCTCAGTACCACCAAGAGGCCCACCTCAATGGAGAGGAAAGAGCATGAGGGTAAATGGGGTTGCAAGAAATCTTACAGGTAACCAGGACCCAACCTATGTAAGTCCTTTTAAGTTAGTAAACCAGGCTTGAAGAAGGTATACCACTTAGCAAGCAGTCATTTGAGTTCCCACAGTGCTTGAAAGGTATGATACATCCTCAAGAAGCCAGTCAATACCCTAGATGATGCATTCTGCACCAGCTGGAGGTGCTGCAGCATGCCCCATTGATGGCAAAGTACAGAGTGTTACAGTAATTGAGCCAAGATGTCATGAATGCATGCACTAGCATTACCAGCACCCTGAAGTAGATAAGGAGTCTAATCTAGGTAGTGTAAGTCAGCTAGCATCCATAAGTAAGTTTCTGAACCAGTTCCAACACATATGTGATAGGAGTTCAGCTATTGAAATAGTGACCACACAACTGGACCCCCCGCTTGCTCTCTCACAGCAGGCAGGTACTAGCAATCACAGAAAAAGGACTGAAATGTTCTCTCCTCTCATTAGAGACAGTCCACTACTGAGATACAAAGGCATTGGATGGAGTCAAGGAGTTGATGCATTGTACCTAGACTTCAGTAAAGCTTTCAATCCCAAAGCACATGTGAGACTGATAAAGATGTTGGGTGACCTGAGGTGTGGGACAAGGTTATGGGGTGGGTAAAGAATTGACATAGTGAGACACCCCAGAGGATGATTCTAAATAGAGAACCATAGCGGGGAAAGGGAAGTCATGACTGAGGTGCCCCAGGAATTGGTTCTAGGACCAGTTCTCTTTAACATGCTTATTTGTGATATAGCAGAAGGGGTTCTGGGAATTAAATGCTTATTTGCAGTCAACATCAAGCTCTGTGGAAGAGTTAGAGGAGGGGATAAGGACCACAAAGAAAAATATGTAAACTCTTAAGAGGTGTTTGAGTATGTGGCAGCTGAAATGTAATTTAAAAAAAGTGCAAGGTAGTACACATATGGGCTGAGATCCCAAGAACAAAGTATAGGAAGAATAATGGTAGTAGTGGGGAGCACATCAGGTGAATGGGACATGGGAGTGTTAATAATGGAGAAGATAAAGGCATCATATCATTGTAGTAAGGTGGAGAGGCAAGGCAAATCAGGAGCTGGGGGTATAGGGGGAAGGATCAATAACAGAAGGAGGGATTAGGGCTGGGCAAAATTTATCTCACATGACTGGAATTCTAGTGAATTTATGATTTTGCTTCCATGAAATTTTGTGAAATGTCACCAAAATTGTGATTTTAGCTATTTCCATCCAATTTAAAGAGTGCTTGTAAAAATGCACCAAATTTGTCATGATAACTTTCCCAGGCACATACCGATGCGTACCAAGTTTGAGAGCTCTGTCTTTAAAAGTGACCGAGTTATAAGCTTCCAAACATTTGGAAATTTAAAAATTACATTTTGCAGTTGTGTAAACTAAAGAATTTTAAGCACCTATAACTTTAAAACTAGAGAACAGAACATCATCAATTTTGTTAGGCTCATTGAACCTAAATATTAAGTTCCAAGGACACCCTCATGGACCAGAAGCAGAACATCTCACTGCCATGCTGATGACCCAGGTTCTGAATTGAGCATGATAGTCACATTGGGAGGCAGGCCATGGCAAATACAGCAGTGCATCTCAACTGGAGAGGGTTGGTGGTGGGTTCCACCAACACAGTACCGCTGTGGCTTGGCCAGGGAGCTTGCTTCTGCCTCAAGGGAAGCTGTGGTTGTGTTAGGCAGACAGAAGCACTGCCTCCCACCAGGGGAGAGGGGAGGAAAAATGTTAGAGAAAATCCTGGTAGCCAACTGAATTATGGCTGGGTTCAGTCTGGTCAGGGTATATCCCTCTAAACAGGAAATATCACTGAGAGACCAGCTGCCAGCTGGGAGAAAAACTAGTATGGAAAAAGAAAGAGGATTGTGTGTGTCTGCTTTCTAATCTCTTGCTCAGTGGCTGGCCAAGTTGTAAGCAGTGAAAGATTCCAAAAGAACATCAGTAATTAAAGTTGAACTTCATGAGATTTTGTGAAATTGTGGTATGTTGTGATACTTTTGTCAAAGCCATGTCCATACATTTTGCCTAGTTACACACTTGAATTGCCACTGTAGAGGAAGGTAAATGGTTGGATAAAGTGGCAGTAAGGCAGCATTCATGGGAGGCTCCATAGTAAATGTACAGTGGTACCAAGTGTCAGTTCAGTATCGTGAATGACGAACCATGAAAATAGTCATGGACATCTCTGTGCACTAGCCTGAATTCTTGCAAGAGCTCACTGACTTAATGACATGTCGATGCACATGCATGTGCATTATTGTTTCTGTACAATGCCACCTACTGGCTCTTCAACAACCCTGTAGATAACATATATTTTTACTATTTGAAAACAGTAGTACCAAGTGATGCCAAGCTTCACAACTAGTGACAGAAGTATTTGGATACCTTTAGTTATGATGGACCATAATTCTGGACATCGCTGTCATAGGAGTGCTGGAGGGATATTGCAGGACCATGATGCTAGTACAGGTAAGGTAATTCAGTGGTGATAAGTACTTTATGAAAAATAAACTCCACGATTGTAATTTTAGCAGCCTTACCTAGTATGCATCCATAAATTTATGAGAAAATGTTGCCAGTTAGTAATTTCTAAAGTATCTACAATAAATTGTATCCTACTAAACCACAGCTATCCAACTTAATTAGATTTTGGGATATAGTTTCTTTGATATGCATGCCACATCTTTAGTCTATACCTGCAATAGCAGTGGAGCTATAAACATCCAAACATTTTGAAACTTTCACACAATTTTACAAATACTTAAACTGTGAAATTTTGAACTTCAGTTATTTACAATTTATACAACCATTTGCATCTCTATGTAGCAGTTTCTGTGACTCTGCCAAGAAAGTATACCTAGAAATGTTCAATTATCTAGTTCTAATGGTAGCTAAGTTGTAATCAAAGATATATTTTCAGATTAATTTTCAGATGAATAATAAACTGTCAGACTTTGAGCCCCTGTAACTTATCTGCTCCTCATACAAATGACATGAAACATGTCTTCATTTTAGGGCCTCTTCAAACAATATACACACCAAATTGCAGACCACTAGCTATAATGCAGACTGGGATATGATCAATTTAAAAAATTCTGAAAATTCTGCAAAATGTCATAAACGTTTGTGAAATTTCATGAAAATTTTGTGAAATCAGAAACTGATATTTTGCCCAGTCATCTGGGGGATGCAATACAGCCCCTGAATAGATTCCTGGTTCACACTCACTTGGGCTACTGTATTATTTACAGTTTTGGAGCCCACACATGGGGAAAGACAGGGAAAGGATAGAGGCAGTGCTGAGATAAGACAAAAAAACTGTAGAGGGGCAACATATAGGTCCAATGAGGAGTGCTTCAAAGATCCCTATATATTAATGCTGTTGGGACAGGAGAAATATAGGTGACATGATTGAGATGTTCAAGTACCTCCATTGGATAAACAAGGTAGAGAGCAGAAAGCTGGTCACCATGTATGGCAAACAGGGCAACATGGATAACTTCCTAAAAATGGCATTGGGTGGGGAGAGGTCCAAGATATATGTCAGGAAGTACTTTTTCACAGAAAGAGTGGTTATGCACTGGAACAAACTTCAGGAGAAGATTATCATATCTGAAACAATAGGAGGGTTCAAAGGACATAGGACAGGCACATAGCAATATTGCATGACTAGAAAATTCTTGAAGAAAGCCTAGTTGGCTGAAGCACAGGGGTACCTAGCCACATATATTTGTGCTGCATGTTGTGCAAACAGTTTTCTTGGAATTAGCTGGAAATAAAAATCCTGCAACATTGAAAACCATCGTTGTCAGTCTTGTTTGTGATGAGTGTACCTCTATCTTTTTCTCTAATACAAAAGGGGGAAGACTGAAGGGTAGGGAGGAATAACATTACTGGTAGACTGGATAGCATTCTAGGTCTTTATCTGCCATCATTTTCTATGTTTTATGAAGGACATTTATAGCAAAAGTACCTACTAGCCTGAATAAATGGGTCTATGTATCTCCAGCTGATCTTGCTCTATCTCCATTCATCCAGTTCAGCAGAGAGGGTGATGAACATGGGAGGAACCAGCCGCAGGGTTTGGTGTCTTATTAATGGATTTAGTTAAAAAACAGAGATAGAATAAAAAAAGATTTTTGATACTGTATTTTTTTTACATAGAAATCATTGTTTTAAGAAAACAAACTGATGTAAATGCACTAAATGAAACCAAGTGCTTTACAGTCTTTGTAAAACTGTTGATGGGTTTTACCAGGCAGGTTACTTGTTACAAGTGGAGGAGTATAAAAACCGTTAACTTAAAAAAAAATAAAAATAATAATGATAATAATTGCACTTATTGTACAATTCGCTCTATGTAGTAAGTACTGCCCTGTTAATTGATTTGTTGTAAACTGTCAGTCTGTATAATCCTCTCCATCCAGGACATCCTTGAAAGTGAGCTTGCTCAATGGAGCTTCTCCTGGTAAAATAAAAAATAAATAAAAATAAATAAATAAATAAATAATAAAAACCTCAATATTCAGATTCAGTGTTGTTTGTCTTAGACAATTTTGCTGCAAGAGTTATTCATGTACTAAATATTAATACAAGGGTTTAAAATGTAAACCTGAGCAAGACTGTCCATTAATTGTACTTCAATAAATAATGAAACATAGAAATATAGAATTTGATGGCAGATAAGGGCCACTTGGTCAAGCTTAGTCCATCCATTTTTTCCTACGTACAGTGTCACCACAGACCCTAATTGGTCTCTGGCTCTTTCTACTCCCCCTACACATTGGCTGTTTCTCCCTCTCTCCTGTCATTTCCACCATGATACCCTTATGCCTATCCCATGCATTCATGAACCTCACCACTGCCTTCACCTCCACCACCTAAAGTGGAAGGCTATTCCAGGAATATACCACTATTTCTGTGTAGAGGTACTTACTCACATCTCTCCTGAATCTACCCTCCTTGAGCTTATTAGCATGTCCCCTTGTTCTTGAGAACCTTTTTTTCTGAAGAATAATGAGGTCCTTTTGTCTCTTGTCATAAGGCTTTTGGTGCAGATTGTGTACCATTTTTGTTGCCCTCCTCTGGACTGTCTCCACTCTGTCTACATCCTTCCTGAGATGTTGTCTCCAGAATGGAACATAGTACTCAGTATGGGGTATTACCAATGATCAATACAGGGGCAACGACACCTCCCTTTTTCTGCTGATGATATCACTCCCAATGTACACCAGCATCTAACCAGACCTCCCAACTGCCTTGTCACACTGCATGGCCACCTTTAAGGGAATTTTGGTAAATGTCTAATATTAATCATTTTAAACTTTGTGTGTACTAAATGAGTGTCAACTTTTAGTACTAAAAAATGTTTTATGCACCCTTCGTAATAAACATGAACTTGATCAGTCTGTGTAAAATGTTTCATGGGTGATACCAGGCAGGTCACATGCTGCAACAGGAGGACTATAAAAATCTCTAGATTCAGACTAGAAATTAGAAGACATCTGACTGTGGAAAGATAAGGACAATCTACTCCTGCTTCTCATGTTAGAAGCTATGGCCTTAAGTAAATTACTCCTTAAAGCAGGAGCCCTGAAACAGCTATCGAGGAGGGTCCATACCACTGCTTAATGAAGCAACTACAAAACAGAAATTTGAACCTGCCTATTGATGTCCCATGCTAATGAAAACAGTATCCTGACACTATCATGAGCTTTGCATTGTTTCAATAAAACTATACCTACTTGGCATCATACACCCTTAAACTATCCTATCTGCTGTGTATGTTCACATGTCCTATGAATGGTGATCCCGAAGTGCAAAACACACACCAAAAAAGTGAAATGTAATCTAATAAGTAGAGCAACAACTGAAAGGATGAAATGCAAACAAAAAAGGCAAGAAAATCAAATGTGAAGTGCCATGCCACAAAAAATAATGTAACAAAACAAAAAGAAATGTAAAAAAATTAAGAGTGAATGCAAACAAAAAGCACAACACAACAAAAAAATGAATACAAACAAAAAACCACAACCCAATAACAAAAAAACAATAAACAAAAAAAACAATGCAACAAAATAAAACACAACAGGAAAAACCACAGCACAATGAAAAAGTGATAGGGATAGTGAGATAGAAAAATCAGCTATTTACTGTACCCACAATGCCTCACTATGTAAATTAGTATACAGTCTATTATACATCTGTATTCACAAAAGAACTAGGAGACTACATCTCTCAGTAAAGAAATCTTGCCAGCTATATACAGTATACACAATGCCTCATTTTGAAAATAAGAATCTGAGATCTTTTATTGTTGTAACCACTATATAGAAGACTGCACCTCTCAGTAAGGCAAATGGAAGAGAGCTTCATATAATGCCCCAAATGCCTTGCCATGTACATCTACATATTAGGTGCTATACAGCAGTCACTACAACAAAAATAGGACACTGAAGCTCTGAGTAAGGAAAATGTAAGTCAACTTTTTAATCAACTCAGAATTCCATGTTGTTGTATGTAAATCAGCATATTACCTGTTCACTGTTGTATCCAGAACCAGAATAAGAGTTAGCTGATTCAACAAAAAAGGACTACTTAATATCCAAATGCAGTCATAGTAATAAATTAAAATGTTTTGCAAGCAGAACTATAATTGGCTTCTTTTTCAATGTTATAATTTTAAACATTTTTCTACAAATGTTAGGTATGATAAGATACTGCAGGGTTTGCTCAACCTCTGCTACAGTGAATGAGCGGTGGTGAGGGTGGCCTCTGCTTGGTGGGTCCCGTCCTCCCCTCCACTGTTGCCACCGCTAAAGATCAGCCAAATACATCTTTGGGTAGCAGTGCCAATTTGGTAACTAGAGTCGGGCTGTCCTCCCCTGTCATCCAAAGACGTGTTGCATCTAAAGTTCTGCACCCCGGCTGTGTTGCAGGAGATTCTTTGTTTGGGAGGGTGATCAAGTGAAAAGAAGCTGGACTGGGCTGGATCCTGCTGCTGCTGGCAGTTATCAGAGCAGTGTTGTTGTTGCTGCCTGTGTCTCTGCAGGAGTTTGAAGCTGCTGGCAGAAAGGAGTGGTGGCTGATAATCTAAGGGGTTTAACTCTTGTGGGATTAAATAAGGCTGCTATCCCTGGACTGGTGTTCTGCATTCCTTTGTTCTGCATTTTCTATTGGCACCTTTTTTGAATTGACTACCCTCGCGCTTATTGGATCCAGCCTGACGTGACATTGCTCTGACTGGTATAAGGGTGAGAGGCGCATCCAGTGGTGGACTTGCTTGACCTCTGCTACAGTGAGTGAGGGGTGGTGAGGGTGGCCTCTGCTTGGTGGGTCCTGTCCCCCCCTCCACCATTGCCACCACTACAGATTGTCCGAATAAGTCTTAGGGTAGAGGCGCTGACTTGGTAACTAGAGTTGGACTGTCCTCCCCTGTCAGCCAAAGATGCATTGCATCTAAAGTCCTGCACCCCTGCTGTGTTACAGGAGATACTTTGTTTGGGAGGGTGATTGAGCGAAAAGAAGCATGGACTGGGCTGGAGTCTGCTGCTGCTGGCAGTTATTGGAGCAATGTTGTTGTTGCTGCCTGTATCCCTACGGGAGTTTGGAGCTGCTGGCAGAAAGGAGTGGTGGCTGATAATCTAAGGGGTTTAAATATTTCCCATCCACCCACCCCATTCCCTCCTCTCCTTAAATGGGCCTAAGCCACTCCCACTTGAATGTTGTTTTATTTGTTAGTGTGTGGGATTAGCTGGTCCTTCTGACTCTGAGTGGGCTGTCTCTTAACTATGACTGAACTCGGTGGTGAATAATCTTTTCTTCATATACCGTGGTGGCTGCTGTTTTCTCTGTTTTCCTCACTGTCTGGTCTGATCATTTGGGGGTACAGAACTTTGCAGTAGAACTTTCCTTGCCCGTCAATATGTGGGCTAGAGAGTTTGTGGCTATTGTGGGTATTAGCCACTGTGTATTATGAAGATATTATTGTCTTAATGTCTGCCAAGGTGGTTGTTGTCTTGCTACCCCACTAGGAGCTACTGTTAGTTTATTCTCAGATCTGTTTGGTGTATTTTGTATGAAAATTGCTGTGCTGGGGAGCATCTAGGGTGGAGATTGATAGTCTTGTGGTACTCTGTTCTGGGTGGGTTTGATGGCTGCAGGTCTAGCTGCCCACCTATTTGCCTGCTCTTCTAGGCCCTCAGGTTGACCTAGGTGGGGGCTGGATGGCTTTATCTCCTGCTGTTCTGCTGGGCTTTTGTAGCTGATTGGTCTGACTCAGTAGAAGGTGTACATATCATGGGGGCCCCTAAGTATTGCATGGGTGGGGCTGAGCCCATCATGTTCCCCTGTGTACTCACCATCTGGCTGCTCTCAGCAATATTCCTCCTCTTATTATTGTGGACTATGCTCCCCCTTCCATTGGGACACTCCGGGATCTCTCCGGGTCTACTTGAAGAGATGGATTTTATCATTTCTAACTTAATAGCCTGTGACAGACAGTCTCCCTGACCCATCAGCTGCCTTAATCTGCAGAACTTCCCATGTCCTGTCATTGTGGTCAAGCGTCATGGTTGTAGGCTGTCCACTAGGGTGGGTTCTCCCCCTTTGAGACATCTCCTTTAGCTCTTTTTGGTTATTCTAGTCCTTGCAGGGGATGTGGAGTTGAATCCTGGTCCACTCTGCTGAGCCTTCTCCTCTTCTGTGGGTTGGCTGACTTGCTTTGGGCCGAAAATTGCTTATCTTAATGTCCGCAGCCTTCTGCCTAACCTGGCAGAACTCCTTGCCTGTGTCACCCATTACAAGCCCAACATCCTTGGGATAACTGAAACCTGGCTTAAAACCTCCACGCCAGACTCGGCTTGTGCACTCCCTGGCTTTGCCTTTGTCAGGCAGGACCATCCAAGGAAAAAAAAGGGAGGGGTATTCTGGTCTACTTTAGGAGTCAACTTAACCTGTCAGTGTTGGCTGGCCTTCAGCCAGAGCAGTCATCTTGTGAGCTGCTGCAAACTGTGTTGCTACTAGGGAATACAAAGAAGCTACACATTGTGTGTACCTACAGTCCTCCCACAGTGGGTGTACTGGGTTTATCTTCCCTTCTTGACTCTGCTGGTTCCAGTATGGGGAATAATGAGGTACTGATCCTAGGGGATCTTAACTTAAACTGGCTGGGAGGCAATATCAAGCAGTATGAGACTCTGCTAGCAGGCTTCTCACTTTCCCAACTTATTAAGGATCCCACTAGATGGTTGTTCATGGGTAGCAGAAGCTCTCTCCTGGACTGGGTCCTGTCAAACAGGCCTGAGATGATTAGCTCATCTGGCATCCCTCTCTTACTCCATCTCTGACCATACCCTGGTATACTGTATATTGAAGGTCTCTACCACAAAGATTCCTCCGAAAATCCTCCAAATCAGGAACTTCTCCAGGTTTGACCTAGGGTCTTTCCAGGAGGATCTTAGGCTCATGGACTGGTCTGCAGTGATGGATTCCCTGAATGCTCCCTCTGCAGTCTGTCATTTCTTTAGCATCTTCGGGGTGCTACAGGACAAGCATGCCCCTCTTGTCAGATGGAGGGTAAGGGGAGCATGCTAAGAAATGGTTGCATGGGAGCCTTCTAGTTCTCATGAGGGCTAGAGACAAATGCTAAGCCAACTTCAAAGTCTTTATGGACCAGGCTATATTCTAGTAGTACAGAAGGCTCAGGAATGATTGCAAAAAGGCTATCAGGGCAGCCAAAAGTGTATTTTGTAAAGCCACCTTATGGACTTCAGCTAAGGGCCCTAGGAGCTTCTGGAGGAATATTAAACACATAGTGAGATGATCCTCCACCTGTGAGGACCCTGACATGCTTATTGATGGTGCTAGCTGCAAGAATCTGCTAACCATTGCTAATGCATTTAACTCACATTTTTCGGACCCATCCACCTTCACCTCTCTATTCTCTGACAGGGGGTGTGATAGACCTGTCCCAGTCCCTCTGCCTGAACTGGCCCCCTCCCCATACCCTCTGTTCTTCTTTATGGCTGTGACAGTGCAAGAGATGGAGAGATTACTCTCTGGTTTCTTCCCCTTTTCTAGCACTGGCTATGATGGTATGGAACCAAGGTTTCTTTGTCTTACCACTGCCTTCATTGCTTCCCCTGTGGCCCATATCGTCAACCTATCCTGAGCTTCTGGGGTCATCCCTGACCAATGGAAAGTGGCGAGAGTTGTCCCTGTACTCAAACAGGGCAATCCTAGGATTCTTGACAACTATCATTCGATTGCCATATTGTCAGCTATTAGTAAGCTTCTTGAGAAAGTTGTGGTGGGGCAAGTCATGGATTATATCCAGTCTCATCAGCTACTCTCCCCCTAGCAGCATGGCTTTCATAAGGGGCACAGTACAACCTCCACTCTGGTCACTGTCATTTCTGGGATAAGAGCTGCTATGGACCAGGGCAGACTCTCTGGGGCCATCTTTATTGATCTCTCTAAGGCCTTTGACCTGCTTTACCATGCCCTTCTATGCATTCAACTTGGGCCATTTTATCTGTCTCCTCCAGTGCTCAGGTGGTTCTCCAACTACCTTTAGGGCAGGCAGCAACTTGCCAAATACAGTAAGGAGCTTTCAGACACCACTGCTGTGTCCTCAGGGGTTCCACAGGGGTCAGTCCTTGGGCCCCTACTCTTCTCTATCTTCATCAAAAATCTTCCCTCCTTAGCTGCCTCTTGCAAGACCATCCTGTATGCTGATGACCTAGTTATTCTCACCCATTCTAGGAATATTGGGGTCATTAACAATCAATTGAGTAAGGATTTTAGGAATATTCAATCCTGGATATCATCCCACAAGCTGGTCCTAATCCTTATAAAAAGATTCAGGCTATGCTGTTTGGCTCTGTAGCTAAGTTAAAGGCCTCCCCTCTCCCCCTGTGCATCTCAGGCATTAGTGGTACTCCTGTTCTCACCACTGACTCTGTTAAATACCTTGGGGTGACACTTGACCCTCAGCTCGACCTTGGTCACCATATTCGCAATGTATGTTGAGCTGTTATCTGGGAAATTGGATCTGGCTTACAGGATAAAGAATAATCTTACTTCAGCTACTCACTTAGCACTGGCCAGAGGTGTGTTTCTGCCATTCCTCTGTTATGGGTTCCTCTTGTTTCCCCATACTTCCAAGGACCATCTCACTAGGTGTACAGTAGCCTACAATAATATCTGCCATTTTGCACTTACAGCTCCTCATCTTACTCCCCATTGTGATATGTATAGTAGGCTTAACTGGCTCTCCCCATCAAACTACATGAACTTTGTTCTGGGCTGCTTCATGGGCAAGGTTTTGGGCTCATGCACCCCTCCTGAATTGGCGGAACTCCTTGTGCCAGCTGTCTCCACAACCTACTCCCTAGGGTCATTGGGCCCTGCTATCCTTAAGGTTCCTGCTATGCGTACCCAAATGGGGGACAGAGATTTTACGTCATGTGCCCCTAGACTATGGAACTCTGTTCCTGTCCAGATCCAGTTCTCCCCTTCCCAGGCATAACTAAGAAACCTCCCTGTGGAACCACCTGAAGCTCTCCTCAGTATGTGACTGTTTTGATCCTCCCTGATTTCCCATGTCCCCTGCACTGCACTTGAGCATAATATCTCCTGTACCTTGACTCCAGTCCCGCTGCCGTTGTCTGCCTGCCTGGATGCGGCCCTATGACAATTTGTATATTCTGTACATATCTGTTTATATTGCTTGGAACTTTGTTTTAACAACTCTGTATTTGTATATCTGACTCTGTCACTGTTGTAACCTGAGTTATCTACTATGTATGTAATGCTTCTGCAGAACTCAGTGTATCTGCCTTGCTTTAATTTGTACTGTGTATGTTCTACTAATTTTCTGTACTCTCCTGGGTCATACCTGAAAATAAGCATATGTTTTATCTAGTGTACTTACCTGGTCAACAAAAGCTAACTAAATAAATAAATAAAGTTGTGGGGTACTGAGGTATACCTTGGTAGATGCAGTATACTGAGTGATACTGATCAAAGGGGGCAATGCCACAGTGAGTATGTGTTAATGTGAGCCAAGCTAATAATTAATTGACCATCATAAACAGCAGGTTAAATGCACCAGGTGGTGCTGTTAACAGTAAAATATTATCTCCATAAGTTGCGATCTTCCTCTAGGTGTCCCCACAGTCCACATCTGCTTTTCACAAAAAAGCTGACATCAGTACCACAGGGCTGTCAAAATTACACTAGAGTTTTTTTTTAATTAAAACACAAATTATTTAAAGAACTTTACTTGTCAATTAATTTGTTAAGTGGTTAGTGTTTCAGCTGTTTAAGTTATAGAGAATGGGTTTTACGTGTGCTACTAAAAGTGAGAGGGAAGAGTATGAATGCTGAAGGAGAGAGAGAGCCTACTTTTCTCCTCTTACTTCCCTTGGTGAACTCTAAGTCCAGTAAACACTTGTATTTTATCAATGTTGTTTGGGGGAAACAAACAAAAAAACACATAATTTCAGCATTAAAAAACAAATCTGTGCACTAACTGTGCTCTAAGCACTATAATACTTTGTAGCAGAAAGCTGCAGGAGGAAGTTTTAATATGGAGCGCTCCCTTTTTCTTTCCTGCCAGGTTGCACTAAAGCAAAAAATATATATTTTCATATTTTCATAGACCTGCACACCTTAACACTATGTGCAGTTCACAATGAAGTAGAGTGGAGCAGCTGAACATGGGCAGACACAGAAAAAAAAAACTACACTTCTCCTCAAAGTGACAGGCTGCAATACCAAACTCCACATTTATTTATTATTAAGATTAGAGAGTTCTTCCAAACAAAACAACTTGTTTAAATGACCGGACTGTTAAAGGTTTGGACCCAGTCCCATCCAGTGGTTATTCAACCATGGGGGGGTGATAAAAAAAGCTATTTATTTTAGCACTTTTTCTTTCTCAAGGCAGCTGTACTGGAATGGGAGTATGCACAGTTAATCTTGTATCTTGCTCCCAAGCAGCCAAGTGCTGCTGAGGAGGGAAAAGAAAAAAAAAATTCTTAAATCAAAATACTGTAGCAGATACTGTCTGTTCACAGTACAGAACATACTAAATGTCTAAAATGCCCCTTTACCTTAGTAGGAGCACTTAAAATCATGAGAGACCAAATGAGCGTGCTTTTCTCCTCTCACTTCCCTCAGCGAGCTGAAGATCCAGTACACATTTTGAATTTTATCAAGGTTCTTTAGGGTAACAAAATAGAAAAAAAAATAATTTCAGCAATAAGAAACAAATCTGTGTACTAACTCTGCTCTAGGCACTATAATACTATACTACTTGGTATATTACAGAGTGCACCTGAGCAGAAAACTGCAGGAGGAAGTTTTAATACAGATCGCTCCATTTCTCTTTGCTACCAGGCTGCACTAAAAAAAAATATTTTCACTGTCTGCTCATATTGCAGTATATAGTAAATGTCTAAAATGCTCCTGTGCCTTAGTACGAGCACTTACAAACATGAGGGACCAAAGAATGAAAAGAGAGGAAGTAAGAGAGAAGAAAAGGACAGAGAAAGAAGAAAGATGGGAAACAAACTTTGCAGGTGGCCAGTCTGCATAGAAAATTAAAAGACAGAAAAGAAAGAATAGAAAACAAGATGCTGGTGCAATAGTCTTAGAAGACAAAGGTCCCTCAAAATACTGTAAGGTCGGGGGGGTGGAGATTTACTGTATCACACACCTCCCTGACCAAGAGAAAACCAGTTCATGTTGATTTCTGAACTAATACTTAGATTTCAGATTTCTTCTGTAAGAAGAAATGGAACTTCCACCTGCCCTCACCAGAAGTTCCATCTCAGGGTCCCATGCAAACAAAAACACAAAATTAAACAACATTAAAAGAACCTCCCCTCCAAATATTTACTAAATACCCTGAGGTCTGAATTGTAGTAGTACAGTAAGCAATACCATTAAACATCTATAAAGCAGCTAAAAACTATGTCCCAACAGGAAATGCGCACTCTGCTAAGCATGAACTATAAGCTGAAAATAGACCAAATGTACTAAAGCATAAGTAACGCATAACTGTGGTGCCCTGACTGTGAACATTAGGCTCCTGTTCCATTCCTGTTTGACAGCCCCATTTGGATTGTGTGTTAACATTTTCATCATTGTGACGGAGGGCCATAGACCTGGTGGACCCTCAGTGTAGAATCAGGGTTGTTAGTGACCCAAATAATTAAAAGACTATGTTGGTGACAGAAGGGTGAGGATAGGGTGGAGTTATTACAAAAATTATGCTGTCACCTTCTGGAATAGTTTCACCAGTTGGCATTTTGTCACACTTTTTTCCCAAGTCTAGGACCATGAGGAAGGTAGAGGTGGATGGGAAAAGGCATGCATGGGTAACCAGAAGACAAATGCTGACTACCTGGGGAGGGTGCTTTTCTAAAAAATATATATATAAATGTTAAATGTTAATTATTAAGTAGTGGACACCACTATTGGACACTATTCTTTATGAGTTCCATGTCAATTCAGCGATGCAATAATAGCGATGCCGATTTGAGCAATGCTATTATAGTGACCGCAGTTACAGCACCCTGAAATATGGGTGACAAGCATTAGAGTGAACGTTGTTAAATGCATTTATCATGGGGGGCTTTGCCCGCCACATACCCCCTTTGTGGGGGCTTTGCCTCCGACACCCTCATTACTAAAATATCCAACCGCAATGCTGTAGCACCTTGGGGAAAGGGGCATACACTAGTTGTCCTAACAGTGCTCGCCCATATTCCCAGGCACTGTAATTGTACTCGCTGTAATAGCATTGCTCAAATTGGCAATGCTCTGTTTGACTCGTTGTATTGACATAATACCTTCTTGATGACATGCTGAATAATGAATACTGTACTTTTTATATTATTAGGGAATTCATATTATGACCATTTACACCCCAAATAGTCACTACTAACCTTAAAAGTGGACCAGTGTCAATTCATCTGGAATTTGCAGATGTTTAAACTGAGCTGAAATAATGTTTGTTGGGGTTCTGTTTAGAAAGTAGGAAGCTAAAGTGGCTTGCTGCATCATTACTCTGCTCTCAGCAGTGACCCAAAATGATAACAGATCACTAATGCCTTGCAGCTACAGTATACCGAGTACAGTTCTGTCTATTGTGCTGTAAATCACTATTGGCAGTCAGCAGAGGACTATTAGTAGTGTCTTCTTCAAGCAGGAAGTAAGCAGAAAAAAAATAAAGAGGTGTTCTTTACAGATATGATCTTAAAGGGGTAGGAATTATATATTTTCACCAACATGTTAGAAATATTTACATATTAAACTGAAAACTAAGCAAAAACCATTGTAGCATACTTTGGATTAGAATGTATAGTTCCTTAAGAGCCAATGTACAGTACCATACCTCTCAATCTCTTGCATCATGAATCAGGGACAAGCCTTACTAAATCAGGGACAAACACCCCAAATCTGGAACACATTTTACAAGTTGGTATTATTTACTCAGAAAGCTGATAGAATACAGGGATTTGTGTAAGATGCATTTTCTGAAGAAGAATAGATCTGCACCTTTCATGTTTGACATTATTTTGGACTTTAAATAATCATTTTACTGTCAGAACAATGCAAATCTTATGAGGTACAGAGGAAAATTGTGAGGCAAAATAAGGGACATCCTTAAAAATCAGGGGTGATTGAAAGGTATGTATTATGAATACTGAACTTTCCCTGAGGTCCTTAACATTGTGCCCCAGCTGTGCTGTCACCGAAACACAATAGGTAAATGAAAAATAGTTTCAGGTTGTTTTTTTTTTTTTTTTTTTGAGTAGCAGATTGAGACTTTTCAGTAAAGCATATACTACAAGCAAAAGAAAAAGATAGTATCAGAACAGAGTGTTCTGTTTTGAAAACAAGTCTTCTTAGAAGCTACAGTGAATGAGTTTTTATCATTGTGTTATTAGCATGAATGAAGAAACGCTTTGTTTTTGATAAGGCACTCATTTTGGCACATTATTCTATGTTTAAACCAGTGCTTCAAGTTCAGTTCTATTGGAGAATTAAACATTTCAGAAGTGGGCATTTGATTTTCTCAGGCTCTCCTGAACATTTGGAACCAAACATAAACTTTTGGTTTGACAACTCTGACTTGAGTGAATGGTCTGCCCATGTAACCCCCCTCCCCCCATAAGGCACTATAGGAGAATTGTTGTCCAAGGCATCCCTGTAATCAGCAAGTGGAAACAATGTAAAACTTGTTGTTGGAATGCCCTTTTGTCAATTATTTGTGAATTGTAGTAGAAGAAAAATGGAAAGAACATTTATTTTCCTCCACTGCGTATCAGGATTTAGTCAGAAATATTTTTACACCAACATGGTACAAATACCATCACAGTACCCTGCTAGTGGTGGTGGCATGCATGCAGTTTGCTGCAGTACACTCTGACATACCAGACATTCCTGTAAGAAGAACCATAAGTAGGACTATCAGTTTTTAAAAATATTTTATTTATTTATTTATTTTGGGGGGGATTTTGTTAACCAGGTAGGCCCACTGAGACCATACAGTCCCTTTTTCAGGGGTCATCCAGGTTAGGTACAACATCACAGCAGGTTGCATACAAACAATTAATGAAATACAGAAATGGTAGTAAGGAGAGGAGGCAAAATACCACCAACTGCACAAATGACAAATATATGTTGTTATACAGTACATATAACAAGACTGACTATTAATTGCAGTTTAAAACATTATTATAACATTTTCCAGCACAGGAGGAATGTAGTAAGGACCCATGTAACGTCAGGTCAGGTGTTCTTGGAGGATCACATTTCAGGATCCGAAAGAAGTGAAGTAAATTATGCTAGGCAAGTGCAAGGTTTAGATTGCAAGAGGTGTACAGAGAGGGAGCACTTGAACAAGGGTAGTGAGGTGAGCGAGATAGATGAAAAGGGAAGTATGTTCCAAGAGGAGGGTGCAGAGTAGGCAAATGACCACTTGACAATTGCTAAATGTGGATAAGGTGTTCACAGTAGAAGGGCTGAGGAGGACCTAAGTATATGGCAGGGAAGGTTTGAACTGCAGTACATCTCTCAAGCATGGGGGAGAGAAAAGGAAGGCAATCTTAAAGGTAAAGGTAAGGGTGGCGAACTGCAGTCTTTGGACATAATCATGCCAATCCAGTGAAGTTAACACATCCCAGTGATGAATGCAAGGATGGGCACCGAGAGTGAAATGTCCCACCCTGTGACATGATGTTCTAAGGTGGGAGAATATGGTGGGTTTCGCAGCATAGAGTAGAGTGGCACCATAGAGTAGAATGGGAAGGAGGGAGGAGGTCTCTATTTTATGACACAATGCATGAGACAGATGTGGACAAATGCAATAGAGTAGGCCAAATCTTTGGTTGTTTTTTGGTAGTTTGTGTTAAGTTCTGCTCAAAAGAGAGAGAGGTGTCTAGCACCATACCTAAGTATTTGAATGTCTGAACAGTTTCAAGGGTGTCCCCAGAAGTGGACGTAATAATAAATGAGATGCATTGATCATTTTTTATGTTAGAGTGTCGAAAGAGCATAGCCTTGTTTTTTTTTTTTGGTATTGAGGACTAAATGGCCCTTAAGAAACCACTTCTCTTATACATGGAAAACCGATGCCCAGTTCTGGTTTAGCCATTGGATATCACATGATGACGTGTATAAGATAGCATCATCGGCATAAAGTTGCACCTTGGACTCACCGCAGTGCAGTTGTAAGTTGTTTATAAAAAGCAAGAACAGAAGTGGCCCCAAGGTTGATCCCTGGGGGACACCGTGAGAGATGAGCTGAAAAGAGGAGAGGGCACCTGGTCATTTTACTCCCTGTGAGTGGCCAGACAGATAACTGTTAAGCCAAGTGAGCGAATGTCTATTCAGGCCAAGAGAGTGAAGCTTGTCCAGTAAGATGCTATGGTTAACTAAGTCGAGAGCCACAAAAATAGCACAAGTAAAGAACCCTTTGTCAAGAGCATCGAAGATATCTGAAGACACCTTAGTCAGAGCAGTTAAGGTACTATTATTCTTTCTGAAACTGTGTTGGCAGTCGATTAAGATATGATATTGTTCCAGATATAACTGAAGCTGGTTAAAAACTACATGCTCTTGTATCTTAGCTAAAGGGCACAGGAGTGAAATGGGCCTGTAGTTTTCTACAGCATGAATGCCTCCCTTATGCAGTAGAACTACTATCGCCACTTTGCATTTTGCTGGAACAGTCCCACTGATGACAGACCTATTTATTAGTCACGGATGGGGACTGTGAGGGCTGGGGTGTGAAGTTTTAGCAACCAAGGTTCTAGTAAACCATAGCCAGGGGAGCTTTCCACCTTTAATTTTAAGAGAAGTTGTAACACCTCTATGCAGGTAGATGAAATTGTGGTAGAGAAGGGAACTGCCTGGGGGATAGAGGAGGGATCAAAGTTCGAGGGGGGGTTAAGTATAAGGTATAGATGGAAAGATCAGTGAAGAAATGGTTTAAGCCATCAGCGATCGACTGGGGGTCTGAAAGTGTCAAGCCATGATCATGCAGGGAGCTAGTGGCTGCCGCAGAGTGACCTTCCATTAGAATATTGATCTGTTTCTAGAAAGTGTTAGCATTAGTTAGCCACTCCATTTTCAAGGAATGAAAATAAATCCATTTTGCACTATGTAGTTTACTTTTACTTGTGTTGTGAAGGTGCCTATAGGTCATCCAATCAGAGGGGCTACTAGTCTTTTTGAAGTTTTTCCCAAGCTGAGTCGCCGAGGGACATGAGATGTCTTAGGTCCTTACTAATCCAAGGTGCATTTTAGTGAAGGGGTATAAGTATTTATTATGTCAGTTAAGGTATTGATGAAGTATTCCAAGACCTGGTCTATGTTGAGCAGGGTTCTGATGGGGTTCCAATTTGCAGCTAATAGGGAAGATAGGAAGGCAGTGGGGTCAAACCATGACAAGTTTTTAAACACAGTGATTTTTTTTTAAACTTTCTTTCCTCCGGTTGCAGACCCGTGGAGCCTCTCTCAGGCATCCTGCCCATATCCTGCCCTCCAGAGGTTCTCTTGACCTGCATCTCCTCTCTCCTCCCACTACCTGCCACCAGCACCCCTGGTTTAACCCTTCTGGGATGGGTCACCCCTCCTCTTGGGCACTCTTCTAAGGCAGTCTCTGGTCACAGGTGAGGTCCCCCAGTCAGAAGAACTGGAAAGGCCAGTTGAAGTGAACCCAGCAGAGGGCATCAGGGGCAGGTGCCATCACCTACCCCATGGAGCTGGTGTTTTTCCTTGTTCTGGTGATGACTGCCCCCTTCCCTTGTGTAGGCATGGCTGACACACAGCGCATGGCAACTCTGCCAGTGTCAGCCATGCTGTGTAGTGTGCAGCTCATGCATTGCAGTGCTCTCAGTCTCCACTGGGAGCCGCTGGTGCACCATGCTATCCCCACCCCTTCCCCAGGGAAGGAGAGCAGCCCTTCAGGTGCTCAATCCTTCCTCATCCCCGCTGACCCCTGGCGCCCAAGCTCACCCCCAAACTCAGGTTTCCAGAGTGGCACACGGTGTGGTGTCCAGCACCTCAATCCTCAGTGCCAGCAGGCCAGCTACAACACAGTGATTTTTGGGGGAGGGTTAAGGTATTTGTTGTTCCAGATGCAGAGAGTGAGAAAGTGGTCACTAATGCTATCAGGAAGTACATTAGCCCACTGAATCCCTTAAGGACTATTTGACACTACCCAGTCAAGCAGTGAGTGGTTTCCAAACGTAATATTTAGTCTAGTGGGATCGGAGATGTGTTGTGTAAGGTTGGAGTCGGCTAGGATAGAATGAGCTTTGTTATTAGTAAGGTTCAGCCAATCAATATTGAAGTCACCACAGAGTAGGAGATCATGTACAGCTGTGGATTGGTAAGAGAAGCTATGAAGGAAGAAAGGACATTTTTAGCATCCTTCAGGGGGAAGGTAGGCACAACCAATCATAAGTTGTTTGACTTTGCCTAGGGTTAATGAAAGGAAAATACATTCAACAGGAAAAGGAACAGAGATGGGGTAGACAACTTTGGATGCCGAAATACTGGACTGAACATAGATGAGAACTCCACCCCCTTTTTTTCCTGATCTATCCTACCTGAAGCATGAATAGCCCTGTAAAGCCACTTCATGTTGTAGGATGCTTGGTTTAAGCCAGCTTTCGATGAATCCCAGCACATCTGGGTTGTGAAGAGTGACCCAGGCTCCTACTTCCATCATTTTAGGGTATAAGCTTTGTGTATTTAAATGAGCAATTTGCAGGCCTTTGATAGTTCGACAGGGACTGAGTAAGTAGAGGGGGCAAGCTGCAGACCAGTGGGCCTTGGAATCAATTCAATGTTGCCAACAAGAATGATGAGAAGGAGTAATGGGATAAGTTTGGTGAGAGTGCTCCTGGGGGAAAGAGACAAGAGAAATTACAAGCATACCAGATGGTGAGGCAGGCCACATCTTTTTTGAGAGGCAGGGTAGGGGAAGGAGGGAAGGGAGGGATTTTGGGTAGGACAGAATAGGAGGCAGGTGCACATTTCTAGTGTGGGAATTGTTAAACCCCTCGGCTATGAGGTGATCACAAATCATAAAATAGATAACGATTAGCAGGGCAGTGTCAAATCCAGAGAACTGCATGCTAGGAGGAGGGTAAGGTGAACAAATAATGTGGGTGAAAGGGAGCTATAAGTTAATGCCCCGGATCTGCATATATTATCAAAACAGCAATTCTAGCACCTGCAAAGCCACCTATTGGTGTCTCTTTATAATGAGCAAATGGGAGTTTAGGGAGATAGACAACGTCACACTGAGCCGTTTTCTGAAACCTATATAAATAAACACAGACAAGGGTGGGTGTGCTGGGGGGCCAGGTTGGGAGATGCTGTGCAGCAGCGTCAAGAAGAGTAACAGGAAAAATTCAGCAAAAAGTCAGTCACAAGTTGATGAAAGGGCTTGCTGCAAATTCATCTAGTAAAATAGCAATTCAGCACCTAAACTGGAATTAATGTGTTTAGTAAGGCTGGAGAAATTTAAACTGAGCAAGCTCAAAGCTAGTTGTAGGGGCAAGGAAGATAGTACAATGAGAGCTTTCTACCAATCAGATGCACCAAAATTCAAAGCTGCCAGCTGGAGAAAAATTCATCACTTCAGGCTGAGCAGCACATCTCACCTTAAGGGATGGTCACGATCCTGCGACTGAGGGAGGGGGCTTGCAGTTTCAGTGGTCAGCTGCTGGTTTCTAGCTGAGAGCCTTTGGGGAAGGAAAGAGAGAAAAAAGAAGGTTAGAACCTGCAACTAGAAAGGATCAGTGAGGTCACAATAGGGGAGGGGTGATCACAATAGGCTAAAACATGGGAGGGGAGTGAAAGGAAGAAGGAGTCAGCATGTGCATGGAGAAGGGGGGGTGGAAAGGTGGGGTGGAAGACAAAGAAATGAGGCAAGATGATAATTCACAGAAGATCAAATGAGTAGAAGCTTAGGTATTAGTGAGGAGGGAAAAAAACATGTTTCCCTGTTGTATGTGGGCAGAGAGAAAGGGAGATGGCAGAAAGAAAGGGAGAGATTAGAGAAGGGAGAGGGCAAGGAATTAAAGGCAGCAGTTAACAAAGATATTCTCCTGCTATTCTCTAAGATTATGCAGCTAACTAAAAACAATTTAAACAGCATCCAGTTTTTAAAGTTGTCATGGTGACTGATCACTTTTCTAACACACACTTAATTAAAGTCAAGTGAATTGAGCTGTGAGAGCTCATGGAGGGGTGGGGTAGATTTCTAAAGTCTGTAATCACTTAAGATGGATGCTGGGAAGTCACACTGCAGCACTGGGGGTGGGGTCCTGAACTGTTGAGGCACCTTCCTTCAGTTGAGATGTTTAAAACCATTAAACCAATGTGTGTGTGTGCATTTTTTTTTTCATGGTTAAGCTTTTTTTTTGTTCTGTGGCTAAAAACAATGATCGTATAATTATGTACTGTATAAGCACCACCCAAGAAAGTACACATTAAATGAAACGGTAAATGGTACACTGTTACCTTTAAAAGAGATACATAATAACTTTGAGCACTCTGAAGATGTGCATTCTGAACTGCTCCAGTGTTACCAATGTTACCAAAAATGTTACAAAAAAATAATAAAATTAGAATGCACATATTCAAAGTGCTCAAAGTTATTATATGTCTCTTTCAAAGGTAACAGTGTACCATTTACTGTTTCACTTAATGTGTACTTTACTGGGTGTTGCTAATACAGTATATCATTTTATGATAATTGTTTTTGGCCACAGGACAAAACAAAGTCTTAACAAGGGTGTAATCATTTATTTCATGAGTTTTTATATATACAGATGTTTTTATAAACCCGCAGAGAAATCAGTGAAACATCAGATCAGCTCCAGCAATATATTATGTTTAGTTACTATATTCTGTTTAGTTACTATACACCGATTGCGGCAGCACCCGGACTGCACTCGCTCCCTCCAGGAGCCAAACACTCAGCCACCAGACGCTCCTAAGGCCCTGAGGCCTTACCCCCCCCCCCCAAAGCACACTGCCGATCGCGGCAGCACCTGGACTGCACTCGCTCCCTCCAGGAGCCGAACGCTCAGCCACCAGATGCTCCTAAGGCCCTGAGTTAAAGGTTACCTCTGCTCTTCTTCTGGACTCCTGTTGTGGGGTGCTACCTGAAAGTAGCTTTAAGACTATTTTCTGTCCCCACAGGTGTACTGATTGATTTTGTCTCTGCATTTTACCTGTATTACCTGCCTTGTACACTCTAAGCAGCTAGGGTTCTTTAAGATTCAGAGTATTTACAGTGTTAGTGCACTATCGTGGGGTCTGTAAACCTGCTGCCTGTATTTAGCCAGCCGTAGTACTGTTAAGTAGATCTCTGGCTGTGCATTGTACTAGTAGTCTAGCATTGGTATTGGACTGATGAACATTTCTATGATTTTTTTGAATGTTGTTTGCAAAGGCTTACCTTGCTCTCTCCTGGGTCGCCATGCTGGTTTGATGCACATGCGCAGTTGGGGCTGAGTCGGGACATAGCCCATGCATGCGCAGTACAGTGCCTGTTGTTTGAAATAACTCTTCCGCTCCATACTAATTCTATTACTTTGTCTCTGCCCCCCTTATAGGCCTTACCCCCCCCCAAAGCACACTGCCAATCGCGGCAGCACCCGGACTGCACTCGCTTCCCTCCAGGAGCCGAACGCTTAGCCACCAGACATTCCTAAGGCCCTGAGGTAAAGGTTACTCTGCTCTTCTGCTGGACTACTGTTGTGGAGTGCTAGCCCAACGACGCTGTGGGTCATCTGCCCCACCCTCCCCAGCCACCCACCCCACCCAGGGGCAGCCTTCAATTTATTGGCCCACCCCCATGACATCACTTCCTGCCTGCCGAAATTCTAAGTCCCCACTTTTCCATTTGCAGGTTATACCTGCTAGCCACTAGAGGCCACTGTGTTTTCTGCTGTTAAACATCATTGCCCAGTTAGCCCTTCTCTCTATCCCTGTTTCACCACTACCCACCTCTCCTCTCCTATCCAACTACCCCCTTTCTTTCCTCTCCTACCCTTTGGCCTCCACTATCCTGCACCCACCGCTTTCCCTCCCTACCCTGTAGCCTCCGTGCATGAGTGACCCCATTACCTCATACTAGCCTATAGCTATTTGGCCACTAGGACTCGCTATTTAGCACCGCAGTTTTGGGCCCTTACACTGCCAGTGGTCTGCACCTGGATCATGGATCACGGCTCCCACCCTGGGCCATCTCCTAATATCCCAGGTGAGTTTTGAACCTGGTACCTTGTACACCAGAGGCGGGGTCACTACCACTGAACCAAAGTGGCACCAACGCTTACTGGTAGGCCTTTTACCCACTTCTTTCTATTTCTTTTCTACCTTCCTGCAGAGCCCCCTAGAAAAATGGCTGCCTACCTCCTATTGACTTGCCTCTCTCTCTCCTCCTCTTCCTGAGGCCACTGTCCTATCCAGGTGTCTCTATGTCACCGCAGCTTCACCAATCTGGTGCCCCCACTTGCACTCTTGCTCTACCCTCCTCCTGTGTTCCTGAGGTGCCACCTTCCCTCTCTACTCTCACTATGTGCTCTAGCTTACCATTCACACAGCCTAGTCCCCACCCAGCTCCCCCTCGCTCCTATTGGTGACTTATTGTTCTAGCCTTCCCAGCTTGTGCCACCCTGCCTACCCCCTGTGCCCTGAAGCTCCCCTACTCCTTCTATCTTATCCGATGCAAACACACTTTCCACCGCCCCCTGTCCAGGGTGGTACTTATCCTCCTACTCCCATCAGGTAATATACATCCCAACCCTGGCCTGGCCCACAACAGCTCATTGGCTGAATCTCCTGGGCTACATGTTGCATCTATGAATATCTGTAGCCTTCTGAAAAAATTTGATTCGCTCCAATGTTGGGCCACAGTCCATAAACCTGACATTATTTCTCTAGTGGAAACCTGGCTGTCAGAATCTACCCCTGACTCCCTTGTCTCCTTCCCTGATTACTCCCTTTTTTTGGGAAGACTGTGTTGGAAGATGGGGTGGGGGCTGTGCTATCTATATCAAAGATTATCTTACAGGACTAGCCCTCCCAGACCCTGCCCTTGATTTCAGGGATCAGGCTCTAACCTTAAAACTGACCCCTGATCCCTCTAGGGTTCCCCCTATCTAACTACTGCCTACATACCCCTTAAAAATCAAGCGCTGGCTCTGGGCCCGCTAATTGAGTATCATACCTCTCTACCCCATTCCTCTTATCAAATCCTTGTGGGTGATCTAAATATTAACTGGCTTAGCCCCTCAACTTCTGCTACTTGTGACTCCTTTGCAGCAATTGACCTAACTCAACTTGTTGCCCAACCAACGAGGGTGAATCCTAGGATGGTGTTTTGCCAACTCAAACCAGGCAGCTATTTACCATTCACACTCACATACACACAATAACAGCACAATAAGTACAGCAAGCCAAAGCTTTATTATAACAAAATATAATACAAAAGGTTATACATCACCGATTCAATAAAGCATCATCCAAGCCCTCTTCCAACGGCTGGGAAGCCCCCTTGTCAGCCTGGCTAGGAGTCTCACGAACCAGGAACTGGCCCCACAGTGATGCATCCACCCTGCAGGAGAGGCTTCTAACCTGACCATCAGATTTCCCAGTATTTATCTCTTTTACTATTCTTCTAGAAACATCCAGTAACTTTTGCAAGCACTCAGACTGTCACGTCTGGACACTGGCTGGGTGCCCAGAACATTGCAGCTCAGCACGAACATCAGCCATCTGGAGGTTTCCCACACATTTGCTAAGAAACCACACTCTGAGCACTTGGCCGAGTGCCCAGAACATTGCAAACTTAGCAAACATGTTGTCATACTGTTCCAAATGCAGAAGTTCAAGATTCAATATTCAAAATGCAGAAGTTAAAGAAAATAAAAAAACAACAGTATCATACAAAATAGGATAGCAATAATCAATATATATATATACACATATTACTTCATTTGGCCCTTTGATTATTGTTAGAATGATTTGTATGATAATGTCATAAAAGGTTTACATGTTTGCAAAGCTTTTATTTTATAAGCTAAATAACAATTTTATACGGTTAGCAAAAATAATACTATAGCTATTATTATAAGTGGATGTATTAATATATTTAATACCTTAGTAGCTGATGGAGACCACCCAGTAAATATATTTTACCAGTGGTGGGCAGTTTTAGCTTGTATTTTAGATTTTAATTTAACCATTTGGTCAGCAATTATTACAGTTTGGATTTGTCTTTGTATTAATGTTTTATTTTTAATAGCCAAATGGGCTTTTATTAAATTAGTGTTTTGAATGATTTTTTTAATTTTTTTTAAAGATATACTAATATTAGGGTTTTTAATTATATTAGGGTGCCGATTTAAAATAAGTTGTTGTTTACTGTCTGGGATAAAAGTGTAAGTTATACCCTTTTACCATAAGTGGGTTACATTTTTTAGACATTTAGAAAAGGGGCGAGTTAAATTATACATTTGAGTAGTATTTTTTTGTTTAGTTACTATGCAAACATACTGAGGCCCTATTTTAACGAACATAGTAAAGGTTAATGGTAAAATTGTCCATTGACAGAGGTTTACTGAATGTTTTAAGAGACATGGTTTATACAATTGGGATTGTTGTCCACAGACCATGCCATTTATGGTCTGTGAGCACAGACTTAAGTCATGGGTTTTATTATTATTGTCTATATAATTTTTATTAAAATGTGGTAACCAATATTTAGGTTTAAGCCATGGAAGTCTAAATATTAAAGGTAGCACTATATATTTACACATTAACTGTGGGTTGCTAACATTATAATGGACAATTTGTCTGGAACAATATGTGTTAGTACATTTAACTTTGTTGGAAAACACTGATATTTAATTAGTAATTGGTATTTATTGTTTAAACACGGTCCTTTATATAAATTTATTATTACTTATTAAATTACTTTGTGCCTTATTCTTTTGCGTTAATGCATATATTTTTGGCATAGTGCATTTTGTCCAGTTGATAAATTGTGATGCGTTTCCTGCCAAACCTAATGATTTTACTTGCGATCTATTAAATAATTGCAAAAACTTTGCATTATAATTTAAAGTTAGTTTTTGAGGGCTAAAAACAGTGGGCATCCACTGTGCCTGTAAATTAACTAAGCTAGATACATCTACCCCTATGGTTTTAAGCTTGTTGGTTAATGTTTTTGTGTCTATACTATTTAAAACTTTTACACCAGCACCAAGGCCGCCTAGTAATGTATTATACTATGCTTGTCTACTTTTACATTTATGACTAGGAGCAAAAGTTATGTTAAAATTAATAATATTTTTTTGATACTGCTGCGCTACTGATATACAAGTAGAAGGCACTTTAACCAAGCTATTATTACTAACAATAGGATGATTTTTTAGCACAGTAATATAATCTGCCCAAGTAGTTTTATTTTTTATAGCAGTTGCGTTTATGCAAAACAAAATATTTATGTTAGTTAGTTTAATAGTTTTATTAAAAATGTTTGATTAATTTATGCAGCATGCATATGCCTTTTGAAAGTCCTGCATGCAAGTATTATGTAAGTTGCAGCATCTCACTGCCGTAAGATTATGCATGCTAATCTTAGCGGTGTTACTAACATTTTGTATATATAATTGATTTGACCATTGTCTAGGAGTGGGACCTTTAGATGTTGTTTAAAGAGTAATTTGTGGCACAAAAGTTATATTTATTACTGCACAAGACTGTCCAGATGAGCAGGTAAAGTTCCCCTGAGTTTTATTTTTGGTATTATTTTTTTATTTTTATTTTATTGTACCATTGTAATTGGCTCGTTGCATTCTTCCCCCAGGCGTAACAGGCTCTGCCAAACAGGCCATAAGACACACCAACATTTTTTTTAGAATTTATTGTTGGACCTAGAAAGACACAAATTTTATCATTTTTTGAAGATAACATTTATGTGCAGGCACATATTTTTTTTTTTTTTTTGATTTTATGACCAGCACAGTGTTATCTTTTTTTATAGCTATTACCTTAGCCGGTTTGGGTGGGCCAGTTGGGCTAGTAACCCAAACTTTGGCTCTGCTGTTAAAATTATTAGTAGATTTAAATCCTTTATCTCCTCTGACTGTTAAAAGTGTGGGGGCCTCCCCTCTTACCGGTGACATTTTGTGATAGGGGACAATTAACAACTGTGCAACTCTGTCATGTGGTTAAATAAGTAGGTTTTGATTTTTACCATTTATTAATATTACTTTAATTTTACCTTGATAGTCACTGTCGATTATTTTTTTTTAAATTTGTATTTTTTTAATGCCAATCCAGATCAGGGTGCAATTAAACCAAAATGTCCTGATGGTATTTGGATTTTAATGCCTATTTTAATTAATTGTATATCTTTGCTATTTAACCTGTATTTTTGGAGAGCATGTAAGTCTAAACCGGCAGCCTTAGGGGTTGCCCTATAAGGAGCCAAAGCTCCTTTTGTGACTTTTTAGTACAAGATAGTATTTGCAGTTGTATATGCCTGAATTTGTAAATTTGGGGTTATTATTTTTATTAACGGTGTCTCAGATTCCCCTATTGGTCTGTTATTGATAACTTGTAATGCTTTATGCAAATTTTTTTTTTATTTTTTTAGATTTTTTTTTTTTATTTTTTTAACTGTTTTTTTAGCAAACCATTTATTTTTTTAATTAATCCAGCTGCTTGGGGATAGTACGGGATGTGAAATATCCATTGGATATTATGAGCATGACAATATTTTTGCACCAGTTTTTTTTTAAAATGCGAACCATTGTCGCTTTGTATTTGCAACGGTATTTTATAGTATAGCATAATTAGATTAATGGTCTTAATTGTATTTTTTTGTGTTGCCCTTTTACAAGGCAAGGCTAACAGATAACCCGAGTAAGTGTTAACAGCTGTACAAGCATATTGACATCCCCATTATGAGGTAATGGTCCAATGTAGTCTATTTGCCATATTTGCCCTGGCAGTTTTTTTTTTTTAATTGTCCTTTTACTACATGAGGTATGGGTCTGTGTTGTGTGTGTTGGCAAACAGGACATTGCGCTATTACAGTCTTTATTACATCCAAAGCTAGGGGTACTCCCCTGCTGTATGCCCACCTGTAAGTAGCTTTTTTGCCCAGATGTCCGCATTTTTGGTGAGCCCTCCTTGCCAACCCTGCCAGTTGTTGGGTCTGACTTTCTTTAATATTTACTGACAAAATTTTGGCTTTTTTATCTGCAACAGAATTATACCATCGTTTTAGTGTGTCTGAAGCACAATGTGCATCTACATGAAAAACAGTAACTTGAGTATTTTGGACTATAGTCCAAATTTTTTGCCATAGTCCCTTTTCCCATACTTCCTTTGAGTAAATTTTTTAATTATTTTTTGCCCAGGTTGGCAACCATGTTGCCAACCCATTAGTTACTGACCAAGAATCTGTATAAATGTGACAGGTTTCTGTATTTTTTTGCCTTAAAGCCTGGTATACTGCATAGAGTTTAGCATACTGACTACTTTTTCCCTCTCCAGAGGTTACCAATAACTTTTTAGTTTGCGGGCAGTAAGCTACCACCTTTTAATGCCTTTAATTTTTTATATACTTTGCTGACCCATTAGTAAACCAGGCATGTTGCCTATTAGTAGTAGACAACTGGTCAAATGGCTTTTTCCATTTGACAGGTGATTTTTGTACTTTAGGTACCCCCAGGGTACTTGGTTTGTCAGCAACAGGTATTGCAGCTACTTTTTTATGGAGGGTAGCTACTCCTCCTATACCAGTTTTTGCTCGATCTTGAATGTACCATTTTTATTTTATGATACTAGCCTCTTGAGCATGTCCTATCCTGTGAGTTTTGGGGGAGCTATTTACCCACTGCATTATAGGTATCTCAGGTCTTAATGCTACTTTATGTCCCACTGTCATTTGCTTTGTTTTTAACAACGCCCAGTAACATGCTAACAATTGTTTTTTAAATGGCGTATATTTTTTACCCGCCTTTGGTAATTTTTTATTTTAAAATTTTAACGGCACTTTTTTTTCCCCCTTGTTTCTGCCACAAACTTTAATTTGCATACTGTCTACTTGCAGAAACATTTAATTTAACCCCCCCCCCACCGGAGGGGCCAACGATCCAAAGCTTGTTGGATTGCTTTTTTTGCTTTGTCAAATGCTTTTTGTTGTTCGTCCCCCCATTTAAATTTATACTTTTTTTTAGTCACTTTAATTAAAGGGGACAAAATTTGCCCCAAATGCGGTATATGTTGTCTTTAAAAACCAAATAACCCAACAAACCTTTGAGTTTTAAGTTTAGTCTGGGGTGTTGGGAAGTCCAAAATTTTTTGTTTAGCTTTAGGGAGTACTTCCCTATGTCCTTTATTCCAGTGTATTTTTAAAAACTTTACTGTCTGAGAAGGTCCTTGTATTTTGATAGGATTTATTTCCCATCCCTTATTCTTTATGTGTTTGATAAGTCTCTCTAACTGCTGTTGCACCATTTTTTGACTAGTTTTCTGTATTAAAATGTCATCAATGTAATGTGATATTTGTACATCTTTAGGCAAGTCTATCTCATTCAAATGTTTTGCCACAGTATGATGGCAGATTGTTGGGCTATGTAAATAGCCCTGGGGCAGTCTAGTAAAAGTATACTGTCTCCCTTGCCAAGTAAATGCAAATTGGTCTCATGCTTTTTTAACAATTGGTATGGTAAAGAATGCGTTGGCTAGATTAATTACTGCATACCACATCCCCTTATGCTTTTGTATGCGCTCTAATAGTGTTATAGTGTTAGGTACTGCCGCTGTCAGTGGGGGAGTGTGTTTGTTTAACTTTTTGTAGTTTACTGTCATTTTTTAAGACCAGTTACTTTTTTTTACTGGCCATACCGGATTGTTTTATGTAGTGGTTGTAGGTTTTAGTACCCCTGCCTTTAGTAATTTTTTAATAGTCAAAGTTGTTTTATTATGTCCCCCAGGTATTTTGTATTACTTTATGTTAATTATCTTAGTTGCAAGCGGAACCGCCACCGGTGACATTTGCACCTTTTTTACAATCACTGGTCTGGCAGAAATATATGATTTTGTTTTAAATTGGTATTGCCCATCGGGCAGCTGCAAAGTTATTTTTTTTAAAATGTCAATTTTAATGATATACTCTGGGATGGGTACAATTATTACTTTGTATCTATGTTTTGGCAATTGCCCTATTTTTAATTTTAAAGTTGTCTGTACTGCCTTAATTTGTTTCCCCCCAACCCTGTAATTATTACTTTTTTTTTTTTATGCTTTTTGGGGTTCCCATAAATCAATGAGGCTTCTGCCCCGGTATCAATTAATGCCCACACCAATTGCTGTGACCCATTTTTTTAATAAATTGTTGTTAGTACATGGGGTCTAACATTTTTTTTTGCCCATCCCTCCACCGGGGCTTGGCCATTATCTTAGTTACGTTTTGTCATTTTTAATTGTTGCAATTTTTTAACTGGGTACAAATTACTTGGATACAAATTTGTATAATTTGTTTTTTTATTATTTTTGAACGGGTTGATAGACCGTCGGTTGGGGTGCCCCCCATCTGAGGGTTTTTATTTGCCATTATTATCATCCTCTTGCTCCAGTGGTGGAGCAGTAGGTGTTTTAGTCTGGGTCGGGGTGTCCTGCTCATTTTTCCCCGGTTTTAAATTTGTCTGTTTGTTTACCCGTTTTTTGCTATTTAAACCTTTCTTTTTGTACATATTTTACATATTAGGGGTACTTATCCCATTAATCTTTTTTTTGGGCACCCCATCTTTTAAAAGAGCAAGAAACATATCCTTTTTTGAGATTTGGTTGTCAAATCGTGGTTTTTTCCTCCCCTGGGAACTGTCTGAGTTAGATCCTGGATTAGATTTTTTGGGGCCCCAATTACCTAACTTTTTTAGCTGTTTGATTGCTTCTACCACCTTATTTTGCAGATCTGCCACTTGTTGTTTTAACGAAACCTTCCCTTGTGCTAAAACAGTTACCTTTTCATGCACCCTTCTGTATGCTGATAAAATAATCCACCCCCTCCGTCCCAGGGCTGCACTCTCCTTCCCCTTTCCCACTGGTGCTTTTTGCATACAAGTAACTACATCTGTAGGATCAGAGTTATTTAAACAAGCTTCCCAATTTTCACTTAGTCCCTCACAACAGGACCGTTTATTAGCCAAAACATCATACAGTGTTTTTTTTTACTCTGGGATATCCATCTGAGTGCATGCAACATTAACATTTTTTTTTTTAAAAATAGACATTTTATTTTTTGGATCCTGCCGACTACGCCAAAAATGTTCTGCCAACTCAAACCAGGCAGCTATTTACCATTCACACTCACATACACACAATAACAGCACAATAAGTACAGCAAGCCAAAGCTTTATTATAACAAAATATAATACAAAAGGTTATACATCACCGATTCAATAAAGCATCATCCAAGCCCTCTTCCAATGGCTGGGAAGCCCCCTTGTCAGCCTGGCTAGGAGTCTCACGAACCGGGAACTGGCCCCACAGCGATGCGTCCACCCTGCAGGAGAGGCTTCTAACCTGATCATCAGATTTCCCAGTATTTATCTCTTTTACTATTCTTCTAAAAACATCCAGTAACTTTTGCAAACACTCAGACTGTCACGTCTGGACACTGGCCGGGTGCCCAGAACATTGCAGCTCAGCACAAACATCAGCCATCTGGAGGTTTCCCACACATTTGCTAAAAAACCACACTCTGAGCACTTGGCCGAGTGCCCAGAACATTGCAAACTTAGCAAACATGTTGTCATACTGTTCCAAATGCAGAAGTTCAAGATTCAATATTCAAAATGCAAAAGTTAAAAAAAATAACAAAAAAACAACAGTATCATACAAAATAGGATAGCAATAATCAATATATATATATATACACACATATTACTTCAGATGGACTCAAGCACACTTCTTGATGTGGTCCTCACCAACCATCTTAACCAAATCTGCAATATCCAAGTCCTTCCTGACGGACTTAGTGACCACTCCCCTATACTTTTCCGCTGATCAACCTCCTTATCCAAACCCACAGCACAGTCCACCCTATGGTGGCGGCTAAGACCAGGTGGGCTGAAAGGCCTTAAGCAACGCCTAGCCCAAATTAATTGGTCTCCCATACAGTATGCCCCTGATATTGATACAGCTCTAACCTTTTTCACCCAAACATTTAACAAAGCCTGTGACATTTTCGCACCTCTAACTGTATTCCGTTCCAAATTGCAGCATGCTCCCTGGGTTACACCTCCCCTGCTCCAACTTCTTAAGCACAGGGACAACTTATGGCACCTTGCCACTGAAACTGGCTGCCTTGCAGACAGGCAGGCTTATGCAGCTGCATGAAACAAATGTACCTGGGCCATCTGAAAGGCTAAGGCTGATCACTATCAGGCCTCACTCACCTCTTCCTGGGGGAATGCCAGAACCTTCTGGGACAATATCAAACAACTAAATGGGAGCACACGTCCTCCCCCACCCTCCCAAATCAACATTGATGGCTCTATCTCCACTGACCCAGCCCACATTGCCAACTACCTCAATACATCCTTCACAGACCTTAGCCCTGTCCTCCCGAGCAACTTTTTTGACCCCCCTTCCTACCTGACCCTGTTCTCACATGCCCTTGGTTCCACTTACACCGGGTTACTGCCCAAGAAGTCAGACCGTACCTAATCAAGGCCTTAAAAAGCAATACTACTGGCAATGACTCCCTGGACCCCAGTCTCCTTCACCAGGTGCTGGATCTGGTTATCGCCCCAATCACCAGTCTCTTCAATAAATCTCTCTGCCTGGGGCAATTTCCCTCAGCCTGGAAAATTGCCACAGTCACATCCATACACAAGGGTGGTGATAGGTCCCTATCTGGTAATTATCGGCCAATCTCTATCCTCTCACCTCTCTCAAAAGCCTTAGAAAAAGTAGTGTCCACCCAAATCACAGAATATCTAACCAAATACAGCATCCTTTGCCCTAAACAGCACGGCTTCCGTGCTGGCCACAGTACCAGCACTGCCCTCCTTGAGTTTTCTAATTTTCTTCACTCTTCTCTGGACTCTGTCTCTCTAGCGGGTGCAGTGTTCGTTGACTTATCAAAAGCCTTTGATACTGTTTCCCATCCCCTCCTGCTGGATGCCCTCAGCCACATGGGCTTTGCCACTGGTCCTGTCTCCTGGTGCTCCAGCTACCTGTCTGCCAGCTCTCAGTGTGTTAGAATTAATGGGACACTCTCCAATGCCTGCCCTATCCACTCTGGTGTTCCCCAGGGCTCCACTCTTGGGCCCTTGCTCTTTTCCCTATATCTCAATACCCTGCCAGGTGCATGTGCTGGTAAACTCTTACTTTATGCAGACGATGCCGTTATCTTTGCCTCGGACCATAACCCTATCACCCTCCAGGACTCCTTGCAACTATCTTATAATGACGCTGAAGCCTGGTTCAAAGAGCATAGACTTGTAATAAATCTTAAAAAAAAACAAAAACCATGCTATTTGCCCACCCCCAAAACAAAGCCAGCAACTTTCCACTTCAGGTCCTCACCAGCTCCAAGTTTCCACTCCAGCAAGTCTACTCGTATAAGTACCTTGGGATATCTTTCGACCCTGCCCTCACATTCCATGCCCACATTGCTGCCCTAGCCTCAGCCTCCAATATTTGGCTGGGTATCCTATACTGCCACAAAAATTGTCCCCCCCCGCCCTCCAACTGGCGGTCATGTCCTCTATACTGTCCCTAGTAGATTATGGTTTGCCAGTTTTTGGGGCTGCTGACCAGACCTCCCTAAACAAAATCCGCCTCACCGCCTCACTTTAAATAAGGCATGTAGGCTAATCACCGGGGCTTCCAGACTAACTCATACCTGCCATTTATATGCCCAGGCTATGCTGCTAGACCTAGATGAACGTCTTAGATATCAAACCTACCTCATAACAAAAAAAACTCTCCTTGGTCTATCCCTACCTGGGTTGACTGCCTCTATCCACCAAGCAAACTCACTAGTGCAAACTCAAACCTCCTGCAAAACCACACTGTTAGTACCGAGGACAAGGACCTCACAAGGACAAAGGGCCTACTGCTACAGAGCCCCATCCTGGTATAATACACTCCCCACCACTATCGCTGGTGCTTCCATGATCTCTCATTTCAAAACCTCCCTTCGTGATCACCTATTTACTATGCGCAGCTGTGGCTGCTTCTAAGTTTACTCTTGCTCAATTGCTCTGACAAAGCTCCCCAAGTGGCTGCACCCAGCCTACTTCCAGCCACTACCTATGGTCCTATTTCTTCTCCGCCTGTCTCTACAATGCTTAGTTCTGTATATTCTGAACCTACTTGTGCTCTGCCAATCCTGTGACCTTAAAATTGTAACCAATATATGTCTTCATGTTCCTCCAAATTGTGTACTTTGTTATATTGTATCAAGCTTATTTGTACCATTTTTGTCCTCTCTATGATGAGGTACCTTTGTAAATGAGCCCCTAGCTCAAAGGTTGTAAACTGATGTTTAATAATAAATAAATACATGTCACGTAGATGAAATGTTGTGTCAATAAAAAGATTGTGTATATCTAGAAGAGGGTTTGTGGCTGAGGAAGGGTGTGGCAACAGCCCTGAGTATTTAGTGAGTGTATTTTTTTTCCTTTTAATTGAGGTTGGTACATTATATTTTTAAAGAAATGTTGCAGTCCATAGGTCTGCTGAGATGGGAGAGTTGCATTAGATGCAACTTACTTTGACTGCCAAATCTGGTTTGGTGAAATTTTACACATTAGGAAGTTCCTAGTGATTTTGGTTTTTAATTAACCACCAAAACACATTTTTTTGTCTGGGCTAAAGGTTTGTGACTGATATGTGCTGTACCAGGAGTGTTGAGGATTGCATGTAGTGCATGTCAATTTTATTAAGTAAGCCTGGTACAGTATTTTGTAAACAATTCTTTGAATCCACAGGTCCACTGGAATGGGAGTAGTGCAGAGGGTTCACATTTTATTTTTTTTTTGATTGATTATTTATCCTCCTTGGCCACCTCTCTACACCCCAGTCATTTTTCCTCACATCCTTCCGGGGATCCGGCTGCCGTCCATCTCGACCAGGACTTCTGGCACCCTGAAACACCTACAGCTTACCCCCTCCTGCAGTGGGGTGGCAGGGAGCCCCCTATCTCTCCACCCTTCACAGATCCAGCTTGGTGCCAGTGCCCAATAAACACTCATGGACGGCCACCAAACTGTGTGAGAGGTGCCACTTTTCCACTGTTTTTCCCCTGAGTCAGTGGGCGTGCAATGACGCCGGCAGCTGGAAGCATGCCCGTGTCCACATGCTCCCCCATAATGCCATCTGCCCCTAATTCCTCCCCAGTGTACGGCATGCATCCCTGACACCCATCCTCTGCCAGGAGTCAGTTGGGCTCTGACCATCTTTAACCCCCCCTCCCTCCAAAGAGAGGGAGAGCAGTCCGTCGGACGCTCAATCCCTCTTCTCCACTACCAGCCCCCGGCAATCCGTGTTCACTCCCGAACCTGGGTTGCTGGCATGGTGTGAGGTGCGGTGACCAGTGCCTCTACCTTCAGTGCCACTAAGCCAGCTCAAGGGTTCACATTTGTTGTTAAATTAAGATGCTCCAAATCATTTTTTGTTATTATTATAAGTAACCAGATTCCTAAGATTCTTACTAAGGTTCATATTAAGGAGAATGGGGATATAGAAGACTTGTGGGCCCATAAATACTCCTGTATTAATAAAAAATTAAGTTTACAGCCTGTATGCTTATGCAGGCATTGTTTGAATTTAGATTTGGTTTTACTAGTGATAACTTCAAGGGGAAGGTTATTCCAAGGATTTACAGTTTGTAGGGTAAAGAAGTATTTACATGCTTTTAGATTAAATTTCCCACTGTATAGTTGTAATGGGTGACCCCTAGTGTTATAGTTGTTATTTTTAAATTTAGGCCTAATTCAGAGAACAAATACAGATCATGAATAATGTCATACATAAAAAGGAGGTCTCCCCTAAGATGTTGAGTGGATAATGTGATCAGATTCAAGGTATTAATCCTTGATTCACATGGTTCAGTATACTGACCCTTGATATGTTTGGTAAATTTCCTTTGAACCCTTTCCAATAAATTGATTTCATATTTTTGTAAGGGCACCATAACTGTGATGTATACTCTAGATGAGGCCGAACGTACGTTCTGTATAGAGGTATCATCACACAGCTATTTCTAGATTTTATATTTCATTTGATAGACCAGATTACTTTATACGCTTTTTGTATGGCTTCATTTATCTGATTGGATGGGAGGAACATTTTAGAAATATTGATACCTAAATCTTTTTCATTAGTGGAAGTAATTAGGGTTTGGTTATTTAACATATAGAAGGAGGATGAGTTGTTAGGCCCCATATACATGACCTTGCACTTAGCAGGGTTAAGTTTCATGCCCCATTGATTAACCCAATGTGTAATTGTGTCATGGCCTTTTTGAATTAAATCAATTTGATCTAGGTTAGCACAGGGCCCACCAATCCTGACGTCATCAACATATTTAATTGCTGCTGAAAGACAATTGGATGTTAAATCAGCAATGAATGTTTGAAACAAATATGGGCATAGGACAGAGCCCTGAGGTACCCCGCTACTTACTGTTCTGATGTTAGATAGTTGATATATAATCATAACTTATTGTATCCTATTGCTTAACCAATTGGTAATCCAGTTCATTATGTTTTTATTAATGTCAGTTTTATGTAATTTGGATATTAAAGCCCAATGTGGCATGGTATTGAATGCCTTGCTAAAGTCAATAAAGACAACATCACACGGTATCCTATGATCCAACAGGTGATTAACCTTTTCATAGAAGCACATTAGGTTACTTAAACATCCATGCCCCTTCTTAGATCCATGTTATGCTGTATCTATAGTGTCCAGAATTGGGGACATTATGTCCTTGATAACACTTCCTGGTGAAGTGTTTTTTGGGTTTTTTTTCTGTGCAGTTAAACAAGCTTCTTTTCTGTTTTCAGTAGAAATACATTATAAAGATATTAACATGAAAATATACTGCTACAGACAAACAGTGTAAACAAAGAGGTTTTTTTTTTAATTAATAACCAGGTTCTTGTCAGGGCTGGGGGCTCATGGCTGGTAATGGGTGGAGGGAGCAGGACCGCTGAATAAATACTTGGCCAGTGGATTTTTTAATGTCCAGCTGCCTGCAGTCTGCCACATTCATACATTCACCTTTAGCAAGTGCATTGTTTAATTTTCAGTCACCTTCAGTCACCCACAGAGTTTGATGATACGATATAAAAATCGGCAGTACATCATGTTTTTTCGAGGATCGAAGGAAGGAGCTAGAGGAGACTCCACTATTGCTGAGTTGGAATGCCACTGAAGTACCATCACTTGGTGAATGACTTGCTATTCTGACCATCTGAGCTCTGATAACATTTTTCACAGAATGATGAGCCATAATGACGCCAGAGCTTTACAACTCAAATATGGTTACAGGCAATTAATTTTATTGGCATAGCTTGTTTTATTTTGAACCAAGAATAAAATAAAAAATTAGTGGCATGGTTTCAGGAGGTGGGAGGGTTCACTAGACACCAGGTAATAAAAAATCACTAAGGCATATCCTTGTTTGATGGGAGATTGCTGTTGCCGGTGGCTTGCCAGTCACTTCAATTTTGCACTACGTATCATCATAGCAGATTTCTGCCAGTGTGTTTTCTCAGTATTGCACTGTTCATGTGGATGGGAGAATGAGATATTTAAGTGGTCTGTCAGAATGGATAGCAAGGGCACCTGATGATTATTCAAAAGTGCTAAGAGCAGTTCCACCCTCATAATGAGCCAGCAGTAGGGCACCGAGTCATTACAGCGCCAAACGACAATGTCACTGACCACTCTTTTTGTAGGGGGCTGTGCCCCCAGCAGCCCCCCACACATCCCAGCCCTTACTATAGATTCTAACTCCAGGGGAACCTTGGGGAGTGGGAGAAAATGTCAGATTATGGTGCTGTAGTGGCTCAGTGACCTAATGCTGGTGCCCTGAAGTATTGCAGTGGCTGAGAGCTCTTTGCCTGGATGTTTTGTTCTTTATTTTGAACCAGTAATAAAATAAAAATTATGAGCATGGGGTCAGGAGAGGGGGAGGGTCTGCTAGACACCAGGTAATAAAAAAATCACTAAGGCATATCATGGTTTGACTGGGAGATTGATGTTTCTGGCAGCTTGCCAGTCAGTTCAGTTTTGCACTATGCATCATCAGAGCAAATTTCTGCTGGTGTGTTTCCTCGGTACTGCAACATTCATGTGGGTGGGTGAATGAGATCTTTAAGTGGTCCATCAGAATGGCTAGCAAGGGAACATGATGATTATGAAAAAGTGCTGAGAGCTCTTTGCCTCGATACTTTTTTCTTTATTTTGAACCAGTAATAAAATAAAAAATTATGAGCATGGGTTTGGGAGGGGGGAGGGTCCACTAGATGCCATGTAATAAAAAATCACAAAGGCAAATCCTGGTTTGACTGAGAGACTGATGTTGCTGGTGGCTTGCCTGTCACTTTCGATTTTGTACTATGCATCATCTGGGCAAATTTCTTCCAGTGTGTTACTTCTGTGCTGCATTGATCATGTGGGTGGGTGAATGAGATGCTTAATTGGTCCATCAGAATAGCTAACAAGGGCACCTGATGATTATGAAAAAATTCTGAGAGCTCTTTGCCTCTATGCATTGTTCTTTATTTTTGAATTGGGAATAAAATAAAAAAAATAGGTACATTGGTTCAGAGGGAGGGGGCAGGTACGCTAGACGACAGGTAATAAAAAATCACTAAGGTGTAACCTGGTTTGACTGGGAGATTGATGTTCCTGGTGGCTTTCCAGTCAGTTTGATATTGCACTATGCATCATCAGAGCAAATTTCTGCTGGTGTGTTTCCTCAGTACTGCACTGTTCATGTGGATGGGTGAATGAGATTTGTATGTGGTCCGTCAAAATGGCAAGCAAGGGAACTTGATGATTATGGAAAGATGCTGACAGCTGTTTGCCTCGATGCTTTGTTCTTATGGGTGTGGGGTGAGGGGTGAGAAGAGGATGCACAGCTTGCCTTCTATAAGTGATGTGGTGCATGGAGATGCAGAGATTACTGTTGCATGCTCAATGGCCTGCTGCTGGTGTGTCTGTGTGGAGTGCGGGGTGAAGAATCAATTGGCTCATGGGCCAGAGTAGTTGGAGGCTTTGATGCCACAGAAACATGAGTGGCCTCCTTTAGTACTCCAATTACCAATGATCCCTGATAAATTTTGTCAGGGAGGGGATAAATGTTTGGGCGGCACACTGTCCGCATTCGGTGTGAGTGTGATCGGTGCCATGATCTGTACCTGTTGTGCTCTGTAGTTCCATGGTCCTGTTTTGCAGTTCTCCAGAGTGTGAGGGAGTAAAGATGCAGGATGCTCCTGTCATATAAAATAAAGACTGTTCAATGGAATACTGACTGCCTGCTGTGTGCTAGTGCACAAGGCAGTGGCTCCCTGGTAAGCTTTCAACATGGGGAGGTGGGGTTAATATACATTAAACTACAGTATATCACCAAAATTACCATGTGGGAGAAGTACTTTCTTCTGCTGAGTCTGATAAACTATTTCAGCAGACAGCTTTAGTGAATATCGTAAGCACTACTGAGAGAGATGTCTCAGCTGTAATTCATGTCAGTCACTCACAGAACAGCTGATTGCAGGTAGCACTGTCAAATTCGGATGCAAGGAGTTTTTCACATAGTGATGTTCACTTCATATGAATTTGAAATAAAGCCTGAGTATTTAAAGCATTTAAATTGTGGCTTGCATAAAAAACTACAGTATTGGTTGACTTGTCAGCAAAGAAATTGATCAAGTATATAGTAAGTGTTTACAATAGGGCAATCTGAAGACATGTCAGTGCTATCCTCATTCTCTCCGTTTATGGACCTTGCTGATATACAGTTGCACATTTAAAAAACTTTCTTTATTTGGATTTTAAGAAAAACATTATATTCGTTTGATCTTATTGACATAACAGAAGAAGTACACAGGATAATCTACTTATTTGTATTGCCTCTGGCTAAGATATGGACAACTTCCTTAACAAACCAACAATTATTAACTACCTGACCTACTGTGTATGTGCAATCCCACCTGCTGATTAATTATTGAGGGAGACTCTAAGTATAACTAAGGCACACAATATGTCTGTGCTGGCTCAGGAAGCCATCTTGTGGCCAAGCAAGGAATTACATTTAAAGAACTGATAAAATCAGGATTCCCACACCACGGTATTGAGCTGCCATGTATCAAATGCACTGCTCCAAGCAGTACCAAGCAGTGTAGCACAACACCATGCAACTTATCTATAACAACCACTGCATAATTACACAGTAACAATTGTACTTTGCTTAAAGGCACTCGGTGCAAGCTCACAGTCCAATATACACACACCTTGAGTATGCTATGAGGTACAAAGCAAAGCAGAGTACTTTACTCCATCTAAAAAGTGCATATATCAGATTCAACTGCACACCATGAAATGTGTTACTGCTCTTATAAAATGGACACGAAATAATATATGGGGGTAAACACATGAAAAACATGCAGGTGTGCAGCTATTATGAAGTAATGCACGTTCTTATGATGAGTTTGCACCACTGGTAATTAAGGATTTTTTTACACATTTCATTACAGTCAAACCCTGTTTATCTGAACTGCTTGGGGGACATCTGAATAGTTCAGACAAATGAGGGGTCAGATAAATGGAAGTTGCAGACCGCAGTGTCAAAAGCAGTGCAATACCAAGGTGCTGTATTGTACAATATTGGGGTACCGACACACACTTACATTCACACAATAAAAATGTCTGGACAATATTGACAGTACAGAAATCTTTATTAGCTACATAAAGTGATTAAAAAAGATAAAGAAAAAAAGCCTCAAAAGCAAAAGTTCTTAGCCAGCAGTGCCTACTGCTGGCTGTAATAATCTTTAAGAGAGTTTTGCCTCATCGAGTCAAATTTTTTTCTTCAAAGTTTTCTGTTTCAGCTGGCGAAGAAGCATGACCTGTACTGGGCCAAAGTCCATTTGACTCTCTGTGTACAAGATACATTTATCAAACAGGTCAACAGCCTCTGCGTGAGTTGGTATCAGTGCTGGTTCTTCCACCTCTGGATCCACATCATCATTTTCAGAATCAGATTCATGCTTGGTTATAATCTCCAGTATTTCTTTGTCCAGCAGTGTCTTGTGGCCCTGCTTATCTTTTTCAGATTCTAGCCAATGAAGCACTTCATCTGCTGATTGCAGATCAGAAAGAGCTGCTGCCAATTCTGCTGTCTCAGCTGAGAGGATGAATCCCTCAGGGAGGTCAATGGGGTCAGCAACTTCAGGTTGTGGCACTTCCTGGAGGCTTGTCGTAATGCCTGATTTTCACCACAACTTCTCCACAGACTCAGGATGTACAGTATCCCAAGCCTCTGCTGCCATATAAGGGACATCTTTGAGGTTGATTGATCTCATGATGTTGGAGAGCTGACTTTCAGCATTGTCCTCAAGCAGGACCCTCTGGAGCAACTTCTTTCTGTAAGCATGTTTAAAAATTTTGAGGAAACCCTGGTCACAGGGCCGTAGCTTCAATGTAGTGCTGGCAGGCAGAAAAACACACTAATATCTTGTTCTGACTTCAAGGATATCGGGGTGAGCGGGGCCATTGTCAACCAGTAAAATCGCTTTTAGTGGAAGACGTTTTGAGAGCAGATAGCGTTTCACTTTGTGGACAAAGCAGTCACTGTATCAGCTTGTGAAGATGCTGGCATTAATCCAAGCACTTCTTTGTGCTTCATAATGCACAGGGAACAAGGACATGTTTAGGTGCTTGAAGCACCTGGGAACTTTGGATTTGCCAACTAGCAACAACTTTAATTTATGGCCTGCAGCATTTACACAGGCAAGGACTCTGATCCGGTCCTTTTGTTTTTTTTTTAATCCTGGTGCATTCTTCTCAGTACTGTGGGCTAATGTGCATTTTGGTACTCCATGTCAGTGTAGTTCCATCTCATCTGCATTAAAAAGTTGCTCTAGAACAACGCCTTCAGTCTCTACTGTGTCCAGCTATTGTGCTATGAAGGGATGTAGCCCTAAAATGGGGGTAACTTTTTCATGCCCCTGTCAGAACCAGAGGTAGACTGCAGAGTCTCTCTGTTCTTCCTTACAGGCGCACATTGTTCTCCAGTCTTCCGTGCCAGCTGCTGAGTCCATGCAGCCCACAAAGTCTCTTAGCTTCTCCTTTAAAGCTTTGATTTTGCTAATCCTCGACTTTCCCACACAGTATTCCTCAGTGAGGCTGACAACTTTCTCACCTTTCTCTAGCCTGTCAATAATCCTCAGTTTTTGGGCAATGGTGAGTGTAATGCATTTTCTTTTCTTGCTCAGTGTTTCCATTGTGCACCAAACGAACAGCAAACGATCCCTTGACCAGGAACCACATTTGAAAAATGTCTAACAACAGTATGAATGAATGTGTAAATGGCACCAGTTAAGCAGTCAGCAACACCGGAAGGTAATTAGCACATTAGTTAAAAGGCAGTTAACACCATTGCTCAATCACCAAATTCATTCATTCCTGCTGCAGTGGAACTGATTGATCACACCTGAATAGGCAGTCATTAAGAACTGCGGGGGACAGAAGTGCAGTTTGGTTAAGAGGGAGAGCCAGATTAACGAGGGTCAGATAAATGGGGTTTGACTGTAATATTTATATGTGAGAGTGTTAAATTTTTGAAATTACAATGGGGGCTAGGTAAAAAAGTGACCAATGTATGTGTGATGCACGCATACATTGCCTGAATTCCTATGTGGCCGAGGACAGATGCAGGGTGCATGGATTCAAGACTCCAAGCACTAGCAGGGCAGGTGTCCTTGGCCCCACCCCCTGGCACACAGGAACATATGTACACACTACAGCAAAGGGTAGAGAGAGAGGTGATATGATTGAAACATTTAAACACCTTAAGGGCATTAATAAGGTGAAAGAGTCTAACATGTTTCAATATAAGAAAAATAGCAGGACAAGAGGACACAGCATGACATTAGAGGGAGGTTGATTAAGGGGTAATATGAGGATGTTCTTTTTCACAGAAAGGGTGGTGGATGCATGGAACAGCCTACCTCAGGAAGTGGTGGATATGAATACAGTGCAGGGCTTCAAGCAGGCATGGGATAGGCATAATGGAGCAATACAGATGAGTAGGAATAGATAGGCCATTGACAGAGCAAAAGCGGATGGCACATTTATAAGGTAGAAAAAGAAATGGGCAGACTGGATGGGCCTTGCGGTCCTTATCTGCCATCAACTTCTATGTTTCTATGTTTCTAACATGTGGGTGAATGGATGTAGAGCAGTAGACCCAGGCAAGCATCCACTCAGACATCCGGCCTGGGTCCCAGACTGGCTTCATTGTGCCATAGCTGCAGGGAAGTGTGGGAAGGCACAAGACTGGGATATGTAAAAGTACAGACACTCACCCAAATGGCTGCCCCCAGCCTACTCTGGCAGTCCAGTGGGCTGGGGCAACAGTGTGCAGGGGAATCCCATAGCCATCATGCCCTACCAGTAACAGTTGGGAGTGGATACACACATCAAGGTCCTCTGTCACATAAAATTTCCCAGCACAGCATTCTTTGACTTAGTTAATCATGCGGAGTGTGGGAATTCTCTCTGGTACACCCCAGGACTGCCTGTGGTGCGTAGCTACTCAGGCGTCCAGGAGATCTGGTGCACAACTGCCTGGAGCATCAATACTGAATGCCACCAGGTGTCCACAGATGCACGGAGTGTAGACTTTGTGCATAGACATGCTCTGTGCCACTGTCTGGAAGTAGGTCTTATATGATTTAGGACAATAAACCTCATCCATCTGACTCAGCCTGCACCTGCCTGCTATTTTCTTTACATCACTCTTGGCCAGCTGCATGTTCCTCATTATGCTGCTTCCTCTTACGTAATGGGGTCTGTGAGGAATGGCTAGCAGAACTTGGGGGAGTTATGGTTGATAGGAGGCATGCAGAGCTGTGGCCCAAAGATAACAAAGTAATTTTTTTAATATGGTGCTGAAGACTCGGTGTAAATGGAATTACCCTCCACCATACCAGGTGTGGTTATGGCCTGAATATTAATTCCTGAATGCCACAAATAGGAAAGTCTAAGTTTTTTCCTTGCTAGGAGAAACTTACTCAGGACTATAAAAAAGTTATTAAAAAAAGGGATAGTTTCTTGGCCAGCATTTCCCCCACCATAGCTATTTACTGCTCTCTTTCATCCTTTCTGCATTCCTCATGAATTGATTTGTTGAAAAAAAAAAAATTCTGCCTCCTGACACTGTGTCAGGATGGCACCAATACTGTCTACAAAATTATCTCCTCTCAGCCTGCCATCATTCCTAAATTAGTAAAATGGTCAATTTGCCCCTCCCCACTGACTTCCAATCCATAATTTGAGGAGGGCACTTCTATATCTAGACAGGTCCAGTCACCCCCTCCATAACCCATAGACCCTTCCTAACACAGTTTATGTATTTAGCTCTATTTGTAGGTAAGGGGTGGCAGACAAGGGCAGATATGATAAGCCCAGTGAGGTAGTAGAGGTCAACAGTGGCAGAAGCCTGCCAGCTAAATGCTGTTAGAATTGTGTTTATTGGGCTAGTACAAATTTCTTTTCACTAGTCCTGCTGGCACATATTGGAGGTAGGGATATTTGTGTTACTATGTCAGTGGGTCTACTTGCTCTGCTTGTTGGAGGTGCAGAAAAAGTTAACTTTGACCAATGAAATAGGCATACAGTACTAATGTACCAAACAAAAAGCTTAGGCAAGTGGTGGGGGTATCTTAGAGATGCAAACTGTTGAGTGAGAGCTGTCAAGGGACTAAGGAGACATTATGTAGTTCGCAGACCATGCCGTGAGGGATCTGGGGCTAGGAAGGAGAATTCCACTGGATGCCACAATGTGCCTAGGCTATTGGAAGGGAGGAACAATGGTCTAGCTGGGAAGGTCACAGGACCACCAGAAAAATTATTTGAACACCAATTCAGAAGCGATCGTCAGAAGACTGGGTGAGTGAAAACTTCCAGCATCACTTCCAGTTCCTAAGAATTACATGTATGGCACAATTCCATGGAACAAAATGCAATAATAAATATTGTGGAATGGATATTTTTTTGTGTTATTGTTTACCTCCTTCCTGTAGTCCCTATAGCTCTTCTCTTTCTAGTTTCCTATTGGTGGATATGTCTGGCCGCCAAACTTACAGCTGACACTGAAGCATTCCAAGTGACTGACATTATTACCTCTGGTCTGGGTCTGTCCCTTTCTGGGGTGGGCACCCAACTCCTCTGCAGTGTAGAAGACATAGGAGAGGTTCCTTTATTTCTGTGAGACTGGGTCTGAAGAGCTTAAACATTGCCAAGCACTATCTGGTGGTGTTCAGACTCAGGTGCAGAGGCCATCATCCAAAGCAGCAGAGCAAGCCTTTTTCATTGTTTTCTGTGGCCCGCCTATCTCCCCAAGTCAAATCCATTATGGATTCTTGGGGTGGGAGCATGTTTGACATGTTTGACCCATGTCATATGTACTACCTCATGCCAAGCACCAGAAGCTGCTCCAAGAGTGGCCAGCACTTCAGCCCTCTCCTGGGAGAAGATCATCCACAGAAATACTCTGTCACCTCCCTGCTGGCCTCTGGTTCTGATGTTCCAGGCTGAGGCTGTGAACCTGGGTCGCCAGTGTGCCAAGTAGGAGCTTCATCACTCAATTTAATGATGCCATGAATGGATGCTTTTTAATGCTCTTCACTATCCCAATCCCCTGAACCAAGAGCAATTAAGTTTTGACATGCCTATGGAAAGCAAACATAAAAAGGGTCAGGGGACAGTTTCTTTAAAATGTAGTGGAGGGGTTGGGGTGGAGCACAGTATATTTAAAATGGGAGGCGAGATCAGATACAAAAGAGGGTAATAGACACATTAAACTGGGGAAGGGGACACATCATATTTCAGCTGTAGGGGACACACCTTTTCACCTTTCTGCACCCAAATGTAGGAAACCGTTGAGATGTACTTGAATGTACTGACACCTGATGCAGGAAAACAACTCGAATTATCTCTTGCTTTCCCAGGTTCTTGTTTGCTCCATGTCCAGCTGCAGTAAGAAGTGACAGCAGTATTATCAGTCATGGTTAAATATAATTCTATGATGACCATTGTGGACCATGGTCTGACAAAGTTTGACTAATAATTGTTTACCACAGTGGTCAGCAACCGTCTATCTAACTGGCCTATCAGCACAGTGGTAATACTACCGCTCACAATGCCAGTAACCTGGGTAAAGAATGAGCCTGTGTCACTGGAAGGCCGGCTAAGGAAGGATGGTGGAGAATTCCAGATGATGCACACCTCCTCGTGGAAGGAAGGATCAAGATTTCCACTAAACCATGATTGGGTGACCAGGGAACTGGATAAGGGCCATGCAGTGGATGTCCTGTACTTAGACTTCAGCAAGACCTTCAATTCTGTGCCACATGGAAGGCTGGGGGGGGGAACTGGAATATGTAGGGGTGGGTACTAAGATGATCAAATGGATCACTAACTGGCTGAAGGGCAGGCGGAAAAAGATGGTGGTGGAGGGGAAACTCATCACCAACAGCAGTAATAAGCGGGGTGCCACAGGGATTAGTACTGGGACCAGTGCTATTTGGGATATTCACAGCAGATATTCTCACACAGGACCCAGAGTAAGATCTGTCTCTACACAGATGATACCAAGATGGGAGCTGTGATGGATGACATTGGGGGGGGGAAGGGACTGCAGGAAGACCTGAATAAACTACAGGAGTGGTCAGAATCATGGCAGATGGGTTTCAATGACAAGAAGCGCAAAGGGCTGCACTTAGGAGCTAAGAACCAGAGGAGGTGCTATCACCAGAGAGGGCTACAGTTGGGGAGTACAGAGGAGGAAAAAGACCTGCGGGTGATTATAACGGGGAATATGAACAACTCGGCTGAGTTCAGGAAGGCAGCAGCAAAAGCCAAGAAGATGCTGGGCTGTATAGCAAGGGGAATCTCCTCTAGAAGTAGGGAGGTGATCTTTCTCCTGTACAGGTCACCGGTCAGGCTGCTCCTGGAATATTGCTTCCAGTACTGGCACCTGTTCCTGAAAAAGGACATAAGATTGTTAGAGTGGGTGCAGCACAGAGAGACTAAAATGATCAAGGGTTTGGAGGAGAAATCCTATGACAAAAGGTTGAACATGCTTAACCTGTATTCCCTGGAGGAAAGAAAGTATAGGGGAGATATGATCGAGACTTTTAAGTACCTAGAGGGGATAAACAAGACTAATACAGGAGAGATATTCCAGATCAGAAGAGGGAGGGATACAAGAGGGCATCAACTGAGGTTGGAGGGGGGAAAATTCAGGAGGGAAATCAGGAGACATTTTTTCACTGAACGGGTGGTAGGCAAGTGGAACACTACCAGAGGAGTCAATTTTTGTAGGACTGTGGGCTGTTTCAAGAAGGGATGGGACAGATTGGGGGGGTGACTGTGAGAGGTGAGGAAAGGGTGGGGCAGCTGCAAGTTGAGGGGCTAGCTGCACAATCAAGCAGACTCAATAGACTGTGAGGCCCGTTGCTGCTGGCATTTTTGTATGTTTGCATGTTCGTAAAGTACTTCCACATGTATTGACATTTAACTCAGTAGGTAGCACACTCGCCTCTGAGGCTGGAAGATTGGAAGGTGGTGGGTTCTAGCCCCACACCGGTAACATGGGATAAATCCTAATACTGACACTGTAGTGCATCAACAGAGGGCTGCTGCACTCCTGAGGTGTCATCTTTGTTAAACCAAGGTCCTGTCTGCCTGTTCTGGAGGTTGTTCAAGTAGATGTTAAAGATCCTGTGGCATTGGGGAGTTTTATTAGTGAATAATTAACAAGCAAACGTAAGTGCATCATATCAAATACAAATACCATTTACATTAAAATTGTCAAACAGTAGTACAATCATGATTCCAAAAGATACTGAACACTGAATTATTCACTAATAATAACAGAAAAGATAGCCTTAGGAATATTTACTCCTAGGTAAGTGTCTCCACCAAGTATCCAGTATAGGTTTTGCGTGGGTACACTGCTCTTTAGAATACTCTAGAGCCACCTCTTGGGTGATTTTCTCAATTAACCTAGTCAGTTGTAAATCCTTTTGTTGTAATACATATTGGCATCTAACTTGCCAGATAACCCATTTAATAATGGCCATGATGACCCAAAAAGTGACAGGGTAAAACTGCATCCAATCTGCTGTGCAGATTCCATATATTAATATTTCATATGTAACTTTAGCAATTTGAGGCAATACCTGAGCATGGGCTAAAGTGGTACAAAAGTTTATCATATACTGTAGGTACAATCAAAAAATAAATGTTGCATTTTTTCAACTTAATTATGACAATTCTTTGTTAAACACAATCTCTCCTGTGCAATCTTATAAAAATAAGAGTAGTGATTTTTTTTTAGCAAGAAATATGATAAAATATAATAGAACATTTGAATCATGTACAGTGGACATATAAAAGACCTACTATACTTTATCACTTACAGACATAACACTAATTCACAAAAACAAAGTGCCACACAATATTTCAGGACTACACATGACAAGTATTTGTCTCCACCAACTATCTAACGCTGGCTTAGGCACTATACTGTTTTCTTTGGAATACAATAAGCACACTTCTTGGGTAATTCTTTCAGTCAACCCAGTCATCTGTATGTCTTTTTGTTGTAAACTAATTGGCACCTCACTTGTCAAATTACCCATATTATTATGGCAAAAATTACACAAAGCGTCCCTGGATAAAAAAATTTACATTGCCCCATAAATTCCCCATATACCAATGCCTCATAAGTGATTTGCCTAAACTAGCGGAGTGTCCAAACCTGTGCCAAAGTGGACCAAAGTTAAGTCCTGTATGAACAATCAAAAAATTAATGTCACATTGTTTCCAGCTATTGATTACATTGTCGTCTTAAACATGTTGTATCCTGGAAGGTTTTATGATGATGATTTCCCCGAACGTTTAATCTATCATGGCAATATTAGCCAAAAGGTGTCCCACATTTTCTATGGAATCCTGGAGTCCATTAAGTGCACTGTTAAGTGTTTCTCATTTTCATTGGCAGGACACAAAAAGCAAGGGACAGCAAGAAATTGGGCTTTTAAAACTGTCTTATATAATTCTTTTCTGGAGTTATGTAACAGAACTAAAGGAGTAATCTTCCAAAGTTTCAATTTTTTTTAAAAGTGCAACTGATACTTAAGTGTGTTTAGGGAGATGGCTCTAAACTCCCCAATTCTAACTTTCCCATTTTTGCAGGAAATGTGAACTACTGGACTGGAGCATTGGAACCAAACAAATCTGATGCATAGGCAATAAGTTTCAATACAAAAAGTGGAAAAACACCTTGCTTTATAAGCCAATAAGTAACTGATCATTTGACAGGATTTAATATACTGCCCCATAGTATTCTAAATAAAATGTTATAAAGTTGATACTCTAATTTGATAGGAAGAACAAGATATAATTTAACATTAGAAATAGTGGTATAACAAATATTTTGACCATATATACATTATTCTTTTTTTTCTTTGTCATTGAATATGACCTCCATTTATTTATTTTTTCCTCTGCCTTATTCATTTTTTCCTCCCAGTTTAATATGGCTGGGTCAATGGTTCCAAAAATGATCCCCCAAATTTGTAGAGGTTACTGTTTAATTTGAATCCCTGCTATACTGGAAACTGGGGCATTAGCATTACTAAATGTTGCAGTACCACCATTCTTTTGTTTATTCAGAGATGACCCTGAAATGCTGGAAAGCTCTTGGATCACTTCTAAAGCCCTTTCTCCCTATACATGGCTGGCCACCAAGATACATACGTCGTCCACGTGTGCTAAAGCAATAGGGAAATGGGTGACATTAGGGTTTGTAATATGTTTAATATCTGGAACCAAATTTAGTTTTTTGAGTAAAGGATCAATTGCAGAAACGTATAACAGAGGACTCAGGGGACAACCCTGCCATACTCCTTTCAGAATGGGAATTACTTCACTACCCTACCATTCACTACTTGAGATGTTGTACAGTAGCATACTTATAAAAGATCTGTAACCAAAAAATTAATTGTTGTGGAATTCCATAATGTTTTAATACTTTAAAAAGGTAATCATGTGGTACTGCATTAAAAGCCTTATTTTGATCTAGGTTCATGATGTACCCTGAGAAGTTGGGAGACTCATTTACTTCCTGTATCACTTTTAGGTTATCTGTCATAGATCACTGGGGGGTGGCACAGGTTGGAGACTGAGATATGATTCCATGAGCTGTGGCAGACAGTCTGACACTCCGAATTTTACTTAAGATTTTCAAATCAGTATTTATCAGACTGATCGGTCTCTAGTTATCTATATCCCTCTTATCAGCTTTTCTATGTAAAAAAAATGAAGAGCCTGTCAGCCAAAGAGGAAGGAACCACCACCTGGCCCAAAAGTATGTAATTGAAAACAGTGACTAAATAGTCCACAAGACAGTCTGACAATGTTTTATACCATTCCCCAGGGAGCCCATCTTGAACTGGTGCAATATCATTCTTTAATTGGAAAATCACCACAGAAATTTCAGCATTAGAAATAGGTTCAAGAATCTTCCTTCGTATTTCAGAGGGCATATCTGGTATAAGCAAATCTTTTAGGACGTCTTCCAATGTGGGATAACTCAGCACAGGCTGTCCAAATAAGACTCAGTGTGGGCATTAGCTATTTGTACCATCTCTACATTATCATTAGTTAACCTCCCAGTATTTTTTCCTTAACTCAACCATGTACATTTTTTCCACCAATTGTTTGTAACCATTATAAGGGTTTTTTTTGCATTCCCTTACATATCAATTTTTTGTTCAAAAATAATGTAGTGGCTCTGTTGTGCTGAAATGTATTCATTTCTTTTTTAATATTGTTAATTTGGGCAGAATAATCATACCCAATCTCTACTATCAATGAGGTGAGGCTCTGTAACTATAATAGTGCAAATATTTCTGTAGTGCGGCTGCTTTTGCAGTGCCATTGCAACACTTCCTGATATCACATTTTCTGTCTTGCCACAGCAGTAATGTATTATAATGTAATTCAAAAACAGAGAACCTTGCTGCTAACAAATCCTGGAGTTCCCTCTAACACCCCAGGTCTTCCAACAAAGAGGCATAAAGCCTCCAGACATTATTTGACACCAGTTTGTTGGAGGAACCCCAAAACATATTTTAACCAATCTATTGTCAGAAGTTTCATCTAGAAGAGTTGTATGAAGTAAACATGGAAATCATTCAGACAGAAATGCAAAATTGATTTGAGTGGACAATCTACCTTTATAAAATGTGTGGTCAGGAGGAACCTTGCCCCCTAAAGCACTATCCTTAAGCAGAACTGTTTTGTACATAGTGGTTAAATAATTGGTGTCACTATGCAATTTTTGAGTAGTTCTGGTTTTGTCCTCCATAGAGAGGACACAATAAAAGTCCCCCTCTAACACGTTGGTTCTTGTAGCATGTAGATATGGCTGTATCTTTTTCATAAATTCTAACCTTTGATATTTAGTTTGGGGATTGTAAGCATTCAAAAAATGAAATTACTGATCATGATATATATAATGTCAAGAATTAAGACCCTCCCCAGTAGTAATCAATTAACCTGACAACTTCAAACCCAGTGACATTAAACAAAATGCCGACACCAGCACAAGGTTCCTCCCCCAAGGACCAAAAGGATGGTCCTCCAAACCACTCTCTGGAGGCTTAATGAATTTCCTTGACTGTATACAGTCTGGTGTCTTGCAAAAAAATAAATGGTAGCCCATTATGACAGCACTTATAAATGAGAGACTGTAGAAACAGTGACTCATTTATCGTGCTATCATGATCTGCTACCCTGCAAGGGTAGCGATACAATAGCATCTAGAGTGACTAGAAGAGGAGGGATGGGGAGCTATATGGGATGGATAGGAGGCAGAATTCAGGAGGGTAGGTGAGCCTGCCTGCTGCAACCGAGCTAGCCCTGTGATGTGGTGGTGAGGGTGACTGGCTACAGTGCAGTAGGCACTGGGTTCAGGACCTGCTTGCAGAAATAATTTTGCCGCTGCTTGCGGCTTTGTAATTATTATATTTGTTTTTTACAGAATTTCATCCCCTCCTCGAGTTGCACCACCCTGGAGTTGAGAATCCTTAGTAAGGGAGGTGTGGGGGTGAAGCCCCCCCATGAGGGGGGTGTGGGGGGCACAGTACCACCACAAAAACACTTTATTTCACCGGATGTCAGTTCGCTGAGAAATGTATAGCGCCAAAATGCTTTTCGGTGATATACATTCACGATGATAGCGATCGTTGTTTTTCGATTGCTATCATCACATGGAACCAAAGTAAACATGTAACTTCAAGTCTGTGAGAATAGAAAAGGTAGTAAGTTTCCTTTTGTGATTTTTAAGCTATTTTTATTCAGAAACCCACATGATAAATCCAGATGTGTGGGTTGTGGTTAAAGAATTTCAGCAATTGTCCCCCTTTACAGGAAACCTATATTTTGTTTCCTTTTTACTGGACTTCCTGGAATCCCCAGAGGCTAGTTCAGTATCATTCATAAGATCAGGCTGAGATGAAGCAACTGATGAAGCATTTGAGTCATCCTCCGTATCTGCCCATTGCTTTCTTTTAGAAAGGGCAAAGAACCTATTTCTAATTGGAATTTCAGATGGCAGTACACTCGATTCAGATGAATCCTTTTTGGCCACTCTGCTTCTAGACTGTCTGAAAGTACTGCATTGTTCCCATTCTTCCATTGCGGTAGGGAGCATATCAGGAATCTGAACGGATGGAAGATTGGATATGTACATAGATAAGTTGGCAGGATCTGGATTTGTGTTGCTGAGTCCAGAGGGTTTCTCAGGTGCATCCCTGATACCTTCTGTGGCAGAGTCTGCTTACTGTCTTGATGCAGACATAGGTACAGACTCTGGCTGTAAGCCATCCTCAGGCAACAACTGAGGTTGTTCTGGCAAAGCAGGTTCTGCAGGACGTACAGGATCTTCTTCATGTGGGTCAGGTTCTTGATACTGTGAGGGATGGTAAGTAGCAGAGCGATGTTGGGCCCATGTAACTGTCTCCTCTTGCTCCTCTGGATTTGTAGTTGAGTTGTTATGAAAGGCCCATGGACATGTCTTATACGTATAGGTAGTTTCATTACACAGATTGTGACACACTAGAGTAAGACAATTAAGAGTAGTATGTCCGATTCCCCCACACAACGAACACTTCAGTTCATCCCATGCACTGTTCAGACGTGTATACGCCCTGCACTGAAAGCAGGATTCATGCTAACCTGAATAAAATATAAAGCCAGGGTCTCTCCAAATATAAAAACAGCTTGGGAGATGCTGAACTGTATCATTGACTTGTGGTAATCTTACGGTGATTCTCCACCCTCCTGTCCAGATCTGTCCAGAATCATGATAGGGTTAGGCAGGCACAAAACAGTGCACTTGGTCCTCAACCAGTATAATATGTCTGATATTGAAACCACCTCATTTTTAACAAGAACAGTAATAGTTCTGAATGCAGGCTTGGTGAGTGGGACTGTTATGAATGGAGACCAGTCTTGGGTATATCTCACATTTTGATATCGCTGCCAGAATAATTCCAAACGAGCAGCCATTTTCAAACTCACATTGAAGTTTGGGTCACCTGAGGAATGAATAAGTACATTCATCTCAGTAGCCAAAAAAATGTATACTTTCTTTAAGTAGCTTTCGACCTACATACTGTATATCACATCAGGATAAAAATCTAGACCTCCTCTGTATTTCATTCAGATGGCATTCTGTCTCTTTGCTGGCCCAGGGAGGGAATGTAACAGTCCAGCTTATGTTCTAGAGTTCGAAGTATGAGGCCTACTCTCAGGTATGTGTGATATTGGGGGTGCAGGGTAAGATTCTCCAACTTCATTTTCCAAAGGTGTTGTATGGGAGTCATTTGGGGGGTCAGAAGTATTTGACTGAGAGAATCGGACAGTGAAGTTGAAGACAAACTCTTCATATTGGAATATAATTCCATAGTGGAATGCCCTGCCCCAGGAGCTGGTTGCCTGTATTATGGTTGGGCTGACAGTATGACCTAGAGGTTAGAGGAATGAGGTGTGAATGAGCTTGGTACATCCAGCAGACCAGACTTGAGTTTGATTCTCACAACTTCTACTTGCATACTGTGTGACTCTGAGCAAGTCATTTAACTGCCCAGTGCTTCCAGGTTGCCCCTGAAAACAGGCACTTGTGCCTAGTGGGCCTCTTACCCAGTTACCAAATATTAAAATTAAAAAAAAATAAATGAATACATAACAATGGTGGGGGGGTTTAAGAGGGGGTGGAACAGAGTGAGAGGAGGGGTAATAAAGAGGAGCAGGAGGGAGGGTGGGCCAGCTGCAAGTTGAGGGGCTAGCTCCACAATTGAAGTAGACATGCTAGACCATTAGGCCTGTTTCTGCTGGCGTTTTTGTATGTTCGTATATTTGTATATTATCAACGGGGGGGTGACAGGCATAGACCATTTATTTTTCACAATGGTATGAGAAGCAGTAAGCTGCAAAACAGGAGTTTGTGTGAGTTCTAAATAGGAGGGAAGTTTCAATTAATCAGATGATGTCCCTTCCTGAAGGTCAGATTGATTGTTTAGGGGGGGCGTTATGACAGTCAGGAGAGACCCAAGGCTGTTTTTTATCAGGTCTAATCCAGTCTGCCTGACTGACAGCTTCAGCTACCATAAGCCCTGTAACTGACAGATGATTATTAAAGTCAGGTCAGGGAGAGCGCTGTTCCCCGCAAGCAGGAGATGCCAACATTGCCCTATGGAAGGGTTCTGCCACCTATTCATTCATTAAACTTTCCGCATCTGAATCTGATAAGGAAGGTAAAGACCATTTATATCTATGTTTTGCACTTTGTCCAGCTCTGCATTGGTTCCTCTGTTTGAAGTTGACAAGCTGCTTGGTAGAGGGCCTCTCATCTCCTTATTAATTTCATCAGTTACCTCAGGTGAATGAACAACAGCTTCTATAGTTTCCGAGGGTCAGTTCTAAAATAAATTATCGACTGCAAGCTGAGAACAGTTATTGGCAGTGGTACTAGAGGATTGAAAGTTCATTCCTGGTAAACTTGTTGTATCTGTAGAGAGCTGTCCCGAGTCTTTGTGTTCCATAATAGCCTGCTCAGCTGTCGTACTGAGTGGCTCCTCATGCTTTGTGGCTGTTATTCAATAAAACTGTCGTTCCTCAGTTTCAAGTAAATAGGCACAACTTCTGTAAAATGAGTCAGTTTTCAACATAGTCTTGGATGACACCCAAGCCAACCCAGGTTCAAAATCAGCAGCAGGCTCCTCTGATAGACCAGCAGCAGTCACATTGTCAGTATCCATTGCAGTATCCTTATCATTAAAGGTATCTCCCACTGCTTCCTCCTTGGGCAGGTTGGGGTTGGAAGCAGACTACTCCACCTGATCCACCACAGTGAACTCCCAAATGCTCAGACCAGATGTCCACAGCACCCCCACACAAAAAGTAGGGGAGTGTTTATTAAGGACATATGAAACTAATATAAAAACATACAAAAATATGTACAAAAGAACTGAAATAAAACAGAAATACAATACAGAAAAAATACAGAACTAAAAAAATCATAATCAAGAAAAACAAAAGCTTAAGGTGGATCATAGCACCAGTTTTCACAATCCATCCAAAGGTGAAGCAATTCAGACCTGGAAAAAAGAGTCAACTCTTTTAAGTACAACAACTTTATATGAGTCATAACCATACGAATGGTGTCAAGTTGTGTCCACCAAGTAGGCTGGAAAATCCAGGTACACTTTGCTAACCAAATGTAATATTTCAAAAAACTCATAACTATACTCAGTGTACTATAATGATACTTCACCTAAACAGTTTTATAGATACCCAAAACCAAAGTATCATAATCTATTGATCCAAAATCTGGACAATGCCAAAATGTCACCAGTGTGGACCAAAATTTCAGAACATAAGGGCAATCGAAAAATAAATTATGTTGGGTTTCCAAAATACCATTACAAGTATCCCTGGGACAAAATCTGTCAAGAGATTTGTTTATGTTTATGAGAATTTCTCACATTCAATCTACCATGACAGGAAAGCCAGGTGGTGTCCCATAGATAGTCTGGTAATCTGGGGTCAGACAACAGTTTAAGAATAATATCTGAAGTATCAGGATACCCATACAGAAAAATCAAGGAGTCCCAAAAATTACTCTCAATAACATGGTCATAAAAATCCTTTTTAGAAAATAACACAACTACTTCCCTAGTAACATGCCAATGTTTAATTCATTTAAAAGTCACTTCCATATAACTGGGGATATATATCTTCCACCAAAGAGTATGAAAATGACAATTCCCATTAACCCATAAAACAATTAAATGCTGTAAGTCATGGGATAGCCAAAAATGCCAATTCTTTGTTTTAATACCCAAAAGAGGTTAAATATCGTAAAAAATAAAATAAGTGAAAAAAAAAATGACTGGGTTTACCATGGCTAAACCACCCTTCACCACCGGAAGGTATGTAAAAATTTGTTTAATGGGATTACGCCAAGAACCCCACAAGTCCTGAAAAAATAAACTATATAATCGAGTCTCCATGTCCTGTGGTAGGGGAAAAACTGCACTGAGATATAAAAACAAAGAAAGTAGGAGAGTTTTGATCAAAATTACCCACTTCTTTTTTGAAATCTGCATACCTTTCCACTTAGCCAGTAGTATAAAACCCTCATTCAGATTCATACCCCAATTTAGTTTATCAGCATCAGAGCTACCAAAAAGAATACCCAGAATTTTCAAAGTATCCTCAATAATGGGAATGCCTGCTATTGCAGTAAGACTTTGCAAGTCCTTCCCGAACTGCAAAGCCCTACTCTTAGAAATATTAATCTTAGCATTTGAAATGTCTGAGTAAGCTTGAAAATATGAAGTAATGCATCCCCAGAATATGGATCAGCTAAAAAGATGCAAATATCATCTGCATAGGCCAATACTTTAGGTACGGAAAAAAGAGGAGACATAGTGATAGGAAGAGCCTCTGGAGAGAAATGTATTTTCTGTAAAAGGATGTCAAGCCCTAGGATGTCTAAAATAGGGTTCAACGGGCACCCCTGTCGAACCCCTGTAGATTGTTTAATAACAGTACCCTGAAAACCATTAATCAACATCCGAAAAGTAGCATTTTGATAAATTAACTGTATCCAAGAGATAAATGTTTCAGGAATACCATGAAAGCAAAGGACCAGATAAAGAAATTGATGGGCAATCCTATCAAAGGTCTTCTCTTGATCAATAGACAGGAAAAAACTGATAATTTATTATCAATACCATATTGTATAACGTTCCAAATCTGTATGCGATATCCGTTATTTTCGGAGATGGAATCGAACAGGTTTGGAATTGGGAAACAATACGGGGTGTGATTTCATTTGACCGTTTAGTCAAAATTTTAGTGAGTATCTTCAAATCAGTGTCCAACAAGGAGATACATCTCCAATTTTTGAGCTCCCTATGGTCCCCAGCTTTAAAAATCAAAATCATACAAGCCTGTAACCAGTCACAGGTAACATATCCTGTATAGAGATGCAGTGAATTTAAATTCTGCTGACAAAGTGAACTTGAAGTGGGCACTTCACGTTGCCAATCCACTATGCGGAGTGGACAATGCAAAGTGCTCACTCTGCCTTGTCATTACCACTTTGCGTTAAGGCAGAATGGCAATGCAAAGTAAGCCAAAGTCATTGTTTTTAATGGACTTCGCGTTCCTCATTATGATTCTAAGTGATCCACTTGGTGTTTCAGATTTGGCAGCCCCCCACACATCACATGGCTTGTAGTACTGTAAATCACATGCTCTCTAACTAGGCAGGAAGAAAGTGAGTCATACAAGCAGACACTTTTACTTTCTCCTGCGCAGACGGAGAGAGAGAGTAGTGTGTTTTGTGACTGCTGATTCTTTGAGATCAGAGTGGGGAGGAGATTTAAACTTTGATTTAGACCCAACAGCTTTTTTAAAAGCTACATTTTTTTGTCTTTTCTGTACTCTTTTTTTACTTAATTAGTTCTTTCTGTAAATTTTACTTTTCTTACCTTTATAAGTAGTTAGTCGTTTGTCTGTGTGACTGTGTGTGTGTGTGTGTGTGTGTGTGTGTTGTGTGACAGTGTCAGTAGTAATTGCTCAGACTGAGGGAGCTCAGTAGGAGAGATGGACCAGGGTAAGGGAATGTCTGGGGCGGGGGCAGCTCTGGAAGATCATGGTAGTGGTAAGCATCGTACCGTGCACATGTGTGGAGGGCATGGCACCCATTCCTGTTGGACCACTCAATACTTGTGAGTGCCCCCCCAGAAGCAGGACTAGCACCGCCTCCTGTCCTGACTCTGAGGCAGTTGAACTACCACCACCACCAGGTCCAGTTCTCTGGAGCAGGATGTGCCTATTCCCCCGGGCCCAGGTGTGGATCCCATCCCTGTTCAGCACTGTGACCAGCCAGCTACCAGTTCACCTGGCCATCCTCTGCCTGTGCCTGGTCCTCCCCGCACCTCCATTGTTTGGCAGTTTTTTTACTGTGTGGGGGGACAGCAGTGTGGTCAAGTGCCACCTATGGGAGGTGGAGGTGGCCGTGGCCCCCTGGGGACTCACCTGGGGACTGAGGGCCAGTGCACCCATATGCTCAATCACCAGCAGTTGGAGTGGCAGGCTGCCACAGAACAGACCATGCCTGCACCTACTGGCTATTCTATGGCAGAAGGTGCAGCTGTGCATTGTGGCATCCCTAAGAAGAGGAGGGCCACAGCAGCACTTGCTGCTCCACCAGCACCCCCACCCCACCCTCCACCACCACCAGCAGGTCAGCCTGTAGAATGTGTGGACCCCAGAGAACTGCATGTAACACAGGCTGACTTGGAAGTTCTCTGGAGTGCTGTTGAGGATAACAACGAGAGGGTGAGTGCTGTGGAGCAGTGGCTGGATCACATAGAGGAACATCAGTTGCAAATTATGTCCATGCTGGAACTGCTGCTGGATCACCATTGGATCCCACATTTTTTTTTTCCTCACACCATGTGCCCCCCTACACCTTCCTTGCTGTGTTATAAAATGTATTCCTCCACCATCCCCGACTCTTGTATGTTATTATGCCCTTTTTTTGTTGTCTTCCGTATGTGTGACACTTTGTATTCTGAGCAGCGCAAGTATACTGTACTAAACTGCATGGGCCAGATATTCAAAAGGGTTGCACCATGCGCAACAGAGATGTGCCAATGCAAGTCCGAAAATGCACCATTGTGCGATATTCAGCAGGAGGCAGCTGTGCCACTCAAGTTGCAGTGCACAAGATCGCAATGGTAATGAATGCATGCACAACCGTAGGAGGAGGAACCATGAATAAATGGCGCAGTGCAATATTCAACAACATGCGCCATGCGCAATAGGGGAGGTAGCGGAAGTTGCACGATAGTGGAAGTGAGCCAAAATAAAAAGGAGCAAGAGAGAGGTACAAGAACACTACAGGAAGGCCTGCAGTGGGGGTGATCTGGCAGTTACAGGAGAGAGAGGACCAGAGAGAGGGAGAGAGAAGAAGCAGGACAGGGCACACCTGTGCTATGCAGGACAGGTGTGGGGAGACAGTGAAAGAGAACAGGGCTAACAGGGCAGTGCTGCAGAGTAGTCAGGAAAGTGGCAGGAGGCAGGACAACAGAAGGCCGGAGGTGTACCCGGTGCAGGGGGAGCAGCACAGAGGACAGCGGGGGGAATGGGACAACATCTGCTGGGGGGGCAACAGCCAGGGACATGGCCAGTGCCACTATTCAGATGGAGGCAGTAATGAGGGGTGTAAGAAGGCAGGCATCAGGGGGGCACAGCTGTGGAAGGGCCCATCAGTGGTATGCTCCCTACAGGTGGTACCTGAGCCCGCATCACCTTTGAGCAGTTTAGTGATACAGAGATTGTGGGCCAGTACCACCTGAACTGGGAAATCCTGATGTGGCTCTGTAAGCTGTGCAGTGATGAGATGCAGGCACCCACACGATGGAGCCATGCTCTGTCAGTGGAGACTAAGGTGACAGCTGTCATGTGCCTGCTCACCATGAGCACCTTCCAAAGACCAACAGGGGACACAACAGGCATAACCCAGTCGGCCGCATCAGACCTACTCTCACAATTCCTCAGCGCACTGCTGCCACATGCTTCGGAGTGCATCCATTTCCCCAGAACACAGGCGGAGTGCACAGCACACATACAACAGTTTCACAGGGTAGCACATATGCCTGGCATGCTCGGGGCCATTGACTGCACCCATGTGGCCATCCGCACACCTCCTGGCCCGGAAGGCATGCCTATAGGAACCGCAAGGGATACTCCAGCATCAACTGACAGGTGACGTGTGATGCCAGGGGGTGCATAACCAATGTCTGTGCCATGCACCCTGGAGGCACACATGATGCCTTCACCTGGCACCAGTCTGCACTGTGCCACAGGTTCAAGAGTGGGGATATCCCCACTGGCCACCTAGTGAGTGAGTATGTACAACACGCAGGATGACATGGGCAGCTGTGGCGGGGAGGCGTAGTCAGAGGTGCCATGGGTACCGGCCTTGATGGCCCATGGCAGAGCGATGCCGACCAACATACTAATGCACACCCTCTATACACAGGTGACAGTGGATACCCACTCCGTCCCTGGCTGCTCACACCATACCAGCACCCCTCGACCCCATCGCAGCAACGATACAATAAGGCACATGCCACCACACGTAATATCATCGAGCATGTGTTTGGGATGCTGAAGTCATGGTTCCGGTGCATGGACACGTCTGGTGGTGCCCTACAATACAGCCCCTCAAAGGCCTGTGGGATATTCCTGGCCTGTTGCATCCTGCACAACATGGCTGACTGTGGGATAGCTGTAGAAGTCGAAAAGGGGGACAGCAATGGGGATGATGAGAACGCCGGTCCAGACGGTGATGTGCAACCCCCCCCAGGTGAAGGGACAACCGCCTGTTCAGGATGGCTCAGCTGCACTGGGACACCATCACAGAGGAGCATTTCGACCAACACAGGTAGGTCACGGGGCCACGTGCAATCACCAATGGCAAGGGCACAACCCACACACAGACATGGGCGAACCCCAGGGGTTGATGGTGGCAAGTGAATGGGACTGAGTGTGGATCCGCACATGCTGTCAGGGATGGGCATGGCCAAACACAACATGCACACACACGCACACACACACACACACACACACATATGCACACACACCCACCCCCACACCACAAGACATGCAAAGGGGTAGAGACGCGACCCGACCGCAACACCTAGCACACACAGACCCACACACGGCAGACCAGTGGCGTCACTGTGCATGTGTCAGATGCTGGGCACCACTGCACACTGGTGGACAGCACAATGCAGGCATCATCATGCACACACCACAGTTGCCAGCAGCGGAGGGTGCTGCCATGACTGTGTGTGCAGGGCGGTACCCCACCGTGCATCTTACAGTGCACAACACACTGCACACAGGGCAGCGGCAGACAGTGGCCATGGTGGGAGACAGGTCAGTCACGCGCCATGGTATGTAGCCACCACGGATGCGCATGGCGCCCGCCAAGACTCTGCGAAGCTGTGCCAGGCAGACCATTGGCCTCATGGGGTGGCACAGATGTACCACCAGGGGTGATGCTGTGGGAATGTGACCATGTTCGCGGAGGGGTCTGCAGCTCACCGAACATGCCTACGCCTGGCATGCTCGGTATGCCCACAGCAGAACCCAGTGTCGACATGGGAGGTGTCGCACGATGCTGGGAACAGGGGGTGGACATGGTACTGTGTGGTATCTGCGGCGCATGAGCAAATAACTGGGTGCCCATTGTGGCCATGACAGCTGTGAATGCCTGTGTCTGCCTGTCAATGGCGGTGGTCACATCCTCCCGCAGCCGGTCCATCCCTGCCAGGAGCAGCCCGGTGTCCCTGCTGTGCCACTCCTCTGCCTGGTGCAGGACCACACTGAATGTATCCACCGCCATCACAAGCCACAACTGCTGATCCACTGAATCCTGGAGTATGCTGGTGTGCTCATCTAAGAGGTCATCCACCTGATTGGCATGCTGTCCCTCATGGTGTTCATGGCCATACTGGGCAGCACCCCTTGAAGTCGGGCACTGCACACCAGGGCCATGCCTGGGAATGTCCACACGTGGTGCACTGACGCTGCCCCCGACACTGTACCCCCATCCCCATTGTCCAACTGCTGGCACTGCCCCCCAGCCACTGATCACCAGGGCTCACTGGTGCCAACGCATCAGCTGCAACAGCCCCGCCGGCCTGAACACACACCAGTGCTGCCCCAATGGGGCATACAGGCACAGGCTGGGATTGTGATGTCATGCAGGCCTCCAGGCGGCACCACCCACGGCTATGCCCATGCCATTCCCTGCTGTGGGACCATCCTGCATCCCACACATATCACTGTCTGGGATGCGTGATCCATCATCATCATTGGTGCCTGATCTGGCACCAGTCTGTGTCCCAGCATGCTGGATTCCATGGCTGCTGTCACACTGGGACACAGGCAGGGCCTCATCCGCACCAGCACCACCATCTTCAGTCCGGACAGACAGGCAGGTATGCAGTGGTACTGACCCATGGAAACCTGTGTAGGTGGATGGGCACTCCTCCTTGTCCAGGGCCTTGCCCACGGTGGACACACCCACCACCACTGACCCATGTAGATGCTCAGGAGCTGTTAGGGAACACAGTAGCATTAATGTCCCCGTCCTACCCTATGGCACTCCCCCCGCCTCCCACACAGTGACAGCACAGGACCTACTATGTGGTAATGGGCTGCCATCCATCTGGAAGCCACCACCTGGAACACCATCTATGGCACAACATCACATGCTGCCGGCCATCAGCTCCTCCTGAGGTGTCAGGCAAGGCACATCTGGCTGCCCACCACCAGTTGAAGCGCGTGCAGCTCTGATGGCAGCCACCTTTTCCTTAATCCTCCTCCTGTCCGTGCCGACCTTCTTTTTACATTCCTGCACGGACCGCTGGTGGCTGCCATGCTGGTTCATGGCATGTGCAACCTCACCCCATGCCGCAGCATGGGACTGTAGTGTTCCCTGCTGTCTGCTGAGCAGTGGTTCCCTGTCAAGGTATGCCTCAAACAGGGCGTCTGTTTCTGCCCGTGTGAAGTTGGGCCTCCTCTTCCTCCTCCAACATTCCTGTTCCACCTCTTCCTCATGTTCTGTCATTATAGAGCCTGTGGGAATGACAGGTGTTACCTTTCACTGTGCAGTCCCATGCATCTCCCACACACCACAGTCCACACTGCCAAACAGCATGCAACCCACCACAATAGACTGCAATACCAGACTATGGCCTCTGCAGCCCCATGTCGCATTTATGTAGCGCAAGGCATGCAAATGAGGTGAGTCTCAAATTTAAGTGGATACTAATGCAGTAGCTGCGCCATGGAATTGCTGATGAGCTGATTTGCATATGCCGGCTGAATATTGTGCTGTTGCACCTTGCGCAATTGTGTTGAGCGTGCTGAGGCACAGGCGCAGCTCTGTGACGTGCACAGTAGGCACCACACGGCGCATGCCCAGGGTGCTGATGCTGACACCTGCCATGCTGCTGATGTGCTGAGCATGGGAGGCAGTGCAGGGCATGGCCACCACTGTGCCAGTGACGCTAGTGTGCTGTTCACATGTATGGCACTCTTGCCCTGGAGCGCTGTAGGCACCATGGTGCCACAGCGCGGTATGCCACTACAGGGCATCGCACACAGCACCCAACTGTGCTACACGCAGGAATACCAATCACGCTATGGCGGTCCGCATACATGAGAGACCCTGATCCTGTGCCTGACCTTTGCCCCTAGGTGCCATGCGTCAGCATGGTGTACCCCATTGCACCGTTTGGTGACAGCACAATGTGGGGAATGGCAGCGACTGTACCATACAGCATCTGCACCGTGGTGGATGTCTCAGAGCCCGGCTTGACTCCAAGCCAGAAATCCAGGAGATGAAGGGAGGGCTGCTGTTTGAGTCAGGTGGAGCTGGCCAATTTGGTGGCCATAGTGGAGCCCCATGCTGTGGCACTGTTTGGAAATGCACCCCTGGACAGGGCCAGGAGTGCCGTACGGGAGGAGGTGGTGGTGGTGGCACTTAAGGAGGCCAGAGGACTGAACTGTACTGTGGAACAGTGTCGCCACAGATACGGGGACCTCCAGCGGAGGGATCCGGATAGACTTGCCCGCCTGCAGGCACATGCCAGGAGAGGTGCAGTGCCATGACCAGATAGGTGCCACATCCATACACTGGTTGTGTCCATATGGGTATCACGGTGGGCATGTGTCCACCACATGGGGTGGGCCATCCAGTGTGGGCAGTGGTGGTGGTGTTGGGGGGCTTGCGGCATGGTTGGGCTGTGCGGGATCACACACACCCGGTGGGGGGGGCCTTTGCTTCTGGATTGTACTGATGTTCCCCTCTCCATATTTGTACCCTAGGCCCTGATGAGCGGGCGCCGGGCACGAGAAGACCGCCACCGATGTGAGCAGAGGGGAGGTGAGCTAAAGCCATGGGCCAATGGTCCAGATGTAGGACAGCACCAGGACCAGGCCGATGAAGGTGAGTGCCTTTCTTCCAGGGTATTCTGTGCATGCTGTGTTGCAGGGCAGATGGTGGGGCATGGCCACCATCCATTGACACCACTGCCATGCACACCACATGGTACATCAGCTGTCCGAGTGGCACCATGTGTGGGTGTGCATCGCTGGTGGTCCATGCATGCACTGGGTATATGGCTGTGCCACTGCCTTCACACTGCATAGCCATGTCACTGTACAGCCACGGTGGTGCAGTGCGGGACTTGGGCTGTGGGTGTGTACAGCGGTCCACATGGCTGTGTGCACCTGGGTAGGCAGGTCATGTGGACACGATCACTGTGGGTGGTCGCACACCATCACAGGGGCATGTCCCACAGCTGTATGCCATGCACAATGGGTGGGCTGCAGGGGGATGTGCATTCACGCCTATTGACTCTGCTCCCTTGTTCTAGATGGACAGAGGATGATGCGACTAGAGAGGGCCGTGCAGGAGCTGCTACAGGTGGTATGTGCCTCTCTCAAAATCCTGCAGCACTTGGACAAGCATGGCGTCTGGAGGAGACGTAGCGGGAGGCACCACAGGAGCAGGGAGCGGGGTGCCCGCTGAAGATACCATGCCCTGGGTTCAACCCTACCCCCTGGAGCCACCCTCACACCCCTCCTTCCCTCTCCCATTTGTTCACCCCTGCCCCTTACCCACCCCCATCTGGTTTGTGGCCCTCACCCCCTACTGTTTTGTACATATATGTAAATAGTTATATTATACCTTTTCAAATACATTTGTTTTGTTATGTCTACTGTGGTGGTCTCTGATTTGCAATGGGCTAGGTGCTCAGCTGCAGTGGTATTGCATGTGGTACTGCGATGTTAGTTAAGTCATGGGCATGTGTGTGTATCAGTAGGGAGGTACAGCTATGGTGCTAAGGTGTAGCTATCAGTCACTGTCTGTGGTTTGTGTGTTGTTCCCCGTGCACTGGATGACTGTGTGCAGTGGTCAATAAGTGCATGCACTGTGTCCATGGTACTATCAGACCATCCATGGCGCAATACGCTGGCACCTTATATGTCTGCGCGGCCTGCACGGTCCACTAACGCCTCGAGCAGTGGCTTCCATTTCTTGCTGAACCAGCCACTGTACCCATCCACAATGCAGGTTGCCTCCTGTCACTGGTGTAGTGCACATCTGCCTCAGGTGGCACTCTCCTGGCCTCTGTGTTGTTGTCCCATCTCCATGCTGTCACTTGTGTCCATTGCAAGGGATTGCATGCTCCACCATCCTGTCACTTGTGCTCCGGCCACATGATGGTGGCGTGCAGCTCCGTGGTGCCTGCACAGGTTGCTGGCACACCTGTGCCATGGAGGGTGCTGGCCATGTACACGGGTTGCTGTGGATACTTTGTGGGGCTTGGTTGACCTGCTACTGTGTCCCTGTGTTGGTGTGCCCTTGGGGTATGGGTGGGTGTTTTGCCACTGTAGCTTTGCATCCTGTGTAGGCGCATGCTTCCATGCACCACTGTGGAGTGTCTGTACTGGCTGTTGTGAACAGTGCTGGGATGGGGGTGTGTCGCTTGGGAGGGTGTTCAGGTGCTGTACCACTGGTGGTGGGGTCCAGGGCATGCCCTGTCAATGTGGAGTACCTCGTGTGCCGACGCATGGTCAGTCTCTCAGCTGTACTTCAGGGGGGGACGTGCAGGGTGGCACTGTGTATGCAGTTGTTGCATCACTGTCTGCTGCCACCCACTGCAGGTTGTTCATGGTGGGGCTGCCTTGCATGGTTCTGTGGTGCACAGGGTTGCATTGTCACAGTGGGGTGGTGGCATGCATGGGGTGTCCTCCACTGTTGGGCGCTACTCCTGGGCAGGGTGTATGGGATCATGGTGCAGGGTTGTGCTCTGCATTGGTGGGATAATTGTGGAAAGGTGGCTGGACATTCATGTGTCACGTCACAGCTTGCCAGGGGTGCAGCTGCTGAACATGCCCAACTGTGGGTTTGTTAGCATGTCCAGATGATGGTTCTTCCAGCTCTCCCTCAGGTTGTGTGGTGCATGGGGTGTAGAGTGATGTCTATTCTGCTGTGTGCTCCTCTGCTCATCTCTCACAATGGGTGGTGGGCCCCGATCCTGTCCTCTGCACATCCCTGGTTGTGGTGCGCAGGCGCCGACACTGTACCCCATCCCCATTGTCCAACTGCTGGCACTGCCCCAGCCACTGATCACCAGGCTCACTGGGCCAGCGCATCAGCTGCAACAGCCCGCCCGGCCTGAACACACACAGTGCCCAATGGGCATACAGGCTGAGCTGGGATTGTGATGTCATGCAGGCCTCCAGGCCCACTCCTGCAGCTATGCCCATGCATTCCCTGCTGTGGGACCATCCTGCATCACATATCACTGTCTGGGATCGTGATCCATCATCATCATTGGTGCCAGTCGGCAGTCTGGCAATCAACATGCTGGATTCCATAGCTGCTGTCACTGGGACACAGGCAGGCCTCATCCGCACGCACCACCATCTTCAGTCGGACAGACAGGCAGTATGCAGTGGTACTGACCATGAAACCTGTGGCAGGTGGATGGGCCTCCTCCTTGTCCAGGGCCGCTTACGGTGGACACCCACCAGACCATGTAGATGCTCAGGGCTGTTAGGGAACACAGTAGCATGTGTCCCGTCCTCCCTATGGCACTCCCGCCTCCCACAGTGACAGCACGGACCTACTATGTGGTAATGGGCTGCCATCATCTGGAAGCCACCACCTGGAACACCATCTGTGGCACAACATCACATGCTGCAGCCATCAGCTCCTCCTGGTGTCAGGCAGGCATCAGCCTGCCACCACCAGTTGAGCGCGTGCAGCTCTGATGGCAGCACCCCTTAATCCTCCTCCTGTCATCGACCTTCTTTTACATTCCTGCGGACCGCTGGTACTACCATGCTGGTTCATAGCATGCAACTCACCCATACCGCCATGGGACTATAGTGTTCCCTGCTGTCTGCTGAGCAGTAGTTCCTGTCAAGGCATGCCTCAAACAGGCGTCTGTTTCTGCCCGTGTAATTGGGCCTCCTCTTCCTCCAATTCCTGTTCCACCTCTTCCTCATGTTCTGTCATTATAGGCCTGTGGAATGACCAGTGTTACCTTCACTGCAGTCCATCTCACACACCCAGTCCCAAACAGCATGCAACCCACAATAGACTGCAACACAGACTATGGCCTCTGGCCCATATGCAGCATGTAGCGCAGGCATGCAAATGGTAGTCTCAAATTTAAGTGGATACTAATGCAGTAAGCATGGATGCTGATGAGCTGATTTGCATATGCCGTGAATATTGTGCTGTTGCACATGGCAATTGTTGGCGTGCTGAGGCCAGGCGCGCTCTGTGGCGATGCACAGTAGCACGCTACAGGCGCATGCCAGGGGTGCTGATGCTGACACCTGCCATGCTGCTGATGTGCTGAGCATGGGAGGCGGTGCAGGACATAGCCACCACTGTGCCAGTGGCTGGTGTGCTGTTCACATGTATGGCACTCTTGCCTGGGCGCTGTAAGCACCATGGTGCCTGGCACTGTGTCTACTGCAGGCATCTCGCACAGGCACCCAGCTGTGCTACCAGGGGAACACCAATCACGCTGTGGCGGTCAGTACATGAGAGACCCTTGATCCTGTGCCGACCTTTGCCCCCTAGGTGCCATGCGTCAGCATGGAGGTGTGCCCATTACTGTTTGGTGACAGCACAATGGGGAATGGCAGCGCTGTACCATACAGCATCTGCACGTGGTGGATGTGTGCTACAGGGCCCCATTTTGACTCCAACCAGAATCAGAGATGGCAAGAAGGAGGGCTGCTGTTTGGAGTCAGGTGGAGCTGGCCAATTTGGTGGCCATAGTGGAGCCCCATGCTGTGGCACTGTTTGGAAATGCACCCCTGGACAGGGCCAGGAGTGCCGTACGGGAGGAGGTGGTGGTGGTGGCACTTAAGGAGGCCAGAGGACTGAACTGTACTGTGGAACAGTGTCGCCACAGATACGGGGACCTCCAGCGGAGGGATCCGGATAGACTACACCCGCTGCAGGCACATGCCAGGAAGAGGTGCAGTGCCATGACCAGATGGGTGCCACATCCATACACTGGTTGTGTCCATATGGGTATCACGGTGGGCATGTGTCCACCACATGGGGGGGTGGGCCATCCAGTGTGGGCAGTGGTGGTGGTGTTGGGGGGCTTGCGGCATGGTTGGGCTGTGCGGGATCACACACACCCGGTGGGGGGGGCCTTTGCTTCTGGATTGTACTGATGTTCCCCTCTCCATATTTGTACCCTAGGCCCTGATGAGCGGGCGCCGGGCACGAGAAGACCGCCACCGATGTGAGCAGAGGGGAGGTGAGCTAAAGCCATGGGCCAATGGTCCAGATGTAGGACAGCACCAGGACCAGGCCGATGAAGGTGAGTGCCTTTCTTCCAGGGTATTCTGTGCATGCTGTGTTGCAGGGCAGATGGTGGGGCATGGCCACCATCCATTGACACCACTGCCATGCACACCACATAGTGCGTCAGCATGTCCCAGTGGCACTGCATGTGGGTGTGCATCGCTGGTGGTCCATGCATGCACTGGTATATAGCTGTGCCTACCTTCACCTATATGTCACTGTACGGCCGCGGTGGTGCAGTGCGGGACTTGGGCTGTGGGTGTGTACAGCCGGTCACATGGCTGTGCACCTGGGTAGGCAGGTCATGTGGACACGATCACTAGTGGTGGTCGCACACCATCACGAGGCATGTCCCAGCGCTGTATACCATACACAATGGGTGGGCTGCAGGGGATGTGCATTCACGCCTAATGACTCTGCTCCTTGTTCTAGATGGACAGAGGATGATGCGACTAGAGAGGACCGTGCAGGAGCTGCTACAGGTGGTATGTGCCTCTCTCAAAATCCTGCAGCACTTGGACAAGCATGGCGTCTGGAGGAGACGTAGCGGGAGGCACCACAGGAGCAGGGAGCGGGGTGCCCGCTGAAGATACCATGCCCTGGGTTCAACCCAACCCCCTGGAGCCACCCTCACACCCCTCCTTCCCTCTCCCATTTGTTCACCCCTGCCCCTTACCCACCCCCATCTGGTTTGTGGCCCTCACCCCCTACTGTTTTGTACATATATGTAAATAGTTATATTATACCTTTTCAAATACATTTGTTTTGTTATGTCTACTGTGGTGGTCTCTGATTTGCAATGGGCTACAGGTGCTCAGCTGCAGTGGTGTGCATGGTACAGGAGTGGTGCAGTCATGGGCATGTGTGTGTGTCAGTAGGGGAGGTGACTATGGTGTGGGTGTAGCTATCAGTCACTGTCTGTGGTTTGTGTGTTGTTCCCTGTGCACTGGATGACTGTGTGCAGTGGTCAATGGTGCATGCACTGTGTCCATGGTACCCCTATCAGACCATCCATGGCCTGTGCAGCTGACACCCTTATATGTCTGTGACCTGCACGGTCCACTGGCATGTCAGTGGTGGCTGTTCTTGCTGGACAGCCACTGTACCCATCACAATGCCGGGTTGCCTCCTGTCACTGGTGTGGTGCACATCTGCCTCAGGTGGCACTGTGGCCTCTGCTGTTGTTGTCCCATCTCCATGCTGTCACTTGTGTCTGTTGCAAGGGATGTGCTCCACCATCTGTCACTTGTGCTCCGGCCACATGATGGTGGCGTGCAGCTTCGTGGTGCCTGCACAGGGTTGCTGGCACACCTGTGCCATGGAGGGGTGCTGGCCATGTGTACACGGCTGCTGTGGAGACACGCCAGGGGCATGGTTGACCTGCTACTGTGTCCCTGTGTTGGTGTGCCCTTGGGTATGGGTGGGTGTTTGTCCATGCACTGTGTTGCATCCTGTGTGGCGCATGCTTCCATGCACCACTGTGGGTGTCTGTACTGGCTGTTGTGAACAGTGCTGGGATGGGGTGTGTCCTTGGGAGGGTGTTCAGGGTGCTGTACCACTGGTGGTGGGGTCCAGGGCATGCCCTGTCACATGTGGAGTACCTCGTGTGCCGACGCATGGTCAGTCTCTCAGCTGTACTTCAGGGGGGGACGTGCAGGGTGGCACTGTGTATGCAGTTGTTGCATCACTGTCTGCTGCCACCCACTGCAGGTTGTTCATGGTGGGGCTGCCTTGCATGGTTCTGTGGTGCACAGGGTTGCATTGTCACAGTGGGGGTGGTGGCATGCATGGGGTGTCCTCCACTGTTGGGCGCTACTCCTGGGCAGGGTGTATGGGGATCATGGTGCAGGGTGTGCTCTGCATTGGTGGGATGGTGTGGCACGGGGTGGCTGGACATTCATGTGTTACGGTCACAGCTTGCCAGGGGGTGTGCTGGGGCACCATGCCCCAGCTGTGGGTTTGTTGCTTGTGTCCATGGGCCAGTGGTTCTTCCAGCTCTCCTCAGGTTGTGTGGTGCATGGGGTGTGGGGGGTGATGTCTGTTCTGCTGTGTGCTCCTCTGCTCATCTCTACAATGGGTGGTGGGCCCCTGCATCCTGTCCCTGCACATCCCTGGTTGTGCTATTGCACATCAGATATGTGCCACTCCACTTCCCTGGTTGCACAATGGTGCAGTTGGGGTGATATTCAGTCATGTGCCGCAGGCGCATCTTGACCTGCGCAGTGTTTGAATATCACGTGTGTTGCACATAGGCACAGTGGACTTGTGCCTGCTCCTGGTATTGCGCTACTTTGTAGCACAGTTTGAATATCTGGGCCCATGTGTGCATTCAGTCTTCTTTCCAGTCTGTGTATGTACTACAGATACTGTCCAACCCCCTGACTTAAAAACAAACATTAATGAGTACAATGGTGGGGTGGTGAAGCATGGAGAGATACTACAAAACAGGAACACTATACATCAAGTAACTATTAAAAAAAATTAATGTTGTGATTCGTGACGTGAACGTGAATCATGATTTGTGACTGCATTTGTGAACATGATGATGAAGAAACGTGAATGCCTACCATCTACGGCTGTACTTCCCCGATGAGCTGTAGCTTAAAACTCCCAGACTTAAAAACGCGTAGCAATGAGTACAATGGTGGGGTGGTGAAGCCTGGAGAGATACTACAAAATAGGCTTACAATACATCCAAGTAACCAGAAAAAAATTAATGTTTTGATTCGTAATGTGAACGATCGTGAATTGTGATTCGTGACTGCATTTGCGATCATGATGATGAAGAATGTGATTTGTATCACAAGTGACTAGTAATGATGGTCCTGACTTAAAACTGCATGTTAATGAGTACAATGTTCATGCAGAATTAAGCACCACACCTGTCCAGTACTCTGAAGGGAAGTCAAAGAAACAACTGTGACTTAAGTTACAGATGGAATTGGTCCTAAAGAGATGCAAATACACAGAACAGATTAAGATTGTACAATGCACTGAAGAAGATGCAGACACAAAGGCACAACACCTAACCAGTGCTCACCATCAGAAATTCAAATATGGAAAAGAATACCTTTGCTGGTTGGGGCAGACCATGGGGGGGGGGCAGTGTAGTGCACTGCTGCAGTAACAGTCACTAATACTAGTACCAGTAAAGATACCACAAAGAAGTACAAAAATCACACAGCTGCAGTGGATTGCAGCTTTGCATTGCTGAAATTATTATGTGGCACAATAAAATGTGTCTGATTTGATGACACACATCACACACATACTAGCACACACACCAAGTAATGCATAGCAAATTGAAAACTTCAGTAATATAACCACATATTTTAAACAGACTAAAGTTATGCACTGTGGCAGAAGCAGTCACTAGTACTAGTACCAGTAAAGATACCACACAGAAGTACAAAAATCACACAGCTGCAGTGGATAGCAGCTTCACATTGCTGAAATTATTATGTGGCACAATAAAATGTGTCTGATTTGATGACACGCATCACACACATACTCACACACACACTAAGTAATGCATGCAAATTGAAAACTTCAGTAATATAACCACATATTTTAAACAAACTAAAATTATACACTGCTGCACCACAACAATCAGCAAAAAAATGGCAAGAAATATTGAAAATATAACTGTGTGTACATTAACACAGTTATACAAGAAAAATATCACCGAAAACAAGAACTATGTCTTTCTCTCCAAGTTAATCTACCTACACCACAGATCACGCCCCTCCCCAAGCACACTTCCAGTCTCTCAGTACACAGACTGAATGTTGTACATTAACATTCAAAATCCACACAAATAATAAATGCTTGATGATATGAGCACAGGAGGTTTCCTATAATCGATGAACTAAAGTTTCAGCAAAAAAATAACTCAAAAGGCTTTTAACAGCTTTTTGAAGGTTTGAATGCAGAAAGCTCTCAGAGCAGATTGTCTCCTACAGCTTCCTACACACTACCCCAAACTGAGGCTGTGCAGAACAATCTAAAGCCCATGTGACCTGAAATACCATGAAACACTGCAAAATTCGCCTTTGGAGCTTAAAAACAAGGCGAAGTAAGGCGTACATTGTTTTCAATGTACTTCGCCTTAAGAATTGGTGGAATAGTGGTTTGGGAAGGTAGCAAAGTCATTGTTTTCAATGGACTTCGTGTTACTCATTAATAACGCAAAGTACTCTGCGAATTTGCCTTCACTCCGTGAATCATTCCACGGAGCGAATTGGGGCCACTTCGCCCATCACTAATCCTGTAGTAAGGATATCCTTATAAAGTTCTATCAAAATAGTTGCAAGGATATGCTGGAATTGCTTATAAAATTCAGAAGGGAGGCCATCATGGCCTGGAACCTTAGATAATGGAAGTGCATTAATGGTATTCACAACTTCCAGTCGTGTGATAGGTTGAACCAATAGGGTGGACTCAAGGTCAGATAAAGTATGGGGTACCAGATTAGAAAAGAAACCATCCTCCGAAATGAAAACTTCAGGGTTGGAAAAAAAGTCAGCATAAGCAGTTTCAGCATGGTGTAAAATCTCAGCATTAGTCTGTAACAGAACCCCAGAATCATTTTTCAGTCCCTGAACAACTTTCTTATCAATCATATCTGAGTACATTTAAAAAATCTAAGGATCCTTTGTGAAGCCTAGTTCCAAACCGTTGTTCTGTTTCCAAAGATCTAGCCCTGTCATAAAGGTACGATTTCATCCTAGCTCGTAAGTTATCTATTTAAGAGGCATAATTATGTTGAGTGATAGCTTGTAAAGAAATGAGCTTAAAGAGCTGTTGTTGTAAGTGCAAAAAAACTAAATAAGCAGCTGCAATATATTTCTTACCCTTAGAAGAAAAGAAATGTTTTAAGTCCAGCTTAGATTGCATCCACCAATCCAATATTGAATCATAAAAAAACATAACAGAAAGGCGGACTTTACACAGTTCAAGACATTCCTGAGAAACATCTTCCCTAGTCAATAAGGAAGCATTAAGCTTCATAAACCTTTACCCATAAATATGGTATCACCCAAAGCAACAAAAGCATGCAACTCCAGATGATCAGAAGTAGCAGTAACTGAAGTCCATGCACCTTGTAAGTGACAGCGCTCTGAAACAAAGATAAAATCAATTCTAGTAGAGATTGAATTCCTATAGTAAGTATGACCCTCTTTAGGATGAAATTGCTGATAAGAGTCTATTGCCTGGCAGTTCTCATAATGGAAATTAAATAATTGGTATCACAAAAATGTTTGGAAGTCAACCCCGTCTTATCAGACAAATACAAGGGACAATTAAAATCACCCTCAATCAGAACTAATTTTGCAGTGTGGAGGTAGGACCTCAAAACCTGAAAAAGGGAAATTCTCATATTCTTGGTTTGTGGGGCATAAATAGTGCCAAGTCTAATCAAAACATTGCATAAAACAATATCCAGCAAGAGCAATCTACCTGGCTCTATATCAAACACTCTAATAACTTTGAAATCCCAAAACTTAAAAAATACACCAACACCAGAACAAGACTCAGTCCCCAACAACCAAAAAGAAGGACCCCAAGGCCATGAACATTGGGCAAGTGAAATTTCAGAAGTGGTCCTTAACCTAGTATTCTGCAGAAAAAAAACATTTACTTTAGAGAGATACAAAGAAAAAACAGAGTATACCATTTGACATTCCAGATACTGTTAACTTTCAGGGTCAACAAATTCAAATCAGCACCATTCAAAGACAAAAATGGAGTTACTAAACATTTTTCTTTCTAGTCCTTTTATAAGCTTTGCCTTGTTTATGGTCCTCTTCACCCTCAGATGCCTCTTTGTGAGAAGAGGCCACTGAGGACAAATCAGATTCTTCACTTTCCTCAGCTTCACAGGATTGTAAAGCAGCACAACTGTTCCGAGTTCTAAGAGAGTCCCTTCTGGAAATTTTCAGTCTAGGTTGCAACTATTCTTGTTTCCATTTACCTCCCACTACCACAAAATCATCAGCCAGAAGTAATGGGGAAGGGATGACAGCAGTATCAATAGTCGAGATAGAGTCCTGCAGTATCTGTGAATCTGACAAGGGAGCAGCAACCTGTGCAACAGAAGAATCAGACTGTTCCAAAACAACAGCTGCTGAGTGCTGAGGCGGTAGGCAGCTGGACAGGGAAAGAAATCAGAGACTGAGTCTTAAGTTACTTCTTTTCTTGTGCCTCCAGGACCATCTCTTTTTGATCATAAAATGAGCCTTTATTATGAGCAGCCCAAGGGCACTGTCTAGAGGAGTGACCTTTTTCATCACAGAGGTTACAACGAATAGGATTCGTACAATAATGATTGGAATGACCATTTTCCAGACATAAGTCACAGACTCTGACCTCACTAGCATTGCTCAAATGGGAGAAAGAGCCACATCTATGGCAAGTCTTAGAAACATAGAAACATAGACTTTGATGGCAGATAAGGACCGCTTGGCCCACCTAGTCTGCCCATCTCCCTACCTAGAGGATAAGCTGCAGATCCTATTTAACCAACAGCCTATTTCTTCCTACCCCCCACAAAAATTGCCTTATGTCTGTCCCATGCATTCTTGAATTCTCCCAAAGTTTTAGACCCCACAACCACCTCAGAAAGGCTGTTCCATGCATCCACCACCCTCTCTGTGAAAAAATACTTCCTCACATTGCCCCTGAGCCGTCCCCCCTCTATCTTCAGATTGTGACCCCTTGTTCATGCACATCTCTTTTTCTGAAAGATGCTACCCTCTTGGACTTTGTTGATTCCACTGAGGTACTTAAACTTCTCTATCATGTCCCACCTCTCCCTCATTTCCTCAAGGGTATACATATTAAGCTCATTTAGTCTCTCCTCGTATGGCTTCTCTTGCAGACCCTGCACCATTTTAGTTGCCCTCCTCTGAACTGTCTCCATCCTGTCTATGTCCTTGCGGAGATGGGGTCTCCAGAACTGGATGCAGTACTCCAGATGGGGTCTCACCAACTGTCTGTACAGGGGATAACAACTTCCTGTTTTCTGCTGATACTTCTCCTATACATCCCAGTATCCCCCCAGCCCTCCCTACTGCCTTCTCACATTGCTTGCCAACCTTAAGGTCATCTGATATGATTACCCCCAGGTCCCTTTCCATTTTTGTTGTTGTTACCACCTCCCCCCATTGTGTAATCTTCCCCTGGGTTTTTGTTTCTCAGGTGCATTACTTTGCACTTCTTTGCATTGAATCCAAGCTGCCATACTTCTGACCTTTCCTCCAACCTTGCCAAGTCCCTTCTCATCCTTTCCATGCCTCCTTGTGTATCAACCCTGTTGCAGATCTTTGTGTCGTCTGCAAAATGGCATACTTTTCCTTCCAGTCCCTCTGCAATGTCGCTTATAAAGACATTAAAAAGGACTGGACCCAGTACTGAACCTTGCAGTACCCCACTAGTAACCCCTCTTTCTTCAGAGTGGACTCCATTTACAATTACCTTCTGTGTCTGTTGTTCAGCCAATGTTTACCCAGGCTACCACCCTGGGACCCACTCCCAGCCTGGTTAATTGACTACTAATCTTTGTGTGGGACTGTGTCAAATGCCTTGCTAAAGTCTAGGTAGGCCATGTCCACAGCCCTCCCTGGTCTACTACTTTGGTCACCCAGTCAAAGAAATCAATTAGATTCATCTGACATGATCTTCCCGCTGAACCCATGCTGCCTTGGGTCCTGTGCCCCACTGGCCTCTAGGTACTCAACAATTCTTTCCTTCAGAAGTGATTCCATCACTTTCCCTACCACATAGGTCAAACTGACAGCTCTGTAGTTTCCTGCCTCTGTCTTGGTCCCACTTTTGTGAATGGGAATCACATCCACCTTCTTCCAGTCCTCAGGTACCACACCATCCTCCCATGATTTGTTAAAAGGGTAGTCAGTGGTGTCACTAGTTCTCTGCTTAATTCTTTTAAAATTCTGGGTGAATTCCATCTAGCTTCATTGCTTTGTCCACATTCAGTTTAGGAGTTCTTCCAGAACCCTTTCTTCTGTGAAAGGACTGGGATCGACCCCTCTCCAGAGTGCTTCTGTTAATTGGTTAGGCACCTCCCCACTTCCTCTTTTGTGAATACTGAACAGAAGTATTCATTCAGTATCCTGCTTTTCACTGTCACTCTCTGCCCACCCACCATCCATTCTATTCAGCCTCACTATCCCTCCCTTTGTCTTTCTATGCTCCCTGATATACATATAAAAAAGTTTTATCCTCCTTCTTAACTGAGTTAGCCATCTTTTCCTCAGTTTGTGCCTTTGTTATTCTGACTACCCTCCCTGCTTCCTTCTGCCTTAACTGGTACAGTTCTCTGTCCTGCTCCTTCTGTGTTTTCTTATACTTCCTAAATGCTATCTTTCCTCCCTAACCTTCCTGCCACCTCTTTTGAGAACCATAGTGGCTTTTTCTTTCATTTTGATTTGTTTATTTGCTTCACACAAGGCTTGTTGCCTCTGTGATGGCAGTTTTGATATTTCCCCATTGTTGTTCCACCCCTCCTTCTAGCCTGTTTGCTAGTGCTTTTCTAAGGCACTCTCCCATCTTGCCAAAGTCAGCCCTCCTGAAGTCCAGAACCCTCACTTTTGTATGGCTTCTCTTAGGTTTCCCAGATAGAAAAAAAGCCTCTATTTCTACCAATGAAAAAACTGCTAGGCAAGTGTTGAATGATGGAATCTGTAGACTTAAGTTTGACTTTTAGCCAACAGCCCCCGTCCATATATTTTCAGAATCCAGAATAGGAGAAGGTCTATCATTGCTTTCACACATTGTTTTATCCAGTGCAATATATTTGAAATTTCCACCCCCTCATTCTTAAACAAAATATTAACTGTCTTCCAAACAGATTTTGTCAAAGGGATGACAATAAAGGGACTCCATGCAGGAGTATGTTTAAGAGAGGAATATGTGAACCAAAATTAATTAATACTGGAGAACAGAAACTAACATCAAACTGGGTGTCTCTTGAAGTATGAATAAGTGCCAGAATCTCCATAGCAGTAAAATGCATGGTGTCCTTAAGTAGTGTTCTGGCAACATAATATCTATCAGGAGGCATATCAAGACCACCAGACCAGCATATTTAAAACACACAGCATTTTTGTGTTTAGCAGGTTCTCCCAAATTAGCGAATAAATCAGACAACTTAAAAGGTCTGGCAAGATCTGGAGGACCCCATTGATGTACATGGTTACCAGTAACATCCAAAGGTGGGGAAGCAGGTAACTGAGGCATATCAGACAGAGGAAGAGGAGCAATTTTCTCCATCAAGTCAGCCCAAGATGTAGAGGGAGGCTCAGTCACAAAAGGCACAATAGAATGATTAGTCAAGTGAGAAGAATGTAAAGCACTTACTTGGGAAAAAGCAGAATCTAGTACAAGAACTGCAGGAGGCTCGGAACTCAACTTTGGTTCCTGACTGGTATCTCTGGGGGCGTAGCCTTAGGTTGTGCACAGCCACAGGAATTGACCATAACACAGTCAGTGTGTGCCACAGAACAGACGGGTTGTGGTAGGGCAACAGAGGGTGTAACAGATGCCGATGCATTTGTCAGACCTCGAATCTCTGCAGCAGTCAGAATTGAGGTGGAAAACCAAGTGGAGCTAGTAGCTGTTTGCTTCCAGCCTGCAGCATGTAGAGCTCAATTTGGGGACCAAGCAGATTGTGAATCCAGCACACCTTTAGAAGACAAAAATGAGCTTTTACCACAAGAGTGGGCTTCCTGAGAATCCACAGGAAAATGTTCCTTCGAGGCCTCCAAATGGAGTAGAGCTTCATCTTCTTTATGCAGTGAGGTCAATAATGCTTCTCTACATTGTTGAATGGCTAAAAGTCAAAAGTCAGGGACCAAGTCTTGCCTCCTATGTGTTGCCCTCAGTAGTTCATGCCTTGGAGAGAGTTGTCTCAGAGCTTCAGTAGTCTGCTGCTGAAAAGCCACAATTTCAGGGTGTAGGTGTCCATTAACTCCCTCACCAATGTTAGAGTATGATAAATCCATTTGGTCTGATACAGAAAAATTCTCATTATTCACAAGCCTGGCAGACAAAGTAATCCCAATGTCCATATCCTGAGATGTTAGATCAAAATTCAGAGCTCCTTTTCCAGCTCCTGCACATCCACCTCCTTGATCGGCCATCTTGTCCAGCAGAAGACGGACAAGAGTTCCCCCTACTGCAAGAGTAGGGGAGTTTTTATTGAAATAATAACATAGAAAACAACACAGTAAATCCAGTCAATTCACAAAGGAAGAGAAAAGGAAAATGCAATTAATAACAACAGTAACCAAAAGAAAAGAAAGGAAAAAAAGGAAAAACATGCCTAAATTACTTAAACTTCATGAAGTGAAGGAACCCTTTCCACCACTTTTGCTGCTTAGAAATTGCAAGTTTCTGTGTATCCTGGGAATATATTCTAGTGAGCTCATTCAAAACTAGAATGCTAAAACAATAGTATGGCATTTTTCTTTGATAAATAACCCATTGGGACCTAGCATGCCATAAATAATATCTTAAACAACAAAAAAATAAAGATAAAGTCCCATCATGAAAATGGGAAAAAGTTACTGGATATATTCCAAGGATCAGTATATCATAAGAGATGAAATTAAGCCATTTAAAACCCCATAGGGTTGCCAAATAGGCCCACAACCCCTTCGAATAGGAGCAGTGGAAAAAAAAATGCTCCATTGTCTCTTCAACATTAATACAATCCAGGTAAGGGCAATTCCTTTCTTCCATAGAATTGTACTTGGCATTACCCCGAACATTCAGTCGACCATAAAAAGTCAACCATTGGACTTCCCATTGAAACTGAGGCAATCTATTATTATTTAATTGGGCCAAGACCTTAGAATTTAGGGCAGACGGGCAATTTTTAAAGCATGGATCCTGTGGATATAACTGCCCCATTATTAGTGAGTAAAATCCCTTTACCTTATTATTCAGTATAGTTTCCTTAGTAACATTCCATTTGTATAATTTTTGGACAGCCAGCCGAAAATATTGTGAGATATACACGTGAGGATTTAATTTAGGAGCTAAGTTATGCCAATTCGTAAGGTATTTGCCCAAAACCCTAGTAACCCATCTTGTCCCAATGTTTTCAGATGGAGCCAAACCACACTTACTGGAACTCATAATGAACAGGGAATATAAAAACACAACCAGATCCACCATCCCCAGTCCCCCTGACTTTGTGCTTAAATAAGTATAACATCGTTTTACTGGGTTTAGGCAGTTGCCCCATAACATTTGAAAAAACAAACTATACATTCTGGTTTCCAAATTAACAGGAAGAGGAAAAATCATAGCTACATACTGTAAACAGGGTAACGAAAATTGTTTAATAATATGTATGCATTTCAATTTTGAAAATTTCCAATGCTTCCATCGATTAACTTTAGTCTCCACAACCTGAAGAACTGATTCCCAGTTCTCTACTGGCAGATTCTGGGGCCCAAACAGGATACCCAATATCTTAAGAGGGAATTGAGAAAAATGGATACCCTCTTGTGTCATATCAGCTGGGCCTATTGCTCCATGGAACAACCCTTTAGTCTTTTGAATATTCAATTTGGCATTGGAAACTTTTGCATAAGTGTCAAAAGCTTCCAAAAATTTGTGAACATCAGACTGGCTAGAAAAATAAAGTAACAGGTCATCTGCATAAGCCTGAAATAAAAGAGGCTGATCCCCAGATAAACTATCTGGAATTCCAACCCGGCGTTGAAAGGTAATTAAATATTGCAATAAGGGATTCAATGAAATAATGTAAAGAAGGGAACTCAAGGGGCAACCCTGATGTACCCCAGTCATTAAATGAAAACTTTGAGCTGTACATCCTTTTAAAAAGGGAAAAACCACATTACATTCGTAAATCATCTTAATTAACTTGACAATATGACTCGGAACTCCATACTGTTCTAGTGTTAAGAACAAAAAGGGTAAATGCACCCTATCGAAGACTTTCTCAAAGTCTGCCACAAGCATACAACCTGAAATACCGGATAAAGATAGGTGTTCAATGGCATCACGTATGACCATTAAAGCAGATTGAATTCTTTTATCTGGTATCCCACCAAATTGGTAAGGAGAAATCACCAGTCTAGCATAATTTTTCAATCGGGTATTCAAAATACTAGTAAAAATTTTGTAGTTGGAATTTAACAGGGTAATAGGCCACCAATTCTTAATATTTTGTCTATCCCCTGATTTAAATAAATGGATCAATAAGCCCTCTGAAAAGGAAGGAAAAATGGTAGAGCTTTTACTAAAATATTGAAACAAACTAAACAAACATTGACTCAACTCCACAGAAAAGGTTTTATTTAGGTTATTGGAAAGACCATCCATTCCTGGGAAAATATTTGGTTTTAATTTCTGAATTACAGCCAGAATTTCCGGTTGAGAAATGGGCTCCAATAATGTTAAGGTTTCTGTTGCCCCAGAAGAAAAATTAATGAAACTTAAATGTGAAAGTATGGATTCCTCTGGAATTGGAAGGGAGGGTTCCAACGATTGATAATGACCTATAATTAAGTCCCTTAGTTGCATACTTGAAGTAGCTATAGAGCCATCTGATTGTTTTAATGAATCCATAGTGGAGGACACTTTCAAAGTTTTACAAACTTCGAAAGGATCCCCAATAGGAAATTTTTTTTGCACCATTAGTGAGTATAGCTTGCAGTGTCTTAGCTCTATCATACTGAAAGGCTTTCATATTACATTTAAGATTATTAATTTGTGCAGAATAATCACACCGAGAAGTATATGCAAGTGTCATGAGTCTCTGAAGCTGTTGTCTCAGAGATAAATACTTCAAACATTTATGGTTTTTTGTCTTACTTCCTTGTTTTTTAAACCAGGTGCGCAAGTCAGATTTAGTCTGCATCCACCAATCCCCGACATTAGAATAAAGAAAAAACACAGATAATTTGGCCTTTAATATAAATTTTACCCCTGACTGTATGCATGGAAGATCTAAACTGGAAGTATTTAGCTTCCACCAAACCTGCCGAAAAACAGGGAAACCTGATAAATGGAAAGAACATAGCAAAAGGCAGTGATCGAAGAACTCACTAGGTACCATCCTAAAGGAACTCACCTGTACGGAAGGGGAAACAAGCATATAATCAATTAAGGAATGACATTTCCCTTTCACAAAGGAATAATGAGCCCCATGATCTGCATACATCATGCAATTACAAAGGTCAGCCAATGTAATAATATTTGCTAGTGCATGGGAATCACAATAAATTTTTTTATTATTCTGTTTAGGTGAGTCAATAATCGAGCAGTTAAAATCTCCACCCCAAAGCACCCTGACTGATATCACTAAAAAGGGTTGAACTGTCTTCAAACAGGCCACTCTGTCTGCCTTCATTTGGGGATTATATATATATTAATAAAATGATAACACACATCATGCCATTTCCCACCTACTATTAAAACTCTACCCGGTATTAGATCAATCAAATTATGCAATGAGAAAGCAAAGGAATTAAACAAAATGGCTACACCATCTGCCATGTCCATGCCAAAGGACCAATAAAATGGTCCCCAAATCCAGTCCCGCTTAAAAGAGGTTAATTGTTCAACAGAGTGCATCCAGGTTTCCTGTAAATAACAAACTGAAATATACTGGTCATGAATATAGTGGAACAGAGCTTGCCTTTTGACCGTGTTCAACAAGCTGTAAACATTTAAAGAACCCCAACATAACCGCATTACAAATCAGAAAACTTCAAAACCAACTATCATTTCTTTCTTCTTTTTTTTTCTCCTTATAATTGTCTACTGATTGTGAGAGTGTAGACAAAGAAGATTTCTGAGAGTAGTAATCTCCCAACTCCATTTCTGTATCTCCCCATGGGGTGAATAATGCTGCATAAGAATTACTAGTCTTAAGTGCAGGAACAGAAGGTGGAGATTTAGGGTGCAGATTTCTGGCAGATCTGCATCATGGCAGGGGTGACCCCGGGACCAGATCTTTTGTGTTTGTCTCAGAAATAACAGGAACAGCATCAGTGTAGCACACAGGAGGGCGTTCCAAAAGGTCAGGGGGACCCATACAGGGCTTTTTATCTTTAAGAGGACCTGAACCAGTAGATTGTGCTACTTTATCAGGCTCAGAAGGAGAAAATCTGACAGAAGGCTCAGGGCAAGTGATGTTTATCTTTTCTTTGGTAATGGGAGGCGAAGAAGGAGGAGAAGGGGAAGAATGGGAGGGAGGGGAGGAGGAGGAGGGGAGCTGGCAGCCTTCTGGGCCTTCTGAATCAATAGGTCTGGGCTTATACTGGATGCTTTTTTTTGGCAGCCCAAGGACACTCTCGGAAAACATGACCACAATCCTCACAAAGATCACATCTGGAATGATTTGCAGATTGCATTGTTACATGCCCCACCTACCCACAATTATCACAATGGGGCTGATCACAGACGCTAGAAAGATGTGTCCTAGAACCACACTTATAGTAGGCCCTTGGTTGCCCTCCATAAAAACAGACCCCCTATCCCTACCTAACAAAAAAGAATTAGGGATGTGTTTACCCCTGAATCAGATTGCCTCAGTTTAACTTTATACTTCCATCCCCCAGTCCAAAATTGCTCAGAATCCAAGATGGGATCAGGAGCACTCAAAACCTCACACTTCTGAGATAGCCAAAAGGTGATATCCTCTACATGGACCCCCTCATTTCTAAACATTACCGTAACAAATTTAATTAGTGGTTTAGTTAGCGGTCTTACCAAAAAGGGGGTCTATATAGGAGAAAACTTCACCTGCCCATACCGCTCCCAGAACAAACCCAAAGCATGAGATGTCCGAAAGCTGATGTCAAAGTTGTTCGCTCCAGAAATATTAATGAAAGCAAATACATCATTAAGGGTAAAATGAAGTGAATCTTTTAATAAAGTTTTTCCCAACATAATATCTGTCCGGCCTGTTCTCTAAACCCCCTTTGTAGCGGATGCAAACTGCATTCCGACGAGGTGCTGCTTCCCTCTTTGCAGCAGAAAATAAGTCAGACATTAAGGGCTTCTGATGTGGAGGTTTCAACAAGGAAGGATTCTGTAGGGGATGCAATATTGTCCACTAGTGGGAGATCAGGATCTGATTTTTGGGAAGTGCGCAGGGGAGTCTGTTCCTTAGGAGCTGTAGTAGAAGGTAAGGACAGTAATGTTGGAGCTGAATCAATTTTCCCTGCAGAGCCTCCAGGAGGAATCCATAGCTGTAAGTCAGGTTTCCACATTGGGGACTGCTGAGTAAAGAAAAATCTGTGTCCCAGGCTGGATCAAACTTCCATATGTCTGTGGGGGCCTGCTTCCTTCCTGCCCCCATAAAGGCTTTGCCTGGTGACCAATTTTCAGGAGTGTCCCCTAACTTAGGGAGCGAGAACCTTGATGCCCCAATAATTCCTGGTGTAACAGATTGTGCCTTGGAAAGATTGCCAGGCAAAAAGAATTCAGTCACCCCAGCTTGGGAGACTACAGTGGACTGGTAAACAACGCTAGGCTGAGCATGAGACTTTGTGCTTTCAGGATTTTTAAAAATGAATCCTGCTACCTAACTGAGTGGTGTTGACTCGTTGGAAAAGAGCAGACCAAGAGGGCCTCCTTGTCACTGTAGTAAAGGTGTAGTGGGAGCAGCTTTCAAAGGCAAAGTCAATGGCATTGCAGGCTGTAGGCACCCACTAGAACTAGCGTTAAGACTGCCAGCCTGAGATGCAGTAGGCAAAGTGCATCATACAGTTGCAGTAGAAGGGTTACTGCTCTGCACCTTACCGCGCCCTTCAGAGCTTTCAGTGGCCCTAGTAACCATGGCAATTGCAACCAAAGAGTCTTTACAGCTGTTGGAGAAGAGCTCTGTACACTGGACTGTTCCTTCTGATACTAATGCATCCACCTGTTGCTCTGATTGCTGTACAGGTGGGTGAGACACAAATTCTGCCATTGCGCTAAGAAACGCTGAAAGTTTTGGACGGTGTAGCAACTCACCTGAAGGATTTAGGCACTTGCAAGAGATTGCAGTATTACTGCCAGCCTGGGTAACCATAGGGAAATCGTGTAACAAACAAGCATTCGCTGTAGAGGTTAAAAGCAACTCACCACGCTCCGCAGGCTGCTGACAGAGGGAGTTTGAAGAGGCAATGGGAGTGTAGTGATGTTTCCTGCCACTACTCTGCACGGTAATAAATCCTGCGATAAATCAGAGCCACTAGTCACAGTAGGTATCTGTTCCACTGTTTTCATGCATAGGGTACACAAATCTTCCAAAAAAAACTGGTGCGTCATGAAACTCAATGTCAGAATCTACTTCCATAAACTGTGAAAAGGGAGCCTCAGTGTTGCAAATGGTGGGAGCAGAGGCAAGCTCTCCCACCAGACAGACATCTTCCTCCTTCAGCGTCTCACTCAGAGTGGCCATCCTGACAATGGGCTGTCCCCTTACTGGCAGCAACACAGTAGGGGAATTTCCCTGGTGTCCTGGCCAGATTCCCCCATTCACTAAAATATGACCAACAGCTTAATCTGGTTCTGTAAATCAGTTTACATCTGTATACATATTCCCCTTCCCTTGCCCCTGAGTCGCACCTTGAAACAAGCCATTGCTCGGTGTGCCTCTTTAAATAAATAAAACATGGGTGGCCGCAGGTTATGGTGCAGATTGTAGCCAGTATTAAGGGAGGGGGAATGGCATTGTGCTGGCACATCTTGTTTCAAAGACACCACCTCCATGATGTCAGGGACTGGGGATAAAAAGTCAGAAAAACTCAGACCTTGCATTATGCCATCTGTTGCCTACCACAGGTCCCACACTGCTGAATGACAGCACTTCTCATGAAGATTATTCATGGGGGAACTAGGAATGTAAGGCAAGTCACAGAAATGGCATGTGACAGGGACTGGCAGAGTGATGGACTGAAGTGGGCCAGTTGGCATTTGGGAAAAAAGTATAGTAAATAAAAAAATATATATTTGACAATTTCTAACTGTTTTTGAACATAGTACTATGGTCAGATCCTTGCTTAGGCTTTTACTGAGAGTAGGGAGGAGAGTGAGTGAGTGAGTGAGTGAATGAGTGAGCAAGCTAGTGAGTTGTTCACTGATTGTGTGAGTGGGATGGTCAGTGAGTGGATCAGTCAGTAAGTAAATGAATCAGCCAGTGACTGAGTGAGTGTAGACTGACTGAGACTTGATGCCATACAATAAAAAATGATGGTGGCTACCACTTCAGGCCTATGCTAGAATAAAGCTTAAATCTTTCCAGTGTCATTTTCTATGGTATTTTGTGAATGGCTAATTGTAATGACTTGTTTAGTAGCTGTCATGTGTATGAAATGTTCAAGAGAGAGACAGAATCCTCTGATAATTGTGTTTGTATATCTTTGGTCCAGTATATTGTGTGTAAGATGGATGGAGCATCTGGAGACTAAGTAGTGTGCGACATGTGAAAAGGTGAGAGGAACTGGATGTGCTTGTTGTGAGGGAAGGACATGTCAAACAACATGAGGGTGTTTTTGGCATAGCAGTGGTTGAGAGACAGGTGCTACTGGACATAGGAATTGCTTGGCATGGGAGAGGGTGAGCAAGGTGGGCCAATGAGTTCTATACAGAAAGATAGGGGGTGCTACTGGACAATGCAGAGAATGCTTGGAATGGGCAGAGGGAGGGGTGACACTGGACACAAGGGAGAGTTTGACAAGGGACAGGATGAGCAAGGGTTGCCATTGGTAACATGGTAGAGCTTGGCATGGGCCAGAGTAAGGAGGTGCCTCTGGATACCAGGGAGGATTTGGTATGGGATGGAGAAAGGTGGGGGTGCTACTGGACACTAGTGAGTACTTTGAATGGGGTGAGGAAGAGGTGATCCTGGACACCAGGGATTGTCTGGAATGGGACAGGCTAAGCAATGGGTACCATAGGATATCTGGGAGTAGTTAACACTGGATGGGGTGAAGAATATGTTGCCACCAGGCACCAGAGAGTTCATAGCAAGAGGCAATGTGAGGGAAAGGGTGCTGGATGCCAGGGACTGCCTGGTTCAGGATAGGGTGACGGACAGCACCCTAATACATGTTGCACTCATTACAGAGACTTGGTGGACAAGTGAGGACAGTTGGGATAAAGAAATAAATGGTTATAACTTATACTATCTATCAAGGGAAACAAGAAAGGGAGGTGGTATTGCAATATACATAACACATTCTATACAATGTAAAGAAATAACCAGGACTAAAGATCATCTCGAAATGATATGGTTAAAAATTATACCCAAGGGTCAATCAAAAGTCAAACTAGGTCTAATCTATAGACCTCCCTCAATGAGTATGGAAGCTGAACTAGAGTTATTAAATAGTATCAGGAGTTTAGATCCTACAGAAAGGATAATATTGACTGGGGATCTAAATTTCTCTGATATTGATTGGATAAAACTTGAGGGTAAAAATAAGAAAAGTATTCAGTTCTTGGAAGCAGTTAACCAAATAGGACTCATCCAACTTGTATCTGAAAACACTAAGGGAAATAGCATTCTCAATTTAATTTTAACAAATACGGATCAAACAATACAAAATGTACTTACAAGTAACCCATTAGGAACTACTGACCATCTATCTGTCCAGCTTTTAATAAAAAATGTGGAAAAAAAACACCTAGAGAGGGGAAAACTATTGTCTTAAATTTCAAAAAAGCCAATTTTTCAACTATGAAGAAAGTTTTGGAAAATTGGAATTGGAAAAAGGAATTTGGGAACCAAACAACACATAAACTGTGGGAATGTCTGGTAAATAAACTACATACAACAATAAATCCATACATACCAAAACATGCTAAATATAAAAATAATAAGGATATTCCAAAGTGGTCAACACCTAAAATTAAAACATTAATTAATAAAAAAATAGATGGTTTAAGCAAATCAAACATAACATTAACACACAACCACAACTACAGTATAGAGAATTTGTAAAAAAAAAGTCAAATGTGATATAAAAAAAGCAAAAAAGGAGTATGAATTAAAGTTGGCACTATTAGTTAAGGACAATTACAAAACATTTTATTCATATATAAATAAACAAAAAAGGAGTGACACTATTGGACCCTTTAAAAATGAAAATGGAGAAATACTCAATAAAAAAGATTGTTCTGAAATTAAAAATAAATATTTTTGTTCTGTTTTCAACTCAGATAATTCTCTAAAAATTAATGTTAACACAAATCATGGATCAGATGGCATACAAATACATCTACAAGATGTCCTGGACAAATTGAATGCAGTACACACTAATAAATCACAAGGTCTGGATGAAATTCACCCCAGGGTATTGTATGAACTGCCAGACCAACGTGCACCACCCTTAACCTATATTTTTCAAAATTCTCTAAATACAGGACAGGTACCACAGGGCTGGCATGAAGCATTGGTGGTTCCTATACACAAAAGTGGCTCTAAATCAGAACTTAAAAACTATAGACCAATTAGCCTGACCTTGGTCATGGGAAAAATGATGGAATCTATTTTGAAGGATCATATAGTTGAGTATCTGGAAAAAAATGGCCTACGGGATCCAGTGCAACATGGCTTTCATAAAAATCGCTCCTGCCAAACAAATCTCTTAACACTTTATGAGAAGGTTGGGGAGGCATTGGATACAGGAAATTGTGTCAATGTTATTTTTTTGGATTTTTCGAAAGCATTTGATAAGCTTCCACATCAAGAACTGATAAATACTCTAAAACGGTATGCATTAAATAATAGCATAATAAACTGGATAGAGGCCTGGTTGAGTGAGAGAAGGCAAAGAGTGGTGATTCAAGGTGAAAAATCAGAATGGGCAGCGGTGAGTAGTGGGGTGCCTCAGGGGTCGGTTCTTGGACCTTGTCTTTTTAATATTTATGTAATCTCTTTAAAAATAGTAAACACAGATATTTGGGTAACAAAATTTGCAGATGACTGCAGAATTGGAGCTACAGCAAATAACACAAAAATTAAAAATGACATACAAGAAGCATTAAATAAGGTATATAACTGGACAAAAAAAGTAAGCTAGAATTAAATAAAAACAAATGTATAACCATGCATCTGGGTAAAACAAAAAATAAAATAGACTATTCCTATAAATTGGATAATACAGTACTCAACAATACAAATGAGGAAAGAGATTTGGGGATAATAATTAGTTCAGACTTAAAATTCAGTTCCCAGTGTAATAAAGCAATAAAAAAGGGTAACCAGATATTAAATTGTATTTTGAGACATATATCAAGTAGGGATAGGAAGGTGTTGATGCCTCTTTACACTGGTGAGACCAAACCTGGAATATTGCACACAGGTGTGGGCCCCTTATAAAAAAGTAGATATAAACAATATAGAAAGAATACAGAGAAGAGCAACAAAGTCAATTGAAGGGTTAAGAAAAAAAAACTTACCAAGAGAGACTAAAGGAGCTGCATTTGTACACTTTGGAGTATAGGAGAACTAGGGGTAATTATTGCTTACTTTTTAGCTCTATTCAAGATGACTTATTATTGCCAGAATTAAGACTTGCTTGGAGAAAATCCAGATATGAACCTAGGAGACATCCCTTCCAGTTTGAAGTTAAAAAATGGCAAACTTTACAATGCAAACATTGGTTTAGCAATAGAATTGTGTCTGGATGGAATTCAGTACCGATAGATGTAGTATCCAGCACACGCATGGACTCTTTTAAAATTAAATTGGATAATTTTCTTTTGGATAAATAAATAGGAAAAATTTTGGCAAGCATTAGGGACGAAAGTCTAACTTAGCTTGTAATCACCTATGAACCTAATGAAATGCCATTTGAGCAAAACAATGGGGTACCTGATGTTAGTGCTGCTGTATTTGTGTCCTCATTGTGCCTGTCTATTTGCTATGTACTCACAGAGATGTTTGATTTCTACATACTAGCAGAAATATCCGAATCAATTTTCACTTGGAAGTATTGATGTCTCAGGGACTCTGCTTTAGCCTGAAGGTACCAGTGACTGTTTGAGTTTGTAATGCAGTGACTACTTGTTTCTTCTGTGTTCTGGACTGGCAAGCAACCCTGTGTCACTGAACACAGGTTCTGCACCAGAGTGAGCATATTCTATGCCTGTTTTCCTTGTATGAGGAAAGGAGCTGAACAAGACACCAGGGTGTTCATGTCATTGAACAATGCAAGGGAGGAGCCCTTGGACACTGTGGAATGCTTGGCAGAGGATAGAAAGAGGGAGGTGGTGCTACTGAACACCAGGGACAAGCTGATACAGGATGGAGAATGTTGAAGGAGGTTGCTACTGACCACCTGGAATTGCTTGGCATGGGGTTGGGGTGATGAAGGACTGGTGCCACTGGACACCAGATAATGTTTAGCTTGGAACAGGAATGGCTTGCCTCTGGACACTAGGGAATCCTTGCAAGGAATGGGAAAAGAGCAGAGGGTACCCATGAACAACAAGGAATGCTTGATGCAGGATGCATTTATTTGCAATTACTTTTTCAGACCAGCTATTTGAGATGTCAGCTAACTATTGGATTTTTAGTTCTTTAGTTCTTCCCTTTGGTTTTTTTTTTGTTTGTTCTTTTAATTTCTTTGTCTAGCTCAGCTGGGCCCCGGAGAACTCTCTCGGGCATCCACTCGCCCTCAGCACTACCTCCGGGCCTGAAACTCTCCAGTTCCTGGCACCAGCCCGGCTATACCCTTGGGTCTGAGCCCTCCTGAGGTGGGGCTGCCCTATCCTCCCAGGGTGCTCTATCTGCAAATTCAGACCAGGCTGGGCTTGGCTCAGGAGCTGGATGAGTTTGGCCAGTGGAGTGTGGCTGCAGGGGAGGTGCACCACCTATCTCCGGGAGTGGGGTATTTTCTTGATTGCGGCCCTCCCCTCCACCCTCCCCAGCAGAACTTGGTCATGCAATGGTGCCAAGGATACCCGCCGCAGTTCCGTGTCCCTCTAGTGTGCCCTGCACATTGTAGTGCCTCCAGTAGCCACCGGGGGCCACTGCGGTGCCGGGAAGAGCCTGGATCCCCCTCAAGAGAGGAGAGCAGTCCTCTGGATGCTCGATCCTCTCTCTCCCCTGACGACCCCCGGTGGCCCGGGCTCGTTCCCGAACCCGGGTCACCAGCATGGTGCAATGTGTGGTGTCCAGCACCTCAATCCTCAGCACCAGTGGGCCTGCCCTGTTCTTCACTTTCTTGTTTGCAGTATTTCTTTACTTTTGCTTTGATTTTTGTTTCCATTCACTATTTAGTTGTGTTGTACTTTTTTGTTTGCATTCTCTTTTTAGATGTGATGTGCTTTTTTTGTTTGCATTCACTTTTTGTGTTGTGTTGTGTTTTTTTTGTTTGCACTCACTTTTTAGTTGTGCTGTACTTTTTGTTTGCATTCACTCTTAAATTCTTTACATTTCCTGTTGTTTTGTTGCTTTATTTTTTTTCTAGCATGACACTTCACATTTGGTGTTGTTGCTTTATTTTTTTATTGCATTTCATTCTTTGCTTGTTGCTCTACTTATAATATTGCATTTAACTTTTTCGGTGTGTGTTTTGCAATCCACTGATAGGAAGCCAGAATGAGAGGAGTAATGGGGGCTATGGGAAGGAGGTAAAAAATAACACAAAAAAAGTATCCATTACATAATATTTATTATGGCATTTATTTGCATGAAACTGTGCCATACATAGAATTCTTAGGGACTGACAGTGTGGCTGGAAGCTCTCATTCACACAGTCTCCTGGTGATCACTTCTGAATTGGTGTTCAAATAATTTTTCTGGTGGTTCTGTGACCTTTCCCACTAGGTTATTGTTCCTTCTCAATATCCTAAGCACAGTGTGACATCAAGTGTAACTCCCCTTCCTAGCACAAGGTTTCTCACTGCATGGTCTGTGAACTGCATGAAGTGTCCTTAGTCCCTTGGCAGCTCTCAATCAACAGTTTGCATCTCTATGATACCCCCACCACTTGCCTAAGCTTTTTGTTCAGTACATCAGTATTGTATGCCTATTTCATGGGTTGAAGTTAACTTTGTCTACACCTCTAACAAGAAGAGCAAGTAAACCCACTGACATAGTTATAACATTATTTTTGCATCCTGTATGTACCAGCAGGATTAGTGAAAAGAAATTTGTGACTTCCAATGATGTCACCATGCATGGATGGCTGGGCTCGATTGGGAGCATCCCTGGGAAAAGAAACAAAGCCTGGTTGTGAGTTATTCAATAAATCAACCGATAATAGCCATCTTATTGTGTTGGTGAAACCCTCAGCATCCCAGAGATATCAAATTCATCTAGAAATACTGCTATTTCAAGAAGCAAGATGCCTCGATCTAACAGAAGGCCTAGGGAAGCCAGCCCAGCAATTTCACATGCTTCAACATATTCGGCTGAGTCACACAACGAGGTCGAGGAAGACAGCCCTGAAATAAGTAAAGGCACAAGCAGTGCTGACGGCAAAGCAATTATGAGATTGCTGCATCAAATTGATCATAAAGTGTCAGATATTCAATGAGATTTTAAAAAGCTGGAGCAACGTACTTCTGAAGTAGAGACCCATGTAGAAGAGCTACAATCTGAGCACATGACCATTGGCAGAGCTCTCTACTATTTATATAAGAGAGAAAGAGAGCTTTCAGTAAAAATGGAGGATGCATAAGCCAGATCAAGACAGAATAACATATGAGTATTTGGAATCCCTGAGGGAGCCAAGCAAGCTGATATGCCTAAATGTTTTGAATCTTGTCTTCAGCAAGAACTGGATCTCTCAGCAGACTCTGAACTTGGTATACAATGGGCCCATCAAACAATTATCCTGAAGCCAAAACAGGGAGTGCTAGACAAATCAATCTTAATCCGGTTCTTGGAGTATCCATGATATGGGCGCTTGGGGAAGGGCGCTGACAATAATGGTGACCCTCTCCGCAGCGCATTGCAGTGATGGTACACAGGGAATACAGTGGCCGGATGGGGACTGGGCTACTATAGCGACATCCTGTCACTATAGGTATGTGTGTGAGGGGGGGTGGGAGCGGGCATGAACAGTGAGGGATGGTGGGAGGTGGTGCCGCGGTCTGTTGCTGTGCTGACCCCATGGCATGGTGTGTGGGTTGCCAGTGCTGGTCGGCAGGGTACAGAGTTCGGGTCTGGGCGCTGGTGCGATTTTGTTGCTCCCGGTCCCAATCTTTTGGTTTTTAATGTTTCACCCTCCTGACATGCACCCCGGAGTTGAGATCCTTTAGTAGGAGGGTGCTGGGGACCAAGCCCTGGTGGTGTGCGGGGGGGGCACAGCCCCGCCTATGGAAAACATTAAAACTAAGTCCTCTGTGCCCTTTGTTGTGAAAATAGGTGTCAGAGTGCCAAATTAAATTTTTAGTACTCTTGACTTCTGCATAACGGCAATTGCCTTTAGGCTTTCGCCGTTTTGACATGGAACCAGTTCTTGAGTTACCCATAAAGGAAAAGGTTCTTTGACTTGCCTGGAATAAAAATAACTTACATTTTGATGTACAGAGCGTATATATTGATCAAGATTACACTCCCCCAATGTTATTAGCCTGAAGAAAGAAAGTCCTTTCAGTGGTAAAACAACTTAAGTAAAGGGTCTAAAAGCTCAAGTACACTACTCAGCTAAGCTTTGAATCCAAGATAGCACTACCACCAAGGTTTTTGAATCACTTGAGGCTGCATCCATCTTTTGGAAAAATGCCAATATACAAGTGCCTGATCTTTAGGAAGAAAAAGCAGAAGCAGAGATATACTGTGGGGAGTTGTGACTACCAAGATGGCCAGGCGGGCTAACAGAAAACACAGTCTTATGTCACTGCACGTGGGTCTTACAACTTGGCTTAAGAAGAAAGCTGAAACCTGAAGTAGTAGACTGGGTCTGTAATCCTTGTTTGTTTTCAGCCTGATGAGGGGCAGGTGGCTTTGCCGATTTCTGTTTTGGGGTGAGTTGCTGTAGCTTTTACTTCCGCTACTGGAGATCCTTTGAGGTATGCCCCTTACAAGGACTGTATTGAGATTATGTCTCTGAGGGAGATACAACGCAGAAACAGAACCTTATTTTGTTCAGTATGTTTTTTCATTTAACTGACATTTTACTGGTACATTTATTTACATGAAAGTTTGCCCTATTTAGTAGTTTATCTCCAACTTGAAAGAAAACTTAAAATAAGGGGCATATTATAGTTTCTGCGGACATTCTGGACTTAAATTTCATGATGGCTACACCTGCTGGGGTTTACAAGTTCAGAAGGGGGAAGGGGTTTCTGTTTATATTTTTCTCTGGTTAAAGAATCTACCAGTTTTAAAATAAGTAGATTGGCTTTGTATACTTTGTATACCAGCTTTGATCCACCAGCTCAAACATAGGGACAACCTATGGCACCGTGCCATTGAGACTGGCCGGCCCAATGACAGGCGGTTATATGCTGCCGCCCTAAACAAGTGCACTTGAGCCATCAGAAAGGCCAAGTCTGAGCACTATCGGTCCTCACTCACTCACTGCCTCATGGGGAATCCCAGAACCTTCTGGGATAACATTAAACAGTTAAATGGGAGTGCACACTCCCCCCCACCCACCCAGATCAACATTAATGGTGCGATCTCCTCAGACCCAGACATCATAGCCAACCACCTCAACACCTCATTCACTGACCTTAGCCCTATCCTCCCTACAAATTTTTTTGACCCTCCTCCCCCAGCACCTGCCGTAAATCTTTCTCGCCCTTATTTTCTCCTCCACCGTGTTTCTGCCCAAGAACTTAGGCCGCACCTTGTCACTGCTCTCAAGAGTAATAGTACGGGCAGTGACACCCTGGATCCGTGTATCCTACGGCTGGTCTTAGACACAGTCCTTACCCCGATCACGTGCCTCATCAACCACTCTCTTTGCCTGGGGAAGGTTCCAACTGCCTGGAAAGTAGCCACTGTCACCCCTATCTTTAAAGGTGGTGATAGGACTGTGGCTGGAAACTATCGACCGATCTCCATTCTCTCTCCTCTCTCCAAGGCCTTGGAAAAAGTGGTGGCCTCTCAAATCTCTGACTACCTCTCCACTGACAATGTCCTTTGTCCTGAGCAGCATGGCTTCCGAGCGGGCCACAGTACCAACACAGCCCTCCTAGAGTTCTCCAACTTTCTCCACTCCTCCTTAGACACTGGTTCTCTGGCTGGTGCTGTCTTCATTGACCTCTCGAAAGCTTTCAACACTGTCTCCCACCCCCTCCTTCTTGATGCCCTTAATCTCTCTGGTTTTGCTGCTGGGCCTATCTCCTGGTGCACCAGTTATCTGTCTGACCGCTCACAGCGTGTAAAAATTAATGGGACCTACTCAGACATCTGTCCCATCTTTTCTGGTTCTCAGGGCTCCATTCTGGGCCTTTACTATTCTCCCTTTACCTTAACACCTTCCACACTCTTGCTCAGGGAACATTCTATTGTACGCTGATGATGCAGTCATCTTTGCCTCAAGTCGTAACCCTATTGCCCTCCAGGACTCGCTGCAGAAGTCCTTCACTGAAGCGAGGGCTGGTTCAAGGAACATAGATTGGTGATAAATCTTAAAAAACAAAACTATGTTCTTCTCTCATCCCCAAAACAAGTCCTGCAACTTCAAACTCCTCATTCATCTGGGTCCTCATTCCCACTCGAACAAGTTTGCTCTATAAATACCTAGGATCCATTTTGACCCTCCTCTCCTTCCATGGACACATCGCTGCCCTAGCCACTGCCACTAATATCCGATTGGGCATCTTACATCGGTATAAACACTGCCTCCCGGAGCTCTTCGACTCTGATCACCTCCTCTATCCTGTCCCTAGTGGACTATGGACTGCCGTGTATGGTGCTGCTGATCAGACCGCACTCCATAAAAATTAGCACTACTCTGAATAAGGCCTGCAGGTTAATTACTGGAGCACCCTGGATGACACACACCTGTCTACTGTATGCTAAAGCACTGGTACTTGATCTCAACTAGCGCCTCAAATATCTTACCTGTACCCTTACAAAAAAGACCCTCCTTGAGCTTTCCCCACCAGGATTGACCACCACCATACGCCGCTCTGTCCCACTAGTTCATACTCGGACCTCTGGAAAAACCTCTCTTGTTATTCCTAGAGCTAGGACCTCTCACGGCCAAAGAGCCTTCAGCTTTAGGGCCCCCTCCTGGTTCAACACACTGCCCCCCTCCATCTCCAAAGCTCCAACTATATCGTGCTCCAAAACTTCCTTACGTTACCACCCTATTAACACCCGATGCTGTAACTGCCACTAGTCAAAGCCGTACTCAATACTTATGACAAAGCTTATTACTAAGATGCTAAGGACAACATAACTCTGGTACTGTTTGCATCCATCCTACCTGTACCAGCTTGTTTGTATCTATGTCTTAATTTACTGTTATACCTATGTGTTGTACTGCTATACTGTGTATTTTGGTTTGTCTTACTGTGACAAGGTACCTTTGTAAATAAGCCTATGGCTCAAAGGTTTTCCAAACTGCTGTTTAAATAAAATAAAATAAATAAAATACTTATTCTATCACCCCAGCGGTGCTCAATTCCTTACCCTGGAAGTCCAAGTAGAAGGAAGAATACAGGGTCACTGACTCTAGTTCCAAGCCCAAAGGTGTAGGGCATACCTTATTGTGCAAACAAACATTTACCTGGGTGCCTGTTGGCAGCCGAGGTGGACCCTTGTCCACAAACTAGTTTTCTCTCTGCTCACTGCCTGTTTGGTTGTGTTGCAGTATGTGTAGGCTTGTTCCTTGCTAATATTTAAATGTGTACCACTGTTTATTTGCAACTGATTTTAGCTTTTTATGTTATTATGTCTGTAATGGCACAATATATGTTAATATGCCTGGGAGAAGGAAGATGGGATAGGGAGGAGGCCACCGAGACAAGTGTGGAAACCATAGGGACACCAAATGGCTAGTTTTAATATCTGTACATGGAATGTGAAGGGAGTTAATGTGGTCAAGTGCACTCTCATATTTCAAGAATTACAGAGGGCCAAAACTGATCTAGTCTGTTTACAGGAAACCAAGTTATCACCTGAGGAACATCTGAAATTACGGAGGGTGTGAGTGGGTAGGGTTTACACTGATTCACACCCACAAGCTAAGAGAGCAGGGGTAGCCATTCTGATCAGATGGGGTTCCCCACTTCAAGTACACCAGGTGGTTTCCGAAGGGGAGGGGAGGGGAGGTTAATATGCCTATCAGGAGAAATTAAAGGTTACCCAATACATATAATTTCCTTATAAGCCCCCACGCCACCTACTGGGGAATTTTTCAGGTGGATTTTCAGACACGTTTCCGGCCTACCTAAAGGGCAATTATTATGCTTCGGAGACTGGAACTGTGTAGGGGATCAAGAATTAGACAGAAGCTCATAGAAGAGAGGATTTTTCAAAGCTGGGGCAAAATTATTGAAGACACTAAGTGTGGAGGGAGGCCTGGTGGACTCATGGAGGTCACAGAACCCAACCCTGAAAGAATATACTGTTTTACTCAGCAGTAGGCAATTCATATTCTTGGTTAGATAGACTATACATGCAGAAATCATATGCTTACACAATAGCAGACATCAATATACATCCCATTGCGCTGTCAGACCATGCACTGGTATCATTTAGGGTTTGTTGGGGAACATCACCAAAGAATAACTTGTGAAGATTAAATACAGGTTTGTTACAAGACAAATCCTTTGTGAATGCTTTGAGGGAGGTAATTAAAAACCACCTGGCAGAAAATGATACAGGAACAACCCAAGTGAAGTATGTCTGGGATGGACTTAAGGTGATGGTCATGGATCATGCAATATCTCAGGCCTCATACATTCAGAAGAAACCTTTAGAGGGACTACAAAAAGCAGACGATACACTTCGGGAATTAGAAACAAACCATAAAAAAGCTAGAGATGCCTTGTTACTCCCCAAAATGAAAGAAGCCAAAGAAAAATAAAATAGTTTGACAACTAGAAAGGCTGAGAACTCGATTAGATTTTTAAACCAAAAATATTATGAGGAGGGGAACAGAGCTGGGAGGCTATTAGCCCTCCGGCTCAGAAAACCAGAGGCAGAAAGATATGTAGATAAGAGACAAAAGGTAGAAGATGGGTCTGAAATGGTAATGACTCCAGAAGGCAATGCAGATGAATTTAGAAATTATTATGGTCTGTTACATAAAAAGAAAAACAAAATGAACATGCAGAAAAGATTTCTGAGTTCTTTAATGAGGTAAATTTGCCCTCCTTGACAGACATGCAGAAAAAAAGCCTTGGAAGCCCAATATATGGTGTTAGAGATGGAAGAAATAATTACGTCACTGAACACAGGGAAAGCCCCAGGCCCAGACAGGTACATAAATGAGTTTTAGATGGTTTTCTCAAAAGACCTGGCACCCTTCTTAACCAGGGTTTGCAATAAGGCATATGTCGAAGGGGTCACCCCAGATTCATGGGGTGGGGCCATGATAACAGTCCTGCTTAAACCTGGCAAGGAGGGCATTGCATGTTCTGAATTTAGACCTATATCACTATTAAACACTGATGCCACAATTTTTGTAAAAGTGATCGCAAACAGGTTTTTTCCATATCACACTCATACCCATCATGTATTCCCTTAATATTATAGTTTGGTGGCAGCAGCACTTAAAACAATAACACAAAAATGGTTGAATCCTACATGCCCCTCAAAGGCATCCTGGTTATTAACTGTCATAGAATACTAATTATGGAACAAATTACAGCCCAGCTCAGATCCCAGAAAAATAGATTCATTAGTAGATGGATGCCTTTCTTTCTTTACTTGGCTAAATGTCAGGGGGGAAAGATATTCTAGAGATATTAGCTGAACAAGACTAGTAAATTCATTGTAAGGGTTGGGGCCCTGTGTTGGCGGTCTCTCATTCACTTCTCTGGAAGTCTTGCTCTTCTATACTAATGGGTGTTTTAATACACTGTTTGTGCCTCTCTCTCTGTCTCTCTCTCTCTCTCTCTCTCCCTCTCTCCCCCCCCCCGGCCCGGGTTTTTGTTTGTCTGACCTTATGTAGTATATTGTAATTGTCTGGTTTTATTTAGGTTCATTATTATTTAACTAACAACACTGTCCATTAATTTGATTAAGTCTACTACACACAATGTGTTTTTAAGGCAGGGACTGCATATAGAAAGTGTGTTATCCTTTTATTACTTTCTTGTATCATTTTATTTTATGTGTTGGTTTTGTATTGTGAATGTATGTGGAAAACAGGAAAAACAATATAATATAATTTAAAAAAAAGAGAAGAAATTTGTACTAGCCTAGTAAACAAAATTCTAACAGTATTTAGCTGGCAGGCTTGTGCCACTTTTGACCCCTACTACCTCAATGGGCTTGTCATATCTTCCCCCTGACACCACACCTTATCTACAAATAGTGCTAAATACATAAACTGGGTTAGGGAGGATCTATGGGTTATGGAAGGGTGACTAGACTTATCTAAATGTATGAGTGCCCTCCTCACATTAAAGCTCAGAAGTCGGGGGGGGTGGGGATTAACTTTCTTACCAATCTAGGAATGATGGCAGGCTGGAAGTGGGTCATTTTGACACAGTATTAGGAGCTAGAATTTTTTATTCAACAAATCAATCGATGAGGAAGGCAGAAGGTATGGCAGAGGGCAGTAAATGCCTATGGTGGGGGAAATGTTGGCCAAGAAGTTATCCCTTTTGTAATAACTTTTTTTAGTACTAAGTGAGATTCCCCTAGCAAGGAAAAATACTTAGACTTCCCTATTTGTGCCATTCAGGAATTAATAATCAGGCCATAAACACACCTAGGGTGGTCAAGGGAAATTTTATTTACGTTGACAAAGTCTTCAGCACCATATTAAAAAAGTGTGTTATTTTTGGGCCACAGCTTTCTGTGCCTCCCATCAACCATAACTCCACACCCCCAAGTCCTGCTAGCCATTCCCCATGGGCCCCATTATGTAGAGGAACCAGTATAATGAGGACCATGCAGCTGGCCAAGTGTGAGGTAAAGAAAATAGCAGGCAGGTGCAGGTTGAGTCAGAGGGATGAAGTTTGTGGTCAGAATCATTTAAGACCTACTTCCAGACAATGGCTCAGACACAGCCTTACTGCCAACCTGGTGCCTTCCTTTCCTTAGGACAACTAAAATGGTGCAGGGTCTGCAAGAGAAGCCGTATGAGGAGAGACTAAAGGAGTTTAATATGTATACCCTTGAGGAAAGAAGGGAGAGGGGAGACATGATAGAAACTTTTAAGTACTTCAGTAGAATCAACAAAGTCCAAGAGGGCAGCATCTTTCAGAAAAAGAGACGTGCAAGAACAAGGGGACACAATTTAAACATAGAGGCGGTGGTTCAGGGGCAATATGAGGAAGTATTTTTTCACAGAGAGGGTAGTGGATGCATGGAACAGCCTTCCTGAGGAGGTTGTGGGGTCTAAAACTGTGGGAGAATTCAAGAATGCATGGGACAGACATAAGGCAATTCTTGTGGGGGGTAGGAAGATATAGGCTGTTGGTTAACTAGGATCTGCAGCCTATCCTGTAGGTAGGGAAATCGGCAGACTAGGTCAGCCAAGCGGTCCTTATCTGCCGTCAAAGTCTATGTTTCTATGTTTCCCTATGCCCAGCCAGCTGCATGCCACTCATTACCCAGTCCTCCCACATAATGGGGCTTCAGGGAATTAGCTAACAGGACTTTAGGTGGGAGGGGATGTGGAGTACACAGATCTCCCTTCCCCATCATTAATCAGTTTGTTTTGTTTTTAAACTTGACTCCTATAACTCAGACTGTGTTGTAGTAAACAGAACACCCATTACTGATGAAAGGAAGTATATGACTGCTAATTGTAAGGGAGCATGGGTAAAAGGTGGATTTGAATGGGAGTTTGTTTACAAACGCAAAAAGCAATTATTTTTGTTATTAAATTATTCACCTACCCGGGAGTGATCAGCTTTTGTTTTCTATGGTGTCCTGATTTTACCTCTTCTCACAATTGGATCAACTGAAGCATTAGGAGCCAAAAAGATTTTCTCATGCTCACATAGTAACCAGCTCAGGTAGGATGTAGACCTGGGTTCCCACTTGTGCTCTGATCACTAGAGAAGAGTGCCATACTTGAAATAAATTTTGGTGAAGTCGTATTGGCTACACAACTGCCTTACAAGAGGGCATGCAGGCTTCTCTGTCATGCCATATCCACAGTCATGGAACTACCAGATACCATTACCTTGTTCTTTGATTAGATCCTAATTTTTAGAATGGGGAGTAGCTTCCAATAGCCCACCAAGATTACAGAGATGTTCTGTGGCCATCTACCCTGACAAGGTTTTCCCAGTTCATATTTTGTAGGGACAGCCTTCCAAATTCCTGCCCAAGTCCAGTATGAGCAACACTCTTCCCCCTTTCCAAGGAAACTGGACAAATTACATTACATTACATAAAATTTGAAAGGGAAGGCTGTATATATTTATGAGGTATGCAATGATCTGATTCAAAATATGCAGTGTATCATCACTTATGTGGAGGCAAGACATTAAAAACTCACTTGTGGCTCTGCCACTTATGAGATATGTTCCTGCCCCCTTACACATGAAGATAAACTGCATAGTGGGCTCTATGCACAAAGCCTGCACACCATGAATCTGCAGACACCCGGCAGCATTCTATTTTGATGCAGCAGCCAGTTGGGCACCAGACCTCCCGGCTGCCTGAGCAGCTACATACTGCCGGCAGTCTAGGGGTGTGCCCACACTCCATGTGATTCACTAATGCCCAGAGTGCAGGACTGGGAGATTTTACACCACAGGGACCCTGCTGTGTCTACGGTTCCCACCCCCCACGGTTACCGGCGGGGCGCGTTGGTGTAGGTATGCTGTAATAATTGCATGGCTCGAGGTTGTTGTTAGGCATGTTGCGCTTGCACTGAGTGCCTTTAACCAAAGTACAATATAGAATAATATATGAGGGGGAGTACATAACAAGAATTTAATAAACACCTGAGGGGTGGGATGCTACATGCCTGAGGGGTTTATCAAAGCATCCCACACTGTGGGTGCACATTAAATTCAAGTTTTGCAGCACAGGATCATAATGTTGCACAGCAGAATGCCGTGCAGCAGAATTGTGTTGCACAATTTCATTGTATTTATTGTTCTGTTGGGGGGCTCAGCCCTCCACACCCCCCATTATGAGGGGCTGTGCCCCCCGGACCCCTCCACTAAAGATTCCAAGTCTGGGGGGGTCCAACTCGGAGTGTGCACAGGTCCGGGTTTCGCCATAATGCCATACGCTATTATGCGTACAACGTTATGACCCGGTGCAAAGTTTTGCCCCCTCCATGTACTGTTTTATGTAATTGCTGAGTGCAACTTTTTCTCTCACCAGATAAAAAAAAAAAGTGTCTGTGACACAGGGTGTTGTTTGTTAATTTTATTGTATGTAACGTGAAACTGCTTTAAACACATACAGATTAAGTGTAGAACACCTTTTGGTTTTTCTAAAAATCATCATCAGTTTTTTGAAGGATATGAATTTGTTGCTTTTAGATCTATCCAGGAGATCTACATTGTGGGTTCTATGTGAAAACAGCAGATGGTAAAAATCAGCAAGTAACAAAGTAGGTCTCAGTTACGAACTGCTGCAAATAGAAAGAGTTGCACATAAAAAATACGTTGAGGCAAGTTTTACTCTTTTTTTTATTTTATTTTTTTTGGAGGGGTTGCTTAACGTTATCCTCATTGCCTTAGAGATAGTTTAGGGGGTACTGACATCTAAGGTCATTCTCACTTTTGTGCAGAAGAGAGAGAGACAGCATGTATATGACTGAGCTATGGACTGTCTGAAATTTGAAGTGAAGGTAACATTTACTGTTTTTTTTTTTTTGAGGGATTGGAACAGTTTTCTCTTCGGCGGAGTTGTTCTGTGAGGATTGTTCTGGCGATTGAAGACTGTGTTTTCTGTACTATGAAAGAGTGTGTGCAGGGCTGAGGAGAAGCTGGTGCATGTTCACTATTATAACCCATTGGTTATAATGGTGAATTATAACCAGCTTCTCCTTTGAAAAAAAATGATACCAGTTATTACATATAGAATAATATATAGGTGGGTGTGTGTAACCAGAATTTTTTCACACACCTGAGGTGTGGGATGCTACATAAACCCCAAGGTTTTATACACATTCACCCATATATTATTTTATTTAATTAATGGTCATCATTTTTTTTTGTCTCTCACATACACACACACACACGCACACACACCATGCACGGGTAGCAGCCTGTCTCTTTCTCTCTCTCTTTCTCTCACTGAGTGACTCAATTGCTCGGTGATGGATTCAACCACGGATCCCTGCTCGATAGTTAAGAATGGCAGGCTCAACCAAATAGATTTTTTAACTGTTGAAGACAGGATAAACCAGATACATAATGAAAAATATGTAAAAATAGTACCTGGGATGAAGTAAAATTACAATTTCGGGAACTGAGTTAGTGGGCAACAGAGCCACCATGTTGGGAAGAGATGATCATCTGGCCCACATAGAGTTGCAGCCAATGAGCTGTGTAGCTGTTGTTTGTGTGGTGGGCAGTGATTATAACCTCCCATGTTGTAATGAAAAATAGCAACCGGGAGGTTGTAATGCTGAATAAAACCATGGTTATCTGTGGATAAAAAATGAGGACCATTAATTAAATTGTAATTATACATCCCTGCAGTGTCTTAATGCACCTAGCATTTCTAGAAAAATTGTTGAAGCTACGACACTAAAAAAAGAAGCCAATTATAGTACTGCTTGCAAAATATTTTAAAGTATCATTGTAACTGCATTTGGACATAAGGTTCCATGTGATATGAGAGAACGCAAAATAGCGATCGCCATATCAGTGAGTGCTCATCTCCATAAACAACAACAGCAATGTGTACTACAGCAGAACCATAAACAGCAATGGTCTGAAACAAACACTACAGGCAGGTGAATGAATTTACACCCTGTTTTATGTAGGGGGCTACACCCCCCTTAATAGTTATAATTAACTCTTAGGGGGAACCTGACACTGGGGTACAGGGAATCTTCTGGAGGGGGCTATTCAGGGGGGAGCAACCTGTGAATATAGGAACAGCAGGAGGGCAGGGAAACAGGGTGCAGAAAATACAAAAATAAATAAGTGCAAACACAAAAAAGAATGAAAAACCCAGAGCTCCAACCCACATTAGAACCCTGGTCCTTCAACACCAGAAGCATACACTGTCTCCACTACATCAACCAGCCAGCTGAGAACTGCTATGCTGAACTAACTGCTATATCCTTTGTCATCTGAGATACCGCCTACCATCGCTTTCTCCATCTCTCACTATTATTGTCCCGATTTCCTCGCTGTTCTCACTGTCACTATGGTTCCCCACTTGCTCTATTCACATGTGTCAAAATTAAGTTGTTCAAACTGAGTCACTCTATTTGAGTTGCCCACACTGTATCACTGGATACCTGGACATTAAGTAGTCCCTTTTTCCTTGAATCTGCTAACTCTTGTTCTGGTTACAGCAGTTTAATAGCCAATATGCTGATTTACATACAGCAACAAGGAATTCTGAGTTGGTTATTGTGGTGAACTAGCCAACTGCCAGTCATTATTTGCAGAGATAATTCTGATATATATATGGGATATGACGTGGCTTGACTGAAGATATCACATTTATCTTCACGAGAGGCCAATGATGTCTTGATGTTATTGGCCCTGAGTGATAATAAATATGATATCTTCAGTGAGGCCATGTCATGTTCTGTTTATACAACATATATGCTGAGTTGCCAAGACAACCAGCAACAAAAGTTTTAGACAGCCCACCACATCCCCCACTTAAGACAACCCACCACATATCTTACTGATGAGGCAGGACTCTCAGCCAACCTCTCCTCTTTCTCCAGCAGCTCTGACACAGTGCTTTCAGACTGATTTGGTATTTTTCCTGCAACTCCAGAGCAATGCTCCTCTGTTTTCATGTAGATTATATATTTTCTATGGCTGCTTAATTGTTCTGTTTTCCAGTATAACCAATGAAAGCTTATGGGAACACGTTTCTTGTACATGGCTTCAGATTTCTGTAAAATATAGAAATCCCTGTAGATGTGGGAGTCCTGTAGCTATAATTGGTAAAGAAATTTTTAAATAAAAACTTTTCTGGTTGATCCTGCCATTTCCTTGTGGTGTCACCAAACAGTTTAATTTCTGAGATCCTAAATTTGTAGCATGACCGAACGCTTTTGAAGCTGACAGAGATTCAAAATAAGGCACTCTTACTGTGAAATGTTAGAAATACAGTTCCTTTTTGCTAATATTGTGGAGCTGTGTTACAATCCAACTACCAACTGTAGAAAGAGAAGAGAGCATGAGGTGACAGCTTCAGAGATGTGAACGAGAATGAGTGTTGCTATAGTAACACTAACTTGCACTCGCATTCATTTCTCTGAAGTTTCTGACTCGTGCTATCTTCTGTTTCTACTGTCAGTAGCTAGATTGTAACAAAGCTCCACAATATTAGCAAAAAGGCACTGTATTTTTAACATTTTACAGTGAGAGTGCCTTTTTTTAATCTCTGTCAGCTCTGAAAGCACTCGGTCATGCTGCCAATTTAGGACGTGAGAAATGAAACTGGTGACACCACGGGGAAATGGCAGGATCAAGCAGATAAGTTTTTTTTTTAATTATTACTTGTTTGAAAATGATGTCATGTAGGATATACAAGGTGTAAGAGACACATTGTGGGGGGGTGCAGGTTATGGAAAGGCAGAGCAGGAGCACTTTCGTTTTCAGAGGGGTCAATAATATTTATGAAAGATGACGTATAGGAGTTTAGAAGATGACACTATGATGTATAGGAGTTTTGACGATATCATGATGATGTATAGGAACATGGAGATATCAGTGTTATTTCCACTGGCTGCTTTAGATATCACTTTTTATAATGGAATTTATCCCAGCACATGTGTTGTATAAATATATATATATATATATATAAAGTTGTTGTTTGCTTGATGTGATTCTGTGTATGTGTACATGCCACAAGAATGCCAGTGTTAAGGGAAGGGGCACATGAAGAGAGAGACTGGATTTCTTTTAAAAATGTTTGACCTTCCTCTGACCTGAGGGTCAGTAGCTTGCCAGGAAGCTAAGCTTGCATTTCCAGGTCACTTAACAGAGACATGCCAAATCTATTTACCTGTCATAAACCATGCATGTCAGAGCCCAGGATATGTTAAACAGGATTTTGGGAAATAGCCATTCTTGACAGGACACTGTAAATTAGCTTACAGGGTGTTATACTGAGATATCAAAGTTTTAACCCTGAAGTCATGTTCAAGATTATTATATGTGACAGGAAGTTGTGATGTCAGAACCTTAATAAGACAATTTTGGGAAACCACAAGAGTGACATCTACTGGCCTAAAAGAGAAGGACCCTTTGAGATTAAACAGTTCTTTTTATTCGGGCTTCCTCCTGCTATTTAAGGTGCTGACATAGAACAAACACTCTCATTTTTGCTGAGCATCTACAAGGTGCACTCTGCTCCTGATAATACTAGAAGCAAGACTGCCAGTACAAAGGAAACAAAATCTTTCATTTACTTTCTTTGGACTTCAATTGACTACAGACTTAATGTAGACTTTAGATAACAGTTAAAGTGCATTTATTTATGTTATTCTGTGGCCAAATTAGTGCATCTTTTAATTGTAAATGTATGATAATTATTTAAGTTTTTTAGTAAAAACATTTGTTTTTAAGAAAATTGTCTGAGCAAAATTTCTAAATTGTGTGTGAATTGTGGGACAGTTAATAATCTGTGACAAACTGTTATTGCAGAAAGGTGCCTCCATAAACAACCAGTCTAGCGAGGGTCTGTAAGGGACAACTGGATAGAGATGTGGAGAACACCAAAGTCTCAAGGATGGGTCTGTCAGGATTTTGAATCAGGTTGTTGTATGTCCTGTTGGAAAAGACAAAATCAGGAGCACACCACTACCATGAAGAGAGTGTGATTCCTGGATCTTCACCATTTGTGTAATAACCAAGAAGGGTTCATACTTGGCAACAAGACTCGAGACTGGTATTTTGCCCTTATCCAGGGTCTAGAGAGATGCTGTGGGTCCTCGTGACAGGTGCTCAGTCGTGACCTTGGTGATTATTCTAAAAGGACATGAGGAGGGTATCCCTGTCTTCCCCATCATGGATTGCATTTAAGCGTGGACACTGTGAGATCAGTAGACCTAAGCCGTGGGAGTGGGTTTGTGACAGTTATAACATTGATTTACATGTTTTCTTACTTTGATCGGCAGTCTCCTATTTTTGTAGTAGTGACTACAATATAGCACCTAATATATAGATGTACATACTGTAGCAAGGCGTTATGGGTATAATATGAAGCTTTCTTCAATTTTCCTAACTGAGAGATGCAGTCTTCTATGATTATAGTGGTTATGACAATATAAAATCTCAGATGTTTCTTTTCAAAATGAAGCATTGTGCATACAGTATGTAGCTGACAATATTTCTTTACTGCGAGATGTAGTCTCCTAGTTCTGTAGTGAATACAGAAATACAATAGACTGTTTACTAATTTACATAGTGAGACAATGTGGGTACAGTAAATAGCTAATTTTCCTAACTCACTATCCTGATCACTTTTTATTGTGTTGTATTTTTTATTTTGCTGTGTTTTTTGTTCTTGTGTTATTTGTTGTGTTGTGTTTTTTTTTGTTTGCATTCACTTTTTCAATGTGTTGTGGTTACTTTTTTGTTGTGTTGTGGTTTTTGGTTTACATTCAGTTTTTCATTGTGTTGTGGTTTTTTGTTTGCATTCACTTTTTGTCGTGTTTTGCTTTTTGGTTAGCAGTCACTTTTGAATTGTGTTGTGGTTTTTTATTTGCATTTTTGTTTTCACTGTGTTGTATTTTTTTATTGCAGTCACTTTTTAGTTGTGTTGTGTTTTTTTTTTGTTTGCAATTACTGTGCTATGCTTTTTGTTTTCATTCACTTTTAAATTATTTCATTTATTTTTGTTTTGTTACTTTATTTTTTGTGGCATGACAATTCACATTTGGTTTTGTTGCTTTATTTTTTTCTTTGTATTTCATTCTTTTGGTTGTTGCTCTATAATAGCAGTGTCATTGGCTCAGTAGGTAGCACACTTGCCTCTGAGGCTGGTAGAACAGAGGGCTGTAGGTTCAGCTCCCACATCTGGCGCTTGGGTTAATATCCCAGTACTGACACTGTAGTGCAGCATGAGAGGGGTGCTGCACTTCTGAGGTGCCATCTTTAGGATGAGATGTTAAACCAAGGTCCCATCTGCCTGGATTGGTAGTAGTTCAGATGGAGGTTAAAGATCCAATGGCACTTATCGAAAAGAGTAGGGGAATTTCCCTGTTGTCCTGGCCAAATTTCCTTCATTCACTAAAAAAAGTACCAACAGCTTAATCTGGTTCAATTTCAGTTGCTTACCATAAATATCCCCCCTCCCCCCCGTCGCCCCTGAAAAAGGGACTTCTATGCCAAGTGGGCTTACCGGGTCAACAAAACACAACACTTATTAAGTTACATTTCACTTTCTTGGTGTGTGTTTTGCACTCCGGGGCCACCATACTTATGTCAGTTCATATGCCCACACTGAGCTCAACAGAATCTCCACTCATCCAACACTGAGGTACTACATATACTCTAACCCCTGTGCCAACAGAGGGCATCAGTACCCTGAAACAAAGTTCCACTCATCTTACCAAGATAAGAGCATTCATGCAGATGCCACACAAGGACCTTCCAACTCTTAGTGATGAACATTGTATGGGGAGTGAAACTAAGATATTGAAATGGCAGGCAGCTCTCCAGCCACAGTGCTATCAGACCACCCTTTCATGGACTTCTTAATGATAGTTTATAAATTAGACCAAATTATTTTCATTTGAAGTACTGTCATTTTATAACATTAAAAATTACAAAGAGTTCTGTATTGTCTTGGAAAATATCATTATGCCAGTTGTAAATCTGAAAATGAAATCATTTTTACAGATACCCTGACCCACAAAAATGTTTCTGCCCTTGCCAATTCCTAATTTGCATTACAAAGTATGTGTCATGACCTTTCAAAAATAAATATGATTAAATACTATGTTGGAAGCAGAATATTCAAAACTTAATTATCTTCTCTATTATACTGTCAATTAAATAATTTGACAAGATATAGTCAGGATTAAAAGATCAACTCCTTGCAAAAACTAATCTTCAAAATGTCTCTGTTCTGTATGTTTTCAGAAAAAGTGACAAAACAGTGAAAAAATTGGTGGAAGCAACAAAAGAAAATTTTATACACAGATATTGACAGACTTTACAATCCCTCATATAAGCTATGTGTTACATTGTACAGTACCTGCCACATCAGTGTCCAACACTCTGAAAACACATAAATAATAAAGGATCTGCTGTAGCAACTCAATTGTTTTACCATTGTGTATTGTCCAACAGTAAACATAAGCTTAATTAGCAGAGGGCACACTTCTTAAAACATAGGGCCTGATTCTAGAAAAGTTATGCCTGGCATAACAGCACTTGTGCCAAGTAGAATGGCACATGTAGCAACTTACGCCAGAAGTTACAACATGCGCAATTCCACAAAGTAGTCTGTGACATGTCACAGACCAGTTGCGCCATATAGCTATTATGCTGACAGTTGCACCATAAACCCCCTGTGACATGGCGCTAGGGGTTTACGGCAGCAGTTGCGCCACATTCCAGAAGGGCAGCAACAAAGTCCCCAATGACGGGATTCTACAAGAACCCCCAGAGGAGAACTGGCAATGTAAGTTACACCAGCTTTTAGCTGGTGTAACTTATGGATGCCCCCGGGGGGTCCTGTAGGCCCACCTTCAATCATGCCACAGTTGTCCCCCCCATGCCCAGCATACCTCAGTGGGTGCCCTGGAGGGCTGCCCACACCAACTGCCCCTGAAGTTTACATGAAATGCCCCACAGGGCTACCCACACCAACTGTCCCCAAAGTGTACATGTAATGCCCCACAGGGCTACTGACACTAACTGCCCCCAAAGTGTTCATACAGAGCCCTGCAGGGCTGCCCACACCCACAGCTCCCCCAAAATCCCCGTTGTGATTTTCCCTGCAGGGCAGAGCTGCCATCCCCCCACCTGTGCCCCAACCCCAAGGTGCAGCCTTAAATGTGGCAAATACCCTGCACTGGTAGTGTGTTGGCCCCCCACCCAGCCATGCCAGCCCACCCAGCATCCCCCCAGTCGGTGGCTGTCTGTGGAGGTGAGAGGTGGGTGGTGCCAGTCACTGGCTGGGGATGGATGGGGGTGCTAGGTGGGCTGGCATGGCTGGGTGGGGGGCCACTAGACTACCAGGGCAGGGTAATTGCTGAGTTTGTGGCTGCAACTCGGGATTGGGGCATTGGTGGGGAGATGACAGCACCGCCCTATGGGGCAATTCACAATGGGGGTTTTGGGGGTCTGTGGGTGTGGGCAGCCCTGTGGGGCTCTGTACTAACACTTCAGGGGCAGTTGGTGTGGGTAACCCTGTGGAGAATTACATGTACACTTTGGGGCAGTTGGTGTGGGCAGCCCTGAGGGGCACCAGTGTGGCTTGCTGGGCATGCGGGGTCGTGCGAGTTGCAGTATGCCTGTTGTGGCTTGTGACATGCTCGCCAGGTGCGCCCTCTCTTTGGCGTACCTGGAAGCATGTTGCAAGTCGCAGAACTTATCTGCGGAGACCCTGCCCTATCTAGAATAGGGTGCAGGGTCAATGTTGCCATTGCAGTTGGTGCAAGTTGCATTTGACAGTGACTTGCACCAACCTTCTAGAATCAGGCCCATACATTGTATTTCATTAGCAATGTACTTCAGTTTTTTCAGGTTAGCCCTTCACCCCTGTGGTGCCTAATCCTCATGAAATGGAATCAGAATGATTAGCCAAACCTCAATGGTGATGTTTCTGAAAGAAGACTGTGAGCTGACTCAGATTGGGGCCCACTGAAATAGGATGAATTGAGCTATGATTACTGCTACCAGACCAGACAGACAGACAAGCACAATATGGCAGAAGAGATAAGCCAGATCATAAGACCTCAATGCAGAGCATTGCCTTTAGCCAACTTGATCTTTATATAAACAAGTAAACAAGGTAGGTGATTTTATTCATTTTATTGGACAAACAAGAAGTGTTCAGTATACAAGCTTTTACACTGCACAGATCCCATTTCCAGTTGATGGCAGTTTATACAAAATGATTGCTTTTATTCAGAGGATAGTGCAACCTACTCTTAGCAATTAATATACACACAAGAAGGAGATATAGGACTATTTGACTATCTGGACCTCAGCAAGGCCTTTGGCTCTGGGCTGCACAGGAGGCTGATAAAGAAGGTGAGCAGCATGGAGGTGGGATGCAAAGTGGTGGTTTTGGTTAGAAACTGGCTAACAGGTAGGATGCAGTGTGGTGGTGAGTGGCACTCACTCGAATGATGGAGGAATGACCAGCAGGGTGCCACAGGGTTCAGTACTGGGAACAGCTCTCTTCAATGTCTTCATACGTGACATTGCTGAGGAACTAGAACAGAAGGTATGCCTTTTGTAGATAATACCACAATCTACAAGAGGGTGGAGACTCAGGAGGGATGAAGAAAATGAGCAGAGATTGGGGGAACTCGAGGAGTGGCCTAAAGTATTAACATTGGGTTTCAATGCCAAAACATCCAAAATGTATGCACTTTTTGTTATTGATTATAATAAACTCTGAGTCACCCATGAAAAAGGGACTTTTTTGTCTCGTTGGGCATACCCGGTCTACAATTTTCAAATAAATAAATACATAAAGAAATAAAATAAATAAAAAGTGCAAACTCATGCACTTGGGGCAGAGGAATCCAGAAACTGAGTTTAGAATGGAGGGTAGGAGGTAGTGACAGTCATAACAAAAGAAAAGAACCTTAAGGATATCTGATGAACTCAGAGTGGTAGGGCAGTGAGACAAAGCAGTGGGCAGGGCTAGTGAGATTCTTGGGTGTATAGGGCGTAGAAGTGCAACAAAGTTTTACTATGCATCTGTATATAATGCAAAGTGATCAACTTTGCATCCACATTGCATTACACGATGTTTCCATTCAAAGGTCGAAATTCACCTTTGAAGAACTTCACTTTTGAAACTTTGGGTTAACTTCAGGTTACATTGTGAGAAGATGAAGTTTGTGAGAAACAGACCACAGATCACATGTCTGACTTTCTTCAGGTCACATGATGCAGGCAGGAAGGGAATCTGGCAGGAAGTCAGTGAACTAGTTTCAGTTTGACTATTGCTTTGCTATAGCAGGAGCTGTGTAGCTTAGCGAGCTAGTCAAAACTAGTGAAAGAAAGAGTTTTCTGATTTCATCCTTTTTTTTTCCAGATTCCTAAGTTTATTTTAAGCCAGTTTAATAACTAGTACACTGGTGCCAGAAACTGTCTTGTGTTGCTGGTGCTTCAGGATGAGGGTGAAGAGGTCATTGCACTTTGGCTTTTACATTGGTGACAGAGGCTGTCTTGTGCTATTGGTGCATCAGGAGGATGAAGAGGTCACCGCACTTTGGCTTTGTACACTGGTGTCAGAGGCTGTCTTATGCTGCCAGTGCTTCAGGAGGAGGATGCAGAGGTCACAGCACTTTGGCTTGTATACTGGTACCAGAGGCTGAGGCTGTCTTGTGTTGCTGGTGCTTCAGGAGGAGGATGCAGAGGTCAATGCACTTTGCTTTGTACACTGGTGCCAGAGGCTGGTTTGTGGTGCTGCTGATTCAGGAGAAGGATGCCAAGGAAAAGAGCTCATCATGAGCATGCCGTTTCCTAATAGGATAACATTTGAAGTATAAGAACCCTTAACTCCATCAATATTTGTAATTAAGTGACAGTCTATATATTGTCACAAAGGTCTCAATGGGTACTACAGGAATATGGCACCGCAATCCGCATGGAGGTTGTGTACAGACCCCCATCTAAGGGGAAGGAAATGGACAAGGAAATAATAGAAGGCTCCTTAAAATGGCAGAAAAAGGGGAGATATTGTTGATGGGGGACCTGAATATGCCAGATGTTAACTGGAGTACCTTTGCTGCAGGCACATCCAAGAGCAGGGTCATTCTTGATGCCCTACATGGGGCATGCCTCAGACAGCTAGTGTTGGATCCCACTCAGGAGGGAGCAGTCTTAGACCTGGTACTCTCAAATGGAGAAGGAGAAATGATCTCAGATTTAGAAGTGGGTAGCCATCTGGGAACAAGTGACCACCAAACAGTGTGGTTCACAATAAACACAGCCATAGAGTCAAACCATACAAAAACAAGAGTATTGGACTTTAGGAAGGCTGACTTTGGGAAAATGAGAGAGTGCTTCAGAAAAGCACTAGCAAATGGGCAAGAAGGAGAGGTGGAGGAATAATGGGGAATAATCGAAACAGCCATCGCAGAGGCAACAAGCCTTTGTGTGAAGCAAATCAAAAGAACTCAATGAAGGAAGAAACCACTATGGTTCTTAAAAGAGGTGGATAGGAAGGTTAAGGAGAAAAGGATAGCATTCAGGAAATACAAGGAAACACAGAACGAGCAGGACAGAGAATTTTATCAGTTAAAGCAGAAGGAGGCAGGGAAGGCAGTCAGAATAGCAAAGGTACAAACTGAGGAAAAGATAGCCAACTCTGTTAAGAAAGGGGGATAAAACCTTTTATAGGTACATTAGGGAGTGAAAAAAGACCAAGGGAGGTATACAGAGACTTAATAAAGGGAAGGGAATGTGGGCAGAGGGTGCCAATGACAAAGCAGGGATACTGAATGAATATTTCTGCTCAGTATTCACAACGGAAAAGGAGGGGGAGGTACCTAAACCAAACAAGAGAGAAACTCTGAAGAGGGGGGTCGATACCAGTCCATTCACAGAAGAAAGGGTTTTGAAAGAACTCTTGAAACTGAGGATAGACAAAGCAATGGGGCCTGATGGGATTCACCCAAGAATTCTAAAAGAACTAAGGGTAGAACTAGTAACACCACTGACTACTTTCTTTAACAAATCATGGGAGGATGGGGTGGTACCTGAGGACTGGAGGAGGGCAAATGTGATTCCACTTCACAAAAGTGGGAGCAGGGCAGAGGCAAGAAACTACAGACCAGTTAGTTTGACCTCAGTGGTAGGGAAAATGATGGAATCACTTCTGAAGGAAAGAATTGTTGAGTACCTAGAGGCTAGTGGGGCACAGGACCCAAGGCAGCATGCTTTCACAACAGGAAGGTCATGTCAAATTAACCTAATAGATTTCTTTGACTGGGTGACCAAAGTAGTAGATCAGGAAGGGGCTGTGGATATGGCCTATCTAGATTTTAGCAAGGCATTTGACACAGTCTCACACAAAAGATAAAGATACAAGTTAGCCAGCCTTGGAGTGGGTCCCAGTGTGGTTGCCTGGATAAAAAACTAGCTGGACAACAGGACACAAAGGGTAACAGTAAACGGAGTCCACTTTGAAGAAAGGAGGGTAACTAGCGTGGTACTGCAGGGTTCGGTACTGGGACCAGTCCTCTTTAATGTCTTTATAAGTGACATTGGAGAGCACTTGGAAGGAAAGGTATGTCTCTTTGCAGATGATGCAAAGATCTGCAATAGGGTTGATACACAAGGTGGGGTGGAAAGGATGAAAAGGGACTTGGCAAGGTTGAAGGAATGGTCAAATATGTGGCAGCTCAGATTCAATGCAAAGAAGTGCAAGGTAATACATCTGGGAAACAAAAATCCAGGGAAAGAGTACACAATGTGGGGAGGGGGGGTGAATTAATAACAACAACAAAAATCAAGAGAGACCTAGGAGTAATTATATCAGATGACCTAAAGGTGGGCAAGCAATGTGAGAAGGCAGTAAGGAGGGCTGGGGGGACACTGGGATGCACAGGGAGAAGCATCAACAGTAGAAAACAGGAAGTTGTTATCCCTCTGTACAGACAGTTGCTGAGACCCCATCTGGAGTACTGCATGCAATTCTGGAGAAACCATCTCCGCAAAGTCATAGACAGAGTGGAGGCTGTTCAGAGGAGGGCAACCAAAATGGTGCATGGTCTGCACCTGAAGACATATGAGGAGAGGCTAAAGCAGCTTAATATGTATACCCTTGAGGAAAGGAGGGAGAGGGGGGACATGATAGAAACTTTCAAGTATCTCAAGGGAATTAACAAAGTACAAGAGGATAGCATCTTTCAGAAGAAGAGATGTGCAAGAACAAGGGGGCACAATTTGAAGATAGAGAGGGGGTGGCTCAGAGGTAATGTTAGGAAGTACTTTTTCACAGATAGAGTTGTGGATGTATGGGACAGCCTTCCTGAGGAGATTGTGGAGTCAGGAACAGTGGGACAATTCAAGAATGCATGGGACAGGCATAAGGCAATTGTAGTGGGGGGCAGGAGGAAGTAAGCTGTTGATTAACTAGAATCTGCAGCTTATCCATCAGGTACAGAAATGGGCAGACTAGGTAGGCCAAGCGGTCCTTATCTGCAGTCAAATTCTGTGTTTCTATGTTTCTACCAAGCTCTGTCCAGTGATTCAACACTGCCCTTCAAGGAGAAAGTGGATTCCTATATTATTACAGCATGGCAAATGAGCATTACAGATGACAAAGACAAAGATTTTCTGATCACCCTTTTTCCTGTACCTTATACCATTTACATATTACCAAAGGTGTGTAAGAGCCTGGAGTCTCCACTGGGATGCTCCATCATCTTGGGTATGAATTATTTGACTGAATCACTCTCACAGAATGCTGACTTCTTTATCAAGCCCTCTGTGGGTGGTTTAAGGTTTTATTTGAGAGATTCCATGGAGGCCCTCAACTTGTTTAAGGATATACATGTTGAGGAATCTGACATTCTTGTCACCCTCAACAAGGAGTCTTTTTACACAGATATCTCAATGGTGAGGGACTCCAGGCTTTGCAGTACTTCTTGGATCTTAGGGAAGGGAATGTCACCCCTCCCCCAGGTACTGAGTTTCTCATTGAGTTATTCAGAGTGGTACTGGAACTTAATCCCTCTACTTTCCTGAGTGACTTCTTTCTCTAGGTAAGAGGCATGGCAATGGGGGTAACATTTGCTCTCAATTCCGCTAATTCATTCCTGGGTAAGTGGGAGAACGTTTTTGCGTACAGCCCAAATACCAGCCCCTTTCTTGACAAGATTTCTTTGTGGCAATGCTTTATTGATCACATCCTGATGCTGTGGCTGGTAATGGTGGATGAGTTTTTTGAACGTAATTTTTTTTTAAACGTAAACGTTTATGTAAACGTAAATGTAAACGTTTTTTGGAAAGTACTAATTGAAATCCTAGGTTTGCTATGATACACAATACTGAGAGCATATCATTCCTTGACATCAGAATTTTGAAAAATCAGAAGCAGGAAATCAATACTAACATTTTTAGGACACTGACAGACAGGAATAAGCTTTATTAGCCTATTCCTTCTATCCTCACCACACCATCAGAAACACTCCTGTGAGCCAGTTTTGAAGGGCATGCAGGAATTGCAACACAGATGAATCATTTCACCAACAAGCAGATGACCTAGAAGGTAGATTTGGACAGGGGGGTATAGGGAAAAGGACATCCCCATGGCTTGAGATAGAACCAGTAACACTGGAAGGATGTCACTTCTTTTTCACAAGAACAGAACTGATCTGGTGGTCAACTGCATGAACTTTGTCATCACTTTTAGTATAAAAGCAGGTGAAATCGGGCTATCATTAAGAAATACTGAGGAACATTACATACTGAATTTAAACTTGAAATGTTTGTGTGGGACCCCCCAAGATGGTCTTTAAAAGACCATACAACATTGCTGACTTTGTCACAGAATGTTTACAATCTGTATCCCCCTGCCTACAATATGGCTCCCCCCACTGTCCAGTGGTCCACACTGCTGCGGGTGATGTAAAAATTGAAGAGTTATCACTCCCTCTGTCTCTTTCACTAACCAAAGTACTGATGAATAGCATGACATCATGTGATTCATCAGTTGCAACATGACCCACATCATCTATTTGACTACCTGTCTGTGAGGTGCGTACTGTGTGGGCTGCACCAAATAAAAACTTAAGGAAAGTGTGGGGGACCATATGAGGGCCATACAACATGGCAACCTCGAGTCAACATTAGTGGCCCTTTTCCATTCCTCCATTGTAACTGCTGGCCAGCACTGGTCCTTCATGGGTGTGGAAATGGTAACAGCTGGATGAAGAAGAGGGGAAACAGAAGCCATACTTACTTGCAGAGAATCATTTTCAATTTCTAAAATGAGGATAATCATACGTCTTGGTTTGAATGACAAGTTTAAACTAGCACCATTCTCATAATCTGGGATTTAGTTGGCAGTGCTGCCCCTGGTCTGGCTGAATGTCTCCATTACCTGGGTCAGGATATGGTACTTACTCCATGATTATAACTAGGACCTTTAAGTTACATCCTAGAGTACTGGGCTGAAATTACAATTTTAGAAATCAGTAGCTCTAAGATGCAAGAAGTTGTCCCAGTAACTTATAGGGACCCCTTGAAACTGAGTAGCATGCTAGGCTGAACTGCTTTTGTTTTGCTATAAATGTTGTTATTTGCGCTGTTCCTGACTACCACCCTGTATAGGAATATTACTTTGTAATACAACTAGAATAAAATCATTCATTGGGACACTGATGCAACTGAGTAGCAAACTCATAAGAATAAATGCAATGTTTTTTTTTTTTAATATGTTCAAACAGTTATAAGCAAAGGGATTATAATGCTATTACAGAGTTACAACCTTTTGAGAATTCAAAACGGATAGTACCCAGTTGTTTCTTTTATGTCTCCACAGAGAAGGAACTTGCTGTACTAGCATAATATACATGTTGTGTGGAGATCACTCTAGAATCTGTCCCCTAGTGCAATTTGCAAACAGCCGACTGTTTCACCAGTGCTGCTTGTTTAGAACTGCTTTTAATGTTTATATTTTATGCACTGTTTAATGCTCTTTGTATCAAGTTCAACAATTTTTGTACTATTTACACATTGTTTTATGTGAATTTATACTAATGTACTTGTATCTTTAAGTTATACAACTATATGAGGCTACCTGCAGGGGGTACCAACAAGTCTCTTGAAAAAGCATGTCTACACCTGAAATCTTAGCATTCCTGATTTCTGTAAGCTGCAATATCATTTACTGTGTTTATGCAATAAATCACTTTTGAAACTACAAGAGTGTCCTCATCAGTCCTAGTGTGGTGAATGTGTAGTTGTTTGCTCTGAACTCTGAATTCCTTACTGACAGCATCACCTCTCACCTAGAGCAGCCATTTTTGTTTCTCCATGTGTAGAACATTAATTATTGTATAGGGAGACTGATACAAAGGGAAGTTTTATTTTTTTGGTTGGTGCACTGTTCTGAGAACCTGTGTTTTAAAGATCCATGTCGACATACTGGGTGACCCAGGATCAGGAGTGAGCTCCGGTCACTCACTTTGGTAGACAAACCAGGCTAAGGCAGCTGCTACTTGGAGCGTGCCATGCCTGGGGAAGGCTTATGGTGGGTTCCAGCACAAGACTGACCTCTATTGTCAAGTCAAGGGAACTTACATCGCAAGCCGGGACACTCTGTTCACTCATATCTCACAGGCTCTTACAAACTCCTTGACTAGTGGACATTAGACATTATACAATGGGCAAGGGGATAGATACTAAATGCTGCTTCCTGATTGGCTAAGTGGCACCTTTCAGCCATTATTAATCCTCCAATTTACCAATTGAAAAAGATGCCAGCTGCCAGTGAACCACGTGAAGAACTCCTCCCAAATCACTCCAACCCAGCAGTGGCAAAGACTGCAAAACTCCCCGCTTGTTAGTGGCTGTGAAACAGCGCCAAGGAACACACACTATTCTCACCGGCTTCTGTGGCAATCCAAGCACTGGCTTGCTGCTTACCACCAATAAAGCCTCCTGAAAGAACTTGAGGAAAGAAATTAAAACAAATCCAACAGTTCACTCTTTTCCACTGACTGGGTTTTAAAAGAAATTCACTTTTACCTCAAATGGTTACTGACTCCTTCCGCTGCACACTATCTCCCTCTCTCATCACTGGCAGCCTCCTCTTCTATCACTGGCTCAACAATTTAAATATCTGAGTACCTACCACTGTGAACCCTCACCCAATGCCAACAAGTCCAACCACACAAAAAATACCAATTTAAAAGATGTAACTGTTTCCGAGCCCAAAAGTGGAAGACGGATGGGAAATGAGTGTCATACATCTCAGCAGAAGTGTACAATGCCACGCGTACACCACAAATAGAGCCAGTGTTTTCCAATTAAAAATATGCCACAAACCAACATGATAAGGCTGTCCCAGCTTCTACAACAGAAAAGGAGCCAGGGCAGAGTGAACTGCTGCCATGGGGCACATCCTACAATAATTACCAGCACCAGAAAAATCATTATTTTAAGAATACCAAACCAGTCTTCCACATAGACAAAACAGAAATATCACACAAACCCAGGACAGCAACCCTAGCACACTGGACTATTTTTTTTTTGTGGAGCCACAAATTCAACAAAAATAAATTACAATATAACAAACAAATTTATTTTACTTTTTTCTCGGAAACAAACACAGGAGACATTGTATAATTGCAATATACCATGACAGGGTGTGGGTAATGTCAGGATTTACCATGCCTGGTGTGTTTTGCTCAATTGGCCTGTTGCCTTGTGACCAAACAACACTAGGCATGGTAAATCCTAGCATAACCCACACCCTGACATGGTATATTGCTTAAACAAACTATGCAGGAGTCAGAATTAACACTTGAGTTTAATTACATCTTCATTTCAGTCTGAAAGCACACATGGCTGCTGTAGCAGGTTGCATCATCCCAGCTCACTGAAGTCTGCTTGCACCCTTACTAAACAAAAAAGTTCCAAGTTCAAATCCTGCACTTTGAGATATAAGTGGTTCGCATTAAACAGGCAGTCAGTCCAATTTTTGTAAAGTTCCTAAGGTAAATGTGCTCCAGAATTAACCACAACACCACAAGATTTAACAACTGTAACAGTTGGAATGGGGGGTTGAGGGAAGGAGGGAAAAGAAGAAAGGGGTTGCAATTTTTGTGGATATATTTAAATTATTCCATAACATTAGACTTAAATACTTCTTTTCAAATAAGGGGCCAAATGACATAAGCAGAAAGATGGGTTTCAAAGAAGCTACAATGGCCCTGGAGGCTACCATGGAAGAAGATTTGGATTTTTGACTAGCAGCAGCAGAAGCTTTAAGAGGGACAGGAGAAAATGAGAGACTGTCTGACACGACTTCACTGCTTGATGATGAGAGGATTAACACATCAGAAATGCCAGTGTTTAAAGATCTTGACTTTAAACTTATGAGAGACACACTATTTAAATGTCAATCTGACTTTTGCCCCATGGTCATTAATAATAATGTGACTGTGTTTGAAAATAATTACTACATACAGGAATATGGTACAGACATGGGGCCTCAATGGCCTCTGCTTATGCAAATCTATTTATGGGCATGTGGGAGTTTGTGCACTTGTACAATTTAAAAGAAAACCCTTTCTTTAATAACATAATAAAGTGGGGACATTTCATTGATGACTGCCTGTGTGTCAGGAAAGGCAGTATTGAGAGTGCACAAGAATTCATTGTCTGGTTAAACAATAACAGCCTTAACCTAAGATTCACTTCCAGTAATCAGCAGGAACAAATAGATTTTCTAGATATAACATTTGTCAGTAATAATATCACAAAGAAGATAAATACAAAAAGCTTTAGCAAAGCCACACCTACCAACTCTCTACTTAGAAACATTAGCTTCCACCCAAGAAAGTTAAAGGATTCTATTCCTTAGAGTCAGTTGATTAGACTGAGAAGGAATTGAACTGAGGTCTGTGATTTTCTGCACCAGGCAGGAGAACTTATGGAAAGATTTAAAGCAAGGGGGGCTAGCATGAGCAAGTTCTGATTAATGCTTTAAGCAAGGTAACTAACAAAACTCAAAAACAGCTGCTAGAGGTTGGAGAGACTAAAAAGAAAAAAGAAAATGGCAAGTTGACACTCTCTTTAGAGTATAATGGAATAACAGGTCAGGTGGGAAATGTTATCTGGAATTATTGGGACATTGTATTAAGTGATGTTAGTCTAAAAGAGATAGTGTCTGACACTCCAAGAATAACTTTTAGAAAAACAGCCAATCTGAAAGACAGATTAGTAAGAAGTCAATTTCACCAAAAAGAGCAGGAGCCAAAAAACATGGATACCTATCAGGCCAAAAGGTGTGCAGAAATGCATGAGGTGTAATATCTGTAAATATATGAATGTTGGGGATGAGACTGTTTTACCTAATAACACCAGAATTGAGATCAGATATTTTATCTTGTGAACCACCACCTTTGTGGTACATATGCTGTGGTGTAGCTGTCAGTTATACAACTTTGGTAAAACCATCAGAACTCTAAAAGAACACATCCAAGAACACTCTAGATCTATTTTAAGTAGAAAATTGGACAAACCTGTTAGCAGGTACTTTGCAGAAGCACACAACTCTGATCTGCAAAGTTTTAGGTTTATGGGTCTAGAATGTATTAAGACTCCTGCAAGAGGTGGTGATAGGCAGAATCTGCTACTGTGTAAAAAAGTTATTGGCATTTTAGGGCTGAAACTGTAAGGCCAAAAGGCCTAAATAAAAGAAGGGATCTTAAGCCATTTCTAAACCAGGAAAGATAATTTCCAGTCAGTTGACTGCCTTGACCTTCAAACTAACCTGTATGCTGCTTTTTATCTTTCTTCTTATTTTCTTTATTACTCTTTTTCTTTTTCTTAATTTTATGTTTTCTTTCTTTCTTTTTTCTTTTATGTTTATATTTTTTTCATTTTCCCTTCTTCTCTTGTACTTGTTCTTTTTAATTGTTTTGTATTTGATTTCAGTCTTTTTCTTCTTCATCCCTTCCCCCCCCCCACTAATACCCCTATTTTTCTATATTCTAGTTTTCATTCACAGTAATACAGGTTAGAACAATAAAGGAATCACATTTCTAAAACTGAGTTACTAAATATGGTATTTTGTGTCTTCCTTCTTTAGAGTGTTTTTTGAATTGCCATACATTTCTAGTACACTGTGTCCAGGAATTATTCCCGTTGAATGCTGAATCCAGGCTGGGATTATGTTCCTTCAATTTAGACCTCTACTCTATTCTCTTTTTATCTTACTGTAAATGTTTGATTTAATGTTAGGAATACATAATTCTCCTAGGCAAACTTAATGTGCTTACCAATAAGTCTTAAAGAATAGCATATATACTAATCTAAATGACTACATGGTGCATCCTATTTAGGGGATCCCTGTAATGACATATGTTAAAATGTAACCATTGAAGTGCACTAAAGTATGTTGAAGTAACTATGGTTATTCACCCCTTTCTTCTTTTCCCTTCTTCCCCTCTAAATACTCCCCCTCGTTCCAGCTGCTCCAACTGGTTTCTTTTACATTGTTCTCTATATGTAACTAAAATAAGTATTTTAAGACATGACATGTTTCCTTTGAATTACTTTTTCTATATTTTTTTCTTTAAATAGCTTAAACTGGCATTTAATCAATTAATGTGTCAGTATGATGTCATTGTTTTCTTGTATAAATGGCACTTTGAATCATGTATGGTATATGTCCCCTTGAAGGCTTGTAGCCGAGGTGATAGGGGCTCACACTGGTGGAACATTAAACACAACTAATTTGTTGTTAAATCTTGTGGCATTGTGGTTAATTTTGGAGTGCATTTACCTTTGGAACTTTACAAATTTTGGGCTGGCTGCCTGTTTAATGCGAACCACCTCTATCTCAGAGTGTAGGATTTGAACTTGGAACTTTCGGTATTCAGCTACCGTTTCCTGCGAACTACTGTGAGTTATTTTTATGCACAGGTGAGGCTTAACCTGCCATTCTTATTTACCACATGCAGTGATCCATACTACTAGCAGAAGCAAGCATATGTGTTCACATGCTTTACCTGAAAAATTGATTTTCTTTAAAAAAAAAAAAAACGAGACTGTGGTCCTGTAATTTAATTAAGAAATGGTTCTCGTTCTGACCTTCCCAATTGTTTTGCACTAGTTTGTTTTTTGTGTTTATGTCTGAATGCTTCAGAGCTGCAGTACTCAGAGAAACGAGATGTTGAAAACAGGGTTACTGGCAGCGGTATGTAGGCAGGAGTTCCAGTTGATGTGTCTAAAGTAACCAATGGAGCAACAGTGAACACAAGTTTCTGTTCGGAGGATTTATGATTGATTGATTGATTAAAATTTATTTTTTCAGAGGAAATAACATTTGTTGGGACAAAGTCCTGTTTACAAAAAAATCCTGTATTTAGTTTGTTGTATTAAATATTAAACAATTAACATATACCAATACAAAAGAATACAAAAAAATACAAAAGAAATCACATCTACACAAATTACTTTAAAAACATATACAAGAAGACATCAAACCATCAGATAAAATGTTTTTAAATTTAAAAAGATTAGTATTTATCTACCGTAGTTCTGGCAGTTTATTCCAACTTCGTGCTACACTATTCTGAAGTGTACTATCTCCCAATCTATTAAAACTTCGGTACATTGGAATATTATTTAATACATTCCTTGTTTTGATATATATTTCGTTATTTAATTATCTTTTTACTTGTTTATGCATTGGATGATTATATTTTTTTTATGTAATATCTTATGACTTGTAACAAGCCAAAGATCATTTCTACTAGCCTCTGGTTGAAGCCAATTTAAGTTTTTATAAATTACACAATGGTGCAAATGTTTACCATTACCAGTAGCAAATTTTGCTATCCTATAATAAGCTTGATTAATCAAATTTAAAGCTGTTTGAGTCAAATTCATTTAAATTGTGGAACCATATTCCAATACTGGTAAAAGCATCTGTTTAGCCAACTGTTCTGTAGCTACCAATGGTAAACTACCTGCTACTCTTCTGAAAGCCCCTAATCTCCTATTTACTTTTTTAGTCTGAACTGATATGTGCTCTGTATATGACATCCTAGCATCTACTTGAAATCCTAAATATCTATATCTAGGTACATTTTTAATTTTTGTTCCATCTTGGAGGTATAATTGCATCCTAGGCCCATTTCCCCTGTGTTGACCAACTGAAAACAACATACTCTGTGTTTTTTTTTGAGTTAAGAAGAAGGCCAGAATCACTCATCCATTTTTCCATTTGAAGCAGATCATATTGAAGTTTATCTATTATATTTGTGAGCTTGTCAGCAAATGTCACCAGCACAGTATCGTCTGCATACAATCTCACTTCACTATATCTAATAACATGAACAAGATCATTAACATATATGTTAAATAATAATGGTCCCAGAATTGAGCCCTGGGGAACACCCCTCTCCAGTTTCCCAGGGCTTGACACTGAGATTCCGCGTCCTACACATTGCTGATGATTGGTCAAATATGACTTTAACCATTGTAACATTTGCCCCTGAATTTCTATAGCCCTCAACCTTTCCAAAAGTAATTTATGCTGAACCAAATTGAAGGCCTTACTGAGATCCACAAACACCTCCTCAGTACTATTCCCTTGGTTCACAGATGTTGCCACCAAATTGTTAAATTCCAACATGGCTGTGCTTATGGATCTCCCCTTCCTGAAACCATGTTGATTGTCTGTTAGTATGACATTAGATTCTAAATAATGATTCAGCTGATCATGTGCTCTATGTTCTAAGATCTTTGATAAAATTGGCAAAAGGGCTATTGGCCTATACTTTGAGGGAGTTGTTTTATCACCTCCTTTGTAAATGGGAATAATCTTTCCCATTTTCCAAATTTCAGAAACAGTAGAACTACTCAGGCTCCAATTATACAAATAAGTTATAACAGGAGCTATTATTTATTCACTCAACTTAAAAAATCAAGCCTCTATACCATCAATACCTCCAGATTTCTTTGAATTAAAATTGTGTAATTCTTTCACTATGTCGTTCTCATGTATTACCTCAAGTCTAAATTTTTTATTTAAAACAACTGCCCTGTCCTTTACTGGGAGAGGATCTAATACATTAGAAGTTAACTTTAATAAGTTTAGATCTGGTAGATCCAAAAAATAGGTATTGAAAATATTTGCTACGTCCATTGTATCAGTCACTAGCTTCTCTTCTTGCACCAAACTTACATTATTAACAGTTTTGTTTGGAGATTTTAAATCTGTAATAAACTTCCAAAATTGCTTAGAATCTGAAGTATTATTTATTTTATTCCAATGATATTTGTTTTCTGCATTTTTAATTATACTTTTACATTTGTTCCTCCATTCCTTAAAGATATTCCAGTCTTCTACCTTTTTAGTTTTTCTAGCCACTTTCCATGTTCTATCTCTTATCCTTAAGTATTTTTTTTGTATTATCAGTAATCCATGGATCTTCCTTACTTCTTTTATTTTTCCTTACTAACTGAGCATGGTACTGAATTACGTTCAGTTACATGTCATTAAACTCCTGTATAGCCAATTCTATGTCTGGTATCAGATATATTCTCTCCCAATGAATTTGCTTCAAATGATTTATAAAGAATCATTAATTAAACCCCTTAAAGTCTCTACACCAATATGCACTTGGCTGCTGAAAAATAAAATGTTGTATCTCAATATTACAAATTATGGGGTTATGGACCCCCAAATTTAATGGTAATACATTCCAATTTTTTACTAAATCCTGAGACACAAAGAATAAATCCAAGACTGAACCTCAATCTCCATTTTTTGTGTGTCTAGTGGGTTTTTGAATAATTTGATTTAACCCCAAAATAGCAAAACTATTCTCCAATTGTTTTACCTCTGTTCTGAAACCAATCTGCATTAAAATCACCTGTCAGAATCATATGTTTGTCTTTTATCTTTTCTAAGATTAATTCTGCTAGTATATCAAATGATTTATTTTTAGTTTTGGGGGTGAATAGAAGACTCCTACCACTAACTTCATTGTAAGTAATTCAACTATAAGACAGTCAATTTCCTCCTTATTTATACTTCATAATATTTCGTAAGGACCAAGGGCATTTTTAATAAACATCACCCCTCCTCCCCTCTTACCCCATCTGTCCGCTCTAAGGTATATCCAGAGAGTTGAATTTCCTCCCGTGTTACACCAAGATGCAGCCATGTTTCTGAGACTGCTAACAAATCATACTCAATTCTAGCTACCCATGCTCTATATTCATCCATCTTGTGCACTATACTTCTGACTTTTTCTTGAACTATAGAAAGCTGTTTAACTCTTTTACAGTCAGGACCTGGATTTAATTCAATATCTCTACTTTGTGTCAGTAGTATTATGCACAACATGTTGGTGCCCCCCGAAACATTTAATTTGTAAAAGGTATGTTTAACACAGAGTAACCTCTCTTCATTACAATCGCGGAAACAGCATTTAAGAGCTAACTTGGAAGGAGTTGTGATTACGGGAGATGCAGCACATAATTTCAGTGAAGGTAACATTAGACAAGCATTTCTAATACTCGAGAGGCTGCTTATTAAAGAAATAAATATTAGTTATAACATTATCTCTTTAGAGACTTAGTCTGATAGAAGTCAAGAACCCAGAGGCTTGCATGTAAATACAGCACCCTCATGTGGTCTTGACAATTTCAAGCAAAGAGAAGCATGGTTGAAAATATCAGAAGCAGCATCTTTAGCCTACACTAGACTTATTATTGCAGAAGATTCAGAAGATTATATGGATCTAGAGAAGGAGCTTAAAATAGCGGAGGAGGAAGTGACTAAATACAGAACACACTCAGAGTTTAGCCAGATTGCTAAATTGCTTAAAAACAAAATACTGAAGGACGAAAAGGAGATTATCAACCGAAAGCAAATCAAACTATTAAGAGATAGCAGAGATTATGAACTGGGAACTGCATACATTTTTTCAAAGAATTCAGAAAACAGACCTAGGAGTAGAGAGAGGTCTAGAAACAGGAGCAACAATAAAAATGGCTCTAATTCTAAAAAGAGAGACGCATCTGAACAACCCACCAGCAAAGCTGCAAAATCTGTTACCATTGATCTGACTAAAAATACAAGAGAGAAGGCCTTTTTCAGGAAATGCAATAGATCCACTGGATCAGTGTACACAAAACGAAAAACATGTACTAGAAGGGGGAAGCGAGGGGGGAGATCCAGGGAATAAAAAGAGGTCTTTGAGCGCTCCAAAGAATCAAAAATACAAATAGTGAATTTAAATAGATTTGAACTTAGTCCTCCACAAATTTCTTTATTATGAAAAGGACTTCATTTTGTACCAACCCCCACCATCGAATTTTTTTCAATTGTTGTGGATATATTTAAATTATTCTGCAAAATTAGACTTAAATACTTCTTTCAAATAAGGAGCCAAATAACATAAGCAGAGAGATGGGTTTCATAGAAGCTACAATGGACTTGGAGGCTACCATGGAAGAAGATTTGGATTTTTTACCAGCAGCAGCAGAATATTTAAGAAGCACAGGAGAAAATGAGAGATTGTCTGACATGACTTCACTGCTTGATGATGAGAGTATTAACACATCAGAAATGCCAGTGTTTAAAGATCTTGGGCCCGATTCTAGTACAGTTACACCTGGCATAACAGCACTTGCACCAAGTAGAATGGCATATGTAGCAACTTACACCAGCAGTTGCGACATGCACGATTCTACATAGTGGCCTGCAACATGGCATAGGCCATTTGCGCCAAACAGCTGTTACGCCCGCAGTTGTGCCAGAAGCCCCCTGTGACATGGCGCTAGGGGGTTTATGGCAGCAGTTGCACCCCATTCAAGAAGGACAGCAACGAAGTTCCCAATGTTGGGATTCTACAAAAATCCCTGGAGGAGAACCACCAAAATAAGTTATACCAGCTTTTAGCTGGTATAACTTACAGATGCCCCTCAGGAGTCCTGTAGACCTGTCAACAGTCCAGCAGTCATTGCACTGTTTCCCTCCCCCCATGCCCAGCATACCACTGTGGGTGCCCTGCAGGACTGCCCACCCCCTGCCCCTGAATCCTACATTAATTGCCCTGCAGGGCTGGTCATACCAACTACCCCAATTCCTACATTAATTGCTCCACACGGCTGGCCACACCAACTGCCCTTGATTCTTACATTAATTGTCCCCCAGGGCTGGCCACACCAACTGCCCCCCAAATCCATCCCAGATATGCCCCACAGGGTGGCACAGCCAACCCCCATGCCCTGACCCCAAGTCACCAGCTGCAAATGTGGCATATACCCAGCAAAGCCCTGGTAGACTAGTGTCCCCCCACCAAGCCATGCCAGTCCACCCAGCTTCCCCAACCCATCCCAGCTGGCAACTGGCACAGCCCACCTCAGAAATTAATGGCTGTGGATGTGAGAGGTGGGCTGTGCCAGTCACTGGCTGGGGACAGGTGGGGGGGTGCTGGGTGGACTGGCACAGCTGGTTGGGGGAGCCACTAGACTACAAGGGCTTCACTGGGTACATGCTGCATTTGCGGCTGGATACTTGGGGTCAGGGCATGGGTGGGGGGTTGACTGCAGCACCTTGTGGGGCACTTTGCAAAAGGGAATTTGGGGAATTGGGGTGTTGGCAGCCCGGTGGGGCTCCATCTGAACACTTCAGGGAATGGGGGTGTGGGCAGCCCTGTGGGGCTCTATCTGACCACTTCAAGGATGTTGGGGTGTAGGCAGCACTTCTAGAATTGGGCGCCTTGACTTTAAATGTATGAGAGACATGGGGTCCAGTTCTAGAAGGGTGGCACAAGTCACCACCAAACACAACTCGCACCACCCAAAACTGTGACACTGACCCTGTACCCTAGTCTAGAAGGGGCAGGGTCATCAGAGCTAAGCCCTGCAACTTGTAACATGCGGCCAGGTATGCTGAACTACAGGCGCACCTGCCAAACATGTTGCAAGCTGCAACGAAGGTCGTAAGTGCCCCCTCCATGCCCAGCAAGCCACAGGTTCCCCGCAGGGCTGCCTACACCCCCAGCCCCCCGAAGTGGTCAGATAGAGCCCCGGAGGGCTGCCCACATCCCCACCCCTGAAGAGTTCAGATGGAGCCCCGCAGGCTACCCACACCCCCATCCCCCAAATCCCCCTTTAAAAGTGCCCCATGGGGTGGTGCAGTCAACCCCCACCTGTGCCCCGCCGAGTCACCAGCTGCAATGCAGCATATACCCAACAAAGCCCTGGTAGTCTAGTAGCCCTCCCCCCCACCCAGCTATGCCAGTCACCCAGCACCTCCCACCCATCTCCAGCCATCAACTGGTACAGCCCACCTCTCACCTCTATGGCCAGTCACCGACTGAGTACTATTGGAGTGCTACTGTAAAGACGTGCTAAGAAATTAACTTCTGAGCATGTCTTTACAGTAAGCGCCCTTACAGAACTCAGTCGATGGCTGGCAATGGAGGTAAGAGGTGGACTGTGCCAGTCGCTGGCTGGGGATGGGTGCGGGGTGCTGGGTAGACTGGCATGGCTGGGTGAGATGCCACTAGACCACCAGGGCTTCACTGGGTATATGCCACATTTGCAGCTGGTGACAAGGGGTTGGAGCACTGGTGGGGAGTTGACTGCGCCACCCTGTGGGGCATATCTAGGATGGATTCAGGGGGGGCAGTTGGTTTGGCCAGCCCTGCAGGGTAATTAATGTAGAAATTGGGGCAGTTGGTGTAGTCAGCCCTGCGGGGCAATTAATATAGGAATCGGGGACAGTTGGTGTGGATAGCTCTGCAGGGAAATTAATGTAGGATTCGAGGGGCAGGGGGGTGGGCAGCCCTGTGGGGCACCCACAGAGGTATGCTGGGCATGGGGGCAGGGAAACAGTGCAATGACTGCTGGACTGCTGATGGGTCTACAGGACCCTGGGGGGTGTCTGTAAGTTATACCAGCTAAAAGCTGGTGTGACTTACATTGCCGGGTTCTCCTCTAGGGGTTCTTGTAGAATCCGGACATTGGGGACTTTGTTTCTGCCCTTCTGGAATGGGATGCAACTGCTGCCATAAGCCCCCTAGTGCCATGTCGCAGAGGTTTTCTGGCACAACTGCTGGCACAAAAGCTGTTTGGCGCAAGTGACACTTTGTAGAATCCCACATGTCTCTACATAAGTTGCTACATGTGCCATTCTATTAGGTGCAAGTGCTGTTACACCAGGCATAACTGTACTAGAATCGGGCCTACACTATTTAAATGTCAATCTCACTTTTGCCCCATGGTCTTTAACAATAATGTGACTGTGTTTGAAAACACAGTTTTACACAAGGTAAGAGAACTTATATTAAAAACCAAAAATAAACTCCGGCCTGGTGGCGCTGAGGGCTGAGGTGCTTATGCCTTACCTCGTGCTATGCTGATGACCCGTGTTTGGGAACGAGCATGGGCTGTCAGGGGTCGGCAGGGGAGGAGAAGAATTGAGCATCTGATGGACTGTTCTTCTCTGGGGAGGAAGGGGTTCCTGGTAGTCAGCGCTTGTTTGCCCCCTTACGGAGGCTGGAGGACAGGGCACCACACCATAAGCTGGGAGGAGTCAGGCCAGACACCTGGAGGAAGTGCATGCAGAAGCATGCACACTCCTCTCCATTGGCAACATTGCATGGTCCCGACTCCTCGGGGAAAAAGCAGGAGGAGAAAAGACACTGCCATGCAGGATAGCAGAGGGTATCTTGCAGGCTCCACCCCCTGCTAGCCACGGAGCTGGCCAACTAAATCCGTATTTCAGTGGGGGAGTTGGGACCCCCGCCACCCCCCTAAGGGGGCAAGCCCTGCGGTCGGGTCAGCGCCAGCTGGTAGATGCCGGGGGACAGGGCTGGGGATGCCTTCCTGAGATAGCCGGCAGTGAAGGAGAGAGACACAATAAGTAAAAAAAAAATAATAAACAACAACATAAGAATTTGAGTGCCTCAGCGGTAATAGCATCGAATGATCTTGACACCAAGAGGGATATAATAATTAATAAAGCTGACAAAGGGGTAATATTGTACTAATGGACACCTTAAAGTGTAAAAATATGGTTGAGAGATTAATATTTGATGTGAATAACTATAAAAAAACTGAAAAGTAGCCCCTCACATCAGTTCAGAAAGGAACTTTATGTGCTTTTGGATAAAGCAGTGCATGAGGGATCCATAACACATAGTGAATTAGATATTTGTATTGTCAATATTCAGTAGTTCCCACTCTATACTGCCTCTCTAAGATACATAAAGACTTACAGCCCCACCCCCCCAGGTAGGCCTATCGTTTCTGATGGTGGATCATTGACTGAAAATGTACGCAGTTTTGTTTATTTATTCCTGCAGCACAGTATGTTAAAACAGCAATCCTATCTAAGAGATTCTGAGGATACCATCAGAAAATTTCAGGAGATTGTATGGGAGTCAGACTATTTATGGCTCACTGTGGATGTAGAGGCTTTATCTACCTTCATCAGACATCAGGATGGCATCAGAGCAGCTAGTTTTATTTAGAAAAAGATCATCTAGAAACTCATGCACCTGTGGACTTTCTAATTGAGGCCTTGAGTTTTGTACTTCGTCATGGATACTTTGAATTTGATAATGATTACTACATACAGGAATGTAGTACAGCCATTGGGGCCTCAATGACCCCTACTTATGTAAACCTATTTATGGGCATGTGGGGCTTTGTGCACTTGTACAATTTAAAATAAAATCCTTTCTTTAATAACATAATAAAGTGGGGACATTTCATTGACGACTGCCTGGGTGTCTGGAAAGGCAGTATTGAGAGTGCAGAAGAATTCATTGTCTGGTTAAATAATAACAGCCTTAACCTAAGATTCACTTCCAATATTCAGCAGGGACAAATAGATTTTCTAGATATAACATTTGTCAGTAATAGTATCACAAAGAAAATAAATACAAAAAGCTTTATCAAAGCCACATCTACAAACTCTTTACTTAGGAACACTAGTTTCCACCCAAGAAAGTTAAAGGATTCTATTCCTTAGAGTCAGTTGATTAGACTGAGAAGGAATTGAACTGAGGACTGTGATTTTTTGCACAGGCAGGAGAACTTATGGAAAGATTTAAAGCAAGGGGGATATCATGAGCAAGTTCTGACTAATGCTTTAAGCAAGGTAACTAACAAAACTCAAAAACAGCTGCTAGATGTTGGAGCGACTAAAAAGAAAGAAGAAAATGGCAAGTTGACACGCTCTTTAGAGTATAATGGAATAGCAGGTCAGGTGGGAAATGTTATCTGGAATTATTGGGACATTTTATTAAGTGATGTTAGTCTAAAAGAAATAGTGTCTGACACTCCAAGAATAATTTTTTAGAAAAACAGCCAATCTGAAAGACAGATTAGTAAGAAGTCATTTTCACCAAAAAGAGCAGGAGCCAAAAACATCACTACCCATCAGGCCAAAAGGTGTGCAGAAATGCATGAGTTATAATGTCTGTAAATATATGAATGTTGGGGATGAGATTGTTTTACCTAATAACACCAGAACTGTGATTAGATATTTTGGGCCAGATATTCAAAACATTGCTCTGGGGCTAAATTAGCACTGCTCGGCGGATAAAGTTAGCCCGGAGCACAAAGCAAGCTATATTCCAAAGGAATAGCCCAGGGCAAACAGCCTCTGAATATAGCATGGAAATGCTGCCAGGCAAACTGGGCTGGGGAGTGCAGGGCAAACGTAGCCCTGGAATAAGATAGCTTTGAATATAGCAACCAGGAAGTGCAGATCACGAAAGCAACAGAGTGCACAGTGATGTGAAGGTAGGTAGAGGCAACCTATGTGGCCAATGTGTATTCCAGCAAATGCATGGACCCAGTACAGTTGCAGGGAGCAGCTTATGGTAAAGTACACTGTGCGAAACAGTATAATATTCCCTGAACCATTTGCTCGAAGTTAACGAGTTTGTGCGGGATTAACATGGAGCTAGGCTGTTTGCCCAGTGCTAAATTTTGCCATATTCAAAAGTGACATGCAAGTGAGCCTACTTAAGTAATCTCTGGCAAACAGCCACATTAACATCCCATCATATGTTAGGGTTATGCAAGCCACTCAAAAGCCATGCAAACACCACGCAAAGCAACAATGTTGCACAAAGCTGTTTGTCCAGGGTTAGGTCCAGCTTTTCCTGGGCGGTAATATGTACCACGCTATGGGTTGTGCTAAGTTGTGCTAAACACCTTAGTGTGGCGCTAGTCACTGAATATCTAATAACACCTGTATTCATGTTCACTTTGCCCTTTGAATATAATTATGATTTACTCAGCGCTAATGCAGTTTGCGTGCACTATTTGGCCTTTTGAATATGGCAGACCCGTGCTAATCCCAAGATAAACCCATGCAAACGGTTTGCGCACAGTGCAAAGCTTTGAATATCTGGGCCTTTATCTCTTGTATCACCACTTTTGTGGTGTATATGTTGTGGTGTAGCTGTTAGCTATACAACATTGGTAAAACCATCAGAACTCTAAAAGAATACATCCAAGAACATTCTAAAGCTATTTTAAGTAGAAAATTGGATAAACCTGTTAGCAGGCACTTTGCAGAATCACACAACTCTGATCCGAAAAGTTTTAGGTTTGTGGGTCTAGAATGTATTAAGACTTATACAAGAGGTGGTGATAGGCAGAATCTGCTGTTGTGTAAAGAAAGTTATTGGATTTTTAGGGCTGAAACTGTAAGGCCTAAAGGCCTAAATGAAAGAAGGGATCTTAAGCCATTTCTAAACCAGAAAAGATAATTTCCAGTCAGTTGACTGGCATGACCATCAAACTAACCTGTATACCACTTTTTATCTTTCTTCTTATTTTCTTTCTTACTCTTTTTCTTTTTCTTAATTTTAAGTTTTCCTTTTCTTTTCTTTCTTCTTTTATGTTTATATTTTTTTCGTTTTCTCTTCTTCACTGGTACTTATTCTTTTTTAATTCTTTTGTATTTGATTTCAGTCTTCTTCCCTTTTCATCCCTTCTCCCTCCCCCCCCCCATTATATTTTATTCACAGTAATACAGGTTAGAAAAATAAAGGAATCACATTTCTAAAACTGAGTTACTAACTATGATATTTTGTGTCTTCTTTCTTTAGAGTGTTTTTTGAATTGCCATACATTTCCAGTACACTGAGTCCAGGAATTATTCCCATTGAATGCAGAATCCAGACTGGGATTATGTTCCTTCAGTTTAGACCTCTACTCTATTTATTTTCTTTTTATCTTAATGTAAATGTTTGATTTAATTTTGGGAATCAATAATTCTCCTATGCAAACTTAATGTGCTTACCAATAAGTTTTCTTAAAGAACAGCATGTATACTAATCTAAATGACTACATGGTGCATCCCTTTTAGGAGATCCCTGTAATGATATATGTTAAAACGTAACCTTTGAAGTGTACTAAAGTATGTTCAAGTAACTATGGTTATGCACCCCCTTTCTTCTTTTCCCTTCTTCCCCTCTAAAAACTCCCCTCCCCTATTCCAACTGCTACAACTGGTTTCTTTTACATTGTTTTCTATATGTAACTAAACTAAATATTTTAAGGCATGACATGTTTCCTTTGAATTAGTTTTTCTATATTTGTTCTTTAAATATCATTGTCATTTAATCAATTAATGTGTAGCTATGATGTCATTGTTTTCTTATATAAATTGCACTTTGAATCCTGTATGGTGTATGCACCCTTGAAGGCTTGTAGCCGAGGTGCTAGGGGCTCACACTGGTAGAACATTAAATACAACTAATTTGTAGTTAAATCTTGTGGTGTTGTGGTTAATTTTGGACGCATTTACCTTTGGAACTTTACCCGTACTAAACAGCTACTTTCTGTGCTCCCCACTTATATGTGTAGTGTTCTCCCAATGGTTCCCTATTGCAACTATACACTTGATTAAGATTCCACTGACATATATTGTTACATCCTTTCCTTTCTTTGTTTTTTCAGTGCATACCTCTACTGAAGATTTAAATTGTCACCTTCTTTAAATGGTGTTTAATGAATGTGCTTAATTATATCTATCTGTGTCTTGGTCTGTCTGTCTAGCGAGCTAGCTGTCTAATACATAATCATAGCTTTTTCCATGTTTCAAAACACAACACTAAATAGTATTACTGTGTCCCAAAAAACATATATTGTAGATTTCATAACACACTTTAACATATTTATAAACATCAAACTGTTCTGAGTCCTTGGGCCAGACATTCAAAGCTTTGCGCCAGGCAAAAAACGTTTGCGTGGGTTTAGCGTGGGATTAGTGCAGGTCTGCTTTATTCAAAAGGCCAAATAATGTGGGCAAACTGCATTAGCACCAGGCAAACCAAAATTATATGCAAGGGGCAAAGTGAACATGAATACAGGCACAATGAGATATCCATCAACTAGCATTACGCTAAGGTGTTTAGTGTGACTTAGCATGACCCATAGTGTGGTACAAATTACTGCACAGGAAAAGCTGGTCTTAACCCTGGGCAAACAGCTTTAAGCAACATGGTTGCTTTACGCAGTGTTAGCACGGCATTAGCGTGGCTTGCGCAACCCTAACATATGAGTATGACACTTAGAAGCTGCCAGACATGGAGGACACATACTGCTCACTGTTGGCACCACCATGATGCCAACAGCTGCCACAGGTCCCAGCCATGCACAGGCATCACTAGGGACATCATGGTAGTGTGGTCATACAACACACACCTGCAGACCATACAGCTGTGGTGCCCAACACATGCCAGCACAGACAGGCAGCACTGTGGGCATGGTAGTCATTGAGGGGAGGGTGTAAGAGTGGCAAGACCTCACCACAGCCCAGGTGTGGCCACCGGACTGGGACGCAGCATGCAGCGCACATGGGCCTGTAGTGGGAATACCCAACTGCCTTTGTACCTGTCGGATAATACGTGCCCCCCCAGCCACATGCAGCATAACTGTACAGATGCCACAGCACACACAGCCGGCCATGTATATGTCACTGTGTGCATCCCATGCAGCAGGTGCAGCATCAGTGGATCACACGACAGCATAACAGTAATGTTCACTGTCAGGAAACACCTGCAAGTTGGGCCTATCGCTTTGTACAGTGCAGTCAGCATCACTGCCCTACACACCATAGGCAGTGCTGTGACCCACAGACTACTGGCCACCTTGCCACTTTAGTGTCTGCTGTGCACTGTAGCATGCCCTATGGTGTTACAGTTGCATAAAGCACCACCACCACCTGTGCCTATGCTGTGTTGTCCCCTGGGGTACAATATGCTATGCTGTACTGTGTACATGTAGCCTGCAGCTATCATCATGCACTGCCAGACAGACCTACAGGTGGAGGTGTGGTCGGACCTGTCCAGCCCCTGTACTTCCAGACTGACCTACAGGTGGCTCTGTGGGACCCTGCAGTAACGCTTGGCAAACTGCATACAAATCAGGGCATAATGAGATGCCAATCTGGATGTTTGCCCAGAGACTACCTGAGTAGGCTCATTTGAATATCACTTTTGAATATGGCAATGTTTAGCGCCTGGCAAATGTGTTTGCACTGGGCAAACAGTTTAGCTCTGTGCTAATGCTGTGCAAATGTGTTAGCTCCACGCAAATGGTTCGGGGAATATTATACTGCTTTGCACACTGTACCTTCCCATAGGCTGCTCCCTGCATCTGTACTGGTTCCACACATTTGTTGGAACACACATTGGCCACATAAGTCACCTCTAGCTACCTTCACATCGCTGTGCACTGTGTTGCTGTTGTGGTCTGCACTTCCTGTTCACTATATTCAGAGCTGTCTTATTCCAGGGCTAAGTTTGCCCTGCACTCTCAGCCCAGTTTCCCCATCCTCATTCCCATACTATATTCAGAAGCTGTTTGCCCCAGGCTATTCCTTCTGAATATAGCTTGCTTTGTGCTCCAGGCTAAGTTTGCCCACTGGGCAGTGCTAATTTAGCCCAGGGGCAAAGCTTTGAATATCTGGCCCCATAAGTCCAGTTTTGTATGATACTTCGGGCCAGATATTCAAAACTTTGCTCCGGGGCTAAATTAGCACTGCCTTGCAGGCAAAGTTATCCCGGAGCACAAAGCAAGCTATATTCAAAAGGAATAACCCAGGGTAAACAGCCTTTGAATATAACATGGGAATGAGGCCGGGCAAACTGAGCTAGGAGTGCAGGGCAAATGTAGCTTCTTATTGACTTCTCTACCTTGAAGTTTACCTCGTTACTGTATATAGCACACCTGCTTACATAAGCAGGCCTGAGGGTGGACCCTGAAAAAGTGAGGGCCATAACAGAAATGCCATAGCCAAATGATGAGATGGGAGTACAGAGGTTTACTGGAAAGGTGAACTATCTAGCAAAGTCCTGTCAGCATTTGTCAGAAAAGTATGAAATATTGAGACAGCTGACTCACAAGAACACCATGTGGGAATGGATGGATATACATGAGGATGCTTTTAAGCAAATAAAAGAGTTGATAGGAAAAGCTCCACTGTTAAAATACTATGCACCAGAAAAAAAAAAAGTCTGATTTTGCAATGTGATGCATCAGAGTCAGGCTGCAGGCAGCATTGATCCAGGAGGGGTCAGTCTGTTGCTTGTGCAAGTAGAGCATTAACTTAAATGGAGAGAGGATAAGCACAAGTGGGAAAAAACACTTTTGGCAGTCTTTTTTTGGCATGGGGAAGTTCCACCAGTATTTTTATGTCAGAAAAGTGGAGTGCAATCTGACCATAAATCGCTGGCGAGAAAAAAAATAGCCAGTCAAATGATTGCCTCTCAAAAAAAAAAAAAACAGCCATTGGCAATCAATCGGTTGTCACTTTCAATAGCAGTTGGGCCAGATGTAGAGCCTCAGTGTCAGTGTGCACTTCCAACAGCAACATGTGAGGCAGGCACAACAGGGAAGAATATCGGACATAGGCAGCACTGCCATTGAAGAGGCCCACCCAAATCTCTAAAAGAAACAAAGTTTAGAGGGCACAATCGGAGTAGAAAATTAAGAAAATATCACATTAGACTGGCATATCACCTCATTCATTTATTATAACCCAAAAAGACATACAGCAGTGGCACTTGTAGCAACACTTAGAGGACTCCTGCTAATCCCCAGCAGCTTCAAGCCACCCTGGGTCTTCCTCAGAGGGTCAAATACATACCTTGGCTGGCTTCTGGCTACACTACTCTATCCTACTTCTCCCGTCCCCCCCCCCCCACACACACACACAAAAGTTCAACCAACCTACACATAGGGACCAGGACCACCAGGAGAAAAAAAACAATACAAAATTCAAAAGGTTGCCAAAGATTCCCAGTCTTCAGTTCAGAACTTGTGTGAGTGTGTGGGGGCTGTGCCCCCTGGCTATGCCACTTCCTTTTTCCTTGATTTTAGGAGTCCTGAATGTGAGGTAAAAAGAGATGGACTGTTTATAATTTTAAGGAGTGTGTGTCAAAGCCCAAGTACCATTAGTTGGTTAGGCACAGTTTACTGTATAACACACCTGTTACAGTGGAGTGTGTATTATATCTCTGGTTTATGTTTGCACAGCTACAATGCTTACTTCATGTACCATTTTGGTCCTTTCTGCCAATCCCTAGATAGCAGTTTGATTGCTTTTTACAACCTTGTGTGTGTTTTTTCTGTACAAGTCCCATCTGCAGCCAAACAGAGGCAAGGTTGTGTGTGTGTGTGTGTGTATGTGCATATGTGTGCGTGTGTGTGTGTGTGTGTGTGTGTTTTTCTGTACAAGTCCTGGTTGGATACAAACAATGGTAATGTTGTCTGCTGATTGGAGGGCCTACCACTCTTGCTGCTTAGTACAGTGCTATGAATTGGCTACACTCATGCTAACGGCAAGTCACCACCAGCCTCACATAATTAACATCTTCAGGGTTACGTTACAATAACATTCAATTAATTTAGTTGCACACAAAGTGCAGCAATCCTAAACTGATGTACTTGATTTGCTTGAACATAAATCGATGCTGGCAAATACGAGCATATGCTATATTTACATGTGCCTGCATCAATTTACATTCAGTGAATCAATGAAATAGTAATTGGTCTCTGAAATTAAATTTGATTCAAAATGAATGTAATAATTTTTTTTTTGTTTACCAGGTACGCTGTCTGGGACACTGTCCCTTTTACAGGAGAGACCTGGAACATAGCTGCAAAGCATAAAATAATCTGAAATTCTTTAAATACAATCAACAAGTAATATTCAGACAGATGGTTAAATGTTTACATTGACAAAGACACATAAAGCACTTACAGTCAGCATTCAAAAGCAGGTATTTATAATTTTTTGCATGAAATTAACTTGGAATTTGACTAATCTGATGCTAATGGGTAGGGAGTTTCACACCATGGTGGCTCTAATCCAAAATTTTGGCCAATGGACCAACGGATGCCTTGACATTGGGTACCTGGAGCAGATCTGTAGCTGAGGAGCAGATTAAGACACTAGAATAGATTTAAGGTAGTTGGCAGAACTATGCTGCAAAACCTTGTGAACTAGTGAGAGTATTGTAAGGTCAATTTGGAATCAAGTGGGAGCCAGTTCATCTTAGAAAACATGTGGCAGTGGTAGGTTCTATGACCTTCACCAAGGCAAAACTACAAATTCAATTGAAGCACACACTTTTCTTTTTCTTTTTCAGTTTATACTGTAGCTACAGTAGGTTAAAATTCACAAATTAGGGAGTCACAGTTCAACAGAAGCATTAGGTTTTGCTGGTCAATAGCAGTCCTATCCTCTAAAGATATACAGTGTCCAATTATGTGCAGCATACCAAGCTGCAGGGAAGCATTCTTATACAGTAGTAACATTCAGGTGCCCAGGAACCATCTAGGGTGTGCAAGGAGATGGTGGTAGTCTTTTTTGGCATTCAGCAAGAGCTGGTTGTCATGGAACCAGCTTTGGATACTGTTGAAATCCAATTGGAGCTTGGTCTCAACATCCAAAGGTGCAGTACCAGAGGCAAATAAGACAGTGTCATCTGCATACATGTGAATATTTGCAGTTGAGCAGGCATTTGGAAGGTCATTAAGAAGGATCGAGAAAAGTTTTGGACCGAGTACAGAACCTTGAGGGACACCAGTGTTTATGGAAAGGGAGTGGGGATGGAGTTGCCAATCCTGACTAATTGAGACCAACAAATTAGGTAGGAGTGGAACCAGCAGGTGGCTGAGTCAGAGAGACCACTTGCATTAAGTCTATGCAGAGGAGAAGGGGGTGGACAACAGTGTTGAAGGCCTAGACTAGGTTGGCAAAGATGGCAGAGGGGATGCCTCCCTGATCCATGCTAGAGAGAATGGAGTCAGTGAGCCAGAGTATGGAGGTGGTGGTGGAGTGGGCCTTGTGGAAACCAGACTGAAAGGGGGGTGAAAAAGGAGGAAGAGTCAAGAAAAGAAGAAAACTGGGCCAGAGTCAAATGCTCTTAAGGTTTAGCAAGGACTGGAAGTAGTGATATCAGGCAGAAGTTGTCAGGGTTAAAGGAGTCATTGCTCTTACAAAAAGGGACAACAGTAACAAGCTTTCAGTCTTGAGGGACTGTGGCTAATGAGTAGGAGAGGTTCAGGAGAATGGAGAACAGGAGGGCTAGAGCATAGGCCAATTGATGCAGAAGCTTGGGGTCAAAACCATCTGGGCTTTTACCTTTGAGGGGGTAAGGTGCTATGAGAGCTTGTAGGGTGTGAGCAGGGGAGACTGGTTGGAAGGAGAAGCAGGAGGAGGGGAAGATAGAAGTAGATGGAGCAGGGGAAGGAGAGGTAGGAGGGGGAAGGGAGGCAACAAGATTAGTAGCAGAGATGGTGAAGAAATTATTGAATTCAGCAGCAATGGCTAAAACTATGCAGAAGTTCCAACTCAGTGTTACCAGTTGGGGACAGACAGAAGACATTTGTCTGACTGTTTACCCCTGTCTTGGTGCAGAACAACACCATTTTAGTCTTAGCTTTGCTCAACAGAAATCTGTTAGTTAGTAACCAGCTCTGCAATTGCTTAAAGTCTCTAACCAGATTAGAGTTGATTTCATCAACACTAGTAGACATGTTAAAGATTACAGCATCAACAGTGTATAATAACATTTTGAACAGCTTTCAAATGGATGGAATTGTGTTATTAAAAAGGGAGAATAAGAATCGACCTAGCATGTGTCCTTGTGCAACTCCATATTTAACTTCTTGTGATGTGGCTACAGTTACTTGGTATTTGACTAGCTGTGAACAATTTACCAGGTAATCCCTCATCCACAGAATGTGCAGATGATCAGTGATTACATAGCTGCTGTAATAAGTTGAATGTACATTTCTTATAACTTCCAATCAATTGCAGCAATCATGTAAACAGTACCATAGCTATTGACCCAAAAGTGATTCTGCAGCCCTGGTTACAACATTCTGTGATTTTTCATAAATGTCTTGCAACTACCATATAGATATACTAATTGGAAAATCAATGTAATAGCTGTAAGGGTCAGATGACGGCCTGGGGAGGTGAGCAGAGGGTATGTGCTAGCCTCTGTTGTTGGACTGGGAAGGGGGTATGGTGTGTTCTTGGCTGGGGGGGATGGTGCAAATGGACACCAGAGATATGAGGAATGAGAATTAGGAGTGTGTGTGGGGGGAGGGAACCCACTGGATACAAGGAATGGGATATAGAAACAGAAAGAGAGTGCCATCAGACAAAAGGGATATTTGCTAAGGGAGTGGGGGCCATGTTGTGTGTGTTAAAACATGCATTTTGGAAGCATTAACTAGTACTGCACAGACAGCCTGCTATTGCTTTAAAAAAGCTTCTGATCTGCCTGTTCACTATGTAAGCATGACTCCTCCTCTCATTACCATGCACTCCTGGCATTCCGTACTGTTCACGTGTGAACAACTTTTGGCCTTACTGCCTGTGCTTTCCAAGATAGCACTTGCCCTGCTAACTACATTAGGAGCCTGCAAAGCACAGTCACGGCAGCTAAACCCCTAATAGTGTGGCCCTGCCTATTCAAATATGCTTTCTATGGTGTTTTAATTTGTAAACAAACATACAAATTGATACCCACTGCTGGAGAGGAAAAAGAAGTACCCCAATGGAATACAGGACGTTAACATTTCAAAACTGCTAATAATAGTATCCTTGACAAAAAAAATGTACTAAGATGTTTGGAGAAAAAGGTTCCTTACTGGCAGAAAAGAATGATTTGGTGAGTAATAACTGCAGTAAAATCCTCTGGGGTACCTTTCAAGTTTCCCTATTTTCAGAGAATCTCCATTATCTTGCCTCTTTTTAACCCCCTAAATAGCCCTAGTCTCTTTTGGTTACCAGGGCACTGGTGGGGGTGGGCACAACTCCTGGCAACCAGGGCATTTGTTCAAAGGGCACATATTGTAGCTATTTGGGCAACTCCACATCACATGGGGCAAAAACCATGGCATTGCAATTTTTCTTAATGGGGCATGTGCCATGGTGTGTCCTCGTGTAGATGCCACTGCCCCCCCAACCAATTCTTGTGGCACCATTGCAATTTACCCCAAATAGTGAGGCAGGTGATCAAATGGCTAGAGCACAGGCTTGGGAATGAGAAGTCACAGAAGGTCCAAGTTCAAATCTCACCAGAGACACTTACACCTCAAGCAGGTCACTTAGATTCTCAGTGCATCATTCCACCTGGCTGCACAATGGGTAAAATAAAGATCCCTCTAAAACATGAGTTGATACAGCTCAAGCTGGGCTATCTTGAACAGATAATTCTTTTAATGAATGTATTTTTTTTTCTGTATGAAACATTTTAGTGCTCATGAAAGGTGCTGGGTTGACAGCACTGGAACCTGAAGTCCTCTGCTTATTCACATGACAGTACAGCACGAGTGATCACAGTGTAAGCTTCCCCACAGTGCCCCACCAATGTGCCTCAACCTTGGCATTAAGGGACCACCACATACTGTAGGTGACAGGGTAGTTCAGACTCCATGCCAATTCAATCTTTGGCCTCTCACGTGAGACTGCTAACAAGGGTACAAATTTGTGCCACCTGTGTTGATAATTCTGTGATGTGGACAGCTGCCCATTGGAAACTGGATTGAGACCACTGCAACTCATTTCAAACAGGCCACTGAAATGCCCCTAGGTGAAAATGGCTTTTGGCCACCAATGACCTGTGCTGGATTTGAACAAGTGACCTAGATGTGAAAGGCTCTGTAACCCTCTACCAGTCCACTGAACCATCCAGTTCCTTTTATTTATTTTTAATAAGTGTATGTTTTTTTCTGTTCTTAAAGTTTTAGTACTTATAAAAGGAACAATAAATTGAAAATAAAAAATGCAGAATAAAAAAAAACTCTTCCTCTTGTCTATTAATTGGTCTAGTACTGTTTTTCTACGATCTTGTACCCAAGCGTGTAAATTAGAGGCCTGTGAAAATTTCCATGATTTCAGTGGTCCAAAATGGTAGCTCTTACTGACTTTTTTTTCTCTGCTCTATTTTTTCTGCACCTGGTTGTCCAGGCCATCTCTTGGAGGTGCCCGCATGACCAAAGCCTCTACTCCCCGCCTGAGACCTCCCTCCTTAGGGACCCCCACCGAGGACCTTCCAGCCTCCTGGATCACCCCCCAGAGAAGAGCCCACTCACCTACCTGGTGGCCTTTCTGTGATTAGAGAGTTGGTCCTGGATGGGAGCTAAGGGGAACTGGAGGAGAGATGGTTCAGTGCTGGGGATGTGGGCCTGGTTGCTGGAGCCCTTGTCACCTCCCTGGTCCACCGAGGGTTTTTCTGTGATGATTGCCCCCTGGACTGTGGACATGCAATGACGTCCATAGCACTGGCGTGCTGACATCTGCTGCCCTCCACCCCCTCATCTCGCAGCTTCATATGTTCCTGCTACTGTTCCTAGTTACAAAAAGGAGCCACCGAGGAGTGGTGCTAGGCTTGGATCCCTCCCCGGGAAGGGACAGCAGTCCCCTGGATGCTCAATCCCTTCCCTCCCCTGCCAAACCCTGGTGCCCCAGGTCCATTCCCAAACCTGGGTCACCGGTGTGGCTCGAGGGGTGGCGTCCAGCATCTCAATCTTCAGCATCACCAGACCAGCTCTTCCTGATTCGAAGGATAATGATTTTAAAGCTCTAGGCTCTGGTGTACTGCTGTAGCAAATATGTAACAATCTGCAACAATGTGACCATGTCAGTCCTAGAACAGCAGCACAGGACAGACAAGTGAACTGAAGATCCCAGGTCACTGTTAGGCTAATCGACCAGTTTGTACTCATCACACCCCCCCACACCATCCTAAGAACCATAAACGCATTATGGTGGGATTTCTTTTACCAAAATTAACCAGATTTGTAATATGGCATCAATCAGACACTCAAAATCAGCAGCAGCAATAGGCAGAACGGCATCACGGGACCCAAATCAGAGCTGGTATTAACCCAGGGTATATGCCATGCCCGCTGAGGTAGTACTGACACCAGCCAGACCCCCAGGTTAGCAGCACTGGGCACTGGTGGCGAGTGAGCGCAACAGCGGCAAGAGAGGCAGAGCAGGAGCCTGGCTAGCCATCTGAGCTCAGAAACGGGGAGGGGGGACCAGAACCTGCGGCGGACAGTGGCGAGAGGTAGTGGATTGCCAGGCAGACACAGTATGCAGAGTAGTTGCATGTGCTTGTCACTAACTGGAGGCATCATGATGGAGCAGTGGGTGGACGAGCAGTGGTCTGGGGCAGGAGCGAGCCGAGCTGGGCCGCCGGAGATGGAGACCAGAAGTAGTCGGGCAAAGGAAGGGACCCCACGGCAGAGCCAGCAGCAGCACGCACAGCCCAGGTGGGACACGGGAGCGCCGGACCAGTCAGCGGGAGACAGCAGGAAGTGAGCGCCCCCGATATGCAAATTGTGACCCAATTCTTCCTTGTGGCCATTGAGAACTGCACCGGAGACCTCCAGCGGTGGGCATGAAGGCAATACCCACACAGAACTTGAAATGACCTGGACACTGATGTCGGCTGCAGTCAGCTATGCGGTTGCTGGTAGAACAGCAAGTGACCACATCAGTATGTAAATAATGTTGTGCACCGTTGTGTGAAAGTGCAGTAAAAGTTGTAAATCATTGCTGAGCCTCAGTGTTTTCTTTTCGATCTCGGACAGTGGTCAGTCTCCCAATGCCGCCACCGACCCCTCGGCCAATGTTACAAGTGCATTAAGCCACTCTGTCAGTGGCATCTACTGAGATTGATGCATGGTAGGGTGGCTGTTGGCCCTCGGCCCCAGCATTAGAAGCCACTTTCGTCATAGCTTAATGTTTACTTGGCTGGTTCCAAGAAGACTGGTGTTTGTTTTATTTATGTTGTCTTAGCCTTTATGTCTCACCAACCTCACTGTCATAATGTAGTTATAGGAAGACCACATCCAACATCAGTTTTACAGACTTTTTGTGCATAGTAAGTATAAAGTAAGTAAAAGTTTATTTATATTAGCTTTCTTCCTCAGAGACTCATGGCACTTTACAGATAGGTGTAGAAGCATGGAATAATAACAGATGTCCAGACAGTTGTAAGATGCATAAAAATGCAAATAAATACATTTGTCAATTTATTTCCAAATAATAAAAAAACTAAGAAAATAAAGTTCACAGAAAGGAAAAAAATGGTGTTAACTCCACACCCATCAAACACAGGAAATACTTCTTTCCTCAAGCTCCTGAAATAAAAGTATATTCCTTTCTCAGTGACAATAACACTTGTGTGAAAGCCTACACACAACCTCCTCTTCCTGTGGTCAGTCCAATACTGATCCACCTCTCTCTAACTGTCCCCCAGTGGAGAGTTTAAATACTACATTCTTCTGTGACCTCATAGTCATGTGACTACACAGTTAGTAAGCCTGGACTTGCTATATGACTGCTAACTCTCACACTGACTATGGATACAGAGAACAATACATCAGGATTAGATACTCAATATGCTATAACAATTACCATCTTAAAAGGCCAGATAACATATTTATAAACCTTAATTAGAGGAGGGGGAGTGGCTTGAAACTTAGTCCCTCCTCCTCCTCTATGACATCACTCTCCCCCAAGTCCTATAAAGACAGCCATTTTATGAGCTGCCAGCCCTATAATAGGACATTTCCAGAAAAACAGATATCTTCAGGTAAATCAGCAATTATTATTATCTGACATGTACAGAAAGGAAAAAGCACTGATTAATAATAGAAATAAAATCTGCAACCTTGGCAAGGAGAAACAGATGAGGGGTGCTCTCCCTCTCTGTTTTCTTGCAAGATTCCAGAAATTTATTTACTCAAAATACATTAACAACAATATAAAAATGAAATGCATTCATATGTTAGTTTATAGTACAGTATGCAGTAATTCCTTATAACTTTTATGCCTTGTAAATGATGCATAATGCCTGGTTCTGTAATTTATAAGGTTCTATTCATTTGTACTTCCTTCCCGACATCTGCAATTTCAGCTGACGGCTACAGCTGCATAATAGCCCTTCAGCTGTCTGTGGACATTATGGCAGTGATCACAGCTCCTTTCAGCATCTGTTTTCTCACTTCGGGGTTTTGATGTCTGTTCTTGGAGTCCTGACTCATTTTACTTCCACTACAGTCCCTTCGTTAAATATCCAAGAGGCGGATATCCACATAGCATTTCAGAGCTACAACAGGGAGTGTAGCAACACTCCCTAGCAACTGTACACAGTTGCTCTACTCAGGGCTTTTCCTCTACGGTGCACAGCCACTTCTATCTTTAATTGCAACAAGTGGTTGCAATTGTACAGCTCTGCAGCTCCTCCGTTGGGACCTTTCCTCCTGTGTGAACATGTGCAAGGTCCCCTGTGAGAGTACGAGTGTGTGAATGTGTGAATATGCATACAGCTCACCGCCGCTACAACACTGAACTCGCTGGATTTGTATTATAAAGCGCTAAGTACTTTTCTCTAAAAAAAATCTTCTTTTCATCTTCTATTTACCAAACAGAGGTATACAGAACATGCCTCAAGACAGAGAGCAGGGTTTGTATTAAGCTCTCTTCATACTAGACAATAAGGGCAAACTAAATAATTTTTAAAGCCCTACTGCATAAGCCCTCTTTACAATTTAGATGCATATTAAGGACAGAGGGGCTTAAAGAATAGAAAAGCAAGGTATGAAAGATTGCCAGGTTGGCCACCCTGACAAGAAATTCAGGACAGATAAGAAAATAGAAGCAGACAGGATAGAGTGAATTTAAAAAAGGGGGGGGGGTTGCATCTCCTACAATATTTCATTATTTTTGCCTTCATAACAGGTCTCCCTGTTACACACCTCCCACCACAAGAAGGCAACATAATGTTTTATATTTGTTGGCTGAGACCCTGCACCTTGGAAGGGTTGGAGCTTCCGCTCACCCTCTCCAGAAGTTCTCCTCAGGGACACTTAATAAACGGAACAGTATATTTAACACAAAAATGCTATTATACATTTCTAATAACTGTTCCTACTGTTCTTTTCCCTGAGGTTTAGTGCTTTTTCAGACACTCCACTCATTCATATTACATCAGACAAATCATTTCATATTGTAACACTTGATATGCTCTCAGCACCATATCTGGATAGAAAATCCACATTTTGATGTTTTGCACCAGACCTGTGTTTCTCAGTAAAATGATACGGTTGTAGTGACAGGTACCACCACATAATCCACATGTTCTTGTCCTTTATTTGGTTTAACTAACATAGTGGATTATGGTCCATCATCACCACAAAATCATTGCCCCAAAGATAATATTTAAAGGATTCTATGGCCCATTTCAGGGCCAAACAGTCCTTTTCTATGGTGGAATATTTCCCCTCATGCTCATGTAACTTTCTACTGATGTACAGTACTGGATGTTCCCCCTTCCCATCATGTTGCATCAACACAGCTCCCAAACCTGTATCAGAGGCGTCTGTCGGGATTTCAAAAAGTATTTTTGAAATCGGGGCTGGTTAGAACAGGGGCTGAACACAGAACTGCCTTAATGTTTCGAAATGCTTCTGTACATGCCGGGGTCCACTTAACTTTATTTGGATTCTTATTCTTTGTCAGTTCAATTAAAGGAGATGCCAAAGTGGCAAAGTCAGGAATGAATCACTGATAGTAATTGGCTAAACCCAAAAATGACTGAACCTGCATTTTAGTGACAGGAATGGGGCTGTTGGCTACTGGCTCCACCTCATCAATTTTGGGTTTCAAGGATCCCTCTCTAATGACAAATCCCAAATACTTGGTCTCAGTTTTTGCAATGACGCATTTAGCAGGATTTACTGTCAAACCTGCATCCTTAATGGTTTGGATAATTGCACTTAGATGCACCAAATGTTTGGGCCAATCAGGACTAAAATTTACCACATCATCCAGATAAGCAGAACTGTACTGGGTATGATGTCTTAAGATGTGGTCCATATAATGCTGGAAGTTGGCAGGTGCACCATGGAGTCCAAATGGCATCACTGTAAGTTGAAACAAACCTACTGGGGTAGGGAAGACTATTATTTCTTGCGCATTGGGGGCCAAGGGAATCTGCCAATATCCCTTGGTCCAGTCTAATGTGTTAATGTAGTGGACATTTCCAATCCTATCTAGTGGGTCATCTATCTTAGGCATAGGATACCCATCAAAGTCTGACACAGCATTCACTTTCTGAAAATCCAAGCATACCCTTATCCCGCCTTCCTTTTTATTAACCATTAACATCAGGGAAGACCATGCACTCATTGAAGGAACTATGACACCCAATTGTTCCATCTTTCTCACCTCATCAATCACCTCCTGCCTAATTTTTTCTGGTAATCTGTAGGCTTTTTTGATGTATGGGTTTCTGTTGGTTCACTTTAATGTCATGTATCACTCCTTTAGCTCGTCCTGGGGTGGCAGTTAAAGTATCCTTAAAATGATATAGCAACTGGTCTATTTTGTTTGGGTTTTAACTCTGGATTGAGAAAAATGCTTCCATCACTTATGGGATGGTCAAATCTCTCACAAGCAGAGTCTAGTTCAGTCTGTTCTAACTCCTGGTGTAAGCACATGGACCGGACTAGTGGTTTCTCCACCCATTTGTGTAAAAGGTTTGCGTGATACACCCTTTTTGTTGGTCGATGACCAGGCATTTTGATTTCAAAATTTACATTTCCTGTCTGCCTAATAACTTCATAGGGGCCCTGACAATGCATTAACAATTTGTTCTCAGTTGAGGGCAGCAATAATAAAACTTTTTCTCCAGACAAGAAACATTTACTTTTCAAACCAACATTATAAGTGTCCTTCTGACTCAATTGTTTCTGAGTCACATTCTGTTGTGTCATGGTAGCCATACTTCACCAGTCTTTCCCTTAATGCTGTCATATAATCCAGAGCAATGTATAACCAATACTCATACCTCTCTCCCAGTGCTCCTTTACCACATCTAATGGACCCCTGACATTTCTTCCATAAAGCAGTGAAAAAGGTGAAAACCCAATTGTTGCTTGGGGTACCTCATTGTAAGCGAAGAGGCAGTATGGGAGATATTTGTCCCAATCCCTTCCTTCTTCCTGAACGTACTATGTAACATCTTTTTTAATGTTTTGTTAAATCTTTCCACAAGACCATCTATTTGTGGGTGGTATGGAGACATTCGGAGAGCAGATATCCCTAGGAGATGATATAACTCCCTCAACATAACAGAGGTAAAATTTCTGCCTCTGTCTATGAGAATCTCCTGCTGTATTCCCATTCTGCTAAATATTTTAGCCAACTCTTCAGTTATATGGGGTGCAGTAACAGTGCGCATGGGAACAGCTTCAGGGTACTGTGTGGCATAATCACATACTACGAGTATGAACCAGTTACCCTTTGAACATTTGGTAAGAGGGTCCACAACATCCATTGCAATTCTTTTTAATGGTATTGTAACATATGGTATGGGCTGAAGGGGCACCTGATCTCTTTTTCCACCCTGGTCAACCAGTTGGCGTTCTGTACAATCACGGCAATACTCTGCCACATCTCGGTGTATACCTGGCCAACTGAAGCGTGAAAGTAACCTTTGTAAGGTTCAATCCCTCCCTTCATGGTCCACCATTAGGATATTGTGGGATGACTGCATCACCTTCTTTCTATAAATCATAGGTACCCTTAGCTATCCTACAGGTTCATTCAACACAGGGTCAACAGAAACTCTGTATAAGATACTACTTTTTAAAACAAAATGAGATTGTCCAGGGTGTTTCACTTGATGAACCTGTTAAAAAAAAAGGTTTTAAAGAAATATCTGCTTGTTGTTCTTTCATAATAGCTTGTAATGGTAATCCTAGCACAATGCCAGCAATGTTGTTCTTCTGTTGTTCCACCTACTAGCTCTGTTCTCTCTTCTTCTGTTTTCTAGACTTTCTGGGTTTCCTTGAGTCCTCAGCTCCCTCAAAGAAATCCTCTTCAAAGGAAAATACTGGCTCTAACTTTTGTTTTTTTAGCTTGAGCTTGGGTTACCACACTCACTGGTTCTAGGTAGTTCTGTTGTGCTTGCATCAGTGAGCTAAAATGGGGAAAATCTTGGCCAATAATCACTGGAACCAGCAACTGGGGTACCAGGTCAACAGTGGTGCTCATTATTACTGTCATTTCAACCACTGTTGTGTGATATTGATGTTTATAAAATGGGCTGAAAAAATTGAAGTCTCTGATTGGCTACTACATCATCTGAGCCGTGTCCTTATCAGATGATATAGTTGCCAGCCGGGACTACTGGTCACCAACATGCCCCATCATAACAGCAAATCACTGACCTCTGCCAAGCGCAAACAGAAACGCTGACTGAAGTGGCAGCGGGAAGCTGTCTTGATCCTCCACAGCTCTCCCACTGGTTTCTGCAAATGTCCAGCACCTTGGCATAAATCCTGCTGCGACCCCCCCCACCCAAACACACACACACCTCGTTTTTTTTCTACTAATTGCCGACATCCTGACCTGTGTTGTGTTCTTCTGTTTGCTTGCTCGCTGACGTAGTCCACCGCAGTCAAGCCACCGAATAGATTCCCATGTCATTCAAATCCCGCTCACAAACAGCAACTATCGCAGTAACAGCCTCAAGAAAAAAACAGATCCTATTTCACGCTGAAAGTTATATAAGCCTCCCTATAACTTTCAACAACTCCCCAACACTTATTTTACTTAATTTACTCTACTTCTTCCTCTCTGTTCGCAACTAGGAAGCAAGCACTGTCTGTACGGCGGCTGCAGAAGGACACGCTCGCTCCCACTGCAGCCAGCCGTTTACTTTGAATAAAAAAAAAATCACTTAAAAACAGAAATTTGAAACAAATGACTACATATCCACACAAAACATGTACGTTGGGAACGAAAGGAGTACCAAGTAACATCACAGAATAGGGCACAGATCGCTGACATTTGGTCTAAGTAAATCTTGCTGCCCAAAGTAAATTATTAAAAAAAAACCTCTGCACTCAGCAAAGAAACAAACAGTATGTGCGTGTGTGTCTGTCATTTTTTTTGGGGGGTGGCGAGGAGGTGAAATAGCAACTTAATCTGGCCAGAATGTGATGGGGCGGGGGGGTGAGATCTACTACTCAACAAGCTAACAGTACATAGAGGGACTACTTTATCTTTCTAACCCAAAAAACTCTTTCCCTCATCTTTTCACTTTCACAACTTTTTCTTTTTATATTTTAAAATTTTCCTTGGGGGGGCCCATTTTATAAGCGCAATAACACACTCCGAGGTGTGGGTTATATCTTGATAAGAGACACCCAGGTGCATAAGGCACTCAGCGCAAGCGCCTCGTGCCTAACAACGCACCTGGGCATGCTGTTATCAGGATATAACCCACACCTCGTCAAGTGTTATTGCTTGCATATCCCTGTTTACACGCATTATTGTCATATCACATTGGTTAACCTCACTGTCTGGGGCCAAAATCCACTCTCACTAGGTTCTGCCTACTCCCAGAATCCAATAAACCCAATGTCTGTTGGTCTCCAATCCCCACATTAGCAACATAACCTATATTGATCAATGCTAGATGCGTCATATCAGTTATTTTCTAATTTTGACAGTTCCTCACTATATGGCCCTTGCCAAGGCACCCATGGCAGATTAATTCAGAATATGGTATTCTTCCCCCTCTATCTTGCCTGCTGTAATCATTCTGGTGTGTACTGGAATAAAAAGGCCTTTCCAATTCTGTAGTCTGAGGTGGGGTATTATGTTGTCATCTGGGTCTAGTGGGTCGAGCAGCTAGATAATCCTCCAACAACTTCATTGTATCTTCAGCAGATTCAGGCTGATTCTCTTATACCCATAACTGCACATCATGGGGAAACACCTGAATAAATTGTTCTATAATAATCATGTCCATAATCTGCTCTTTAATTTTCACCAAGGGCTGTAGCCATGTCCCACCATAGTTGTTCAATTTGGCATAGATCTTTCTGGGAGTATCATGCACTGTCTTTCTCTGCGTACAGAAATGCTGTCTGTATGTTTCTATGCTCATATCATAGTAGCTTAACACCTGTTCTTTAACTTGGTCATAGTTATTTGCATCTACCCCACTTAACTGGCTGTATACCATCTGTGCTCTACCAGTTAAGTAAGGGACCAGTCTTATGACCCATTGGTCACAGGACCATACACATGTCTGGGCAATATGCTCAAAAGTGGTGAGGTATGTCTCTATATCATCACTTTCTGATAATTTAGTTAAGTTAATATCCCTGGGCTCAATTCAATCAGGCTGACTTTGTGATAGGGCCTGAATAGCCTTCAGGGTGACTGTCTATTTCTCTTCCTATCATTGACACTCCTCTGCTTGGACACGCCTGTCCTCCTCCCTCAGGTGACAGTCCTCATTCCTCTGTCATTCCATTTCCATTTGGCAGATGCACAGCCACCATAGTAGTTCTCCAGGGTCATCTGGTGCTGGGGTCATATGAGCAGCTTCAGCTCCCTCTTGCTTCAAGGTCTCCTCATCCACATCCACATCCTTTGATCTCCTCATCTTGGGTATCACTCAGGGACCCAGGCCTGGTAACAACTGTATTCCAGGCCTCTCCATTACTGATCGAGTGAAGTACTATGCACCTTTGTCTGTCTGGTCCCCTTTCTCCATCTGTTAGGGTGCTTAACTTCAATACCCCCTGGCAACACCTCCCGGGCAGTCCAGATGTACCAGGTAATCCCACTTCTGACACAAATGTAGAAGTGTGGAGTAATAGCAGATGTCCAGACTATTGTAAGATGCATAAAAAACACAAATAAATGCTTTTAATTTATTGCCAAATAATAAAATATAAACAAAAAATAAAGTTCACAGAAAGGAACAAAATGGGGTTAACTCCGCACCAAACACAGGAAACACTTCTTTCCTCAAGCTCCTTTCTCAGTGACAATAACACTTGTGTTAAGGACTACACACAACCTCCTCTTACTGTGGTCAAACCAGTACTGACCCACCTCTCTCTAACTGTCCCCTGGTGGAAAGTTTAAATACTACTTTCTTCTGTGACCTCATAGTCATGTGACTTCACAATTAGTAAACCTGGACTTGCTTTATGACTTCTAATTCTCACACTGACTATGGGGTACAGAGAACAATACATCAGGATTAAATACTCAATATGCTATAACAATTACCATCTTTAAAGGCCAGATAACATATTTCCAAACCTTAATTAGAGGAGGGGGCGTGGCTTAATATTTAGCCCCTCTCCTGTATGACGCCACTTTCCCCCAAGTCCTATAAAGACAGCCATTTTCTTGGCTGCCAGCCCTATAATAGGACCTTTCCTGAAAAACAGAGATCTTCAGGTAAATCAACATTCATTATTATCTGACATGTACAGAAAGGAAAAGGCACCGATTAATAATAGGAATAAAATCTACAGCCTTGTGAAGGTGAAACAGATGAGAGGTGCGCTCCCTTTCTGTTTCCTTGCAAGGTTCCAGAAATTTATTTACTCAAAATACATACATAACAATATAAACATGAAATGCATTCATATGTTAATTTATAGTACTCTGTGCAGTAATTCCTTATACCTTTTATGCCTTGTAAATGATGCATAAATCTTGGTTCTCTAATTCACAAGGTTCTATTCATTTGTACTTCCTACCCAATGGCTGCAATTTCAGCTGATGGCTATAATTGCATAACAGCCTTTTAGCTGTCTGTGGACTTTATGGCAGTGATCACAGCTCCTTTCAGCATCTGTTTCCCCATTACAGGGTTTTGCTGTCTGTTCTTGGAGTCCTGACTCAATTTACTTCCACTGCAGTCCCTTCCTTAGACATCTAAGGGGTGGATATCCACACAGCATTTCAGAGCTACAACAGGGTGTTTAGCAATGCTCCCTAGCAACTATACACAGTTGCTCTACTCAGGGATTTTCCTCTATGCTGCACTGACACTTCTATATTTAATTGCATCAAGCAGTTGCAATTGTACAGCTCTGCGGCTCCTCTGTTGGGACCTTTTCTCCTGCACAAATATGCACAAGGTCCCCTGTGAGTGTGTGAGTGTGTGAATATGTGCACTCCTCACCACGCTGCAACACTAAACTCACTGGATTTGTATTATAAAGCGCGAAGAGTTTTTCTCTGAAAAAAATCTTCTTTCTATCTTCTGTTTACCAAACAGAGGCATATAGAACATGTCTCAAGACAGATAGCAGGATTTGTTTTAAGCTCCCTTCATACTAGACAATAAGGGCAAACTAAATATTTTTTAAAGCCCTAGTGCATAAGCCCTCTTTTCAATATAAATGCACATTAAGGAAAGAGAGGATTAAAGAATAGAAAAGCAAGGTATGAAAGATTGCCAGATTGGCCACCCTGACAAGAAATTTAGGATAGATAAGAAAATAGAAGCAGACAGGAGAGAGTGAATTTAAAAAAGGGGGGGGTGCATCTCCTACAAGATTTTCTTCTTTTTGTCTTCATAACAGGTCTCCCTGTTACAATAGGGCAGAGTAAAACAACAGGAAATAAATACACAGAAAGATCCATACATGACATACCTACATAATAATAAATGAACACATGAAGTACAGCTGGGACAGACTTAGAAGTGGGAACCATCAGTCTGCAAAAGCTTGGCAGAACAGATGTATCTTCAGATGCTCCTTAAAGACCTCTATCGGGGGGGGGGGGGCACTCTGATGGATCTCAGGAAAGAATCCAGCACAACAGGGCTAGTAACCTTGAGATTCTGGTTACCAGACATTTTGAGTCTTGCTGTTGGTACTGTCGGGAGGCCCACCTCAGAGGATGGAAGGAGCACAAGGGCACATAAGGGTGCAGGGGATCTATCAGGTAACCAGGGCCCAATCCATGTAAGGCCTTGTCAGTTGATAACCCCACTTTAAAGGGGATGCACCACATCACCAGCAGAAAATCCAGTTCATGCAGCACCAGAGACATGTGACATGCCCTCAGAAGTTCTGCCAGTAGCTAAACCACTGCATTCTGCACCAGCTACAGGCAATGTAATGTACTGTCACTGACCCCAAGGAATAGAGCATTGCAGTGATCAAGCCAAGATATTACAAATGTGTGTACTAGAGTCACTGGGGGGATAAGGGATTTAATCTGGCAGATGCTCCTTAGATTGTAAAAGACACTTTAGACTACAGCAGACACCTGAGCCTCAAGTGTCAGCCATTTATCCAGAATGACTCCCAGTTTTTTCACCTTTGTGGTAGCCAAAAAGCTTCATCGAGTCAAGCTAGAGTGCACTTTCCTTCTGAGCAGTTGCTACTCTCCCTCTATGGCCCAGATCATTGACTAGTACCTCAGTTTTATTAGAGTTGAGTCTTAACCAGCTCAATGACATCATATCCTGGATCTCAGTCAAGCACTTATTAAGCACATCCACTTTATTTTTTTATTTCAAAAGTTTTACCAAGAAAGTCATACTGAGCTGGTATTAGCTCATTTCCAGATGCATCCTGGGGGAGGGGAACAAGAACAAATATGACGTATAATGTGTAAAATAATACAATTATATGGAAATAAATATAATAAAGTATACAATTTCAAGAACACCTAAAGAATAAAATTGCCATACAGTAAAATTACCATACAGTAAGCAGCAGCATGGTAAAAAGAATGCTAACAGAAAGAAACACAGCAAAATAATAGAAACAGGGAGAAATGACTGAAACTAAGGGAGTGAGGCAGTGCTGGTGTCAGTGTGAGATAAAATGCAGGTGAAATACTCCAGACTCCCACAACTTTGTGCACTGCTGCAGCAGACATACTAGTCCTTCCTGCTGCAGACTCAGGATGTGGATACTACCCTGGATTACTTCATTAAGCAGTTTAAGAAAGTGCATGACCTTGTTGCCCCACATAAGACTCTGATCAAAAAAGGCACTTCCCAGTCATGATTCACCCCAAATTTGACACTAATCAAAGAACTAGACAAAATCTGGGAACAGTACTGAGTGACTGGTCACACTGCCCTACTCCAAAAATATAAAGAGCTCAGAAATAACTTAAAAACTGAAGTCAATGCAGTCAAGGCTAATTATGACAAAACAAGCAATTTACCCTTTCCAACCAGCCAAAGCTTCTGTAGAGTGGAATTAATGACATTCTTGGCAGTACAAGAAAACTTATTCCTCACTCCATCCAAATGGATGGGTTTACAGTTGAAGAGATGCAAACATAGCCAACACATTCAACAAAACATTTAGCGACCTAGCGGCCTACACTAGCCCACCCACCACTCACCCTGCTGAAAACCATAGCACTCCAACCCATCCATCACACCCAAAATTCTACCTTAAGAGGCTGACTTGGGCTGACACCCAAAAATATCTAGCTCAAACAAAAATATTAGCACAAATTGATCATGACAACCAGGACAAGAAACTCCTCAAATCGGCCATTAAGGTGGTCATGCCCACCTTCCAACTTATTTGTAACCTGTCACTCTTCACTGGATATGTGCCCAAGATCTAGAAAATAGCTCATGTCACTTCAGTCTTCAAAGGGGTGCCCCAGACCTCCCTACTAACTACTGTGCCATCTCTCTCTTGCCCCCACTCTCTAAAACATTGAAACGAATCTTAAATGACCAGCTAAATCAGTACCTGAACCAGTATGACCTGCTGTCTAGTGAGCAGCATGGTTTCCTTAAGAACCATGGTACCCTAACTGCCCTATTGGAATATGCTGACCACCTTCACTGTGCCATGGACAGAAGGGAGCTAGCAGGCTACATTTTCATTGACCTAACCAAGGCATTAATTCTTGAAAACCATGCCTTGCTCTGGTAAAAATATAACCAGGCAAGCCTCTCTGCTGAGGCCACCCAGTGACTAATGAACTACCTGGCAGGCAGAACCTAAATAGTAAAATGCCATGTGTCCCTCTCAAACTATTGGTCTGTAACAGTGGGCTATATCTTTGGTCCCATTCTTTTCAGTCTTTTCATCAATGACCTTCCCGTAGACTGCAATTCAACTAAACTTCTCCTGTATGCTGATGATGCTGTTATCACTTTAACAAATAGCAACCTAGCCAAACTGCAGCTTAACCTCCAAACTGATTTTTCAGCAATCTAAGACTGGTTCACTGCCAATTTACCTATCCTAAATCCAAAAGAAAAAAAAGTATTCTGTGCACTTCTCCACCAGGTGTAAATCCCATACCCCGGCTTCCCTAGAAATTACCTCCACCTTAAAAGTTCCTATTGAACAGGTGTGCTCCTTTAAATATCTGAGGGTAACCCTAGGTTCTGGATTAACCTATGCAGCACATGTGGATACACTAAGGGAACCAACTCCAGACTTAGCCTGCTTTACAGGTACAGGAATGCGCTCCTCCCTGAAGTAAAGCATCTACTAGTCAGATGCTACATCTTCAGTCTCATTTATTATGTCCTTGTGTTCTATGGTGCTGCCTGTAACAGAGTGTTAGCTGGGGTCAGAGGCTTGCTGAATAGAGCCTGTGGCTACGTGCTCAACTTGAGGCAGGATTCTCATACATACACACTATATTAATAATCAAGGGTAGATTAATCTAGAATCATGATTACAATATAGTACTCTAATCATGGGCCAAAGAGTCTCACTGAGACTTCTATCCCTTGGTGTACTGGCCCTAATGTGCCTGTTGACACCAGTTACCCCTTGTGAGATGTTGAAAACAACTCCTTTGTGTGCCCTCACAGGAAAACCTCTTTGGGACAGACTTGTTTCTCTTTCAGATTCCCAAAATTATGGAACTCTCTTACCCCATCCCTCAAAGTTACCGACTCCTTAATCAACTTTAATACCCATCTCCTACCATCACTCACTCACCCTAGCCCATGTGCCTGCTTTCGGTGATTGCTTGACCCCCTTCCCCCCGTAGGCCACTCTGGCCCCTGACCCTTTCATCACTATGCCCTGTTTCTACTCATCATTATGTGCATCTAGAATATATCCAACTGATTTTTTATGCCTGACCTGGTGAATTCAGCTTATTTAAATTAAAATATCTTATTCATTTGACCTTATCTAATTCCCTTTTGTACCGTGAACTTTATATCTTGTGCCTGCAAAAATACTGAATATGTTTTATCTGCTTTGTATTACTTTTTCTGTCCTTACGACCCTAGCCCCTTTGAAAAGAGGCTCAGCCTAAATGGTCTTGTGTGTAACAAATAAATAAATAAAAATAGGAGTCCACCCCAATATCAGAAGCAACTGCAGGTGTGAATAGAGAAATCACTGAGGAGAGATTTCCGAGCAGAAAAGGAGGGAGCAAAGTGTATGGAATTGGGAGAAAGCCTCATCATTTAGTGAAGCAGAAAAAGAAGGCAGTTTCACCAGCCATAGTTTTCATTTGTGGGAGAGCAAGGGAGAGACAGAAAGTGATGAGAAGGGAGGAAGAGGAAGAAGGGGGAAAGAAGAGAGAAGCAAGTTTCAAAGGGAAAGTGCCAAATCAATATTTGTAGATGAAGAAGTCACAGTGGGTAAGGCAAAACACACATGAGAGACTGCAATCCAAGGCAAAAGTAAAGAATAATGACTTACAATAAAGTTGCACTGTCTTTCACATTTTTATTCAGAGAGCCACAGTGGGCCCACAACCTCAGTGGTAAGGGGCAAGTACAAAGTGCAATGGTGAGTACAGAGAGGTTTGTCAAGTGCAAAGTGACAGAAGGAGAGAAAGAAGGGGGCCAGTCTAAATAAAGTGGACTTTGTGATAACACTGCAAACAATGCCTCCATAGTCACAAATGGGGAGAATCATCTTAGGATTTGTCTGTGTACAGGAAGTGGAGTTCTTCTTTTACTTCTGTATAATGCTCCAAGTATGGGGTGAAGCTTCTTGTGGATAGCATCCATTTGAAGGGAAAAGTCAAGGTAATGATCCAGCCAGACCACAAGATACTTGAAGGAGGAGACATCTTCAATAGTTGCTCCATCAATGGTATAAAAGAAGGGAAAGGAGGGGAGACTCTAGTAATCCTTTGTCTGGTGCCAATAGCCATAGCGACTGTTTCCTTAGCATTGTTGGATAACTAATTTTCTTGAATCCAGAGCTGGGTGTTGTTAAAGTGCAATTGGAGCTGGTTCATGAGGTCAGGAGCAGGGGAGCCAGAGAAAAAGAGTAAAAAAAAAAATCATCTGCATACATATGAATGGACCCAGAGGAGCAGATATTGGTGGTGAGGTCATTTATAAAAATGGATAAAAGAACTGGGCCAGTGAAAGACCTTTGGGGGGACAACTGAGCTAAGAGGGAGTGGGGGGAGGGAAGGAAGTTTCCAATGTGGACAGCTTGTGACCAGCCCTCGAGACAGGAGTGTAACCTCTCAACTGAGGAAGTCAAGAGTCCAGCTGCCTTAAGCTTGTCCAGAAGAATGGGATGGAGGAAAGCATCAAAAGCTTTGGTCAGGTCAACAACAATGGTGGAGGTGACAAGGCCATAATCCATGCCAGAGATGATAGAATCAGTGAGCCAAAAGAGAGAGGTGGAAGTAGAGTGTGACTTTGTAAAGCCTGACTGGAAAGGAGTGAAGAAAGAGGCTGAGTCAATAAAAGGGGAAAGTTGGGAGAGAGGTTCCTTGATTTATCCAGAGTGGGGAGGAGAGAGACAGGACAGAAGCTACTAAGGGAAGAGAGCTCACTCCCTTTTGGTAGGGGAATGACAGTAGCCAGTTTCAAAGAGTTAAGTACACAAGATAAGGAGAAAGAGAGGTTAAGGAGGTAGGTAATAGGAAAGCAATCTATTGAGCAGAGAGAAATAGGGGTCTGGGGTCCAAGACCATCAGGGCTCCCACTCTTGTGTGGATTTAAAGACAAAAGAGCCTTAATAGCATCAGTGGAACAATGGGTGAAAAAGAAAACATGGAGGAGGGGAGCGGTAGGACAGGCAGAGAGGAGAGTGAGAGGGAAGAGCAAAATACAGAGAGGGAGGGAGATGAAGAGGAAGAGATAAATGAACAGGCATAGGAGGTGAACAAGGAATTGAAACATGAGGCTGCAGCAGCAGGGTCAGAGATAAGAGTATTGCCAGACTTGTGAACAGTAAGAGGGAAGTGGGTCAGATAGAAGTGCATGAACTATGTTCCAGAACTTTGAGAGGTGATTAAGGTAATTCTGGAGTATGGATGCAAAGTGTTCAAACTTCACTAGCCTTCTAGCTTTAGTTCAGACATTACAAATTGTCTAGTAATTAGTATGGTCAGAAGTGGCACCAGAGGACTTGTAGTTCCTCCAAGCAAGGCCATGTGGATGGTGATAAGCCAGCAACTCAGCTGAGATCCATGGGAGGTGTGGTCCTCAGACACAGGTTCTTTAAAGGGGGATGTATAGTCCCAGACAGATATAAATTTAGAGATTAAAAATTTCAGAGCATTGTCCACACTGCCTTCTGTACAAATAGGGGACCAGTCAGTGGCTATCAGGTCAGCAAGAAGGCAGGACAACTCATGTGAATGAAAAACAAGATCTGGATGAATTTGGGGGGTACTTTGGGTCAAGGAGTCTTACACACATAGTAGACTACATGGTTGTCACTGAGGGCATCCGAGAGGGTACTAGCATCCACAATATTGACGAGGATTGGAGGACAGAACCCAGCCCAAAAGGGAGTGATTTAGAGATATGAAATTAAAAAAAGTAGGGACAGAAATTATCTGAGTTTAAAGGAGGTACTTCACATTTAGGCAGCATTTATGAAGAGAGGGGGTGAGTCAATTTCAATTTAACTCGGCATCCCAGGTGCAAAAGGCAGGCACAGGTGGCTATCATCTGCATAGCAGTGATATCCCAGCACATACTATTTAATGATCATCCCAGGGGCACCACTGCAAACAACATGGGTGACAGGATCAAACCCTAGGGAACACCACAAGGCAGAGATACCAGGCATGAGAGGTCCCCAACCCCACCATCTATGTCCCGTCCCTGAGGTAGGACTCAAACCAGCAAATGACTTTGCCAGTGAGCTGTATGTATTCCATCAGCTGATCAAACAACAGCCCTTTGTCTTCAGTGTCAAAGGCTGAGGAGAGATCAAGGAGAATGAAAATTGACCTTTCTCCTCTATCAGTCATCCTGAGAAGGTAATTCTGTACCCTCACCAGTGCAATTTCAATACTATACTTAGACCTAAATCCAGATTGGAGATGTTCATATATATCAAAGGCTATGAGGTACACCTTAAGTTGCAGTGCAACTACCTTCTCAATAACCTTCCCTAAAAGGGTAGGTTAAAGATGTGGCAGGCTCTCCTGATTATACGCAACACCGTTTTGATATCCTGGTATATCCTCTGTTCAAACATTTCCAACTGTCTGGGGTGCTTTCTCGTTTTTTGCGGGCTCTGGCCCATTTCCATTAGCTTCTTCTCCCATTTTTACAGATCTCACAACAATTGTAGAGATCAGCTCTGAATTTTACATTTATTTTCAATTGCATGATCCTGGTGGTCTGCTGGGGGTTTGCTATTATTGGCAGCATTCGTTGGACGTACAGTTGGAACTGGAGGACTGGCAACAGCTTTGGCCTAATTTGTACAAAGTTATTAAACACGATAGATACCATCTTACCAAGTTCCGCATTTTGCATAATTTATACTACACCCTTAGCAGATTACATAGAATGGGTAGAAGGGCCTCAGCAGAGTGTTCCTGTTGTGCTTCTCATGTTGGGACCCTCCTACCTATCCTCTGGGAATGCCAGAAGGTAACCCCTTTCTGGACCTCTATTCGTCACTTTCTTGTTCCCTTTTTTGATTTAGATCAATTCTTTACTCCTCGTTTCTGTCTTGTCGGGATTTTTCCTTAGGAGCTTTTTGGCCCTCGGAAAGTTTACATGGCCATAATTTCTATAACTGCCAAAATTGTTTTTCTCCATCATTGACTAGATGACAGTATCCTGTCTCTAAGGGAATGGCACCAGGAAATTCTTCAGGCTTTATCTACGGATAGACATATTACTTCCCACCAAGGCAGATATCAGAGGTACTGGGACCGTTGTGAACCTCTTGAGGCCCTTCTTTCCCTGTAATTACTTCCTCCTCCTTTTCTTTATTGGGTGGTGTCTCTGGTGTCATACTTTGTGTGTTTGTATTTAGTGTTTTTTTTTTCTCCTATTCTTATTCTTTTGTAATTTGGTTAAATCAATTAGTTGTTCTCCAGACGGAAGGTAGGTATGGGGATCAGAGGACATGGACTGTCTTAGAAGTTACTTTTTTATTATTTATCCAAGATCATTAGTACTTACAAAATTTACTGTTCTTTCATTATAATTCCTGGTTGTCTTGTTGGATATTTGTTCAGTTTGTATGTTCTTATTTCGCTACTGAAAATCAATAAAGTATATTAAATAAAAATGATAGAGATGTAGCAGGGTAGTCCCTGCCATTGTTTTGTGGCTTACAAAATAAGATCATAAAGTTATAAACTGTAAACGCTACTGTCATGATTAGGCCTTCCGCAAGGCAATGGTTAAGCAGTACAGGAAGCATTGCATTAGTTTAAAGACTTTCTAAAGAAAAATAAGCAAAACTCAAACACACCTTTTCTTTATCTGTTAGCTGCACAGCTTCTGTCCTGTTCTGGTCTGTATTTCTTACTGCCTTTCCTGGGATGAGCACCAGGAGGACCCCCTTTGTCTCTTATGTCTGTCTTTCTAGTCCCCCCCAGTTATGGAAGTGCAGACACATTAACGCTTTGTATCAGTTCCTGTTTTGTTGTAATTTAGAAATCTTTTCACCTCAGGGCGACAGTAGCAGTAACACACGCAGGAACTCATGTATGTACAGTATATTTAATTATCCTGGCTCAAGTTGGTTAGAAGTGGCCCAGGAAAAAGACAGTACCGAGCTCAGGACTTGCTTCAGTTGAAGTGAATAGCTTCCTTCCCCCGCCAAATACTAATAGTCAATGAGATTTTTTAATGTCCTGAGAAGAACTGTGTATAACTATTAACAGATAGAAATATGAAGGACGGGTGCCCTGTTTTAAAATAGAGAACTAGTTAATAGAGGAACAGTTATGAAGTTTGTGCAACCATTTTAAACAGCATTTGAAGTGGAAACAAACACAGTTTTCTTTGTATAGATGTAATTTAATTTGGTGAAGGACATCAAAGCAGCATGGGAAGTGGACTCTGGAGCGATGATGTAAACACTTCTTTAAAGACACACTTCCAAACTCTTTGTATCACCTTGAATACAGCTGTGAAAAGTCACTGTGCCAAACAATGTATTAGAAGAAGGGCTGCTGTCTGCAGTCAGATGTAAATTCACTTATTAACTCAAAAAGCAGTTAAACTCCAACATGAAATCTCCTTCAGGAACTTTATTTTCAACACTTGTGCAGTAGATCAGTTGTAATGCATTAGTCTCAAGAAAATCTAGTACATTTTTTGAGGTAATCCCTTTTATTATATTAGTTGAAGAATTTTTACACAAGTTTTCGAGACCTCTCAGTTCCCTTCATCAGGAACAGAGAAAACTAACCAGCATTTCAGAATATAGACAAGAGTTTTGTGGCATACATTGCCTAAAGAGGAACTGTCACCACTAAGACTTTTTTACTAAGGTTTTTTACTTGGCAGACTGCCTATTATGTAATTTTCAAGATGTCCAATACTGCTACGCTTATATTATATTGTTGAACTGCTCTGATTTTTGTGCTACTCTGATGTTGGTATCCCATGTATGTATTGTCTACCTGTTTCCCCAGGTCACACCTGGAAATGAGCTTCAGCTCAGTGTACCATTCCTGGTTACCAAATTTTAAATAAATAAGAGCCCCACACCAAAGTGTAGGGCTGGTCCTAATTTGTACTCTGGGAGCAAAAATATTTTGTTTACTTAATGTTTACTGCAGTATAATAGATTGCCTCACACTAATTATGTTGACCTGTAAGCAGACATTTTCTGTAACTACAAATCCAAGAATGCCCTACAGCTGACATCCAAGGAGGGCTGCAGTGGTTAGAAACTCAATAGGCTGCAGCGTATTTTTGAGCTTGTATAAGCTCCAGTGATATGCTTTCTGGTTCAGCTGTTCTTCTGGGGCTAAGCACAGTCATCTATAACTGTACATAGCACAAGGAGGACAGCAAGAACAGCAAACAAACGATCAGAGCTTATAAAACTCTAACATGTACTGCAGGCTATTGAATTTCCCACTGCTGATGCCCTCCTCTGATGTCAGCAGCAAGAGATTCTGGAACTTTTTGTTACAGAAAATGGCTTGCAAGTCAACAGAATTAGTGTGATACAAACTACTGTACTGCAGTAAATAATAATATGTTTTTACCACAAAGTGTAAGTTAGGACAAGCCCTTAGTAATGACAGCTCCCCTTTAACAAAGGGGATGGTGTAAAGGAAGCAATTTAATACAATACAGGTGACTGCCAGGAAATAGGTATCATGTCATTAAAAGGTGAGAGATCAGAAATGCAAATGGTAAGCTATATCAAAGTGATACACAACAAAAGGGCCAATGATTGAAAAAAAGTTCCATTAAGTATGTAAGAAGTGTAATGTTGCCAGTTCAGTAAATTACTCAAGCAGTGTCTGCATATGTGGCTCCTTTAAATGAGCTAGGGAATGATTACTACATAGTTTTATTTTATTTATTTATTTATTTATTTCAACTTTAATAACCAGGCAAGTGCGCTGACAAGTGAGGCCTTTTACAAATACGACCCGGGTGCATTAGCACACATAAAATAGGTAACAAGTGACAGGTAGTATTGGTTAAAGTTCATTAATACATTTGTAAAACATATGGAATACAACATACAGTAGATAGTGCACACATACAAAAAGTGCAAGTTCAGTAACAGGTAGTATTGGTTACTCATGCAAACGGTGCAAATGCAGTAACAGGTAGTATTGGTTATACATGCAAACAGTGCAAGTGCAGTAACAGGTAATATTGGTTACACATGCAAACAGTGCTAGTGCAGTAACAAATAGTATTGGTTACACATACAAACAGTGCAAGTACAGTAACAGGTAGTATTGGTTATACATACAAACAGTGCAAGTGCAGTAACAGGTAATACTGGTTACACATGCAATGCAAACAGTGTAAGTGCAGTGACAGGTAGTATTGGTTACAGTTCATTAATACGTACAAACATTTATAAACATACAAGCAGTGCAAATGCAGACAGGAGAATTTGGATTGCAGAACCATGGGGTAGGCAGTACTGTAATCATAGAAGCAATGGGTGGGGCAAGGAGAGAGGTTAGCCATAACAGTCACGGAGGCCAAGTGTGAAGTAATATTCTTTCAGCTTCTTTGCAAAGGCAGATGCAGTCGAGGATTTTTTGATGGGTGGGTGGTAATGAGTTCCAGAGTGAGGTGTCTCAGTAGCTAAATGTGCATTGCCCAGTGTTTGTGCAGAACAGCAGGATTGTGGTGTTATTTTTTGAGGTTGAACGGGAGGAAGGTATATCGACAAACTTGATCTGTTTAGCTAAATAAGTAGGGGAGTTTGTGAGCATAGCTTTTTTGATAAACCTAGCAAATGTTAGGCTGGCTTTGAGCTCAGGGAGTAGCCAATTTAAGGAATGTAGGAGGAGACAATGATGCGATTTACTATTGGTACTAGATGTGAATTTGGCAATTTTGAAGAAAAGTCTATACTTTTTCTGCAGCACTGTTTTGTTGGCAGCCTCGACGATGAGTGAACTGTGGTGTAGCGTGGGGAGAAGAATTGCTTGGGCTATTCTGGACCTGGTCTCGGTTGTTAAAAACTTGTGGATTCAGTACATAGAGCCTAGCTTCTGATGAAGCTGTATAGAGGCATTCTGGATGTGGGTATCAAATGATAGGGCTGAGTCTAAGTGTACTCCCAAATATTTGAAGGAACTGACTTTTTCCAGGCAGGTGCCACTTTGTCCCTTAATACCAAATGATGGAGCTAGTTTTTTTAGGTCATGGCAAGTGCCAAACAACATTGATTGGGTTTTTGGGTTGTTCAGAACCATTTTTTCTTGTGCAAACCAGTCCTGTAATTTATTGAAACTATTGCCCAGTGCATGATTAACATAGTTAACTGCCTTTCCATTTTCATTTCCATGCCAGTTATGTATTCTGATATGCTTTGTTGCTTTTTGGGGTGCCTTCAGATTTACATAGAGTTCCACTCTCCTCACTAACAACTGCTCTTTCTTTTCATATTTCTAAGACATTCTCTGACATCAGTAACTCCCATTCCATGCTGTTCATCTGAATGGCTTGGAATGGTGTTATTGATGTCATGGCAGTATGAAAATGGAAAGTGGCAACTGCTAAATAGATATGGGATAGTATATGGGAGCCCATACACAACCACACTGTTCTCAAACTGAGTGGTTCCATGATGAAGGGGTCCTTGAGAGCAAAGCTCGAAAGGTCCCTGTCATCATGGAAACCATGAAGGATTTGAATAGTGTGAGTATGTATTTGGGCCTCCATACATTTTTCTATATAGTGTAGGGTGCCCCAAAACACATGGCCACTTTTACTTGATTGTGCAGTGAGTGTTTGCTGCCAGGGACCCACACTCCTCGCCCATCTGCCCGCCAGCCAGCTCACATCAGGAGACTCATCACCTGTCCCCTGTCCTATGAACATCATTGGTGGGGGTAGTTGCATTGTGACATAGCTACTAATGCAGAATGAAAAGTCATTTTGTGTTAGTAGCTAAGTCACTACTTAAGCAGAACAACTTTTGACTGTGTATGGATCTCCATTCACAATGACGTTCCACTATACAGAATAGAGGGATTCAGGGTAATTAAAAAGGCAACATAATTAGATTATTAATTTAACAGAAAAGGTCAAAAACATATTAGAATACTGGGCAGACAATAAAAGAACAACTGGAGGGTGCCTAGATGTGTAAAAACGGATTCCTAGCACCTTTAAGTCAATTTTGTCCCATCAACAGAGGAAGATTTAAAAAAATAAACAAAATCAATTCTAAATAGTGTGGCACAGAGCTGCAGTGGAAACTGTCAAAACTCAGTTTTGGATCTGGTAATGTGTGAGGAAGCCCAAAGTTTTGTTTAGCCAATGTTTATCTGTTCCAAAAACAAAACTCATGTTTTTTTTTTGCTTCCCAGGAAAGTCTTGTATGAATGTCTTTGAGGTTTCCTCTCAAAACTGCCACTTTAAGATCCTTCAAAGAATGGCTTTTTAGGGAGAAATGCTTGGCCACTGGTGCTTGGTTGTTTGAGTGTCTGATAGTGGATCTGTGTCCATTCATGTGTTTACATATTGTTTGTCTAATTTCTCACACATACCACCCATGAGGACATTTTTGGCATCTTATTAGATAAGTCAAATTGTTGGTGTTGTATGAGAAAAACTCTTTTATTTTGTATTACTGTTGGTAAATAGGAAGTAGAAAAAATCATATGCGTCTATTGTGCAACATGTTTTGCATCTGGGCTTGTTGCATGATTTTGTTCCTTGTGTCCCTTTTTGAATTGTAGGTCTGTAATTCCAGAACAGCGCTCTTCCCAGGTTCGGTGGCTGTCTGTATGAAATTTTGCATGCCAACAAAATAATGAAATTTCCATAGTGAAAGCCATTACAGTGACAATTTTGACAGAATTAGAAACTGTCCCTATAATGGACCCGAAGGCTAAATTTCACCATTTCACTAGTCTTTCTCCCCCTTTCGAGTCAATGACAACTCAGTCAGTTATATAAAAATGGGAAGGTTGGGGGAAAAGCACCCCACAAAAAAACACAGTGAATGTCTGACAGGCAAAATTTTGCCTGTAGACATTACTCCTGTCACTATCAGGGATTCTAACAATGATGTTGAATCAACTTGGTGGAAGCTATGATATTGTAAGTGATTCACTGAATATAGTGGGTAGTCTGTCATCACTGTGCGGACTGGTTGCAGTTCTCTGATGATCTTTTGTAGTGGCCTGATTAATGGGTCATATGTTACAACCAGCAGTCTGTGTTTTGATTTTGTTTCTCTTTATATGCCAATAGCTGTTCTCGTGGTATTTGTCTAGCTCATGCAATCTGCTTCTTCAAGTAATTTATGCAAGTTTTCCAAATGCCTTTTTCACATAGTATGCCATTGCCTGTTATGCTTCAGATGTTGAAGCTGCAATTTGTTTTGTAAAAAACAAATCTGTCATAGACATTTTTTTTTTATGTTTTATCAGCACTTTGTTTCTGCCTGACCTCCAGTTTTCTGTGTGTGTCCACACACCCAAAATGGTATCATGCAAGGGAGCTGCCAATGTTTTAATACCACAACAAGGAATTCTGGGAAAATTATAAAGTTGACTTAAAGGTTCCTTACTCAGACGTTCAACCTCTTATTTTGGTAGTGGTGACTGGCTGCAGTATAGCACTTACTGTGTAGATATAGTGTACATAGCAAAGCATTGTGGGTACAATAAGAAGCTGTTTTCCAGTTTCCTTACTGAAAGGTGTAGCCTCATTTTTCTGTAGTGACTTCAACAATATAACTTCTCATATGTTTATTTTCAAACCGATGCATTGTGCATACGGTAGCTAGCCGACAATATTTCTTTACTAAGTGATGTAGTCTCCTATTCCTGTAGTAAGCACAGAAATATAATAGCCTGTATACTAATTCACATAGTGAGGCATTGCGGACACCATAAATAGCTAATTTTTCTATCTAAAACTAAAAACTGTCAGTGTCCCTTTAAAAACTTTGTTTCCCTTACATGATGTCACAGTTCAGGGTCGCAGCACTGAGAAAAAAGGGGCAGGGTTATGCAAATGAGAACAGCACAGAAATAAAAGGATTTTTTTTCATGGAAAACAGCACTTTTTGACAGTTATAATTGTAGGAGACTGAGACACAACTTCTACAGGTTACTACTCCCATTTGTTATGGTAAATGTGCTTAAATCACTTTAATTACACATGAGAGGTAGTTTTTGCTGATGAAGGTTCCTCATGCTATTTCTAAATTGTTGCCTCTGTCTGACTCATTTGTGCATATACAGTACATTGGTATCATAAGGCTTGGCTGTAGACAGTTGCTCTTTTTGTATGGTTTGGATGGGCACTAGACTGTAAGTAGTTGAAGTGATCTGTTGGTTTTCTATATATAGATGTTTTGATTTTGCCCTTTTACAGTCACATTATGGTGTTATTGATTTTTGCTGAGTACTCCATTTCAGATTGATTGAGGGATGAAAATGATTGGAAGTTCTGTGGAAAAATTTCCACATGGGTGGTGTGTGGGAGAAATGGGGCAAACACTCTGTAAATGCATGAATGGGCACAGATCCACTAACAAACATTCAGGCAACCAAGCACCAGTGGCCGAGTACTTCTCCCAAAACAGCCATTCTTTGAAGTATGTTTTGACAGTTTTGAGAGGTAACCTCAAAGATATTAATACAAGGTTTCCTAGAGATGTGAAACTCATGAGCTTTTTTTGAATAGATAAACATGGGCTGAACAAAAATGTGAGCTTCCTCACACATTACCAGATCTCAAACTGAGTTTTGATAGTTTCTGCTGCAGCTCTGGGCCCTAACATTTAGAATTTATTCTTTCCAGATTTTGCATCAAAGTGTCTTTAATCCTTTAAGCACAGGAGGAATTTAAACAAGTGAGAATATCATGCTGTGAATGTAACAATAAATCATTAATCACAAGATCCATGAAAATAGCCTTTGATCAAATACTAGAGAGCCATTCGAACTTTGGTCTAACAGTAACATCATTTGTAGTCCTATTAAAAATCAGATGAGGTAGTCTATTCTCTTTCATACCCCTAATTTTAAACATGATAAGAAAATGCTCTTAACAATGCATGAGATTGTATAAACTAAACTCCAGCGTCAGCTCTAAGATGAGCCCCAGGCACATAATTAAGGAGGCCAAGAAAGCTTCTTAAAAACATATTCTGCACTGATTCTAGTGTTATATTGCATATATCAGTCTCCCACACCTTAGACCCCTATAGGGCCCTGGCACTGATCTTAACTTCAAAAACTTTAATGGCTGTGTCTGTAGAACCTTCAGCATATTTATGACAAAATGCAAGAAAGGACCCCTTAATTATTATGTTTGCTTGTACGCACAGCGCACAAGAAACATATTGAGGTAGTAGAGAATTGTAGAGGTGTGGCACTGTTGTGACCAATCCAGTGAATACTTTCAGGAGAGGGTCCCTCAGTCACCAATCAACAGGGAAGCTGCTGATGACAGGAGTTTCAGAGCAAGCACCACCCTTGAAAGAAATCTACCACTCCAGTCAGGGAAAGTTTTGTCATTGCAGCAGCAGAGCTCTCCCCCTTCCCGGCATCCAGGCATATTCCAGCCATGCATATTACAGTGTACAGTAATGCACATGGCTGGACTTACAAGCAACTTGTTTGCTCAGTGTGCCTTTCCAAGTGAAATATATTAATAAATAAAAGAGCCACACTGTGGCTTTGCATAATCAGCAGCATCTGCTGCCCACAACACATGCTCCCCAAAGCCGATATCAGGGTGCCCATTCCCCGTGTTAGCATGTATCCCCCTTCCCCTCATTAATGTGCACACTGGGAGCCCAGTGTGCCAAGCTAATTATATTTCTGACACCAGGATGCTCACTCCCGTTGTCAGATGACTGCTCCCCAGCCCGAACATATATTTTGCTGACAATGGGGTGCCCAATCCCCATGTCAGCATGCCTCCCCCCCACCCTGACTATTGTGGCACACTGGGAGCCCACCCCATTGTGCAAAAGTAATTCTATATCTTTTTTGACACCGGGATGCCCACTCCCAGTGTCAGATGTGCCCACACTCCCTTTTTTTCAGTCAACCTTGGGGTGCCCAATCCATGGGTCGGCATTGATCCCTCCCACTAGTCTGCCACACTGCAAGCTCACCCCAGTGTACTAAAATAAATTTTTTATACTATTTCACCTGTAAAAAAGAGAACCATCCCCCAAGGTCTTTTTTGTTTTAAACTAAAGAAAAAGAAAATGGTTCCTCGTCATCCTTGTCGCCCCTTCCCACATCCTGACCCTCTCTCGGCACACCCCACCTCCCCGCATCCCCACCCCATAGTTACCTAAGAAGGGCCAGTGCTGTGATCTTTTGTGGACTTGGAACATATCTGACCTCTTCAAAAGCTGACTCCAAACTGAAATAAATCACGGTAAGCCCTATAATGACAGTCACTGCGAGGTTCAAACTTAGGTTGATATCTCAGCCAGTTTTGGGAGCTTTGGTCCCAAATTTTTAATATGGGGTTATTGGGACCCCGCTCATGAAAATTGGCACTGTCTGGATCACGTGATGTCTTCAGCCTCAGTAGATGCTCTCCGGCTTAGCTCTCCCCCTGACTCTCCAAAGGCATTAAAAATAACAAGTTTTTGACTGAAATCAGTTAATTTACCACTGCTAATATCTTCCTGTAATGAAAGAGAACTACAAGCAGTGTCAAGAAGGTAGCACTTAATGTTCAACAGCTGCAGAGATGGATTCAGAAATGCGCCAGACCCTCTCGGCCTGGACACCTCCTCAGACGCCGGATAAAACAGCGAAGCGATCTAAAACCCAGACCGCAACTCCCAGCAAAACGGCAGCACTACCTAACAGCCCCACTCCTCTGTCAGAAGACAAATTCTTGGCTGAAATGGCCATCATTAAAGACACTTTTCGAGAATTCGCCTTGGACCTAAAGCACATCCAAGCTGAATTGAAGGAGACTAATAAAAAAAGATCTGATCTTTCAACCCGCACGTCCTCACTGGAAAACTGGCAGACAAGGCTGGAACCAGAAGAGATAGCACTAAGGCAGAGGCTAAGTAAAGTAGAAGGCAAACTAGAGGACCTTGAAGGGAGAAATAGGAGGAATAATATAGTGATTTTTGGCCTGCCTGAGGAAGCCGAAGGGTCCACCATTATTCAATTCACCCAGAAGCTGCTGGCAAAGATTGCAGGCCCTCCGCCACAATCTACAGTATATCAGGTAGAATGGGCCCATCGCTCACTGAAACCTCGACCTCCCCCCCGGTGCCAAGCCTAGGCCATTTATTATTCATCTCCTAAGCTACATCGATCGGCAGCATATCTTGTTAAAAGTTAAAGAGCTGCAGGAGATTAGCTGGGAGGATGCCCAGCTCAGATTTTCCCAAGATCTGCCAGTTACCATCAGACAGAAGCGGGTTGCATATCATAGCTCCATCAAAAAATTGATAGTGGCTGGAATTCGATTCCGGATGATCTACCCTGCTAAGTTGATGGTTCAGTATCAGGGTAGATGGAGAAATTTTGAAGAGGCAAACCTGGCAGTGGAATAATTACCCACTATGTTCCCTGACCTGTTTGCCCAACATTGAGTAAGTAAGGGAGTGCCCATCAATCTGGCTATGCTATGCAGCGGTATCAAGTTTGGTAAAGAAGAGTTAGTGTAATCGGTTTTTGAAATTTTCTGCATCTCTCCTTGCGAACCCATTTCCACCTATGGATCTGCTGTTAGGGTTTTTTTTTCCCCCTTTTTTTTCATTTTGGATCCGTGTTATATGAAAGCCCATTTAAGCGGTGGCAAGACAGCAGCTCGAATTAAGTGATACGGTCTTGCTCCCATTTAAATTGGCAGCTGTCTCCTCTTTAATTCGAAGCACCTCCTGGTCACTGTGGCTGGTCTCACTAGTCAGTGTACGCTTTCTTTTGAGCTCTGTGGGGTGTCCATTTGCTCTCCCTCCTTCTGACTGTGTGATGATGCTGGGTATTGAAGAATGAACAGTATAACGAGGATTTACCACTCGGAAGTGGGACTTTATAGCGATCCTTCTACTAGACACCACCACGTAAATTGGGGATGCAATGGCCTGATTCAAGTTTCACTGGAGAAGCAGGAGATCCTTCTTCTGTTGCTGAAGTTACCGGGACTAGTAATATTCTGGGTTAAGCCTAGAATATAACAGGAACAGTCGCTATATTAAACTAAGGGAAGGGGGGATTGGGGACAGTGGAGACAAGAAGACAAAAAGATTAGACCGAGGACCAATGCCTCGGTATGGTTTGTAATAAGAGATACAGTTCGTGGTTCAATTGTGGCAGGGTTGTAATAATCTTAGTTTACAAGATAAAAGAAGAGCATGGTGTATTATGTTAATACTACTTGCTGCGAGAAGCAGAGTAGGGGAAGGGGACTACTCCTGATAAAGTGTTGTTTTTTTTTTCCCCTTTCTTTCAGCAGGTTGATGTTCATGTTCTTTGAGGGGGGGCGAGTCAGGATGTGCTAGCCTGGGTAGAATAGTCACGTCTTGGCAAAGGGGGATTGAGCCTCCACAGTTAATGGTTTACCTTGGAACATATGTTACAAATGTTTTAGTTTGTCTATGTGGGGCTCAGGGTCATATTTTGTGGGGTATGATTTTTCGAGGTGGGGGTTAGAAAGTTTGTTTGGGGGAGGGTACCACCACAAATAATAGAGTTAAAGTTGGCATATCACATACTGGTTTCCTTCTCACTGCATATTTGGATTTCAGTATTGTAATAGACAGCTAAAATGTCAGGTTATCATTTTTGTACATGGAACATCAAGGGGGCACAAACCCCAGCGAAACGAATGAAGCTATTGATACATCTCTGCAATATACGAGCTGATGTGGTCTTTTTACAGGAGACACACCTTCTACCCACTCAAGTACACTACTTTCGTAGGCTCTGGGTAGGACAAGTTTTTGGTTCTGGTTTCAAGTCTCATAAAAGAGGAACTGCCATCCTAATTGCCCGCAAAATCCCATTCCATTTACTACAAGAAATTTCAGATTTGGAAGGCCGCTATCTTGTATTACAGGCTGTTCTAGGTCATTCTGAGGTCATTCTTGGTTCCATCTATGGCCCTAACTCTGATGACCAAAAATTTTTTATGGATCTCATGTCCATGCTGGCTCCCTGGTCTACGATTCCAATAATTGTTGGAGGGGATTGGAACCAAGTACTGTCAAATAGCCTGGCTAGAATGGGCCCCTCCAAATTATCCTTTTCTTTAGGTCAAAAAGCCCAGTTGGAGCTAATGCAGTCAATAGGCTTGGCTGACACCTGGAGAATCACTTATCCAACCAGGAAAGAATATTCATTCCACTCACTTATTCACAATACATTTTCCCATATTGATTACTTTTTTGGGAGTATTGATCATCTTTCTGGTATTACATCAGTTTTTTACTCTTCGAAAACTATATCTGATTATCATATGGTTCAGTTATTTGTAGACCTCATGCCCAATATTCAACGAGACAAACTTTGTAGAATTAACAACCAGATTCTAAAATCTGAAGACCATATAGAACATTTACAATCCTTCATTTCTAATTTTATGATAGATAATTCCCCATCCATGTCTAAAAGGGATGTCTAATGGTGTTCATTAAAGTGTGCCTTAAGGGGTGAATTGATATGCTTAGCAGTTCAACATAAAAAGCAGAGGGAACAGGCTCTCTCTCTTCTCTTATTGATCAGATCACATTAGCGGAGGCAAATCTCTCAGTCTTATCTCCTGATGCAGACTGGGAAGAAGCTGAGTCCCTTCGAGCCCAGTATAATCAGCTACTGGCTAAAAAGGCTGAATTCCTCATGCATAGATCTAGAGAAACACACTTTGATCAAGGTGAAAGAGCGGGGAAGCTCCTAGCTCTCAGAATTAGGTCCCAGATGTCTGACAGGATTGTTACCTCTCTTCAATCATCCACTGGTACTGTCCTGACTTCACCTAAAGATATCTGTGAAGCTTTCAAACATTATTATGAAGACTTATATACCCCCACTAACTCCTCCTTCTCTCAACAAATGTTTGATCTCTTCATTACTGATGTCAAGCTGCCAGCACTTACTGAGGTACAACCTTCTATATTAAAAGCCCCTATTAAAATAAAAGAAATAATGGAGCCATTGACTCACTTACACCGGATAAATCCCAAGGCCCAGATGGATTCTCCCCTAATTTTTACAAGACCCTAAAAGGTACAATTGGTACCTATCCTCCTAAACACTTTTCAATATTTTTATGAAAATTGCATCTCAGATAAATCATTAACTCAGGCTATTATTGTGGTCCTACCCAAACCTGGGAAGGATCCTCTAGTCACACACAATTATAGACCTATTTCACTTATTAATGTGGATCTTAAAATCCTGGCTAAGATACTGGCTTTAAGACTGGGTCGGGTCTGGGACTCTTTAATCAGTGAAGCTCAGGTAGGGTTTGTTAAGGGCCGTCTCTCATCTGATCATCTTAGGAAGTTGGCCTATCTATTTTCTGTGTCCAAGGACTCTCTTATCCTGGCTGCCTTAATTTCCTTGGATGCAGAAAAAGCCTTTGACAGAGTGTCCTGGGACTATTTGTTTTTTCTACTTCCCAAATATGGCATTCTTCAAGAATTTCTCACTTGGATTCAAATATTTTACTCCTCTCCTTCAGCACATGTCCAATGCAATGGGGTACTTTCTACACCATTTACTTTAAGACAGGGAACTCATCAAGGATGCCCCTTTCACCATACTTATTCAAATTGTTTCTTGAACCCCTCATCAGGAAACTCAATTCCTCACCCTTAGTTTTGGGGATTACTATAGGGAACTCGGAATATAAACTTTTCGTGTACGCGGATGATATTCTACTGCATATTTCATCTCCTTCACAATCCCTCCTGGCTGCACTTACATTAATCTCCCAGTTTAGCTTGATTTCCAATTATAAACTGAATTTGGATAAAACCGAAGTATTCCCTCTTAATCAGTATTTCCAAAAAAACAGAGATAGTTAACCTGGGCCTACAATGGCGATCAGACAGACTTAAATATTTGGGTATTTTCCTTCACCCTTCTCCCAAAATAATGAAAAAGCTTAACCTTGATACCACTCTAAGTCATATACAAGATGACACTAAGCATTGGTTTTTATTACCCCTCTCACTGTAGGGTCGTATGAGCATAGTAAAAATGAATGTATTACCCCGTATACTATACCCTTTGCAAATGTACAACTGGGATTTACCCAGTTCTTGGTTTACCCAGGCTCATAAAATTATTAACTCTTTCTTGTGAGCTGGGAAGAAATCAAGAAGAAACTATTGTAAGCTTACTCGGGTAAAATTCAATGGTGGTTTACAAGCTCCCAATTTATATTTGTATTATCTTGCAATACATCTAACTAGATTGAGGTACTGGATATTCCCATCAAAGAGCTCCTCTGACTCCCCTTATTCCCCTCTTTGGTTAGAAATTGAGAAATCCTTGTGTGTGTTACATGATATGGTTCCAGAAGCCCTTCCTTTTTTAAATAAGAAAAATCTCCCAAATAAGCTGAAAGGATCCCCGCTTGATGCCCTTTTGATTACACAACATCAACTCAATACCTTACTTAGGATCAATGGGTATAAAGATATAACACAACCCCTTTTTAATAATCCCAATTTGTAAACCAATTAGACCTAATATTTTTTGGCCCAACATGGGGACTGGAAGGGTGGAGGAGTTAGTTATCAACCAGAAATTGATGCGATTCCAGGAAGCCTGTACCCAGTACCATTAGTCTACTACCCATGTTTTCAAGTACTTGCAGATTACACACATGTTATTACAGCATTTTTGTACTGGGATGTGGACTACGTCCCTTCTAACTGCTGCAACACCATATCTTAACTCACTTCTGTCCACTCATTTAATTTCGTATGCCTACAGGTTTTTACAAATTCCGACTGCTGGGTTAGAAGGACAAAGATTTTACTGGTGGGACCACTCTCTTCCAACTTCTGCACCCCCTAGATGTTGGTCAAAAATTTGGAAACAACTATATAGATACATCAAGTGGGACAGGTACAGATATATGCAATTTCAAATCATCCACAATATGTACTATACCCCAGTTAAACTATACCAGATGGGATTTTTGTCATCTAATCTCTGTACCAAATGCTCACAAGTCCAGGTGGATCTGCTGCATATGTTATGGTCATGTGATAAGGTTTCCTCATTATGGAATTGTATTAAATCCTGGCTAGATCCACTATTAGCTCTCTCAGATAAATTTACCCCTGAGATCTTTATTTTAGGGGATTACATGACCCTCCGGGGCCGCACTCAGAGGGTGTATATGGCACTTATCTCAGTTTGTGCCAAAAAAGTACTACTCAGACATTGGGTAGATGCTCTTACACTGTCTTATACTGAATGGTATAAAGAAATAATGTTTGCTATCCAGGCAGAACGTGTTATTGCTGGAATAACCCAAAGAATGGGAAAATATAAACAACTTTGGGATCCATTTTTTTATTTGCTATTAATCCAGTCCAGTATAAAATCTTTTAGTACAAATGCCCCTCCATAAGTTAACCATCCTTTTTATTATGGTTTTCTACTGATATATATTTATAATTATAAGGCTCGTATTTGTGTAGGTGGGGTGGGAGGAAGGGGTTTTGGTATGGTGATGATTGGGGAAGATTGGGGAGAAAAGGGTGGGGGGATGCAGACATCAAGATACAGTACTACTAGATACTGGCTGTAAGTTATTGTTGTTACAAGGTCTGCTTTGCAGATATATATCCAGCATTGTATGACCTCCTGTTTTACGATGTCTGAATGTTGGATTTAGAAATTTAATAAAGTATACCTAATATTAAAAAAAAGGAAAACTGGCACTGTCATTTTGTTTCTCGGTTCCAAAAGGTGATTTCACAGTCGCTGTGCAGAATCACCTTTTGGGATCAATTAATGAAATGACAGTGCCACTGTTCATGAGGTGGGGTCCCAAAAAGCCCAGGTTACAAGTTTGGTGAAAAATACTCCCAAAAATTACTGTGTTATGATCATGTGTTACTCAGTTTCTATGCATGCTTGTAACTTTTCCAATTTTTCATATTTTCACTCCAGATTTTCAACATTGCCATTTTTTCATACCTCCTCATGAACAGTACAGATGTAATTTTTCACATCCTGCCCCAAATGACTTTTTGGACCTGTTGTGCTGAATGGTGCATTCACTGTGTGAAATAACCTTTTGGGATGGTGTAATGAAATGATAGTGCCACTTTTCATGAGGTGGGGTCCCAAAAAACCCATGTTGAAAATTTGTAGCTAAAATACCAACAAATGCCTGGGGCATTAGGGTTTCCAACCATAATGTCCCACCCTGTACAGACTGACAGGTGTTGGGGGTGTGGCTTGGGGTCAGTGACCATAATGATCATGCCATTCCACCCCCACCCCCACCCTGCAGCCACTGACAGGCATCAAGGTGTGCTTTGGAGGTCTTCAGCCCTAACATTCACACCATTCTCCTATACTGCTCCCATCTCAGCTTATTTCCTTATGGAATGGGGTGAGCGTAAGAGCCAAAAATCCCAAGGCACACTGTGACACCTGTCAGTGTCTGCAGGGTGGGGTGAGGTGGAATGGCATGAGCGTTATGACTGATGGCCCAAAGGTGCACCCCAATGCCTGTCAGTCTCTGTAGGATAGGGCTAGGGTTGGCATTAGTTCAGTGTTGCGAGATCCATACCTAGAGATTATCCAATTTAGTCTGCAAACTGCAAATGTTGACAGTTGCCACCTTAATAGATCCTTTTTTTATGCCGGTTGTGTGTGGATGCAGGTCCAGCTGAGCGAGGGTTAGAGTGAACGTTGCTTGACATAAGCAGTAAAAGTAGGATGATTCTGAGCAAGCTTCCATTAAGTAGAAGCCTGGAAACCCTTCTGCTGCCTATCCTACCTCCCCATGGCTGCTACTTGTCCTTGCCCTCCCAACCCTTCACACCCTGACCATTTCTTGCTTCCTCATGGCCTCCTCCCCATCCCTGTGTACCCCCTGGAAGCTTACATACTACCACCCCCTGATCAGGTCCTTGGTCTTCCTACTACTCCTTTTTTTTAAATATTAAGTATATTTTATTGAGTTTCTAAATCCAATATACAGGCATCATTAAACAAAAAAGTCATACAATGCTGGATGCATCTACAAAACAGACCTTCTAACAACATAAACATACAGCAATTGTCGAGTAAGAATGTATCTTGATGCCTGTATCCTCCCCACCCTCTGCTCCCCAGTCTTTCCCAAATCATCACCTTCCAAAAAAACCCTTCCCTCCTACCCTCTGCCACAAATAAGAGCCTATGTAATTATGAATATGTGTCTGTAATAAACCATAATAGAAAGGGTGATTAACTTAGGCAGGAGCACTTATACTAGAAGTTGTTGTGTTAGGCTGGATTAATAGCAAATTAAAAAGGGGATCCCAAAGTTGTTTATATTTTTCCATTCTATGGGTGAACCCAGCAATAACACGTTCTGCCTGGATAGCAGACATTATTTCTTTATACCATTCAGTATAAGAAGGTGTGAGAGCATCTACCCAATGTCTATGTAGTACCTTTTTGGCACAAACAGAAATGAGTGCCATATAGGCCCTTTGAGTAAGGCCCTGGAGGGTTGTGTAATCCCCTAAAATACAGATCTCAGGGGTAAATTTATCTGAGAGAGCTAATAATGGGTCCAACTGGGCTTTAATACAATTCCATAATGGAGAAACCCTATCACATGACCATAACATATGCAGCAGATCCCCCTGGACTTACGAACATTTGGCACAGAGATTAGACGACAAGAACCCCATCTGATATAGTTTAGTTGGGGTATAGAACATGTTGTGAATAATTTGGAACTGCATATATCTATACCTGTCCCATTTGATATATCTATATAAGTGCTTCCAAATTCTTGGACAACATCTAGGGGGTACAGAAGTTGGAAGAGAATGGTCCCACCAGTAGCTTCTTTGTCCTTCTAACCAAGCAGTCGTAGTTTGTAGGAACCTGTAGGCATACGAAATTAAATGAGTGGATGGAATGGAATTAAGATATAGGATCAGAGCAGTTAAAAAAGGTGTAGTCCACATCCCAGTGCCAAAATGCTGTAATAACATGTGGGTAATCTGCAAGTACTTGAAAACATGGGTGGAAGATCAGTGGTACCGGGTACAGGCTTCCTGAAATCACATCAATTTATGGTTGATAACTAACTCATCCACCCTTCCAACCCCCATGTTAGGCTAAAAAATATTAGGCCTCATTGGTTTACCCGAAATTAACAAATTGGGATTATTAAAAAGGGGTTGTATTATATCTCTGTACCCTGTGATCTTAAGAAAGATGTTGAGTTGGTGTTGTGTAATCAAAAGGGAGTCTAGAGGGGATCCTTTGAGCTTATTTGGGAGATTTTTTCTATATAAAAAAGGGAGGGCTTCTGCAACCAAATTGTATAACACATACAAGGACTTCTCGATTTCTAACCAAAGAGGGGAATAAAGGGAGTCAGAGGGGTACTTTGATGTGAATATCCTGTACCTCATTTCCTAATGCTCCTATCGGGTAATATACATCCTAACCTGGGCCCTGCCCCCCTCCAACCCACCAGCTGGGCACAATGGTCTTCTCATAGCCTCCATGAACATACGCAGCCTACTGAAAAAATGTGATGCCCTCCAGTGCTGGGTCATGCTGCATCAACCAGACATCATAGCCCTGGTTGAAACCTGGCTGTCCAAATCCACCCCTGACTCCTTTGTCTCCCTCCCAGGCTATACCTTATACCGGGAGGACCGAGTACGCAAACACGGGGATGGCTGTGCAATTTATAACAGGGACACAATCATCGGACAGCGCTCCCTGTCCCTGCTCTTGTAAATGGGGCCCAGGCCCTTACCCTCAAACTTGCTCCTGACCCCTCCAGGGGCCCTCTATATCTCACCAATGCCTACTTTCCCCCAAAGAACCAGAACCCGGCACTGATATCTGTAACAGAATATCTTGCCACCCTCCACCACAAGGCGGAACAAATCCTAGTGAGGGAACTAAACATGAACTGGCTCAGCACATCCTCTTTCACTACCCGAGATTCTTTCACTGCCCTAGATCTGACACAACTCATTTCCCAGCCCACCAGAGTAAACCCAAGGAGAGGAACTAGCACCCTTCCGGACGTCATTATCACCAACCGCCGCAATAAAATACATAACATCCAGGTCCCCCCAGACTCACTAAGTGATCATTCCCCTATCCTTTTCCTATGGGCGGCCCCCACTCCCAAACCCATAGTCTAGACCACACCCCACAGGTGCCTCTGACCTGGTGGGCTGAAGAAACTCAAACAGTTTCTCACCCAGATCAATTGGTCCCTCATTCATCATGCACCTGACATAGACACTGCCCTCGTCTTTTTCTCCCAATCCTTTAACAAGGCTTGTGACCTCTTTGCACCCCTCGCAGGATTTTGATCAAAAAAACATAATGCAACCTGTGTTACCCTGCCCTACTACAAATGCTCAGAAATAGAGATAACGTCTGGCACCTTGCCACTGAAATGGGCCAGATGACTGACAGACAGGCCTAAAATGCTGCACAGAACAGGTGCACATGGGCCATCCATAAAGCCAAGGCCGACCATTACCAGGCCACCCTCACCTGCTCCTGGGGGTGTGCACAGACTTTCTGGGACAATGTTATACAACTAAATGGGAAATCAGGCTCCCCCCCATCCCAGCTCAGCATTGATGACTCCACCTCCACCGACCCTACCTGCATAGCTACCCACTTTAACACCTCCTTTACTGACCTTAGCTCTGTGCTCCCCAGTAATTTCTTTGACCCTCCCCCCAACCTACCTCCCCCTGACCTCCAACGTCCCAGCTTCCACCTACGTAGGGTATCTGCCCAGGAAGCCAGACCGCTCCTAATTAAAGCATTAAAAAGCAATAGTCCCGGCAGCGATTCCCTGGACCCCAGTATTCTCCAGCTGGTGCTGGATGAAGTCCTTGTCCCACTCACCAGCCTACTCAACTGATCCCTCTGCCTGGGGCAACTCTCCACTACATGGAAAACAGCCATAGTCACACCCATTCATAAAGGGGGCGACAGGTCCTCCGCCGGAAACTACCAACATTTCTCCATCCTTCCCCCCCTCTTCAAAGCCCTGGAAAAAATGGTGTCCATTCAAATCACTGAATATCTTAGTAGGCATAACATCTCATGCCCAGAGCAGCACAGCTTCCATGCTGGTCACAGTACTGGCACTGCACTAGTTGAATTCTCCAATTTCCTACACTCCTCCCTGGTTGCTAGCTCACTAGCTGTTGCAGTGTTCGTTGACCTCTCAAAGGCCTTCGACACTGTCTCCCACCCTCTTCTACTGAATGCCCTATGCCACACTGGTTTCTCTGCTGGCCCTCTCATCTGGTGCACAAGCTATCTATCCGCTCACTCCCAATGTGTAAAAATCAATGGAACACTCTCTGAAACTCGTCCCATCTACTCAGGGGTATCTCAGTGCTCCATCCTAGGCCCTCTACTCTTCTGTATCTATCTAAACACCCTGCCTGATGCCTGCTTTGGCAATATTCTTATGTATGTAGACAATGCTGTCATTTTTGCCACCCACAGCAATCCTGTCTCCCTCCAGAACACGCTACAACAATCTTACAATGATGCTGAGGCCTGGTTTAAGGGCACAGACTTGTCATTAATCTCAAAAAAAACAAAACAATGCTTTTTGATCACCTCCAAAACAAAGCCTGCTACTTCCCACTCCATATCCACCCTAGTACCAAACAACCACTTGAACAAGTCAACTCTTACAAATACCTTGTGGTTACTTTCGACTCAGCCCTCACCTACCACACCCACATTGATGCCCTTGCATCCACCACTAACGCACGGCATGGCATCCTCTACCACCATAAAAACTGCCTCCCACCTGACGCTCTCCGACTTGCAGTTACATCTTCAGTACTGTCCCTTGTTGACTATGGCCTGCCAGTCTATGGTGCTGCTGACACTACCGCCATCAACAAAATTCGGCTCACCCTAAATAAGGCCTGCAGACTGATTACTAGTGCCCCCAGACTCACACATACTTGTCAACTCTATGATGAGGCAAAATTGCTAAACCTGGATGAACAGCTCCACTATCAAACCTGCCTCCTCACAAAAAATCTCTACTTGGGCTATTCCCTCCTGGGTTGACAGCCTCCATCCGCCACACCAAACCAACTATCGCAACCCGAACCTCCGGCAATACTAGTCCACTGGTCCCCAGATCCAGGACCACCCATGGTCTGAGGTCCTTCTGCTAGAGAGCTCCATCCTGGTTTAACTCTCTCCCTGCTTCCATCACCAATGCCCCCACAATCTCCAACTTCAAAACCGTCCTTCAGAGCAAACTGTTTAGCACTCACAGCTGCTCCTGTCTCTAAATGGGGTCTTGATCTCTCCACACATGACAACACCCCCTGGGTGGCACTCAAACACACCCACCCCACAATTTTCTCCCCCATAGCCTATTGCCTCTGTGATTACCAGCACGTTCTCAGCTGTATCATGGGAATGTCTACTAAATTGTATAAATGTATGAAACCATTCTGTGTAACCCTAAGTATGTGACATATATGCTGTAACCTAAATTTATTTCTGTCTGTCTTCAATGTGACGTGGTACTTTTGGAAATGAGCCTCTGGCTCAAAGGTTGTAAACTGATGTACAAATAATAAATAAGCAAGTTGTTTGTAGAAAAGCTTATTGGATCTTCTGGGGCTGAGGTGCTTTTTGTGTTCCAAGCGCAGTGCCATGAGGTTAAGTGGAGTAATTAGGGTGTGAGGCAGGGACCCCAGAGGTAAGTCACTACCGTATAGGCAGCAGGAGCCAGTGCCAGGACCAGTGAACTTTGGTTAACAGTTTCAAATTACCTGTGATAAAGAAGGAGTCATAATGGAGATTATGCTCGATAGTGGTATGGGATAGGGGAGTTGGCGCATCACTTTGTGAAGTGCCATTCCTTAGAATCAAAAACAGTATGAAAGAGATGGATTGGAGGAAGTGGGTGTAGCCCATGTTCATAGGAGGAAGAACTCGTATGTAGCCCTGTTTTCAGAGGAGGTAGAGGAAGCAGGCAAATGTACACAGAGTTGTGATGATAACAGCTGGGGAACAGAGTGTGTGATGTGTCAGTTAGGATAGGATCCCCTCGTGACAACTTCGTATAACCTGCTAATAGTGGAGTGGACACAGTAAATTTCACTCCTACCAGAATATAGCCCTCTAGTGGTTAGAAGATATAATTTGCTAACAAAAAAAACAAAAGCGCTTAGCACTACTCTGTTGGCTCAGGCAGTGTTATAGGACAGAGAGGAGAATACAGTCTAAAATTCTAGAAGTATTTGGAAATTTAATGACAGCAATGTAGACTCTAGGCACTGGTACAAAACATAAAATGTTGAAATCTATGCAGTATACATAGCAGCAAAATCAAACCAATAATATAAAAAGTTAGTGCAAGGGAAGCAGCTTAGGGAGATGTAACCAGTTTGTAATAGGAAGGCAGGAGAAGGCCAAATGGCAAATCAAGGCTGAGGAACTGGATATAGCACCAGTCAGCCAGTGGAGGGAGAAAGCCCCAAGAGTCTAGCTGAGCAGTGACTCCAAGGATCCAGATGTCTGCCTCTGTCAGTACCTGCTGGTCTCTGGCTGTTCTGCAATTGAGCGGATCACCATGGAAGAGCTACCAGAGAAGGTGCAGCTCCCACGGGGAGAAATTGGAGGCATGCACCCATTCTCAGCAGAGAAGTCTGTGGGTCTCTGACTGTCTGGCAGCCGAGCAGGTCACCATGGAATAACTGCAAGAGAAGGCACAGCTCCCAAGGGGAGAAGTTGGAAGTGTGCAGCAGTTCAGGGCAGAGTAGCCTGCAGGTCTCTGGCTGTTTGGCAGTCAAGCGGGTCACCGTGGAAGAACCACCAGAGAAGGTGCTGCTCCCACGGGAAGAAATTGGAGGCATGCACCCATTCTCGGTGGAGAAGCCTGTGGGTCTCTGCACCCGTTCAGGACAGGACTGAGGGTCTCTGGTTGTCTGTCAGTCACAATGTAATTTTAAAATTCTCAAACATTTGGAGGCTTATAACTCAGTTACTTTTACAGCTAGAAATCTGAAACTTGATACACATATGTATGGATATTAGTAAAGTCACCATAACAAATGTGGAGTACTTTGGACACATTATGTTTACATAGTTGATAACTGTAATTTTAAAATTTCTGAAACTTTGGAGTCTTATAACATTCATCTTTACAGATAGGAGATAAAACTCTGAAAAAAAGATGTATCTATGTATGAGTATTGGAAAAGTCAAGATACCAAATTTGGTGTATTTTGCACAAACACTTTCTAAATTACTGTACTTGCTTGAATTAGAGCTTGGGTCCTTAATTATTTCAAGACGTCTGGACAGCAGGCGCTTATTCAAGCATGCTGTTATTTGAACAGGGGAACTTAGTTTTTAAATGTTTACTTTTAAGTCAAAATTAAAAAAAATAGACACAAATCCATTGTTCTTTAATTTTTTATATTTATTTTATTATCATTTTAAATATACTTTAAATTTTATTTATGGTACTTGAGTGCAGAAAACAAGGAAAGGTGGGCACAAGAAGATAATAAAAAAAGATCTCTCTTCATCACTCTTCATCACTGTCCTCCACTTTAAGTTTATTATCAGTATTTTCCTCCACATCCTCGGGTTCAGTTTCTGGTGTTGGGTCCAGAGCATTGCTACTCATTATAAGTGCCCAAAGCTTTGTGAGCACATCTTCTCTTTGCTGGAACAGAATGGCATTTGGTTTGAGCACATCTCCCCTGTGTGGTCTTCCTGCTTACACCACTCCCGTACCAATTTTTCATCAATGCCAAAGTTGCGAGCTATGCTTTCTTTGCTATTGCCATTTTGGACATTCCCAATTGCCTGGAGTTTGAAGTCTATGCTCTAACCATGAAGCTTTCACTTCTTTGATGCAGGCTATGCCTCAGGTGAATGATCTCAGAAGTGCTTTGACGTGTCCTGCTCATTCATGGCTGATGGCTGGAATGTACGTGTGGATGTTACTGTGCTGTTTTTAAAAAAAACATTAACAACCAACAGCTTTCTGGCACCCTGCTTAGCTCCTAATTTATTTTGGTTTCTATGTAACTGCCTTGGCTACAGGTGTCGCATTGTTATGAATGGGTGTTAATCACCCCCAGCACAGCAGACAATACCTGCACTAATTGTTTGTTCCATTTCTGTTATCACTGACCCAACGCTTATATAAGCACCCAGAGCATGGAACTCTTATGCAGCCAGATGTCATTACTTCCCCAGCTTTTAATAAAGCACCAGCGCTTATTAAACTCTTGAAGATTTCTCCCCGGGCACTTATACAAATAGGCCCTTAATCAAGCACAGGCAGTAATTCAGATATATACAGTATGGTAGATGGAAATAACCCAAATCACAATTTTGGTGAAATTTTGCAAAATTTTGTGGAAGCAAAATCAGCATTTTGCCAGAATTCCACTGGCAGAAAATAAATGTTTCCCAGCCTTACCTGAAAAGGAAACATTACTCCTTCTCACACCGAAAACAAATCTATACCTGAATAGACATGTGGCTGGTCCCAACAACATAGGTGCAGGATGTAACCAAGGGTCCCAACAACATAGGTGCAGGAAGTAACCAAAGCATATGTGAAAAGGAATATCGAAGCAGTATAGCACAGTGGGTAAAGGCTCTGAACTGCAAATCTGGAGATCTGGGTTTGACTCCCACAACCACCTAGGTGCGTATTATGTTATCCTGAGCAAGTCGCTTAACTTTCTGGTGCTCCCAGGTCGCATCTGGAAACAAGCTTCTGCTTAGTGTGCTACTCCTGGTTAAACAATGTTACTGTTCCCTTTTCATATAGGCACAGTCCGAATCTCTGATCATGCCCCAGGCTTCATGTCCTGGCTCTATCTGGGGTCACAGAGGCAGCAAAAGATCAGTGGTGACGTAAAATGTCTCTCTTGTAAAACCGTGACTTGAGAAAGCAGACAACCAGGTACTTAAGGTATTTTCTAGTACTCTATTGTACAGGGGATACCTCACTAGCTAGCTGCTTGTACAAACTGAACCCATTCCTTCATGGGAGATGCATAAGCTTCCCCTCCTACCATGAAAAGATCAAGCAAAGGGAGTTGGAGGAACATCATGAGGAGCTCAAAGAGATTGATAAGTTATTTAGGGAAGACCTACAGAAGAACCAACATATTCTGCCTGAAATTACAGGGGCAGGATATCAGACTGATCTATATCTGCACCAAAAGTCTGAAAACACCCTGTTCTGGCTTAGTGAAACATTTTGGGAAGCTGGAGAGAAACTGGGTATATTGTCTGCTAAAAAAATAAGAAACAAGATCAAATATCTTATGATTAAACAGCCAGATAGCACTCTCAGAATGGACACTGGAGGCATCTGTTACACGAGGCCCCTGCACCCTAATTGATACCCTCAGAGGTACACCGTAGACAGCTATTGCTTAAGTATAGGTTATACTAATACTTAGGGCTAAGGGCATCTACCCTACAAGAGTAGATGTCAGGATATAAATGCATATTGTTGTAATCCACTTTGCTTGCTAATGCACACATATTTTACCATGTATTTTCTGTCTATTTCTTACTTGTCAGATGTCAAGACACCTGTCCTTGAAGTAATTATAATATGTAATACGGCATTGCCATCTTTTGGTGATTTGCACCACTACACTTAGTTATGTAAGACTCTGTATAAGAACTCCTTTGTTCTAAAACTGATGACTTTACAGAATCATATAATGTTATCTTGGACCATGGAGCCACCTTTAATTTAGACAATAGGGCTCATCTCTGTAACTAGAAATGTTTCTGTCTTTTGGTAACCATAGTAATTATCATTGGTATATAATATTATGCACAGGCTTTTCACCTCGGAGACCTCGGAGACCCCAAGAGACTACAGAGAAACCTCGAGGTGTAGGGAATGCTTAGCACTGGCTCCTAGTTCATATTGGTAAGAACTGCTTAGGGCAACTGTGATTTATCCCTTTGGTAGTAATAAACTTGTTTATTACTCTAATGCAACTTGTTTGTGATTACTTGCATTCCCAATATCGACAAGAATCTGAAAGTGAGGTTTAGACCTCTTGACACATCAGTGTAGCATTTTTGCAATGCTAGGCCTCTCTGTACTCCTCAGAGGTAGCAGCCACTGAGGATGCAATTGAAACATTTGGGGAAAGCCTGAACCTGCCCACACTCTGCACACTAGAGCAATTCAAGTTTGAATGAACCTTCAGTTTTGTGGAAGCAGACAATGCCCTCTGTAATATGCCAAGTGGGAAAGCCCTGGGCTTGGATGGATTCCCAGATGAGTTTTACTCCGCATTTAAATATAAAATCCTCCAGTAGTTGGTGGAGATCCTTTCAGATGTTAGGGACAAGGGGTAGCTCCCCCACACTATGCCCTTTGTTCTTACAACATTAACCCTAAAGAAGGGAATGACATAACTAGCAGTGACAGCTTCAGACCCATTTCTCTCATAATAGTGGACAGTAAGCTCTGTGCTGAGTTACTGGCCAGTGGGCTAAAAAAGGTAATCCCTCAGTTCATAGATGAAACACAGGTCAGTTTTATACCTGGATGTAGATGCATGGACAATACTAAGAGATTTATTTATCTGATCTTGATAGCTGTACGCTCCACTAACCTAGCCACTCTGGTATTCCTAGATGTGGATAAAGCATTTGGTAGATAAAATGGGGTTTTCACTTTCATATCTTTTAAAAGTTTGGTATCAGATAGCCCTTTATAGAATGCATCAAGATACTATACAATTGGGCAACGATAGTGGTCCTAACAAAAGGGCAGGAATTGGGCACTGTCACTGTAAGCAGAGGGACAAGACAATGTTGACTTTTATTCTGTTCCTCTTCATACCATCTCTCTAGTCACTGTTCCAGACCATCAAATTGCACCAAAGAGCAAAAGCCACCCCTTGACTGGATGTGTGCATAACAATGACAATGCTAGACTAATAGCACCATCCACCAACCATCAAATAAGCAGTCAAACACCATAAAATATTAGGTGGATAAAACTTTTATTGCAGAGCCAAAAGTAAAGAATATCTCTCAATAAAAACACCAGCAGGAGCACCTCACAAAAAAATCTTCCAACCAGTTTTGCTTAGTGCATCATCAGGGAGTTATAAAATCAAAGAATACCACCCATTTTATAATGCCATCTTAAAGTGATATATCACTAAATAAAACTAATTAATATTGTAAGTTCATAATGTTCCCATTGCTAAATGCATTAGCTTAGCAATGTAGAATATATGTAATACACTCAATTGATTATACATATAAATACCTCTATATATGTGAAAATAAAACTACAAAAAAACACATTGTGATACAAGTCATACAAAAAAATTGTGATCTACTGACATATTAACAATTATCATATCCAGACTATACATATGTAAACATTCTCACTTCACTATGAAATAGTTTAAAGTTAACTACCATCTGAATTGATCCCCTATAGAATCATCAATATTCAAACACAAGTGTTTACACTTTAAATTTGATTTTCCTATATATAATGATAAAAGACTATAATTGCAACAGAAATGGATACCTCATTATAAAAGTAAGGCCATAGGTGGGAAGGGGTTGGGGAGAAGGGGAAAAGGGGTTGGGGGAGAAAGGTGGGGGAGTGGTGCAGGGGAGGGGGAAAAAGGCAGGAACCCCCATAACTATGCCATCAAGATAGGAGATGGTCACAAAATCCTTGCTTATGCAGAAAATGCCCTTCTTACGCTTAAAAAACAGAGCTCTGTATCATTGCTGTCATTGTGGCCTGTGCCGGAAGGCATGTGTTATACAAGCAAAACTGACATAGTGAAGGTACGCAGCTATGCACCGTGCAAGGCTCCCTTGCAATGGAGCATGCACGAATGACCATGTGCACCTTATGGATGAAGGGGCATGTAGCATGCTGCGCAGTGCACAGAGGTGTGCCACAGCAATGTGGACACACTCCTTGACACCACCATATAAGGCAGTGCACACCACCCTGTGCTGAAGAGTAGAAGTGAATAGCGAGTAGGAGATGGAGGCAGGTAGCAATGCGGAGACACAAAAGGACACACAAAGGGACATGCAGGGTGAGAAGCATGGCAATCAGGAGAAGTGGGCACCCATCCATGGCCGAGGACATGTGAGGGTGTGACCCATTGCCTGGACCTGGACAGGATGTCAGATTACTGGATGGGGTACAGTCCAGGGCAACAAAGATGATCCAGGATTTAAAGGATAAACCCTATGAGGACAGGCTGAGGGGGTTGAATATGTACTCCCTGGAGGAGAGAAGGGATCGGAGGATATGACTGAGACTTTCAAATACATAATGGGGATAAACAAGACAGGTACAGAAGGGGTATTTAAGTTGAGGAGAGGGACGGACACGAGAGGGCATGGTCTCAGATTTGAGGGGGAAGATATAGGAGAGAGATGAGGAGACATTTTTTTCACAGAGAGTGTGGTGGCTAAGTTGAATGCTTTGTCAGAGGAGTTGGTATCCTGCAGAATGGTAGACAGTTTTAAAAGGGGATGGGACAGGGTGTGGGGGGGGAACGTGAGGAGGCAGGGGGCAGCTGCAATGTAGGGAGCTAGCTGCAAACTTGATAGACCATGAGGCCTGTTTCTGCTGGCAGATTCATATGTTCGTATGACCCAAGCAGAGAACTTCACAGGGGGCTAGGTGTCATCCATGGTGGCAGACATCTGGACACACTATCACCTTCTATATGGGTCCTTGTCCATGTTCACACCCACTGAAGTAAAGGCCAGCCTGTGGCTGGAGGTACAGATTAGCATTAATGCTGCCAGCCCAGAGTCACAGTCCCTGGAAACGATCAAGCACAAATATTGTCACCTGCAGGCCATAGTGAAGAGGAAGGTCGTGGTGGCTGAACGAACAGAGCTGGGCACTGGCAGAGATCCCCAAGTGGTGACAGTCAGCCCTCTGGAGTGCATGGTCATGGACACACTGGCCAATGTCGGTGTTCACAGAGAGGTGGAATGCATTGATACCCTAGACAGTATGTAGGTGTGGTGCGGACATGTGGACAGATGTGCAGTGCCCCTGCAGTGCTCCAGGTATGTACTAATGGCACTCTGTTTCCAACCTCCCATGAATCGACAAGGCAGGTGGCAGCCCCCATGATGATGGAGCAGCAATACCAGGACAATGCACGCCCACTGACGGATGTGGAGGACACCAGCCATGCAAGGGCAGGCACTGGTAAGTGACACTGATGGAAGCACCCCTGTGACATACACATTGGGTGACCTGGCCAGCCACACTAACTGTACCTTACTCCCCAAAGGTACTGAGCATGAGACCGAGGCCCCCATGTACAAAGACACTGATGAGGACAGTGGGCATGATGCAGCTGGCGAGGGCACCCAAGCCACAGCATCCACAAGTGTTGGCATTGGCTGTGGTGGACAGCAGCACACATCAGTTGCCCAGGCATGCAGGGAGCATGACACAGGCAGTGTAGGGCCACTACAGCTTGGGTGTAGCGGAGCAGTCATGGATGTTGGAGCTCCCACTGAACATGACACACATGACATGGAGGACAATCCAGACGAGGAACCATCATGGCGTGTGGTTGGAAGCAGACTCTCACAGAGAGTGAAGTCATCCCTGGCTGATAAATACCATGATCTGTGCCAGCTCGAGGCAGACCATCTGGAAGAACAGCAGTGCAACACAGATGCATTGTATGCCCTGACCAGCGAGGTGCACAGTATGCACTGTAGCATCTCACACATCATGGATGCACTGGACTGGCTGGTCAACAGGATCACAACACACAGCCCAAGACAGGATGACACATACACACCTGAGGCCACAGGCACAGCCAGTCCACCTCCAGTCCCAGGGACAGAGCCAGATGACACAACAACACCAGTGTTGTCTGCCACACCCAACACGGCAAAGGGATGTGAGAGTGACATAGAGGGCCACCCCAACATGCATGATGGCATGGCCACACAGGGCACTGAGGGCAAAAGTACCAGACTGGTGGAGGACCCAGGCACCACCAATGATACGGACATGCAAGGACACGTGATGGTCAATGCACTTGGCAGTCGGCAGTCCCACTGCACTGGCAGACAATGGGCAGCCACATGGAGGACAGGAACACAAGCCTCTGCCAGACTGTTGGCTCAACGCAGCAACATACCAACACAGTGACATGGCATAACTCCAGTCATGGCACGGCCACACAGATGTACAGCACTGAAGCACTCCCCCACACATGTCCTACTGCACAAACACATGCACCCACACAATGGTACAGCCCCACACATTAACACCTCATGAACAGCACTACACACACACTCTCATTGACACAAGATGCAGTCTCACAGCACAGGCCTCCCACCCCAACACACAGAACGCACATGTCTGCTGCACAGTCAGCCGGGGGGGAAGGCACTGTTCCTAGTTCCACACCCCACACCACATAAGTAGTACTGTGGTAGGTGCTGGCAGTGTCACAGTGGCCACCACACCCCCAAGGGTGTGCTTAGGCCATGGTTCATCACAATGTACCCTCCTTGCCGCTCCGCCAGTGCACATACATGGTCCCACCCCACAATAACCATGCAGATGCTGATTGCTGATGCACATGTGTGCCAATCCTGCACACACACACACACGCACACTGTCCTGGGCTTGCACATTTCACACATGGAGCTGCACACAAATGTGCTGGCTAACGTTGGAACACACCCTGTACCAATGCTGCCCTGGCCTCCCGACTGCCCATGTTCTCTGATCCATGGACAGCATCTTCATCCACCTGCTGGACACTGTGTGGCTGCACACCCTGTATGGGCAAGTTATGACACAGCACCATATTGTGCAGCATGGCACAAACTGTAAACGCTCTGCATGCCTTTCCCGGTGCCAGCATAATCCCCCCACCCCCCCCTGTATGATCCAGGCAGTGAAAGTGCATCTTCAGGAGTTTGATGGTCCTCTTGACGATGTTGCGTGTCTTCCAATGGACATGATTGTACGCCTCCTCTGCAGCATTTGCTGGTGCAAGTGTGGGTGCCATCAGGTGTTGGTGCAGGGGATGTCTGCTGTCACCTACACGGGGGAGAAAGGGGACATTGCCACATGTGTGCATACATATGGGAAGACATACACTACACACAGGGGAAGTCACCATACTCACACAGTGGCCAGTCATCGATTACCCCTGCATGTAGCATGGCACCAATGCGCAGTGCATCCAGGATGTAGGCATCATGGCATGACTGGGGATACTTGGCACAGGTGTTCATGAACAAGCCTCGGGCATCACATAGCACATGGCAGCTCATGCTGTTGAACCCTTTCTTGTTTTGGTATGCCTCCTCCTGTCTTGTCAGTGACAGGATGGTGATGTGGGTGCTGCAATAGCACCTACCACATTGGGCATACTGAGCATTTTTTAGAAGGCCTATTTTATTCAAAAGACATCACCCAGGGATGTGGAGAGGGTAATATGGTTGTGTATGTGTTCCAGCATGGTGTCTATGACCTGTGTCACAGCACGGGAGACAGAGAACTGGCATACATCACTGGTATCACTGGTTGCACTCTGGAATGAGCCAGTGGCAGAGTATGCAAGCTTCGATGGAACCTTGGTCTTGACAGACATTGCCCTTGACCTGCGAGTCCATGGTGTTACCCTGTCATGGACCATATCACAAAGTGTGGCGATGATGGGCCACAGTAGGTGGAAATGCTTGAAGAAGTGGATTTCATGCAGTATCGAGGAATCCAAGCATGGGTGGCATATTCTGGATATGGGACAGGGGTGCCTTAGCATCATCATTATTTCCTCCTGCAGCAATTTCAAGTGTAACAGCACTCTGAGACACATCCTGCTATGACATGTGGCTTCTGGTGCACCATGCAGGTGCTCGGTGCCACCATTATATACCTCTATACTTGCATCCATGTGCCTTTAAGGGGGTGTGTCATGGGGCACTTTTGTGCTGGCTCTGCACAGGTGGTGTGCACGTGTGGCCATGTGTGCCCCCTGCACAGAGAGACTTGCATCAGATACATATCTAGAAGGGAGGATGGCACTGGAGGTTGAAAACAGTTGTGGAGGTGAACATGTGTGACTCATGGTGATATGGGACCCTGTGGGTCATGGAGGGGCATGAGTAGGTGGGTGAGTATTGGGCTACTGATGGGGACCATGCTACTGTGCGGGTGGTGTGTATGCTGAGCAGTGAACTAACCCTGTGCCCCTCTCTCTCACTCTCTCTCTCTCTCATACTGTCTCCCCACACAGGAGGGCATGCCAGGGAGGGTGGAGCTGTGCCCTGTGGAGCAGCCGGATGGTGCACCAATGATGGTGGCTGCATCCACCAGGAGACAACAGAGGTGGTGCCCGAACTTCCCAAGGTAAATGGGCCTGACAGTGGTGGATGGTGGAATTATATATGAGGGGGGAAAATGGAGACATGGGCCCAGTGACCATGTGGAGGGTCAAGGTGCCTTCGATGGTAAGTGTATGGCATGGCCTGGGACATGCAGGGTGTGTGTGTGTGTGCGCACTGCATGGGCTGGAGCTGCACTGTGCCACCAGCAGCTGGGTATATTATGCCCATGTGCCACTGTGTCCTGTGTGCAATGCCACATGTGTGGCAGTAGCACTGCACCACTATAGCCAATGGTCATGCTATGGTCACTGTCCTGACATGCATGGGGGTATCACCATCAGACATTATAATAAGGATGCCAAACAGAGACCTCCATGTCTGGAGTTTGTTGTTGAAGAGAAAAGAAAAGTCATATATATATATATATATATATATAGAGAGAAGAGAGAGAGAGAGATTATAGCTGCAACCAAAACCTTTGCACTTTAATTACTTTGCAAACATATAGCCGGATGTTCCTGAAATTTTGCATGTATTGTCTGGTACCATAGATCTCTGGATCTGGCAAGTTGTGTTGTGATGGGATGTGCGGTTGTAGAGCTGCAGAGCACCAAAAACATGCAAAAACTGACTTTTGGCTATTTCTTTGCTTGGGACTACAGCCCAAATGGTGTGTCTTTCTGGTCTGAAATTCTCAGGGAATCTGTAGTCTGGGTCATTGATGCGTCTTTTGAAGATTTAGTGAAAAAATATGAATCCATTCAAAAGTTATTCAAATTTCAATTTTCCCATTATAGTCAATGGGAAAAAAATAAATGTGCCACTCGAAAGGAGCTGCCACTACATTTTACTGTTGCAAATGCCCTCTGTAGTGTCGTGTAGTCACCATCTTGTTTTCAGTTAGCAGTGGAGAAAAATGGCTGTAGTTTAACTATTACTGCCCCTAGGTAAACTGGGACAGTTGTGTTTACCTAATCGGCATATGAGGAACAATGCAGTCATTATTTTCATCTAAACCCCCCAGAAATGCCTTTTTGGTGATCAGGCCCTCCATAGCATCACAAATTGTGACAGAATAGATGTGACAAGAGGCCACTGTTGTTCTCAAAGGAAGTGGCTAATGCAGTGAGGGAGAAATGAACAGCATTTGGAAGAACAATGATTCCCAGAAGGAGGAGGACAGGGAGGCATATCTAGAAAGGCCAGCAGAAAGAAAAACAGCACCAACTCCAGGATAAAAGTACAGTTTATTATTTTACAGATGAAAAATTGGAAAGTGTAGATAATACTAGGATTCATATTAGGATGTATAGATGTATGTAAGACTGTGAGCTCATTTATTTACATCTCCCGCAATGTGAGATCATTCCCTTCTCTGATTAAGCAGAAGCCTATCTAATGTTACTTTAAAGATATCAATGGTTCCCATTTCCACCACCTCTCTGGGAAGGGAATTTCATAATGGTAAGTGCAAAAAACTATTAATCATTACTATCAACAGGGCAACTGCAAGCAACTAGCAGGGGACAATGACTGACACTGCCAGTTTCAGATATTGCTTCCCCAGGAGTCTGGAAAAGCAAAGGGAAGCAGAAAGGAGGGTGAGGGCAACTAAGTCACAAACAGAGGAGAGGACCGACAAGGAGGTAAAAAAAAGGGGATACGCTTTTCTTCAGGTGCGTGAATGAAAAGAGAAAAGCAAGGGGTGGAATTGTGAGAATTGGGAGGGAAGGGGGAGGTACGGTGCTGAAGAAGGTGAAGAAAAAGCTATTAATTTAAAATGTGTACTTCTCCTTGGTCTTCACAGTAGAGTGGGGGGGTGGATGGATCATCATGTATCAGCAGACAGTGGGAAAGGGGGGAGTGGACGCAAGTGCATTGTCTGAGGACAGTGTGCAGAAGGGACTGGAAGCCCTAAAGGAGGACCAAGCGATGGAACTAGATGGGAATCACCCACAGGTTCTAAAGAGCTGAGTACAGTGCTAGCCATCCCTCTAGCAACACTGTTCAGTGCCTCATTGGAGACAGGGGCAGTTCCAGAGGACAAGATGATGTTGTTTCTCTGCATAAGAACAGCAGCAGGGAAGAAACTAGTGACTATAATCCAGTCAGTCTCAAATCAGTAGTGGGAAAGTTAATGGTGACCCTGCTGAAGGAGAGGCTGATGGAGTACCTGGAGACATATGGGCTGCAAGAGCACCGGCTGCATGGTTTCACAGCAGGAGGTCATGCAAAAGAAGTCTCATAGATTTCTTTGACTGGCTGACTTCAGAGGTGGATCAGGAGAAGGTAGTGGATGTGGCCTTTCAGACTTCATTAAGGCCTTCAACACTGTGCTGCACAGGAGACTAGTACAGGAACTAAGCAGCCGGGGTGTTGGAAAGAAAGTGGTAATCTGGGTGTCAACCTGGCTGCTGAAGGATAGTAAGCAGAGGGTGGTGGTAAATGACAAAACACTTGTGGGACTGAAGACTAACAGGGTGTCAAAGGAATTAGTACTGCGGCTAGTTCTCTTTAATCTCTTCACAAGTGACATTGCCATGGCATTAGAGGGGAAGCTATGTCTCTGCGGATGACACAAAAATCTGCAACAGGGTGGACACTCATGCAGGGGTGGAGAGAATGCAAAGAAATCTGGGGATACTAGTGGAGTGATCTAGGGTGTGGCAGCTGGGTTTCAATGCCAAAAAGTGCAAAGTTATGAACCTGTGGGTGGTAAACATGGGAGCTGTGTATAAGTTGGGTGGGGGGATCAGGGGCAGTCTCCAAGCAAGAAAGGGACCTCGGATAATAATATCTGATGACTTCAAGGTGACAGGACAGTGTGACAAGGCAGTAGGCAAGGCAAGTGGGATGCTGGGGTGCACAGGGAGAGGAATTTCTAGAAAAAGGAGGGAGGTGGTGTTGCTACTGTTTTAAAAGACAAAGAACCTCTGTGCGCAAACACTGAGGCAAGGGTTACCCCAAAGGGCATTTGGCTGGGAAGCCAAGTTTCAAGAAAATACAAAATCACACATGCCCCCACAATGCAAAGCATCATGGGCTACATATGCAAATCACCACAGAATGTTATGTTGGTCCAACTTTAAGCAGAATTGCATGGTGCGGAAAGGCCTCTCACACAGTTTGCAAAGGGTGCTAACAGAAGACATAGACACGTGTTTCATCCTACCAGGACTCATCAGAATGCCTCGTCTGTTTAACAGCCCAGTGGAATGGACCAGCTACTCCTAAGGCAGTGTGCCTGGGATATATTGTGGTGAACCCATTAAAATAAAAAACCATTTAAAAGACAAAGAACCTCTGTGCGCAAACACTGAGGCAAGGGTTACCCCAAAGGGCATTTGGCTGGGAAGCCAAGTTTCAAGAAAATACAAAATCACACATGCCCCACAATGCAAAGCATCATGGGCTACATATGCAAATCACCACAGAATGTTATGTTGGTCAACTTTAAGCAAATTGCATGGTGCGAAGGCCTCTCACGCAGTTTGCAAAGGGTGCTAACAGAAGACATAGAACACGTGTTTCATCCTACCAGGACTCATCAGTATGCCTCGTCTGTTTGACAGCCCAGTGGAATGGACCAGCTACCCTAAGGCAGTGTGCCTGGGATATATTATGGTGAACCCATTAAAATAAAAAAACATTTAAAAGACAAAGAACCTCTGTGCGCAAACACTGAGGCAAGGGTTACCCCAAAGGGCATTTGGCTGGGAAGCCAAGTTTCAAGAAAATACAAAATCACACATGCCCCCACAATGCAAAGCATCATGGGCTACATATGCAAATCACCACAGAATGTTATGTTGGTCCAACTTTAAGCAGAATTGCATATATCCCAGGCACACTGCCTTAGGGGTAGCTGGTCCATTCCACTGGGCTGTCAAACAGATGAGGCATACTGATGAGTCCTGGTAGGATGAAACACGTGTCTATGTCTTCTGTTAGCACCCTTTGCAAACTGCGTGAGAGGCCTTTCGGCACCATGCAATTCTGCTTAAAGTTGGACCAGCATAACATTCTGTGGTGATTTGCATATGTAGCCCATGATGCTTTGCATTGTGGGGCATGTGTGATTTTGTATTTTCTTGAAACTTGGCTTCCCAGCCAAATGCCCTTTGGGGTAACCCTTGCCTCAGTGTTTGCGCACAGAGGTTCTTTGTCTTTTAAATGTTTTTTTATTTTAATGGGTTCACCACAATATATCCCAGGCACACTGCCTTAGGGGTAGCTGGTCCATTCCACTGGGCTGTCAAACAGACGAGGCATACTGATGAGTCCTGGTAGGATGAAACACGTGTCTATGCCTTCTGTTAGCACCCTTTGCAAATTGTGTGAGAGGCCTTTCGGCACCATGCACTTCTGCTTAAAGTTGGACCAGCATAACATTCTGTGGTGATTTGCATATGTAGCCCATGATGCTTTGCATTGTGGGGGCATGTGTGGTTTTGTATTTTCTTGCTACTGTTTTGTCCACTGGTGAGACCCCACCTAGACTACTGTGTCAACTTCTGGATGTTGCATCTCTGCAAATACATTGACAGTGTAAAAGCAATCCAGAGGAGGTTATCAGAATAATATTTTGGTTTCATGAGAAGCCATATGAGGAGAGGCTGTGGGATCCCAACATGTACTCCATGAAGAAGAAGAGAGTGAGAAGAGACATGATTGGAACCTATAAGTACCTCATAGGGGTGAACAAGGTGCAGTTGGGGAGTCTCTTTCAGAAGAGGAAAAGCATCAGAACATGAGGGCATGCAATGAAGCTTGGGGTGTTAAGAGGGATATGAGGAAATAGTTCTTCACACAAAGGGTGGGGGACGCCTGGAATATCTTGCAAAAAGAAGTGGTGGGGCAAAAACAGTGGGACACTTCAAGCATGATTGATATAGGCACATGAGCATAATAGATAGAGGAAACGGAGATGAGAGAGATGCTGGTGCTCAGATAGGGTATGAGGAGTCAGAATAAGCTGGGAAAAATAGGACAGACTGGGTGGACTTACTAGTCCTCTTCTGCCAAGACATTCTCTGCTTCTATGTTTCTCTTTAGAGCATCACCCATGTGTTTTTCAGTCAAGTAATGTGTGAAAATATCAGGATGTGTGATCATATGGGATATGTCTGTTGCAAAACACTGCTAATCTTTTTTTTTTTCAATTCTGTTTACTCACCACCTTCACGTTAGGGGCTGGTCCCCTAGTCCACCTTGTGCACAGGCTCTCAACATGCTCCAGCAGCCAGCCTCCACAGCTTTCCCCTTATGGAGGGGCCCCAGGGAGGGACAGGGGAGAGACCAACATCATCCTGTAGCCCCCACCTTGTCTTACACTGGGCTTTGTTTTCTTGTGTATGGTACCCCAGGAGGAGGATGTGCAATGAGACCTGCACATCAGGATGCATGGTCCTATGCAACCTACATAGACTTCTGCCTCCTCCAATCCCCTAGGTGAGCTCCTGACTGTTGTGTATCCAGCTGCCACCGGGTGTCACTACATCTTTGGGAAGCACAGATACCCACCCCAGGGTAGGAGAGCTTGCCGACGGCAGCTCAGTCCTACACACTCCCCCCCCCCAGCTGACCCCCGGCATCCTGGGCTCATTCCCAAACCAGGGTTGCCAGCATGGAGCGAGGTGTGGCATCCAGCACCTCAACCCTCAGCACCACCAGGATAGTCCTATACTGCTAATCTGTATCTGTTCAGTTTGCATCTCTATCATAGCACGTCCATTGATTTGGTGTGATGGAGAAATATTTGCATTGAATTTAAAGCAGCAGTACTAGATAATGAGAAAGTGATTATGAAAATTCTGCTTTTAGATGGAAGCATGCAGCCATAGTTTCAGTTTCCATATCTGTAAATATTATTTTCTAGTGATCTTTAGTTTAGATAGATATTTAACATTTATTTCCATTGTTGTGGATTCACAGAAAATATTGCTGGTGCCTAATTTGTAGTTGAGCTCCCCCTCATGTTGCATCACGTCTTTTGTTTACTTCTGTAGGACCCTGCTCTGCATGTTCCCACTGTTGCTGTGTAGTACTGTGTCATGCCCATGTGCAGTTGGCAACAGAGAGTTTCAGTTTAACATAGCAGGTGAGAGAAATGTAAACAAAAATGAAGAAAAACAGAGCAAATTATGGGGTAATAGTTTAGTGAAAATGACAGATTGCCAGGTAACAGCTCAACAGAGCACAGAGAACATACTATTGCAAAATATCTGTTTTTTTTATCTAGTACTGCTGCTTTAAAGGAAGAAAGACTGCTGCTTTACCTGCCAGTTGCATGAGTGAATTAATGTCATGGAATTTGTATGATACTACTTAGTACTGTATATCCCCCAATGTTCCTATGCTCTTGGTACTTGAGAGGTGTCAACCAATTTGTGTGACACTATTTAGTATATCCCAATAATGTTGCTATGCTTGTGGTGCCTGAGTAATTGACTATTAGAACTCAGGACTGCCCCCCCCCCCAGCTCTGCAGAGGGCTTCATAGTATCTGATTGTTTGGGGAGAGGTGAGTTTGCTACTGTACTGCATGGAAAAGATGTGTTTGTTTTTCAGCTAATGAAAGATAAACAAATATCAATCACAGTACTTCTGTGGAGATTCTGTGGTTTTGGTATTCCATCATGGGGCTGCACCTGACTTCCTGATTCCTCTTCAGTGACATAATGATATAAAATAATATACATTAATCAAATGCAGTCAGTCTTATGATGATGTAATTGGAAGAGGAAACAGGACTGTAATGGAAGCCTCATTGTGGACTGCTATACAGAGTGAGTGTCTGTTGCACTTGCAGGGGGTTGCCACCTTCTCTGCATCTCTGGCATTTGTCTGGTTGGACATGAAAAACCCTACTGCACTTTTCAGAATTCCATGGATATATAGACATTGTCGTGACCAACATTCACTTTCATTAATATGTAATGTGCAACTGTTTTGAGCGGCATGTGAATACGTTTTGTAAGAGAGTTGTGGTTTATGCATACAGTCCCATACACTTGTAGTAGTATGTAAACTGTTTTTTAGCTAAATAAAACTAATTCTATTCCATTCTATTCTAATTGAACATCATGTAATTGAGTTGAATTGTTAATCCGGCTTGTTTTGTGTAAATTATATATAGCAAAATTCCATTTTTATATAAAGTAAATGTTCCTTTTTTCCCCTTTTTTAGTATGTTCACTTTTGCTTCTTTCAGTTAGTTTGAAATGGCTGATTCTTTTCTCCACTTCCTGATTCTCCCACCTCCCATCTCTCTCAACTTAGAAAATTCTATCTTTGGACTCTGTTACTATAAATCTTTTCAAGGCAAGCACCACATCCTTTTTCTGTTTCCGTAATGGCCTCTATTCACGTAATAATAACTTGGGAGTTACTGACAAAAGATTTGAGATGTATAAGTGCAATAATCATGGTCACACAAAAATGATCTTTTAAAGTTGTTAAGGTATTGAAGTATGTTCAGTTAAGAAAGATTTGTTGCCCTCAGATCTCTACATTGAAGACGAAATAGAGCGTGCAATCAAATCTCCTTCAGTCATCTTTCAGAACAAAGAAACAAGGGCTTCCATATCTTATTGTACAAACCTACAATTAGCAGCTCAACCCTTGCTTATTTTTAATTTTTTTGTTAGTTATTTAACCAGGACTAGCACACTAAGCTGAAAGCTTTTTTACAGGTGCGACCTGGCAGCTCAGGGAAGTTACGTGACTTGCTCAGGGTCACACAATCTGCAAGTGGATGCTGTGGAATTCAAACCCAGGTCTGGTCTGCTGGATGCCTCCAGATTTGCAGCTCAGAGCCTTAAACCACTGTGCTGTACTGCCTCCCCGACAACACATCAGGCAGTGTACCCTATTTAAAAAGAAACAAAACAAAATGGTAATATTAAATGCACATTGGAAATAGAAAATAGATTTAGAACTGATGTTTCAACCATCAATCTTCTTCAGGAATTATCTAAAAGAGAAAAAAGCAAAGTTAAAGTAATCAATTCAGGCAGTTACATTTTTGAATCGGTACCAGTCAATGGGTAGTCCACCTTGATGTCTGGTGGCTGGGCTGATGATTCACATCATAGCTCTGAACTGATCACTAAGAGACCTCCACTACCATTTTGGATAACATTATTGAGTACATAGAAAGCAAATTGTAATATTTAATTGCTTTGCCATGGGGGAGGTGCACTGAGTTCTTTTTTTTTTTTGTAACACATCTTGTTATATTCATAATCTGATGAGATCTTTTATTTTATTCAGTGTTTGGGGAACAGTAATGGGGTATAAAGTGATTGTGTAACTTGCAGTACTTTTTGTGGCTTAACTATTCCCACCCTTTAGTAGTAGGTATGTAGGTAGTGATTTGTAGGGAATAGAAGGCCCAGGAACAAGGGTGAGAAGAGTGCCAGAGAAGGAGGAAAAGGGGATGGAGGTGGAAAAAAAACACTCCTTAAGCAAGGGAAGTGCAGTTAGTGGTGGATTTATATAGAGGTTGTGGGAGGAGCTATTCCCCACATTGAACCACTGGCACAGCCCTCCTATTCAATGTTTGTGGAATAGCAATGAGGTATATAGTGCTTGTGTAACTTGTACTTTCTGTAGCTTAACTCTATGCCCACCCTTAAGTAGTAGGTATGTAGGTAGTGATTTCTAGGGAACAGAAGGCTGAAAAAGATACCTCCTCCAGCTCGTGGAGAGTATGACCTCCTGGCACTCAGGAGAGGAAAAATGCCCAGGTGGAGGAAACCTCTGAGGACCCATGGCCAGAGGTCTGCCTGTCCTCTGGGCATACTAAAAGAATGACCTGGGTTCTAATAACCATAGCTAATTTGAGATTGATGAGCTGCTTGGAGAAATGATAATTCATCCTTGATCCATGGATGATGCCGACTGCATGATGATCCTGAGGTTGAAAAGTAGGTCTTTTCTGAATGAACAATAGAATCCAAAGTGTGGTGTAAATCTGGGTGAAGGAGGGTGAAGGAAGTCCAAGTTTCCAAGATGATGAATGATGCTTGTCCCATGGAATTGCAAGGGTGTAATGAGAGGGGGACCATGACTGGATTGATAGGGTACTAAACTGGGAAAGCTGGAAATGCAATGATACAAGAAGTCATTGGTGAATGATCCACCTTGTGAAAGGTTTGAATGTCAAGGAATGATCTGGAGGCAAGGATATCAGAAATGAACAAGGAGTCTCTAACAAATCATCCATGAAGTAGAAATGAGTAGAAGAGAGTTTTTGAGTGCAATGGAGATGATGGCTTATTCTTGATCCAAGGATGATACAGACTGAATGATGATCCTGAGGATGAAAGGTTCTTCTTCTTTTAATAGGAATGGTAGAATCCTATGTGTGGAGCAGACCCAGTTAAAGAAGGGCTAATGTAGTCCATATTTCCAAGGTGATGAAAATGCATGTCCAAAGAGTTTGTAGGGGCATAATGAGTCGAGAGAACATAATTTGATCAATATAAAACCAGACAATACACTGTAGGATTTGTAAAGTTATGGGTGACTGATCCAATTCGTGTAAGGTTTGATGTTCCAAGGTAGTCTGGAGGTAAAGAATCGATTAGAGAATGATAAGTTGCTAAGTAAGCATCCCAAAGTAAAATGAGTAGAGGAGAGGGTGAGTGACTGATGAGAGTAATGCCATAAGTGATTAGTAAATGAATAGAAGAAGAATTGCGGAGCAGTCCAGATGGTAGCCTAAAGTATATAGGAAATGATTGGCAATTCGGTTTGAGGGATGGATGGCTTCCTTCATCATGATATTCACAACTTTGTGTGTAAATACTTTGCTGTTACACAGTTTGAAATAAGTGCAGATATTTCTGTAGTGTGATCATCTAGGAGATGCACCATAGTGGCATAGATTGGTGAAGTGTACAGGTAATCATGATGCTGAAGTACTTGATAGAAGCTTGGAGGCAGATGTAAGAAAGGCTTTGGCTGGATTGGCAGTGAGATCGATTAGTGCAGGATGTTATAGGATCATAGTCCTACGGCTGATTGATATCGAGTGGGAGGCAAGGCTGAGTTGGTGAATTTGTCTTGGCTGTTACAGATTGCTAGCTGAATGAAGGAGAGACAGTTCTCGGTAATGGTCTTTACTGCAAAGGCTAACCAAGGTAATTAGAGAAGAAGAGGCTGAAGGGTCCACTAGAAGAGCATCTAACCTGGCTTAAGGTACTAGGTGAAGGTGCAGGTGATTGTAGTATAGCATGGCGATGTCTAGGAGTGAAAATGATGATTTGGATGGTGTGGAGTTAGTTATCAGCTATGCAGTGGAAATCCCATGATGGATAGTCTGGGAGATATCTGTGAAATTCATAAAACAAGCAATGTCTGTTGAGAAGTAGGAGTTGAGTAACTTAGTGAACAGAGTTGGTGTTGGAAGACAAGGCTGAGATGGTAAAATGGATGATGTTCTTAGGTGAATGGGTTATCTTGTGATTTCCAGTATCATCAAAGTAATGCTGGTTATGAAGTCAGAGCATAGCAGAAGGATTTAAGTCCTTTCCATGTAAGAGGATAGCCAGTGAGATAAGGCAGACCAGAAAGTTGTGGAGACTGAATGGACGGAATTCAGAGGGTAAATCCAATAGAGACAGAGAAGATCTTCCTATTGTCTAGGTGAATGGGATTCAATGAATGATTGTGAGGAGCTGATTGGGCAGTATAAAAACTCTAAGATGGTGTAATAGCCTATCAGGCATGTTAGCTAAGGGATATTTGCTGACGGGAATATTTCTCTGGAGTAATAAATGAGTGATCCAATCAGTAGTAGAATGGTACGGGTAGAATGGCCAGAGTAGGAGTATGAGATGGATCATATTGAAAAGCAGATGACCGGGTAGAAGTACTGGTCAGAGATAGGGTACAAGGCCAAAAAGAGCCACAGCAAACAGTATGAAGCCACCAGCTGCAAGGCAAAGATGAAAAGGCAGCCATCCAAAATGGGAAGGAAGTCCGACGTGGATCCTGAGAAACTGAAGGAATAATCTGGGGAAGCTGAGGACTGGGCAAAGCCAGATGACATCCAGAGCAGGAAGGTACATGATCCTGTCAATCCATAGTGAACAGCAGTAAAATGCAGTAAAGCCGAAGTAAGGCATTGGGGGATGATCCATAGAAGGCCGAGGAGCCAAGACAAGCACCATGAGCAACTGAGGTGAGATATAGGAGTCCCACATCTGATGAAAGCTGGAACCAACTAGAGAAAATGATGGAAGGTGCTGGAGCGATGAAGGATGAGGTTCCAAAATCTGCAAAAGAAAACAAGTTCATACAGCAGCCAGATGGGGGGACCTGCAGCAAAGAAGTCCATGATGCAGTTGACCTAGACTCAGAGAGGGACTGAACAAGCCAGCAGAATCCATACCATGAGAGAAAGGAGGCCAAAGGGGTTAGGGAACAAAGATCCATGGAAGAGCCGGATGTCAAGTGGAGTCATTCGAAGCAGAGTGGTCCTGTGATTAAAGGGAAGTAGCAAAACTGGCAGGATGGAGGCAAACAGGTCAATGAGGTCCTGGTTGCACAGTCAAAGTCACAGGCAGAACTAAGAGGAGTAAGGCAGGTAGAGTGGAAAGGCCTCGTTCCCACAGGGAAGCGGCGACCTGCATTGGATAGAGGAAGCAGACAGTGGACACAGTGAGGCAAGCTCAGGCTAAGGACTAGGCAAGGCAGTGTTGTGAGGCTGGAAGAACAGCTGCAAACAAGGAGAAATGGCCATCACTAGCAGTAGGAGGTCCAAGTCCAGAAGGGTCATGGCATTGAATAGCAGGTGGAGAAGGAACACATGAGACGCAGCAGAATGGAAGGACATGCATCCATATGGGACGTTCAAAGTGAGATGATCCTGACTGGATGTGGCTCTTGAAGGTAGGATGATGACAGTCCTTGTTGAAGAGGGTCCATTTCCAAATGGAAGGGGAGATCTGCATTGGGTTTAGGATGCAAATGGCGGAACAGTCAATGTCAGTGTCAGGCTCCCAGCCATGGAAGTCAGCAAATAGGACTATGAATTGAGGCTGAAGATAAGGTAAAATGGAGAAGGCAAGTCAGGCAAAGTCATGTTCCTGGAGGGAAGTAGGATCCTGGCAATAGGCTAAGAACACAGATGTTTAAGCAGTAGACTAGAGATCCAGGTAGCTGTCAGGGATGGCAGAGATGTATGATGATGACTTGAGGCAGCCAGGCATAGTTAGAATGATGAGGTTATGTGGAGTGTAAGAGTTCCATTCCCGAAGAGAAGCGGCAACTGGTATGAGGTAGAGAAGTCATGGTATGACTTGGTAGAGTGTAGACATGGCTCCCATCCATGGTAGTCGGGGCAAGCTAACCTGCACTTGATAATTCCAAGCAGAGTTAGGGATGGAGTATATCAAGTTGGAAGTAGTAGAAGGTAGCGGATGTAATGGAGTTCCATCCCTGGTAGACAAGGGAAGCCTACCTTCACTCAGCACCACAGAAGGCACGAATTAGGGACAGAGTCCAGAATACTGCTGGTATGAGCTGGCTAAAGCACAGACACTGCCGGATGGGGACTAGGTAAGTACATTGGGTATAGGCTTAGTGCAGAAGGAGTTCAGCAGAATACGTCCGACATTCACTAAGTCATGAGTGGGTGGGCAGACGATGCCCTTCCCCACATCCCTGTGTGAACTGGTACAGCACTGACTGGAAATTATGACAGAAAACATGAAATATTAGAGGTATACCTGTGGAGACGAAGAATAGACATCAAGCTGAGATTCCTGCAGGAGAAGGGGATGCCCAGCACAGTTGGAGCAGGTTGGTAGCAGCTGCAGAAAATGTATGGCGAGAGCTGCATGGATCAGGAAAGACATCCATTAGTAGTTGAGTAGAAATGGTGAATGCATACCTTGGTGACACTCCAGGAAGCATAGCTGTGGTCCTGTAGTCCATGTTGAGGAGAAGGAGAAAAAAATCAGAAGGAACATCCTGGTTGTGCAGGTCCAGAATAGCAGGTAGGGGGGAGACAGGGAGGGAGAAAGGAAACTCATAAAATGGAGAACAAACAGGGAACAGCAAGGTAAGCAGAAACCAGAGCAGCAGCAGAAGGCAGCACAGCTACACAAGCCACACAGCTCAGGAAAAATGCTTCCTAAGTAAGGGAGGTGCAGTTAGTGGAGGATTTGTGTAGAGGTTGTGGAATGAGCTATTTTCCACATTGAACCACGGGCACAGCCATCCCATGATGTCTCCAAATAAATAAGCTGTACAAGCCATTCATTCATTAGCAAACCACAGGAATTTTTTCAGAAAGGAACTTCATTTCCTTTTTTATGGCAAGCACAACTATAATGTTATAGTTGTGTAGTGACATGAGCTAGCCAATGGAAGCACCTAGCAAGCAAATACAAATGTCAGTCAAAACATTGCATAAAGAATACTTTTGGGCTTTAATATCTGTTTTACTATGTTATCTCTTACAAATTTTGTATTATAAGACTAGTAATTGACAGCATTTTCTTTAAGAATGTATTGCATCAGAAGCGTTAGAAATGAAAACCAAGTTGAAAATAGCAGCAGTTATAAATACACAGGTTAACAAATTCAGTTGAATGTTATGAGTGTGTGAAAAACCTCAGATGAACTATGGTCATGTATTTGTACCCTGGAATATAAAATATTTCATATTCATTGTTAAAATGTATACTTGTTTTTAAATAAATGAAAAACAATTTAACTCTACCAGACACCACCCCCCCTTGGCCCAGTGTAATGTTTACGCTGTTGACATGAGATGTGCCATGTGGGTTCTGGCAAGGTGGGCCCAAGATGTAAAGCTATTGTGGTCTTTTCCACTGCAAAGAGGAGAAGGGACAAACTCAGAAGATGGAGCTGGATGTATTGTGTATGAACAGAGGAGGAAGGCAGGTGCAATACAGTGGAACAGTGGTTATGCTCTACATTGCTATCACACAGTTCTGTAACCATTAATCACTTTATTCTAAGCCAGGGTTTCTAAAATGGTGAGGCCAGCCTCCCTGGGAAGGCCCCAGCCTGTTCCAGGGGAGGCTTAAGCAAGTTTGAAAAAGTAGTGAATTAAAATTTCGAGTTTGTGGTATTTTGTGTGACGGGATGAGGCAAACTAAAAGAGGATAATAAGTGAATTTATGTATTTATTTACATATTGGTGAACAGGAAAACACACTAAGCCAACTTTCATTTCAGGTGTACCTGGGAAGGGTAGAAAGTGGATACAATTCAAAAGTTAACTGCAAAAGTGTCAAGCAATACAAAATGATCAATAATGCAAACAAATAGGAGCAATGAGCACATCATGAGAGATAACAATTGAGCAAATTGACTGGGGCCAGAGCACCCATATACAAAGGTTAAGCAGAGAGGTACTAGTAGGAAGAACAGAATGGAGCAAAATGATTCCTAAGGAGTTGCTTAAGAGCAGGGTAAGAGGGCAAGAGGCAATGGTGGGTAGGAATGTTAAGACAGAGAAAGCAGTCAACCCATGAAAGTATTGCAACAAGGGGTAACTGGTTCAAGAGTCAAAATAGCAAGTATGCAGGCTTGGGGGGGTGCATTACGATAAGGTGAATAAAAGACAACCAACTACTAATTGGAGTTTCACTTTATTCCTGATGTTTCACTACTACTAAGTTTCACTGCTAAGTTTTATAGAAGCAAAAAGGGCATAGCCCATAATAGCTCCTTTAGGACAATATGTAGTAATTCATGTTTCCATGTGTAGAAAAATATTTATCAAGGTTAGTCCTAAAGTTTTCTTTAGTAGTATATGAGACTGCTTCAAGAGGAAGCCTGTTCCAAAGGGTGGCCATTCGCAGTTCATAAATATATTTTCTATTATTGGTTTTGAACCTTTCTAGCTTAATCTGTAATGAGTGACCCCTGATATTAAGCTGGTCATTTTTGTATTCAATATTTAGATCCACCATTAGTGGAGGATTATTTAAAATATCAAAGAAGAGCAAAATTCCCCCTCACTGTCTTCTGATCGCCAGGCTATGAAGTCCTGGTTAGTCCAGCCTCACTTTGTATGAATACTGTTTTAATGAAGCTATTGGTTCTGTATATCTTCTCTCTATCTTTTCCAGTTTATTTCTGTTTTAAGGTATGGCAACCACATTTGACTTTCATAGTCTAGAATAGGCCTCTCATATGAACAGCACAATGGCAATAGTACCTCTGCGTCCCTACTCTTGATATTTCTTTTATTGCTATTATTACTCTGTTAGCTTTGGCAGTGGATAAACTTTGTTGTTCTTTAAAGTTTAGTTTATTGTCTAATAATATTCCTAAGTCCTTTTCAGTGGCTTTATTTAGAAGAGGTACACCATTTAAATAGTAAACATGATTAGGACTGTATCAATCAATATGCACTATGCAACACTTTTCAGTGTTGAGTCGCGTCCCCTATTTTTTTAACCATATGGTTAGAGAATTAATGTCTTTCTGTAAAGTCTTAATCTGTTCAGTACTGTTACATGGGCTGCAGATTTTTGTATCATTTGCATATTTTATAATAGTGTTATTTACGTTATCATCCATATCTGCCATGAATATTTGAAAGATTAAGGGTCCAATGACTGATCCCTGTGGGACTGCACTTGTCACTGGGCCATCAATTGATAAGATGTCCTCATATGGATACTGCCCATGATCTATTCAGGAGCCAGTTATCTATCCAACTTATAATATGTCTATTAATTTTGTACTTTTGCAATTTATGATTTATTACCTAGTGTGGAACTCGATCAAATGCTTTACTTAGATCAAACAACAGTACATCTACAGGGGTGCCATTGACAATCATTTTGCTCACATAATTATAAAAGCAAACAAGATTAGCAGCACAAGAATGTCCTTTTCTAAATCCATGCTGATTATGATCAAACAAAAGGTCATTGTTAAGCTGTATATTGATTCTGTTTTTAATTAAAGTTTCTAATATTTTACATGGAATTAACATCAGGCTTATAGGCCTATAATTGGAAACATATGTGCTGCATCCACTTCTTTAAATTGATGAAACCCTAGATTTTTTCCATTCTATGTGTACAATACCAGAATTGAGAGATTTTTCATGAAGCAATTTTAACGGTAGACAGATATGAGTCTTTATAAGATTAAGCATGGGAGAGGTTATATTATCTAATCCAGGGGCTCTGTGATATTTTGTGTTTTCAATTTCCCTTATAATTTCTTCCTTAGAGAACTGATGGTTCCCTTCATTATTTATGAACTCTGTCCGAATGGTTTGTACAATTTGTTTAGAATAAACAGATCAGAAGTACTTGTTAGATACATTTGCAATTTTAACTGGATCCATAATGGATTGATTAAGTTCTGTGATAGTGGTTAATTCTCCATTACTCTTTTTCAGAGTTAATGTAACTGAAAAATGGTTTACAACTGTATTTAGTTGCAGTCTTTGCAAATATAATTCAGATTCTTTTTTTGCTCTATTAATTTTATGTTTTCATTTTTTTTGTATTACTTTGAAATGGACCAATTAGATATTGTTTTGTTTTTCATCTATTGTCCATATATTTTGTTTTCCTTTTTTATTAACTTAGTGATACTTTTATTTAACCATTTCAGTTTCTGTCCATTTTAGTTATTTTTTTTATTTGTTTGACATGGGTATTCATAATTTTATGAATTGCAGTTTTAATATAAGCCCACGAGTCATCTAAGTCTTTCCTTCAAATTCTTTTGCCCAATCAATTTTGCAGAGATCGCTGCTAATTCCTCCTACATTTGCTGTCTTATACAAAACTATCTTGGTGCAACCACTAACTGGTGAGCTTTCATACTCTAATGTAAATAAAACAGAAGAATGATCACTGTTGCCTATAGGTGACTTAATCACACATTTTGTTATGTTGACATCATTTGTTGTGAACACTAGGTCTAATATAGTATTTACTTTCCTATAAGTGAAGGATCTCTTAATTCTGTTTGGACACAATTTTGTGGGAAGCATGTCAACCTCACAGTGGGACATTTTGAAATCTTGACCACTTTTTTTCGAGTGTTTTATAGAAGCACTTCTCCCTAAAGACAACTTCTTAGTAATTGAAAAGTTGAGATCTTGATTCTATACCAAATGGAGAATACACCAGATGCAATGGAGCACACATCATTTTCCTGTCTGGAACCAGCGGCTACATCTGTTCAGCATCATCTACTGCAATTCTCCACAAATGTAGGTCAGATTGTTTTTGTTTCTGATGTTAATGCTACTCTTTGAGTGGTTTTCCAACAGCTTGAAAAATTAAAATTCAAAGAAATCAATACTTATTATAACAAATGTTATCTGAGTGACTATAAAGACAAAGGATGGGCACCTCGAGGATTATGTTTTGAGGGAGTACCTAATGGGGGCTTTCTAAATGAAATATATCAAACTCATTGGGAATCAACCCTTACAATATGCTCCAGTACCCTAGTAGATATCCTAGTTGATATGGATACTGAATTACATCAGATAATTTCAACAGACATTGATAACACAACTATGGAAGTTATGAAACATAAGGATCATCATTTCACAACTATGAGGGGAATTTAAACAAAAAATTACTGGAACATGAAAAAGAGGTTATAAAAAGGAAAGAGGTAAAAACTGCCAGGGATAAATGTGATTATGAACTGAATCAATTTTTTTTCATGACAAACACCTAAAAACCCCCACAGAAGCAAGTCAAGGGGATGCTTTCAATCACGTGGAAGATCTTAAAAAAGAAAGAACAATAAACAAAAGGCCAGAAGATCTCTAGATGCCCCAAATAGTGCAACTACCTCAGGCTCAAGTATATTACAAATGAATCTTCAGCTCTAATTCATCAGAAACAAGTCACTTTTGATTCAAACACCAAATCAAACAATTATAAAAAAAAGGGAGGAAAACCAGATGTGGAAAAAGGGGAAGGGGTACAAGACAGAATATCAGAGAACTTGAGAAGCAATATCTCGAAATAATAAATCTCTCTGATACATGTTTAACTCCAGCACAAACCACTGTCCTTCAAAAGGGACTATCATCTGTTCCCCAACCTAGTGTCAATTAATTTGAAATGTATATGGATATTAAGAAATTAATCAGAAAGCTATGTTTAAAAATTTTTTTTTGCACAGAAACAACATACCTTGGAGCGATCCAATGAGCCTGTAAATTCAGTATCAAACCATGATGACACTCTAGATATTTTGGAACATTTGTGGAACGAAGCTTCACATGAATCATCAGAAATAATGTTATTAGCATCAGACATTAGAAATAAAACAACATTTAAACCCCAATCTACTTTCAGTCCTACTACCTCTATATCTCCTGCCATTCAGACATTTGAATCACTGGTCATGAAAGATTTTGAAAATCTTTTTTCATCTAAATGGCCTCCTTTACGTAATAATTTAATGGCAGAAGAACAAATGGCTCTAAAAGAACTAAAAGGCATGAAAAATGTCAAAATTAAAGAGGCAGACAAAGGAGGAAAAATTGTTATTATGAATAAAATTATGTATGAAGCTGAAATCTACAGACAGTTAGACAACGTGAATGGCTACAGACGACTTAGAGAGAATCCAACTCAAACAATCAAAGCAAAACTGGATAGATTCCTACATGAATCAGTCAGGAATGGTTTCATTACTGAAAAGGAAAAAGGATTTATGACTGTTGATTTTCCAGTAACACCAACAATTTATGTATTGCCCAAAATTCACAAGAACCATACCAATCCCCCAGGACATCCAATAAGTTCAGGAATATGCTCTCTAACAGAGAAAGTCTCTATTTCTGTTGATTTTTTCTTAAGACAACTAGTGATACCACAAAGATCTTATATTATGGATTCCATGGATGTTCTTTCCAAGATAGGGGGGTTGGTCTGGTCCTCTGAATATGTTTGGCTTACAATTGACGTAACTAGTATTTATACATCAATTAAACATCACTTAGGAATTCAGGCATTGGAATATCATTTATATACTAATAAGATGGCATCTGGTTTTCCTTCTGATTTTTTGATCGAAGCTGTACATTTTATTTTACATAACAATTATTTTGTTTTTGATAAAAAATATTATTTACAAACAACTGGCACAGCAATGGGAACAACCATGGCCCCATCATATGCAAATCTTTTTATGGCATGGTGGGAAGAAGTTTATGTCTTTAATAATTCTAGAAATCCATATATTCAGAATATTATTTTTTTGGGATCGATTTATTGATAACCTTTTGATAGTTTGGAAAAGGGACACTGTATCTGCCAATCTGTTTGTTGATTTTCTGAATACAAATGATATAGTTCTTAAATTAACATCATATGCACATAACTCCACTATCTCCTTTTTGGATTTAAAACTCAGTGGCACTAATGGTATTGTAGTTTCAAGCTGTACATACAGAAAGCCTACTGCAGGCAATATGTTGCTACATGCCATCAGTGCACATCCAGCACATATTAAAAGGGGAATTCCATATGGACAGTTTATTCACCTTGGACATAATTGTAGCACTTTAGAGGAATTTGAAAGGGAGAGTTTTTCTGCAAGGGGCTATTCAACAACACAGATTGATAAAGCCTATTTAAAGGCACAATCAAAAAACAGGGATACTCTCCTGAAACCTAAGATAAATGTCTTGTTGGATACACAACCTGTAATTTGTGTTACACATTATAACAGAGTTAGTAACATCAATTCAGAAAGTATCAACAAACACTGGAATGTGCTGGAAGCAGATAAGGATCTGAGGTGCATTATAGGACATAAACCAGTTATGTCCTGTAAGAGAAGTAGTAGTCTGGCAGATTTTTTAACACCCAGTATATACACTAAAAACACAGAAGGGACTAAAACATGGTTACCCCCAAAACCTATAGGATGTTATAAATGTGGCCATTGCAACATCTGTAAATTTTGCCAACAGGGAACTCATTTTCAACATCCTGTTATGGATAGTAAAAATATTGCAATTAAACATTTTATTAATTGTTCTACAACGCATGTGATTTCTATTATTAAGTGTTCTTGTCCACACATCTATGTTGGATGGACTAAAATAAGTTTAAGAGAGAGAATGCAGGAACATGTTCAAGCAATTCAAAAACAATAAGCTATTACACCAATTGGGATTCATTTTGAAAAATATCATCAAAAAGATACTAAGCATTTTAAATTTATGGGGGTAGACCATATCCCAGAAAATAACAGAGGGGGAGACAGAGTTCTGAACTTGGCCCAATATGAGCAAAGATGGATTTACACAATGAGAGCTTAATGGTCTAAATGATAGTTTAGATGTCACTGTGTTTTTGTAAAATTACAGTTCTTTCTTTGCGTTTCTTTTTCTGTCTGTCCCCTCCCCCACCCATTGTGATATGTATTTCTTTAAATAGTTTATTAAGAATGGTTGGAAAATTCTAACAATATAACCATCGTTACTATTGAAAAGTCCCTTTTTTCTATTTTGGTGTATAAGTGGTGGGATTAGAATTCCCCACCTATATGACATTTGTCATGACACATTCTTTTTCATATACAAAGTGATGATCTTAAAATCAACATGTTCTAACACACTCTTGAAAGCATCTGGTTTCCATTCATCCCTTATTTATTTTGTTTCACAGCAATAGATTTTTTAACAGTATGCGCTTTAAAACTATACTAGATCAATTTGGAGCATTGCAGTTATGACTGAAGTTTGTGCCTGTTCTATTATGTGCATGATATATTTTTATAAAATGATATTTATGCTTTTTTCACTGTTAAATACTTTTTTTATATGCACTGTCACTTTAAATATTGATTGAATAAAAAGAGCACTGGTAGCACCAAGGCCATAACCCCTTGAGAAAGGGTCACGATTTAGACCCAAAGTGCCAGGGAAAGTAGTGGCGGACACCTTTGCATTTATGAAATTTATTTGTGTCCAATTTGTTTTGTTACTGCCGCCAGCTTGCTGCTTGCTTTTTTGTGTTTTTCTTTGTCCTTTTTAAGCTAGCACCTGTTGTCAGCTGTGCACTTCTCGGCTTGTGCTGCTTTATTATTTACTCTAGTTGGATCTTTTACATGTTGAATTAAATTATTTTCTTTGCAGAAGTCTAAAAATTCTCTGCTTTGGTTATCCATAGCATTCGTTTTATCCCATTCGATATCTAGAAAGTTAAAGTCACCTGCCAAGACCACCTGACCAAGGTCAAGGGCTTTATTGATTTCTTCCATGATCTTTACTGTACAGGCCAAATTGGTATTGGGTGGTCTATAGCATAGACCCAGTATAAATTCTGGTGTATTTCCTTTAAGAATTTTTATCCATAGTGTATCTATATCATCAATTTCATTCTTAATTTTGTCAGTGATATCTACAAACTTTAGATTTGATGATAAATAAACTGCTATTCCACCACCCTTTTCCCCTTTCTATCTCTCCTAACAGTATTATAACCTTGTATATGATTGGTCCAAATACCATTATCATCAAGCCAAGTTTCAGAGATAAAGGCCACATCAATATCTTCTGAATTCAGTATGGCTTGTAATTCATTAACTTGATTATGAATGCTTTTCATTTTACTAAGCACATACTTGATTTCATGATTTCTTAAAGGGTTTGACAGATATACTGGACTGGGATTAATGCTTTGGTTCCAGCTACCCCATCCAGTAGTTTAAATTGACTATTTTATTTTTGATGATGGAGCCCAAAAGACTTGTGACTTCATTATTTAAGTGTAGCTGATCTTTACTAAACTGCAAAGTATGCAATTTTTCTATGGGGCAGCCCAAGATTATTTCAGTATTTGGTGGAGGCTCAGTATCTTTTCTGTGGCTTAGGGGAGGCTCACAACATCAAAGTTTGAGAACAAATCTTCTAGGGCCTAACTCTCATCAGTTGCTGGTTATGTCTATTAATAAGCAGATGTTCAAGCCTTTCAAATGCACTAATGCAATAAGGTGATTATACTGTACCTCTCAAAAGTGACAGGTTATGTCTATTAATTAGTGATGCTCAAGTCTTTTAAATGCCTTAATACAAAGGTGAGTATACACATGTGGTGTATGTATTATCACCTGTGCATTATAGAGTTGGCTGAAAGCTTGCCATAAGATCAATCACCTATTTATCAACATTAAAGTGTTTTCCTCATGCTCCACTGAGGGAGTGATTAGATGAGTCTGCTTACAGAAGCAGCCAGCAGTAGAGCCAGTCAGGGACAACATCCACTTCCAGCTGAGAAGCAACAGCAGCAACTATTATCAGAAGACACACTTCTGCCTTTGTTGAGACTCAGTCACATCTAGTAAACCCTTGCAATAGTGTTAAGTAACACAGTGGCAGCCAGTCCTAATGCTGACTGCCAGAAAAACAAAGTAACTTTTATATTTTATTACTTACTCAGGCAAGTTGGTACCTATGGAAAGTTGTTAATTCCATGGTTGGGGCAAGCTAGTCCCTCATTCATCAAGGCCAGTCTGAAATATGGGGTTTCAGTCCAACAGTGGCAATGATTTTCCAACAAAAATACTCTCGATGCAGTGCAAGAGACAATTTATATGATCATTCTGGTGCCACCAAATCACCCAGATGCTCCCCTGTTGGTGACTGGTCCCATTTCCCTCACTTGGGATCCAACTATCAACCACTGACAACCTGCTCCACAAAGCAGGCATAAATACCAAAGGACCACAGGTGAGAAGTCTGCATCACCACCTTGAGTTGGAAGTCAAAGCCATAACAAGGACTCTAGAGAGCCTACAGATGGATCCACCTCTGTTCTTGAATGGAACCATTATGTTTCCCAGCATCAGGATCACCAGCGATCACTGCACCCACTATCATTCAAGACTAGCCAAAAACACTGCTGATCCTGTGTCTCTGGTAGACTCCATCCTGTTGTGGGATGCAAGGGTGGTGAAGATGCTACTGCCACAGGGCAGCTTTTCTGGAGCAGACAAATCACCAGCAATAAGGACTACCCCCTGCAGTACACCATCCCCAGATCAAAAGAGATGAAATTGTGGCAAGAGAATGGACCTGAATAAAGAATGTGGACATGTGGATGGCATAGATACCTTGGGTTGAGTAAATTGTTTGGGTCAGTAAGGCAGATATACCATTTCATTATTTCTGTACTTCTGAGTTGCACTCCTTACAAGGTTCTTCCTAGGCCTGTGTGCATTTTTTCTTCTGCTTGCAGAATTTATGTGAACTGTGGAATTTCGTTTCTGCGAAATTCCATGAAAAATATGCTAATTTTAGCTGAATTTTGCCTTTTTTTATATTGCGATTTTTCCTTTCCGCATTTTAAATGGTGGAATATATTTTCCACAGAAATGCTTTAAAATATCCTGTGGTTCATATTTTCTGCAGTTTGAAGTAGCTTCCAAAGTTGCTGCAGTTCATGTTTTCCACAGTTTCGGTGCGTCTGACGCCATAATTGTTCACCGAACTTGCTGACCTTTGTTGTGTCGTGCAGGTTAAAAATGGTGCCGTTTTCCACTAAGTCTAGCATTGTAGATCACGGATCAGTGCTGAACTGCTGATAAAACAATCCACAGTTCAAATCACATGTAATTCGCAGTTCAGAATTGCTTCTTCTTTTGAAGATCATTGGGTGGTAGTGCCTCAACTAGTGAAGTGAGCATACAGAGTGACCTAGTGCTGTACTGCTGGTGTAGTGTGATACACTGGGAGGTTGTAGACAGTGTCCTGTGCAGGAGTGACAGTAATTCTTTTTTTTTTTACAGACTTTTATTATTTGTTTTTTTCTTCATTTTACTATGCTTGCTTCATCACCCTCAGTAAAAGAGCTGTCTTTGTGACAATCACAGTGTGATGCCACTGTAGAACATCCTGGTGCACATGATGTGCAGCTTCCAAAAGACCACCAGGAGCTAGCTGAGCCGCAGGCTGTCTTCCAACTGGAAGATCACCAGCAGGCACAAGATCAGCCACTAGAAAATGTTGTTGAGGTTGTGCAGCAAGCCAGCACCTCCGGTCACAATCTGTCACCACCCTTCAGCATCAAGGATCTGACCCTACTGGTCAAAGAAGTCACCAAACATGCAAAATCATTGTTTGGTGCTGAAAGAGTCCCACTTAAGAAAATAAATGAACTGTGGGGGGAGAGCCAGAGTGTTATGAATGCTCAGCCCAGAAGTGTCTCATGTACGATAAAGCAGCTGAAGCATAAATGGGACGACCTTCAGCGCCGAGACCCTGAAGCGGTGGAAGTACTTAGTGGTGCCTGGACCAAGCGTGAGAAATTATTAGCATTTATTCAATTGTGAATCAAAGCAGTTAGTTACTGAGTCATATTGTTATTTATTTAGTAATAAGACACAGCAAGGGTTTAGATTTATATTGTGTTAATTGCCCCCTAGTTGTGTAATGTGGCAGGAGGCACAGCCAAGTACCATATTTCCTATAGGAGGTAATTAACTGACTGTTAATCTAACTCCTGGGTGTGCTTTCTTGCTATTATTAGAATTATTCCAAATGAAAAGTGTTAAAGTTATTCTTTTTTAATGTTTTCCTCAATTAGAGGGAGATTTTTACATACGTAGCTTTTGAGAGGAAAAAATACACACCAAATAGCAGCATGCAGGACACCAGAAAAAATGGCAGAGAGACCAAACTAAGTAAACCCGGAAGCAAAAGCTTCTGCTGCTATGTGCACAAGCATTTTAGTATAATTATTAACCATATTGCATGTTTTGCACTTTAAAGTTTGTGATATTGCTGCAACAAGGAGAAGAAAGTTTCTTGTTTTTTCACCAGCACTGTTTATAGACGCTAAGCATGGATTCACTATCTTTCCTACAAAAGGACTCCTGAGAGACTAAGTCTTTTGGGTGAGAGAGGAGTAGCTCTCCTCAGTATATTTTTTGTGTTGCTATTTTTTCAATAAATGTTACATGGTGGAATACTGTGTTCATTTGGTTTCTTATGTGCTGACCTCAAATAAGTGGTTACCCACTTGTCGTTTTTCAGTTTGATAAATAGGCTCTGAGGTGTATGTGCACATGCTCTGTTTCTAAGCAGATAGGTAGCCCCCCACTCTCTCTAAATAAGAGAGTTCCTATTTTTGATATAGTAGTCTAAGGATACCACTTCTTCCTGTATTGCCTTCAACTATGTCACTACCCTATCCATAAAGAAGTCTCTCCTCATTTCTCTCTTGATTCTGAATTGATTCTCCTCCAATGTTAGGTTGTGTCCTGCCCGCTGTGATTTCCTTGTCTTTCTCCTCTTCCCCTCCTGTGCCCAAATCCCCAGCCCCCTTTGGTATTGCTCCCCCTTTATCTTTTGTAAAAACTGAGCAGAAGTATTCATTTAGTGCTTCTGCCTTTTCTTCTCCTTTATCCACCCATCCCCATTTTTTATCCTTAGTATTTGTTCCTTGCAGCATGTTTTCTACCTGAGGTACCTGTAAGTCCTTTTCCCCAAATTTAATTCCTTGGGCTCGCCTGAGTTCCCAGGATGCACTGGCTGCCCTGACTGACCTTGTCACCTCCCTTGAATCCTTCAGGAAATCATTTCTGTTCTCCTGTCTGCCTGTTCTTTTCTGCCATCTAAAGGCTGCTTTCGTAATAAATTTTTAATAAAATAATTCTTCCACCAACTGTTTAAGAATGCTTGTTCATAATCAGAATGCATCATTCCAGTTATTCATCAGGACTGACAGTGCTAGAGGATTGAATGCTGTCATGAAGAATCCAGGTGCCATGTGATCATGCTGTACATGACAGTATAGCATGGCTTAATCATGCTGTAAGGGTGTTGGAACTCTAACAGCCAATCATATCGTAGAATTTCTGAATGCATGTTTATAATATTTGATCTACATTTGCCTTCTCCCAGTATATCACACATTGTGTCTGTCTCTCTCTCTCTCTCTCTCTCTTGCTCTCCTGCTGCTGATTGCTGTCTTATTATCCTACCCTTATTTATTCTGTTCCCCTATCTGTCTCTTTAATGTTTGTATTGCTGCATGTAAATTGTTTTCATTTTGGATGTGATGTGCCACCTTTTTATTCAAAATTCCTAAGTAAGTACTGGTGCTGATTTCTGACTACTCATGTGAATCTGACATTGAATTGCAGTGGTGCTTTACAGTATTGTTCTCATTACATTTTTATTTATTTTGCTATTCTGATCTGCTAACCTGTTTGTTGGTGCCAGACTTAAACTGTATCAGTCACATAAATCGCTTCAGGTCATGGCTAAGCAGATCAGTGTCAGTAAGCCATGAGAAAGGGACCCACATTAGGATCTCTTGGTAAAATCACTGCCAGTGTCCAAATTTGATAACCTCAGGAAAACACCAAACAAGAATCCTTTATCAAGAGCAAATAAGAGAAATAGAGAATGCTATCATTCTTGTAATCAGAACAGAAGGAAGAACACAATCTTGTCACTCACTGTAGTATGGCTGGGGGAGTAGCCTGGATCTTGCTGGCACACTTTACACTACTCGCTGCAGCAGCAGCAGCACCCTGTTACAGCCTCATGTTCATGTTACCAATTGAAATGGCCCTCTTCTGTTGCTGAAATGTGTTATGACCTTATTAGAAATGTTTATATTGACTTTCTGGGTTGCTTGCATTTAAACTGTTATTTTAATTAATTGCATGCGGGTACTGAAATAACCAAAGCTGAACTTGACCTCAAGTGAGGACGTACAGCAGGCCGAGACTAGCTGCAGTGCATCTGGGTCAGGTGAGTACCTTTTTTAAGTACTTTTTATATTAATCCTTGTCAGACAGAGGTTATGCCATGAATGAGTTATTGAATATATGAAGGGAATAAACCAGGTTAGGGAAGGAAGCATGTTCATCATGTGTGAAAAACAAACAAACATTTCCTGTGAATTCCAGTTGGGGGGCATTGAGATGAAATGTTAGTGGGCATTTCTTCACCAATAGAGTGGTGGGTGATTGGAATTGGCTTCCCCTGCCAGAATGTGTTTACTAGATTCAGTGAGTAAATTCCAGGGGGCATTGGACAACTAAATTGCTATAAATAAAAGTAACACCAGCATAATAAATGGAAAGCGTGTATGTCCCCACACCCCTAAGACATGTAAATAATTGTGGGATATTTAACACAGGCCATTCTATAACCTCAATGTTTATTTATTTATTATTTATTTAAAATTGGTGAATGGGAAAGGCACACTGAGCTGAGGCTCATTTCCACGTGCGACCTGGGTACAATGCAAAGTAAACACAGGAGTTTGAACATTTTTAAAGTAAACGTATGTTACAAGAATGTACAAGAGAATTATTAGGTACAGGCACAATTTATAAAATATGTACAAGGGTAAGCCACAGTGTGATAAGGCAAGAGTACAGAAATGTAAAGCAATAGTTATATTTTAAGACACTAGTTAGCCCATTGGTGTGGAACTGGGGCAAGTAGAGGATGAGGTTTTGTTTAGAATGGTAGCAGACACAGATCAGCCAGGGCCTAATTTCTCTGGGATGGAGGCTAAAGAGGAAAAATAATATGTTTGATTTAAGAGGGGAGAAAGTAGAGCAGAACCGGCATGGAAGATTGTGGGGAAAGCTTAAAAGGGGTTAGAAGAGAGATGGAGGCGTGGTCAGGAGCACTGGGGGAACAGTTTTTTTCAATAATTATGTAATTAATGTTCTTTTTTTAAAACAGTTGTCTATGGGATAATGTTATATTATATTATATTATATTATATTATATTATATTATATTATATTATACAAAGCCAGGGGACAGGGACAGATTACATATGTGCAGCTGCTTGTAATATCTCTATTTTCAGAAATTATATTCCTCAATACAGGATCTCTGTTTAACTGTGCCTGAATAAAACCTAAAGCTGTCACTTTTATTTCATACTGTTTACTATTTATGAGCAACAGCCGGTGAAGTTACTTTCATGGTACCAAGAATCTGAAGTTTTCTGCTATGTCAATGCTGCTTTGACATATGATGCTTTCAGAACCATTGGCTCTGTACTGATAAGTTCATGCTCACATTTCTGAAACCATGAAGTGACATACTCAAAACTTCTAATTCTTTATTCCATGAAAGGAACTTTACAGAATATTGTCCATGCAATGAAAACAATACAAAACACAACCGAAACATATTTAGGTTTTATTCATGCAAAGTTGTCACTGGATCATTTAGAGTTATGAATGAGTAATAATTTATTAAAACAAAATAGAGATTGTTCCAGTAGCTGCACATATGTTATCAATCCTGACCTCTGCAACTGTTATTGGTATGTCACTGCTAGTTATTTTGCTTGCTTATTAATAACAAGTTCCCCTTCCCTGTTGCCACTTGTGATATGAAACTGTTTTACCTTTGGGTATGTCTGTTCTTGGACCTAAACCTCCTGTAATTACTTTTATTATTATCGTGTAACAATTCCCCTGGGGTAAGAATTAACATATTCTTTGCAATGTTGCAATGAAGCAATAGGAAATACATGTTATTTATGTACAGAGACTACTGAGGGTCAGACTAAGGACCCAGCAACATCACCGGCAAAATGCAAGACCAAGCGAGCAGAGAACCCGCTGTCACGCCTACAAAAAGCAATGCTGCAACCTGCCAGTACTGAACCAGACCAGACACAGGAGGTAGGAAAGAGTTCTGCTGGCATTCAAACTGCTGAAACAACCTCAAAGTCTGCCCAAAAAAACAAACTTTTTATCAAACATATTGGAAAGGTTACAGCATCCACCAGTCACGAAGATGGCAGTATGACAAAGGCAGACTTTAGGGAGTTAATGACTGAAATAAAGTCCCTGAAGGAAGGTCAGTCCAGGATGGAGGCTAAAATGCTGGAGCTGAAAAAGTCAGTCAAGAACCTGGCTTCTCAGAAGAAAAAGGAACAGGTGCATAAGATGCATTTGCAACAGGGTGTTGCATCAGGTACTGTAAAAAGGTCTGGGAAGATGGAAGCGACTTCACCAGCGACACAGTGAATTAGCGTTATTCTTTATTGTGTTGTGTTGTGATTAAAATAATGATAATAATCTCTCTATTTTACTGTTATTGTTGCTGACATGAAAGATTGAGAACTGTTTAGCATTGATGTTTTCTTCTTGTATATAATGGATGAAAGTTTTTGTTGATTGTTGTTTTCTTGAGGTTGTTTTTGTTATGTTTCACAATGCTGACAATTGCAAGATAAAGATTGTTCAAAACACCAAATTTACTTTCCATTATGAGTTACTTTACTATGAGTGTGATACAATTGAAGGTATCATATCAAACAATGGTTGTTGATGGGTGTACGGCTTCACACATCAGTGGCACATTCATGAAGAGCGGTAGCACCAGTCTGTGGCCTAGTACTTCCTCTTTATGCTGTTCATTGTTGTTGATTCAACAGCAGTGGTGGTGTGTGTGTGTGCAGGTGTTGATAGTATAGAATTATTGGTAGGTGTAAGGCTTCACACATCAACGGTTTGGAGCCTAGTAGCAGTTCCTCATCAAGGTGTTGCTTCATTCAATGTTGTCAGTGGTGTCTGAATATAGGCTTTGATGGCACAGCAGGTGTGGTGGTCAGTCAGATCATCATGAGCAGCAGCAGTGTCTTTGGTCCTCGTAGTGCCTCATTAAGGTGTTTCTTACTTATGTACTGCCAGTGGTGGCAGCGTGTAGGCTTTGATGGCACAGCAAATGTGGTGTACAGTCAGATCATCAGCAGCAGCAGCAGTGTCTCTGGGCCTAGTAATTCCTCATTATGGTGTTCCTAACTCCCATATTATCAGAGGTGGCAGCATGTAGGCTTTGATGGCACTGCAGGAGTGGTGGTCAGATCAGCAGTAGCAGTGTCTCCAGGCCTAGTAATTTCTCATTAAGGTGTTTCTTACTTCCATATTGTCAATGGTGGCAGCGTGCAGGCTTTGATGGCACAGCAGGTGTAGTGGTCAGTCAGATCAACAGCAGCAGCAGTGTCTCTTGGTCTTGTAGTTCCTCATTAAGGTGTTTCTTACTTCTGTATTGACAGTGGTGGCAGCATGAAGGCTTTATGGCAGAACAGGTGTGGGGGTCAGTCAGATCAGCAGCAGCAGCAGCAACAGCAGTAGTGTCGCTGAGCTTAGTTCTTCCTCATTAAGGTGTTCCTTACTTCCGTATTGAGAGTGGTGGCACTGTGCAGGCTTTGATTGCACAGCAGGTGTAGTGGTCAGTCAGATCAGCAGTAGCAGTATCTCTGCCCCTAGTAGTTCCTCATTAGAGTGTTCCTTACTTCTGTACTGCTAGTGGTGACAGCGTGCAGGATTTGATGGCACAGCAGGTGTAGTGGTCAGTCAGATGCACAGCAGCAGCAGCAGCAGCAGTGTCACTTGGCCTAGTAGTTCCTCATTAAGGTGTTCCTTACTTCTGTACTGAGAATGGTGGCAGTGTGAAGGCTTTGGTGGCACAGCTGGTGTGGTGGTCAGTCAGATCAGCAGCAGCAGCAGTGTCACTTGGCCTAGTAGTTCCTAGTAGTTCTTCATTAATGATGGCGGCCACGCTGGGCTAGCTACTTTCATACTGCTCCGTTTCATTTCGTCTGTTTGATTTTCCTTTGCCTATCCCATTTTATGTGTTCAGATTTTCACTGCTGTTTTGGATTTTTAAATCACGTTGTGGCGCTATTTTATTTTTTGACTTGCTTGTTTAGGGAACATGCTGCCTTGCTCCGCGTTCTCAGTTTTGACCTGTTTACGCATTATAGCCACTGTTTTGGGTCGGGACCTGCTCGGGGTTGGATTCTGGAAGCCCGGGTTGTACCATGGTGTTTTGGTGTCGAAGACTTTGGGAGACCCAGTGCGTCCTGAGCACTACTGCTATGTGGTATGAGTTGGATTTCATCTTAAAGAAACTGATTTTCTGGCTCCGTGGTGAAGACCCAAGTCTTATGGTGTGTTTCGTGGAGTTCGGAGTGAATCCTCATTTATTTAACTGATACTTGGGAGTTAATGTTTTTCTGAGGATTTGGATCGTGTCCTCCGGTATGGTTTGAACGACTTTTCCACCTAAGAAGAGGACTGTTCGTCGTGCGATCATTTGGCTTATTTTAAGCCTTATTTCGATCAAAGACCCTGGACTTTATGTGGTGGTGGTGCTTTTTAGTTTATTTCCGGACCTATTTTTGGCTAGTTGGATTATGGGGATTAGTGTCTTGAAAGAGCTGTCCCGAAGAGATCCTGCAAGATAAGTGACTTTGGATTTGTTTATTGATATTGTGACTGTTTAAACATTCTTGGAGCAATTGACTTTACTTGGCCTATTAGTTGGGCTTGCAGTGCTCTGGTGGCCCTGGGTTGGTGTTATACACAGTGGAGGGGAGTGGGGTAGGCTGGAGGGCCTGTCCTTAATTTCTCCCTTCCTCTACACTCCTGGGGTGGCAGGCCGGGGGGCTGTCCTCTCCTGGAGTGGAAGTAGTGGGTCACCGATCTTTTTGGGCTGGCCGGTTCCTGCGGCCCGCTGCCCGCGGTGGTCCTTTACTTAAGCCAAACTGATGTGGATTGTGAATGATGGTCCTCTGGAAATTGAATTTTATTTGCTAATATTATTTTATTTTGTATGCTGTTATAGATAGGATGTGTATTGTTTGTAGTTATTTTATTTGAGGGACAGTTTATGTAGTGAGATTGCTTGATTCCATCTTGTATTCCACCTCTAGCCGGTTCTGTGAGAGAGTCCCGGATGGTGGTTTTTAAATTATTCCCTCTATTTATTATTTTGTTATTAGTTTTAGTTTTATTGTTTTATTAATGTCCCCAGGCTGTGAGAGGGCTTGTGGATAAAATAACTAAATAGATTTTGTATTAGAGGGTTGGTTAAGTTTAATTTTTACTTTAGTTTGTTTTTAGTGTTAGGTTGACTGTGGTGTTGTTTTATTTATTTTATTTATTGTTTTAACTTTTGAGCAGCCTGATGTGCTGGCTGGCTCCACCTGTCCTACGCTATTCGGCCTCCGCCCCTTCTCCTTGCCCCCCTTGCCCATTCATATTTATCATCGGTGTCGGCACTTAGGATTGTGCTAACGGGAGGGGAATTGGGGCTGGGGCTGTGGACAGGAGTGAGCAGAGCTCTCCAATAGGGGTGGTTAGGCCTAGAAGATGCCCTGGGGTGAAATGGCTTCTCTTTTGGAGCGTGGTAGTTCCGTTCTGGTTCCCATACCCAAGGGCATCTCCTGTTTTGGAGGTAAAGTGGTTGGGACAACTCGTCATCCTTGTCCAACTCGGGTGCTGTTGTGCACTGCCAGATCTGTCTGCAACAAGACTGGTCTTATTGCAGACTTTGTTGCAAGGGCAGATCTGGCTTGCATAACCGAGACCTGTTGGATGGGGAATGCGCCCCTTTTTAGAGGCTGCTGTTCCCCGCCTGGTACTCGGTTATACACAGCCCAAGATTGATCGCTGGGGGTGGCGGTCTGTTTTAAGACCGAATTGGGCCTTGCTGGTGTACCAGTTGAGGAGGCTAGGTCATTTGAGTGTACTGCGGTAGCTGATGTGGGGTGCAGGATTGCTCTCATTTACCATCCACCAGGGGATGATAAGCTTTTCCTACAGGAAATAGTAGATTTTGCCGCCGACATGGCCTTGGAGTCACCCAGATTGATGGTGCTGGGCGACTTCAATGCGTGGGTCGACGATGAATCTTCGCTTTTTGGTCAACATTTCCTCCAGGTGATGACATCTCTGGGCTTTACACAGGTTGTTTCCACAGCAACACACAAGGGAGGTCACTCTCTTGACCGGGTTTTCCTCCTGGGGATCAAGGCTTCCGACTTGGTGGTGGAACCAGTCAGTTGGTTTGATCATTACTCAGTTGGGTTCAATTTTGAGGCTCCCCTGGGCAGGTCGGCTCCTGTGGAGTTGGTCAGGTGCTGCCCATAGTGGGATGTTGTCCCTGAAGACCTGATGGTGGGTTATTGACCTCTCGTTGTTTGACGAGTCATGAACTGATCCTGAGCAGCTGGTAGTGGCCTATAATAGGGCCATATCAGCTGCACCTGATCAGATTGCACCAGTCCGTGTTCATCCCCTCCCACACCATCCCGTTGACCCATGGTTTGATGGGGCGCTGAGAGGGTTGCGGAGGTTGGGGTGTAGGTTGGAGCGTCGTTGGAGGAAGACTGCCTCTGATGCCGACCATCTTATTTTGTTAGAGCATTATAAGCTCTACCAAACAGCAATTTCCCATAAGAAGGCAGAATTCCTGTCCAGGGAAATTTCTGTCACCCGGAATCGACTGGCTCAGCTCTTCAGAACTGTCGACAGACTGTGCAACCCAGCCTGTCGGCAGATCCATCGAGCCTTCACGCAAATTGATTGCGAGGAGATCTCTCGATTCTTTGCGAATAAGGTGGAAGACATCCGGAGGCTGTGCCCCCGACCCCACTCTAAAGTTGTTGCAGTTGATCAGTGTCTTGTCGCAGAGCCTAGAGTTTCCTGGAGTTCCTTTAACCTACCGGATTTCTTAGACACTATGAGGATTGTCCGTGTGATGTGCCCAACATGCTGTAGTTTGGATCTGGGCCCTACTTCCCTAATCATGGGTTGTAGTGAGACTATTGGCCTGGTCCTTGCTCGGATTATCCGGTGTTCTTTAGAGACAGGAGTTTTCCCTAGCTCTCTGAAGGAAGGGGTGGTGACTCCCCTTCTGAAGAAAGCTTCTTTAGACCCGGATGACCTAGCAAGCTACCGATCAATCTCTAACCTCCCTTTTGTGGGGAAGGTTATTGAGAAAGTTGTGGCGGCTCAACTGGATAACCATTTGACCATCCATAGTTTATACGAACCTCTCCAGTCTGGTTTTCATAAGAGGCATAGCACCCAGACTGCTCTGGTTCGGGTGCTCAATGATCTCCTAATGGCGAGAGATCGGAGACACCGCTCTATTCTGGTTCTCCTTGATCTGTCATCAGCTTTTGATACTGTGGATCATGGGGTTCTACTTGAACGCCTGAGGTCCATTTGTGGACTATCGGGCATGGTCCTCAGATGGTTTTCATCCTACCTCGAGGGGATAATTCAGAGAGTGGTCTCGGGTTTGCATTCATCCGGGGCTTTCTCTCTGCCTTGTGGGGTACCTCGGGGTCGGTGCTTCCCCCCATGTTATTCGCAGTATATATGCTACCCCTTGGAGACATTGTAAGACGGTTTGAGCTGAGGTTTCACTGCTGTGCTGATGATACCCAGCTCTACCTGTCTTTTGCACCCAACCAGGTTAGTGCTATCTCGGCGCTGAATAACTGCCTAACTGATATCCAAGACTGGATGAATACCAGTGGTTTAAAGTTGAATCTGGGAAAGAGCGAGGTTATGGTGGTGGACCCGGGTCGCAGGGTTGAGGGTGAAAGGGCAGGGTCCCCCTCTGGACTAATTCTGGGGGTAGACCAGATCCTCACCTCCGAACGGGTGCGTAACCTGGGCGTGGAGCTTGACACTGGTCTGACCCTTCGTTATCAGCATCTGCAGTTGTCAAGACTGGCATTTTTCATCTTAGAAACATTGCCAGGATTAGGCATCTGGTTCCACCTCGCGACCTGCCGGTTTTGGTCCACGCCATGACATCTCGCCTTGATTACTGTAACTCCTTTACCTAGGACTTTCTGGGTTGATATCCGCTTGCAGCTAGTGCAGAATCGGCACACGTTTGTTGACTGGGGTTTCTAGAAGGTCCCATATTACCCTGGTGCTGCGCACTCTGCACTGGCTGCCAATACAGTGGCGGATCACCTTTAAAGTGGATCTTTTGACCTACAAAACCCTACACAGTCTAGGTCCCGACTATTTGAAAGAGCTCCTGGTGCCCTACACCCCTCTGAGACAGCTCCGCTCAGCTGACGAGGGGTTGCTGGAGATTCTGAGGGTAAATTTGAAGTCTTCTGGAGCCCGCGCCTTTGGTGTTGCTGCTTCTACCCTCTGGAATCTCTGCCCCGTCAGCTCCGCGAGAGTACGATGGTGGGGAGTTTTAAAAAGGCCTTAAAGACTTTTTTATGGAAGAAGGCATTTTCTGCTGTGTTGTAACTGATTATTTTAGTTTTGTAATATTCGTTTTGTGTAGCTCTATTGCATGTATTGATTATGCCTGTGTTTTTATTTTTTTTTATGTACAGCGCTTTGAAAAATTTGAAAGGCGCTTAATTAAATAAATGTTATTATTATTATTATTATTACTATTATTAAGGTGTTCCTTACCTCTCTACTGTCAGTGGTGGCAGCATGCAGGCTTTGATGGCACAGCTGGTGTGGTGGTAAGTCAGATCATCAGCAGCAGCAGTGTCTCTGGGCCTAGTAGGTCCTCATTAAGGTGTTCCTTACTTCTGTACTGTCATTAGTGGCAGCATGCAGGCTTTGATGGCACAGCAGGTGTGGTGGTCAGTCAGATTAGCAACAGCAGCAGTGTCTCTGGGTCTATTAGTTCCTCATTTAGGTGTTCCTTACTTCTCTGTACGGTCATTGGTGGCAGCTTGCAGGCTTTGATGGCACAGCAGGTGTGGTGGTAAGTCAGATCATAAGCAGCAGCAGTGTCTCTGGGCCTCATAGTTCCTCATTAAGGTGTTCCTTACTTCTGTATTGAGAGTGGCGGCAGCATGAAGGCTTTGATGGCACAGCTGGTGTGGTGGTCAGTCAGATCATCAGCAGCAGCAGCAGTGTCTCTTGACCTAGTAGTGCCTCATTAGGGTGTTCCTTACTTCTCTACTGTCAGTGGTGGCAGCATGCAGGCTTTGATGGCACAGCTGGTGTGGTGGTAAGTCAGATCATCAGCGGCAGCAGTGTCTCTTGGCCTAGTAGTTCCTCATTAATGTGTTCCTTACTTCTGTATTGAGGGTGGTGGCAGCATGCAGGCTTTGATGGTTCAGCAGTTGTAGTGGTCAGTCAGATCATCAGCAGCAGCAGCAGTGTCTCTGGGCCTAGTAAGTTCCTCATTAAGGTGTTCCTTACTTCTGTACTGTCATTGGTGGCAGCGTGCAGGCTTTGATGGCACAGTCAGTGTGGCGGTCAGTCAGATCAGCAACAGCAGCAGTGTCTCTGGGCCTAGTAGTTCCTCATTAAGGTGTTCCTTACTTCTGTACTGTCATTGGTGGCAGCTTGCAGGCTTTGATGGCACTGCAGGAGTGTTGGTCAGATCAGCAGCAGCAGTGTCTCTGGGCCTATCCGTTCCTCATTACGGTGTTCCTTACTTCTGTACTGTCATTAGTGGCAGCGTGCAGGCTTTGATGGCACAGCAGGTGTGGTGTTCAGTCAGATCATCATCAACATCAGCAGTAGCAGTGTCTCTGGGCCTAGTTGTTCCTCATGAAGGTGTTCCTTACTTCCGTATTGTCAGTAGTGGCAGCATGCAAGCTTTGATGGCACAGCAGGTTTGGTGGTAAGATCAGCAGCAGCAGTGGCACTGGCATGGCATGTAATCAGCATACCTGAAAAGTAAATCATAAAGGGATTTGTAGAGAAACAACACAGCAAGTAACATTTAATCCACTTATAAAACCATGTTTGGTTCAGCAATAACAGCAGTTTAAACAGCAATACGTGGCATAGGCAGTGCCTGCCCCTGACTGAACCTAACAATAATATTAGTGGTGTTAACTTGAGGCCACATCACTACCTCCACCTCCCCTTCCCCAAGCCTGTCATATTGCTTCCAGCTGACCTCAGCAATGCATAAAGGATGTTCGTACAATGTACAGTGAACTATCTAACTTAATTATTATGCTGTACGTTGACAGAGAAAAAAAATCTAAGCAGCACACTCAGCAGAAAATATTTACCTTCACAAACAGTGAAAAACACCACAGATGGAAATAGTCCGGCATGGTGCCGACAGACAGCATGAGCAGTGGTAGCTGTGACATATGGGCGCATGAATGTACAGCATACCTGAAAAGTAAATCAGAAACAAAGTTGCAGAGAAACAACACAGTAAGTAACATTTAATCTACTTATAAAACCATGTTTGGGTCAACAATTCAACAATAACAGCAGTTTTAAGGGCAATGAGTAACTTAGGCAATGTGTCCCCCCTGACTGAACCTAACAATAAAAGCAATTGTGCGAACATGAGGCAACACCATTTCCTCAAACTCCCCAAACCTGTCATATTGCTTCTAGCTCACCTCTACAGTGCATAAAGGATGTGTGTACAATGTTCCATGAGCTATCTGACTTAGTTATTATGCTGTTCCTTGACAGAGAAAATATCTAAGCAGTACACTCAGCAGAAAATACTTACCTTTACAAACAGTGAAAAACGTCACAGGTGGAAATAGTCTGGCACAATACAGTCAGCTATCAATAAACAAAACTGAACAAAAATTAACAAATCATTACTAACCTGATAGACTGGCATGTGAATTATGTTGTCATTTGTATCTGGACAATTGTCATCCATCTAGAAGCGTCACATCATCATCCTTTTATATTGGAGTGGAGCTGTTTATTACTGTCTCTTCTTGAGGTTAAGTGCAGAGGACATCAACGAAGTAGTGGATGCTGGTTGCAAAATGGTGGGCAAATCAGCGGCACCACCTTTCGGCCTAGTAGTTTATGTTTATTTTGTTTTTTGGTGACGATTTCAGCATTAGTGATCATGGCTGATGCTGGTATGTGGACAGCATGCACATCAGCAAAGGCTCATCAGCAACAGTTTATGGACTAGTAGTTCATGTTTGTTGTTTTTTGGTGGCCATTTCAGAATTAGTGGTCATGCCTGATGCCGATGTGTGAACAATGTGCACATCAGCAAAGGCTCATCAGCAACAGTTTATGGACTAGTAGTTCATGTTTATGTTGTTTTTTGGTGGCCATTTCAGCATTAGTAGTCATGGCTGAAGATGGTGTATAGACAGCGTGCACATCAGCAAAGGATCATCAGCAACAGCTTAGGGACTAGTAGTTCATGTTTATGTTGTTTTTTGGTGGCCATTTCAGCATTAGTAGTCATGGCTGAAGATGGTGTATAGACAGCGTGCACATCAGCAAAGGATCATCAGCAACAGCTTAGGGACTAGTAGTTCATGTTTATGTTGTTTTTTGGTGGCCATTTCAGCATTAGTAGTCATGGCTAAAGATGGTGTATAGACAGCGTGCACATCAGCAAAGGATCATCAGCAACAGCTTAGGGACTAGTAATTCATGTTTATGTTGTTATGATGTTTGAAATGTCTTTTCTAACAAATGTCCATCAGACCTGTCACACACTGACATCATCTACGGAGAGAGAGAGAGAATGCTGTCTGTGCTGGTTAAATAATAATTATGAGCAATGGAAAACAGCACTGAACTGATTAACATCGATCAGAGCTTTGTATATTGGCAAATAATAATATGGCAGGTTTTACAAATTTTATTTACTCAGACAGACTGTAGAATAGGATTTAGAGTATTTATTATTTAAGCGTGACAAACATCCATCTAGCACTTGCTTACATGACATTCCATCCATGGCACATCTGACATCCATTTTTATGGCTATGGGCTGAGCCTATAGCCATCATGTTGAAGCTCAGCTGGAAAATGGCTTGTCATGGAATACATGTTTTGGACTTTTCAGTGTATCCTTTCACTATCAAATCACTATGGCATTTGAATTAAATAATCCCTTCTTTGTATTTAAAGATCATGTGCAACACTTTATTTTTTTATTGCAAATGGTGGTGTTAATAAAGAAATGCCTTTAAAGTAGTGCCCTAGTTGGTTTTAACCCCCTCTGCTTAATAAATACTGTAATTGTGCATGTTTGTAGCTTTGTTTTCCTCTGAATGCTGTAATTTGTTCTAGATGCTCTGCTAAACTGGGCTTCCGGCATCTGCAGAGTCATGACATCAGTGGGTGGTCTACGAGCATTGCCATTTGTCAGAGATGCTGTTCCATCTTATTTCCTGGTCAGCAATGGGCTGCAGTCAGGTCACTTTGGTTTGATTTAACACCCTCTCCTTTTCCTTATACTGAATCCTTCATAATTTTGTTTTAAATTGTCAAATGTGTGTGTCTAAAAGTCTATCATTGCAGTGTTTGTCTGTGATCTGAGTACTGGAGTGGCCTGTGCCAGTGTTTGATCTACTGTCAAAATTTATTGAGTTTCCTGACAGTTTAAATTGTGCAGCTTAGAGTGGTTTTGCTGCAAACAGTGTGAGTTCTGCTGCCCTAGTTACCAATATAACCATTTTATTTTCCTGCTTTTATATCGCTATTAACTTGTTAGCAAAGATTGTTAGAGTGTATTTTATTTTTAACTGACGTTGTCTGTCTGTGTGGTTACTTTTTGTTCAATTTTGTTGTTTCCTGTTTTAATTTTTTGCTGATACGAAGCACTGCTGTGCTGTTGGTTGTAAGAATGCGAAAGGATATAAAGATAACCATTGGTGCAAGCTGTGGGCACTTGGTGTTAAATGTGCCTGCTAGGAACCAACTGATCATAATGTTTCCTGCACTGGCCATTTTACAGAATCTCAATTTACAATTTCAGAAACTCATTTAGATACTATTGGTTTTACTCTGTCAGTGTTGCTTGAAACCAGATGCATGTTCCACCATTTTGTTTTTTTCATTTAAACAGGAATAACCAAAATGACAGAGTAATGTCATGCAGAATAGGAAAAAGATTGAGGGAAGTGATAAATATGATAAGCCACATTACAACTGCCATATCTGAATTGTTGCTGAATGCTAACAGTGTGTCTGTAAAAGTGGTTGAAAGAGATAGGTATTTATTTTACTGTTACTGGCAATATATTGTCTGTGTTTATGGGTTCATGATAGTGTTGAGTACACTTCAGCATTGGGCTTGTGGCCTGATGCTGCCCCTTTAAAAGCTCTGAACAGTTGTTGATGTGTTATTACTGTTTTAGGAGGGGCATGATGGAAATCTCTGGAATTCTCAGTGATCAAGCAGTCAGTGTGAGTCTGCTGTCCAGGCTAGACTCTTTTGGTATGCTGTCTCTGTAGTATGAGAATAAACTCTTTTACTCCTAAATTTATTTTATGCTTCGGTCTGTTATTCCTACAGTCCAGAAGGTGTCCACCACAGAAGCAAGATATGGGCCTGGCAGATCTTGGAAGAAGGTAAGGGTGCACTGTGGCAGATCAATACTTAAATGCAACACATTGTGGTGAATGCAGCCCTTCTTCTGCCCAGACCATATCTCACTTGTATGCATCGCTGGGTACCTCAATTCATTGTCCCAGTATGCCTGCACAGCTTACATATTGCTTGCACCACAGCCTTAGCTGCAGTAAAAAAAAAAAAAAAAAAAAAAACAATGAACTCTCTCCTGCTTGTGCAGCAGCCCTTCTGTAACGTTGTAGACTGTGAAAGAAAAAAATGTGTGCTGCATATTACAAGCCTGCTAACTGAATGAACTGTAAATTACAATCATGCAAGCCTGAGCACCTATGTGGACTGCCTGATCATTAATTCTTAAACCAGAGACATATGGCTTTCTGTTATTTTAACTCGAGGTGCCTTCCAATACACAGCCATTTGTTTTGTCAATTCTGTCTGAAGAAAGTATGCAAGGCTTCTAACCCTTGAAGAGAGCAATAAATCTTTCAACAGGAATACTTTGGATAGCCTTTGAGTCACTCAGTCAAACCAAAGCCCACCATTTATCTTTTGAACAGACTACAGAATGGCCATTTTGAAGTTTTTTCTGCTGCCCTGACATAAGCCACTTCCTACAACTACAAAACAGGGAGCAACCTTTACCCCCTGTTGGAAGCCATATTGGGAATGTCAAATTAGCCAAGATGCCTATGCTACAGATCCAACAGCCATCTTTGTGAAGGGCACCAGCTTGTTCAAAATTACCTCACTCCATGGAAAGTAACGGCAGCCATGTTTTTGAGGGGCAACCCATTGAAATGAATGGACACTGCAGTAAATAGCTGCATCTTGCAAAATAAACATTATTGAAATAACAGACAACACAGAACTGTGCAGGAATTGTTTATTGAGACATCAGTTGATGGACTTTGCTTACAAATAATTGTACTTTGGTCTACAAAAAAAATTTCTCCACGGCGCTCCATCTGTTCCACAATGTCCCATCTCCTGCATGTAGGCAACTCCTTCTCATAATTACAACCTTCATTCAGGGATGAAAAGCATATCTCCAACCACAATGTCTGACAATGACACCATTACACAAGCCACAGCATCTGCAGTTCCACCCTCATGCCCCCTCGCCGGAGTGGAGCAACAACATAGAAACCATCCTGCAGGACATCCAAGCTTCCCTCTCACTCCAAGGAGCACCAGTTATGCAAGCCATTTGAGCAGCCCTTGCCAACATTAGAACAATGTCTGCCCATTCTCCCATCCATACCAGTCTACAGCCAGTTGCTTTCTCAGCTTTGCCTCATGAAGATGCTGTCAACTGGCTCAAGTAATTCCAAGTCTGGATTGCTTTCAGTGGTTGGAATGATCCCTTGCATATTTTCATTGCCTTGCAATTGTTTATGAGAGGGACTACCATTTCCTGGTTTAACTCACTTTCAGAACAAGTCAAAGGAAATATTGTTACTCTGTATACAACTTTCAGAGACCATTTTGTCCAAGTACATCCTCCATGGTTACTGAAACAACAGCTGTGGGAATGCACAATGCAACCTTCTGAGTCCTTGGAAACCTTCATAGTCGACACTGAGTCATACTGCAAGCATATACAGAAAACAGAAACAGATCACATCATGGCTTTTGTCCAAGGCCTGCTTTCTCACTTTCGTCCTTATGTCATTCAGCAGAAGCCAACAATATGGATGGACACAATCCAAGCAGCACAACTTGCACAGGAGTCCATTTCACTGTTCCAGGCCACTAGCGCACCAACACCTCATTCATCACAATTGGCTGCACTCACAACATGTGTCCAGCAGCAACAGGCCATGATAGACAATCTCATCATGACTGTCAATAGTTTACACCTGAGCTCCACTTTTTCTTTGACTACTTCTGTCAATGCTCTGCAGCCACCTCGACAGCCACCTGCACCACCTCCACCTTCGTGAGAGCTGGTGACCTGCCAGTGGTATGGATACAGAGGACACACTGCTGCCATTTGCCAAAAGTTAAAGTTCCATAATAACAGCCAAGATAACAGGAGTCAAAGGTCCCTACCACACTACAATCAGCACAATGATTGCAACTACTTCCAGGATCAGGGAAACGAGGGCTGCCCAACACACTAGGGGCTCCTGTTGGGCAAGGGAACACTTCAATTGACCACCCCTCTGACTGTCACAACTCAAGCAAACAGCATCCTCAACTACCCACTCTGGCAACCTCCTGCTTCCAGGGGCCCTTGTCCCTGTCATTAGATCACCACTTTTATCCAACTATGTCCCTGTGACCATTGGAGATTGGTCTACGCCATGACTTGGTCAACACTGGAGCTGAAATCTCAGTTATTAACACTAGAATTTTGACTAATGAAGCAGTTTATCACTAACTTAATGTCTCTCCAGCTGACCTAAAGTACATTATCAAAGCCAGTGCTGCTAAGGTACCTATCACAGGCATTGTCCATGTCAAGCTACGCTTTGGCTCTCAGCAAGCTACTGTCAAATTCTACTTAGTTCCTGAGCTACAACCATCTGTGATACTTGGTATGGATTTCCTTAAAGCTCACAAAGCCATCCTAGACTTTGCATCAAACTGTCTCTAGACCCTAGGAGGCAACTCATGGTATAGGGTCCGTCACTGTACCTCCTATGGCTGAAATGGTTCTGATTGCCAAGATCAGAGGTGATCCTCTTCCACAAGGTGTGGTTGGCATTATCACAGGCTCCCCTGCTCTGCATCCATCAGATCTTCTCCCAGGGAACACCTTGTCTGTTGTGCATGGCAGAACAGTCTTCCAGAAATGGTGCAACTTCACAGATTAATCAGTAGTCATTTCCAAGGGTGCCACTATTGGAAAGTTTGTTTGCTTGTCTACAAGGGACCAGATCCATCTTATGCAAGAACCTCAGTCTGGTTCTACCAGCTCTAGTCCAGTCATTTCTATCACAACCGCCCCAGCATCACCAGTGTTACCCCTCAGTACATGACTACCCTCTTCTAATCTCCCAGCATCCCCAACAGAGAGAGAACAACTTTTAAAATTCCTGGAGAGCTACCCAGATGTCTTTGTTGGTCCAGATAACAAGCTTGGATTTTATGATATCCTACAACACACTATTGAGGTGCATCCCAGTCAGCAGCAAATCCATCAGCGAGCCTACAAGGTGGGACACAAACAGAAACAAGACCTAGGAAACATGATCAAAGACCTGCTTGACCAGGACATCATTGAAGGGTCTATGAGTCCCTGGGGTGCACCGTGCCTGCTAGTGGTAAAGAAGGACAAAGGGTATTGCTTTGTGGTAGACTACAGAAAGCTTAATTCTTACACAGTGCAAGATGCTCAACCCTTACCCAAAACAGAGGATGCCTTAGAGAGTCTTGATGCAGCCAGCTCAGCTTACTTCACCACTCTAGACCTACAGAGTGGTTTCTATTAAGTCTCCATTGATCCAGCCTCTCCTCCATGCACAGCCTGGCACTGTCACTTGGGGTTCTTTCAATTTAAACTACTGCCTATGGGACTTTGTAAGAGTCCTGCTACATTTCAGCATGTTATGGAAGCCGTACTATGTGGATTGTCTTGGGAATCTTGTTTAGTTTACCAAGACAATGTTATCATTTTCAGTTGAACTTTTCCAGAACACCTCCAACACCTCAAGGAAGTGTTTGAATATCTCCGACAAGCATTTTGCACAGCAATACATTGCCTGGGACATGTTCTCAGTCCTCAAGGCATCTCTACAGACCCAGACAAGCTCTCAGCAGTCAGAGACTATCCAGAACCCAACAATCTCAAGGACCTTAGAGCTTTCCTAGGCTTTTCTGGATACTACAGAAAGTTCATTTGTAACTATGCACAGATTGCAACTCCACTTTATGCCCTCACCAAAAAGGGGAGTGAATATTCCTGGACTTCTGAGTGCCAAGAGGCCTTTGAAACCTTAAAAGGCAAACTGATCCCCTCTTCAGTACTGACCTACCCAAGGTTTTACCAATCCTTCAAGCTCTACTCAGATGCTAATTCCTTTGCAGCGGGTGCTGTGCTATGTTAGGTACAAGATGAAACAGAACAGGTCATCTCCTATGCTGAGCACTCCCTTTCCTCAGCTGAGCAAAACTATGGCATCACAGGAAAAGAATGTTTAGCCATGGTATTTGCCATAAAGAAATTTAACTGTTATCTTTGCTACTCCTCCTTTAAAGCTTTCATTGATCACTCAGCCCTCAGATGGTTGTTCAAAATGAAGGAGCCAGTAGGTGAGTTCACCTGATGGATTGCCATGTTGCAATGCTAAAACGTTGAAATTCAGTACAGACCAGGTTGAGTTCACTCCAATGCTGATAGTGTAATCCAGAGATGGTATCCCTCTGCATCATCCTCAACAGATGAAGACTCCTACTTTAAAGCTCTTCCCTTCCATGCTACAGATGTGCTTTCTGTGGATACTTCTATGGCACCTCAAGTTGCCTTACTGCTACCACCTGCATCACCAGAAAAGAACACAAATCCTCACCTGTGGCAAGCAGCTGAAGAGCTTCTCACCTCCTCTACTTCGGATCTCTCCCTGGCAACTGTTCAAAAGCAACAAAGAGCAGATCCTCATTTCACAGGCATACTCTCTTACTTAGAGTCTAGAACTTTACTGCAACAGAAGCAACATCACCAGTGTACTTCTCCTTGGGTCACAAAATGTCCTTAATGATGTTGTGCTTTTTCACATCTGGACCAATGAAGGCAAGGGCCATTGCACAGATAGAACTCATGTACAGTTAGTTGTGCCAGCTGCTCTAGTTAATGAAATTCTTCTCTCCACTCATGCCTCTCCACTTTCTGGAGGTCATATGGGAATCCACAGAACTCACGAAAAGACAAGGCTTCACTTCTTTTGGTCTCAACAAGGACATTGTCCAATTTGTCAAATCCTGCCAGCCCTGCTCTCAAAGGAAGCCTTCTGCCAAACCAACAAAAGCACACATCATTCCAATGCCTGTAGCTACTGAACCCTTCCAAAGAGTTTGCACAGACATTCTGAGACTGTTATCTACATGCTCCAACTCTGGCAACAAATACATTCTTGTTTTTGTGGCATACCTTACAAAGTATTTGGAACTAATTCCCTTAAAAGACATAAAAGCCACTACAATAGCAAGTGCCTTCCTCATCACTGTTATTTGATGTCACAGTACCCCTTCATATCAGCATTCTAACAGAGGCAGTAAATACCTTTCAATAATTGTTTGAGAAATGTGCAAACTTCTCAACATTAAGAAGACACACACAACATGTTATCATCTACAGTGCAATGGACAGAGTGAAAGAATGATATTTACAATTCAAAACACACTCTCCAAGTACCTGGATGAAACTCACAGCAGTTGGGACCGCTTTGTTCCATTTGTGCAATTCACCTACAACACCAGCCCTTATATTGACAGTACAGAGTACACACCCTTTTTCTTGGTCCATGGATGCCATCCAAGAACTCCCTTGGATAGGGATCTCTCACTGCTAGAGGTTCCAAAGTCAGCTTCTTTATTGACCATTCCTGTACTGGAACAGCTTCAACTGGCTAGACATATGGCAGTCACCACATTGGGACAGAGAAAATCTGCCATGCAGAGAACTTCAGCAGCCAAATCTCAAGAGCCTTCATTTTCTGTAGGGGACATTGTTTACCTATATCGACCTGTCCTAGTTCTGGGATCCACAAAGAAACTGCTCTGCCCTTGTGCTGATCCATTCTACATTGTGGAAAAGCATCCTCCAGTTCATGTGTTTGTGACACAAATCTGATGGAAAGCTTGTATATAACAAGGTCCACTCAGTCATCTAAAACATGAGTACTTGAGTAACACCCAGATGATCCCAGTTCACCTAGTAATGAAGCTTCACTTGAGCCTGCTATCTGAATCAGAAATTCCTCCTGATAACCTGCAACCAGTTGCTTATGCCCATCACACTTCTGGCAATCCCCAGCCAGATTCTGTTTTGCCTGATCATAAGCCAGATGAACTTCCTGGGATGTCTCAGCCTTCTTCCTCTTCTCATGACCCTCTTGGGCACACCCCTGTGTACCAGATTGAGAAGATTTTAAGAAAGAAATACATAAATTGATCCTGGACTTACAGAGTCAAGTGGTGTGACTTTGACAGCTCATAGAACTCATGGGTTGCTTATGACAACCTAACTCCAGCCTGTCAACAACTGTTTCAGGGAACACAAGCCACTATTCCCACTGACTGGAAAAGTCTATGATGGTCTTGTACTTCTGTGTAACCCGACTCAGTAATTCTTCTAGTGGTATTCTCTCTTTATAGTTCCTGCAGAAAATGGTTTCTGGTACCTCATTTTAGTGCACCTGTTGCTCATGGTACTGCATGCTTGGCATTAACCTTTTTCCTTGCAGGAATGTCTCTTCAAATACACTGTTCCATGTATATTGTATTACTCTGCCACTGTTTATTGCACTATTCATATATTGCATGCTGGGTATTTTCCATCCAATGCCCATTACCTCTCTTCTTTTCCCCCTCCCCTGCACTGTGGAACTTGATGCCCTAAACAAGCTTCAAGTTGCTATGGTAGTTCCCATTCCCCTAGTATGTCTCCACCTGGTTACCAGTGGGATTGTGATCCTTCCCCTCCCATCACAGTGGTCTACTGTTCAGTTCCCTGCTGTCATGCCCTGCTTACAATTTTTTTTTTTACTTTTCTTGTATTCTATAGTGTTTGCTTTTTTGAGTGCTGCTCACATTCACTGCCCCTGGGGTGGTGTGAAGTACACTTTAGCATTGGGCTTAAAATCCCAATGCTACCAATTTAAGAGCTCTGGACAGATGTTGGTGAGTTATTACTGTTTTAGGAGGGGTTTGAGGGGAATCTCTGGAATTCTTAGTGACCAAGCAGTCGGTGTGAGTATGCTGTCCAGGTTAGACTCTCTTGGTATGCTGTATCTGCAGTATGAGAATAAACTCCTTTACTTACACATTTATTTTATGCTTCAGCCTTTTATTCCTACAGTCCAGAAGGTGTCCACCACAGACACAAGAGATGGGCCTAGCAGATAGTGGAAGAATGTAAGGGTCTGTTGTGGCAGACCAACACCAAAACACCACAGTAGTGTTACAAATACTTGCATTGCTGTCTGCTTTTGTTGGCTAATATTATGCAGGGTTGTATGTGTATGGATTTCTGTGACTGATGCTCATACATGTCTCTGTGTTGTTGCAGGGTACCTTTAGATCACTTTTCAAAGTCAGTGGCTCACTACTCTTAAGTTGATGTGTATGGGTGAATGATATGGTGATATGGGTGCACGAGAGTTATGCCTGGTTTATAGTGCACTGCTCAGTAATATATCTTTATGGATTAAGTATTCTATTATGGAGGAGTCTGTTGGTGAAGGGCATAGTACAAATGTGTGTAAAGTTTCAGGACCCTGATATCTGCATTTATTTGTGTGCCCCACATTCTTGTGAATGTCTGAATGGGTGAACAGTACTATTATAGGGATGTGTATAGGTGCAGGGCAATTGTACAAATATGCATATGTGTGCAGGGCACTTATGTACTGTTATTTTAGTTCAGGTCATGGTTGCATATCTTTGTATTAATGCAGGGTACTGTTATGTGTGTCTATGGATGAAAGGCAATGGTACTGTACTAATGTGTGTATGGGTGCAGCACACTTATCCCTGGTTATTGTAGTGCAGATCACAGTTACATACTGTATATTGTATGACTGTGGGTTACTGCTCCATGACTGTGCATGGATGAAAGGCCATGGTATCAATCTGTGTATGTGTGCAGGACACTGTGACATCTAGGGATTTGTTGAAGTGCATTGATATATATCTATTTAAGGTTTTTTGGTAATGGTGTGTTATTGTGCATGACTGAGAGAAAATATAGAAACACAGAACTTGACTAATCTACTCTGTCCTTGATATACTAACTCACTCCATTGGCCTACTGCACTGTTGTACTGTACCCCGTCCCCCCACTGCCACACCTCAAACCCTTACTGCCCCTCTTGGGGACTATGATTCATCTTGCTCTGTCCCAGTCCTATTTAAACCCTTGATGGAAATTGGAATCCTAGCAACCTCCACTCATGCTACTACTGACTGCATCCCTATTTTGTATAAATAGGACATACCATTTTACCTTCTTTATATCACAGAGAAACTTATATGTTTCAATCATGTACCCACACTCCCTTCTGGATTTCAGTTAATAGTAGGAGTGCCGAATTTGACAAGCAATTTTGTGAGATTCCCAATTTATCCTTCACAAAATTTAGGGAAAAAAATGTCCTCTAAAATTCTTTTTGTTATACCTAGAGAAAGAGGCCAGTTCCTATTAAAGTACTTAAGTGCCATCTGGTAGATTTTCAACTACACTGTCAGATGAGACAACCCTCTCTGGGTAGCAGTGAACACAGTAACAAACAAAACAAAATCCTTAACTAAAGGTTTCACAATTCTCAATAGGGATTTTTAAAAATCCTTAAAAATCCTTTGACTAATTAAGTGCTAATGTTTAGTAAGTAAGTAGCAATGTTTATTTTTATACAGGAAAAGATAATTAGGTCAAAGACCCATTTTCAGGATGGTCCTGTTATGTGTCTTATGTTTCTGTAGTATAAAAACACAATACATTACATACAAAAAAACATATAAAACAGAAATTCCTCATTACATACTAGCATCATTTACCCAAGTGTTGCTTCTATCATTTTGGGTACACATCAGAATATAATTCAATGGGTATGAGTTTGGCATATTTTACACAAATATCAGATTTACAGGTTATCCAAGTCTTTATCAGAATTTATATTTTCATATGTAGTAATTTATAATGGTTGAGCTTATATCTTGCTCAGTGTGTTTTTATAATGTTTGGACATATGTTTCACACAGTGATATGGGTCATCAAAAGTAACTCATGTAGTACTAATAATAAGAGCTATGTTCAATTGTTAGTTATAACATTTACAGTTCAAATTTAAGACCTGCTTCACTGATTTTATAAACAACTGTGTGCTTTGTTGTTGTTGTTTTTGCTTACAATCTATAGATTCCCATACTTGTTTAACTTTAGCAACAAAAGTCATACTTCCAAATTTATTGTTAATTTTAGTTTGTGTATACTTACTGTTTGAATCTCTCAGACTGTATTTAGATTCTTTTATTTTCAATTTATCTAATAGATATTGAGGTTTTCTACCCTGTATCACTGAATAAATCTGTCCCAACCATTTTAAATTCCTTTTCTGGTCCAGCGGTAACCAGCTTAGGGAGTTTAACATTTCACAATGATGTTTAGAGTAATCACACTTCAAGATGAATCTGGTAAGGTTATTATAAACAATATCCATTATTTTAGGTTTGTTTTACATGTCATACCATAGATAGGACTCCCACAATCCAAACCCGGAATTATTAGTTGGCTTATTATATTTAATCTCATCTTTTGATCTAAACAAAATCCTGATCTGCGAAAAGCACTAAACTTTTTATTTGTTTTCCTTGCCAGTTCATCCAAGGCACCTGGCGTCACCTGAACTCTTTCCTTCTAGGTTGCTTGAAACTGGCCAAGGCACCTAGCTTCACCTGAACTCTTTTCTTCTAGGTTGCTTGAAAGGACAGAGCAAAGAACCTTACCAGATCAAGGAAAAGGATTAAGGCTTATTTTGGCTAGGCAGATTTACTGTGTGTTGTTATTTTTTATTTTATACTCACTGGGATTGTTACTGTTTGTTGCTAACATTTCATTGTTTTATTTTTCTCTTATTCAAATTGTTTTTGCTGGGTATACCTTCTGCTGCATTATTACAGGGTATGCCTACGGGTGTGTGATAACAGATTACTGCCGTAATATTCTGATTCAAATTATCTTTTGCAAAGTATATTTTCTGTTACTGCTTTTTTTTCTGTGTAGCAATGTGTTTCTTACAGGGTATATCTTCTGTGAAATTATTACAGGTGGTACTTTACAGGTTTTATGGTTTTATCTATCATTAGTATTTAAGCTTCCAGGGCTACTGCATTTGTTGCTGGCTGATTGTTTCTGCTCTTGCCTCCTTGTTTCTTTTGTCCATGGTTCTTCTTTTTCAGCAGGGGAAGGGCCCAGCCACCCACCACCATCCCCAACCACCCCACACTACACTCCTTTTATAGGGTAGCACAGTTGTGACATTTTCTGTGGCAAAGTAGGGAGGGGTGGATCAGTGGAGTATCTACACGTTAATCTCATTTATAGAGGCACCAGTAATTTAAATTGTTTTAACAAGTTATACAAAAACAAACAAACAAAACAGAAAATCAAACTTTTGCTTTCATTTTCTTCCTTCTAGTTACTCTGACCAGGTTATAAACCCAGCAACTTATCTGGAATGGATATCATTAACTGCAGGTACTGTGGAACACTTTTCAAAAGGGCAGTTTTACAGGCTTTATGACATTGTGCTACATGCTGGGCCTTGGATATCTAAGGGCTCAGCTCCAGGCAGCATGGGCAGAGATTGTGCACCTCAAATTGCATATTCAAGAGGAAATATATTATAAGAACCACCCACCAGTTCCCCAACATCCAACAGAAGCACCTCAACCACAGAGGGTAGTTGGTCCAGGAGGTTGGCAGGTGGTTAGGAGGGGCAAGTCGGGTGCCACATCACTTGGTGCTCTCCACCATATTACCTCCACAAACCATATAAAAACTATGAACAGGTATATCTGCCTCTAACTCCAAACTCAAACAAAGGGGCAGAGGACACTGCAGATCAGAACACTGCAGCACAGGAGCTAGCACAACAAAACTCACCCAAAACAGGAACCAAAAAAAAAAGCAAAAAGGAAATCAAAAAACTTCAGATCATAGGAGACTCCATGATTCGGGGAGTTGATACCTATCTCCAGCCAGGGATAATGGTCAGATGTCTCCCAGGTACATCAGTGCTGAAAGACACTGACTGCATTGCTAAAATTGTTCAGTAAGCAGAAGAAAACATTGATGTCCTGGTACAGATAGTGACTAATGATCTCACCAGCCAGTCAGTTGTGGAGACCAAGGAACACTTGGCCAGGCTGGGTACAAACTATCATCCATTTCATCCAGCATCTCCTTCTCTGAGATCCTGCCAGTCTGGGAGGGGGGGGTAGATGGATGGAAGGTCAGAGAAGGGGAGATAGGGGAGCTAAACATGTGGCTCAAGAGCTGGTGCCAGGAAAAAGGACAAAAATTTGTAGGGAACTGGCAACAGTTTTGGGAGTGAAAGTTCTTTACATTTGATGGACTGCATCTGACTAAGGAAGGAGTCAGTACATTGGGGCAAAAGTTTGACATCTTTGCAGAATATTTAAACTAGCAAATTGGGAGAGGGTGCATCACCCCATACGTTGAATGGGAAGAACACCTCTCTCCCCTCAGCTATTGGTCAAACAGGCATGCAGCATGTTTGCAGTTCATTTGCATCACCAGGTAAGGAAAAGATCCGGCTCCCCATATGACACACAAGGGAAATGCCAGACCTCACCCAACAACTAACACACCAAAATCTGGCCAATGGAAAATCATGTACACAAATGCTCGCAGTCTGGGAAACAAGATCCTAGACCTGCAGGCAATAATGACAGAGGCTAAACTGGACGTAGTAGCGATTAGCAAGATATGGTTTACCAGTAACCACACTTGGAAGACTTCAGTACCTGGCTATGCACTTTTCAGAAGAGACCGAGGTGCAAAAAGGGAGGGTGGAGAGGCCCTGTATGTCAATGAAAATATCAAAGCTACAGAAATTCAGAATACACCTAACAAGCCAGAAGAACTCTGGGTCACCCTGGAACCAGGAAATGGGACAGCCATATGAACTGGGGTTTTCTACAGGCCCCCCGATCAGGGGGAGGACATAGACACATTACTGTTAGGAGATATATAAAACATGACAGCTAAAGGGGAGGTTCTGATAATGGGAGACTTCAACATCCCAGATACAGATTGGTCAATACTAACAGGAACATTTGCCAGAACTAGACACATGGTGGATTCTCTGCAGTAGTAGGGCCTCAAAAAACTGGTACAACAACCCACAAGAGACATGGCTATCCTAGATCTAGAACTGACTAACAGGGAAAGTATCACAGATCTCCAGGTAAAAGGTCACCTGGGGGCCAGTGACCACCACATGGTATGGTTCAATTTGGCCACTAGGACTAAATCATCCCATCCAATACAAAAATATGGGACTTCAGAGGAGCTGACTTTGATAAGATGGCCATCAGAGTTAAGCTAGCCCTGGCAAAAAGAAATACAGGTGAGGGGGTACAGGCAAAGTGAGCAAGCAGTAAGGATGCAATACTTGAAGCAATATCCCATTGTGTTAGGGAGAAAAGGAAGTGCAAAAGAAGAAGGAAACCACTTTGGTTCTCAAAAAACAGTAGCAGAAAAGGTCAGAGCCAAAAGGTTGGCCTTCAGTAAATATAAGGGAATGCAGCGGGATGAAGATAGGGAGGCATACCAAACTTCCCTAAGGGAAGCAGGGAAGGTAGTAAGGCAAGCAAAGGCCCAAACCAAGGAAATACTAGCACAAGCAGCAGAAGTAGGTGACAAGACTTTCTATAGATACATTAGTGGAAGGAGAAAGTAAGGAAGGGATATTGCTATGATCAAAGGAGATAAAGGGGCATGTAAGAAGGAGGTCCATGTGAAGCATCTATCCTAAAACAATACTCTGCTCAGTATTTACTGAAGAGAAGGTAGGGCAGGGCTCATAGCTCAGCACCATGAACACAGGGGAGAAGAAGGTGTGCACTAGTCCCTTCACAAAAGAAAGGGTCCTACAAGAGCTTGCTAAGCTCAGAGTGGACAAGACAATGGGACCTGATGGCATACATCCCAGGGCACTAAAGGAGCTAAGGGTGAAACTAGCTGAGCCATTATAAGAACTGTTTAGTGAGTCTCAGAGCACAGGAGATGTCCCAGAAGACTGGAGAATGGCTCATGTGATCCTGCTCCACAAGAGTGGTAGCAGGTAGGAGGTGGGAAACTGCAGACCAGTCAGTCCTACCTTAGTAGTGGGCAAGATTATGGAGGCACTCCTTAAGGAAAGGATAGTGCAACACTTGGAATCCATAGGAGCACAGGATCCAAGACAGCATGGGTTTACAAAAAGAAGGTCCTGTCAAACTAATCTCATAGATTTCTTTGACTGGGTAACCAGAGTGGTGGACCAAGGGGGAGAAGTTGATGTCGCCTACCTTGACTTCAGCAAAACTTTCGATACTGTTCCACATAGAAGATTGATTAATAAGCTGGGTAGGCTCGGGGTGGGTCAGAATTTGGTCAACTGGATGGCAAACTGGTTGACAGGCAAAAAATCAGAGAGTGGTGGTAAATGGTATTCAGTCAGCAGAGATGCAGGTCACATGTGGGGTACCTCAGGGATCAGTCCTGGGGCCAGTCCTCTTCAATATCTTCATCAGTGACATTGCAGATGGACTGGAGGGTAAGGTTTGTCTGTTTGCTGATGACATAAAGATCTGCAACAGAGTAGATGATCCATATGGGGTGGGCAGAATAAGAAGAGATCTGGATAAACTGGCAAATTAGTCAGAAGAGTGGAAACTGGGGTTTAATGCAAGGAAGTGCAAGATCATGCACATAATGAAGAGAAACCCTGAAGCCACCTATAGGCACTGTAGCCACTGAGCTTAACTCATATTTCACCAACACTACATCCTCTCTACTCTCCTCTCATTCCCCTCCCTCCCCCAGTTCCCCCTGCTGTCTCCTCACCTGCTTATTTCTCACTCTGCCCGGTCACACCGCCGAGGTACTAAAAATACTTCAGTCACTAAATCCATCCAAGGGTAAATGCCCTGCGGGCCTGGACTCCAAAATTCTCCTTCTCTCTGCCCCAGCCATAGCCAACCCTCTAGCAGCTCTCTATAACCTGTCCTTCAGACTCGGGTCCGTTCCTACAATATGGAAACAAGCCACAGTCATTCTCCTCACCAAAGGAGGAGACCTTTCCTCCCCATGCAACTACCATCCTATATCGCTGCTCCCCATCCTAGCTAAAATACTGAAGTGCCTAGTACTAGCCCAGCTCTCCCACTACCTCGACTCCATCTCATTCTTCACCCCCTATCAGGCCGGGTTCAGGAAAAATCACTCCACCACCACCTCTCTCCTTCATCTCACCAACACCATCCTCACGGGCATGGATAAAGGGGAGATAACAGCGGCAATCTTCATTGATCTGGCCAAGGCCTTTGATACAGTCTCTCATGCCCTGCTACTGTCTAAACTCACCCAGGCTGGAGTAACTGTGCTTGCCACCAACTGGTTCCAGTCATACTTGGCAGGCAGGTCCCAGTCTGTCCGTATTGGATCTGCTATCTCCAACTCACTCCCAATTGCCAGTGGGGTCCCTCAAGGATCTGTCCTTGGCCCTCTGTTGTACTCCATCTTTCTCAATGATCTACCTGCTGCCTTCCCACATACATCTATCCACATGTATGCAGACAACACGGTGCTGTTTGGCTCTGGTTCATCCCCCACTATTGTGGCAGCCAGCCTGCAGGAGGGCTTTGACTCTGTCCAACGCTGGTTCCATGCAAACCAACTATTTCTAAACCCTAAAAAAACTGTTTCCTTCACCTTCGGATCCCGGGCCAAACTGTCCCACCTTTCTGCCTCCCCCATGTTCCACACTCTAGAAGGCTCCCCCTGGAGGTCTGCACTTCCTACAGAAACCTCAGGGTCTGGTTAGACCAGCATCTTGACTTCACTGCGCACATTGATGCTATACACAAGAAGCTGCACCCCATGTTAAGTGCATTATACTGCAACAAAAGTTGCATCCCCCTCCTGATGTGACGGGCTATCATGCAAAAGATGATCCTCCCAATAATGGACTACAGTGATGTAGTCTACTGCGCTGCCCCTCAAACCTCCCTGTCCAGACTAGACCCTCTTTTCAACTCATTCTGTAGATTATCCCTGGACTGCCCCCCAGTACACATCACTGTGTCCTCTATCAGTCCCTGGATCTCCCCTCTCTCAACAATCGGAGATTGCAACACTGTGCTAGAACTGCTGCAAAATTCTGGTCGGAGACACTCCCCTCCTACCTGGCGTCCTCTCTGAATGTACTTCCCCCTCCAGCCTACTCATTCAGGAAGTTTGATTCTTGGCTACTTCACATCCTGCACAGGTCCACCAGGTCTGGACAAGCTGCCTTCAGTTTCAGGATGCCCAAATTATGGAACTCCATGTTGGCCAACATTAGACACGCTACAGACACTCCATGCCGGAATGCTCTTCTTTTAAGACTCAATTCACTACCTCTTGTTCTTGCCTCCAACCCAGCTGAATCCCTTGAAAGCTTGTTGTCAGTTGTTTATTATCTCCACTATTTTTCTCTCCATTTTCTCAATTCCTGCTCACTGTGTGTTACGGGACATATCTGTAGATCAGTGCATACTGTCCACTACCTTCTACCTGGCTGTATAATGCTACTTGTATATTGGATTCTGACTATGCTAATTTATATTGTAACTGAACATGTATGTGTGCAAATGCTTTTATTACTGTATCCTGCCTATCCCCCTTCCCACAGGGCGCATCTAGAATTGAGTGGTCATCTGCTCAGTATGCCTTCCTGGTAAAACTCTAAATTAAATAAATAAATAAATACATAGGCTGGGAGGGGAGTTGCTGGCAGTCACAAGGGAAGAAAGAGACTTGGGCAGCATCATCACTGATGACCTAAAGCCATCCAAAAAGACCACTAAAGCACTAGGTAAGGCTAGGGGATGTTGGGGTATATTAGTAGGGGTGTCACAAGTCAGAAGAGGGAGGTAATAATCTCTCTTTACAAGACACTGGTTAGGCCACATCTGGAGCACTACGGGCAGTACTGGAGGCCACACCTTCACAAGGACATTAACCAAATTGAGGCAGTCCAGAGAAGGGCAACCAAAATGGTGCAGGGACTACATCAGAAAACATATGAGGACAGATTAATGGAGCTCAATATGTATACCCTAGAGCAAAGGGGAGAGAGAGAGAGAGAGAGAGAGAGAGAGAGAGAGAGGTGATATGATAGAAACATTCAAATACCTTAAGGGCATTAACAAGGTGAAAGAGTCAAACATGTTTCAATATAAGAAAAATAGCAGGACAAGAGGACACAGCATGAGATTAGAGGGAAGCCAATTAAGGGGTAATGTGAGGAAGTTCTTTTTCACAGAAAGGGTGGTGGATGCATGGAATGGCTTACCTCAGGAAGTGGTGGATATAAATACAGTGCACAGCTTCAAACAGGCATGGGATAGGCATAAGGGAGAGAAGTATGAATAGATAGTCCATTGACAGAGCAAAGGCAGATGGCACATTTATAAGGTAGAAAAAAAAATGGGAAGACAGGATGGGTCTTGCAGTCCTTATCTGCCATCAGCTTCTATGTTTCTATGATTCTACCTATCTATATGGAAATCAAATTGTAATCCCTTGTCTAACCAAATTTCCAAATATTTATAGCAGATTTCTTAAACCAAGTATTTCATTTTTTCAAGTTCTTATTTGAATTTCTGTCTGTGTACTTTCTCTCTTCTCTCTACTTGATTTAAAGGTCATTGTTTTTGTTTTCTTACTATTTAATACTAAATTGGAATTTTGTAACCACTGTTCCATGTTTGTAAAATCTGTTTGTAATCAATGTTCCATTTCTTGTTATGTATTTCCCTGTGCTAATAAAACTGTATCGTCAGCATATACTCTCACTTTAGTGTGTACTGCTGTTTCAACTAAATCATTTATATATATAAGAAACAGTACAGGCCCTAAGATGGAGCCTTGTTGGACTCCTGTTTGAACTTCACCAGAGTATGATAGATATTTTCCTAGCTGTACCTGTTGTGCCCTGTGAGATAAATAGGACTGGAACCAAGGAAGTGTTTCTTCATCTAGACCAGTATTTCTTAATCTACTTATTTGTATATTGTGATCCACAGTGTTGAAGGCTTTGGAGAGGTCCATGAATACTGCACCCACCGACCCACCCTCATTCATCTGGGTAGCTATGTTATCTACCAGGTCGGTGAGCTTAGTGTCCATGGAGTGGGCCTTATAGAATCCAGATTCGTAGCAGGTCAGCAGCGAGTCCTTCTCCAGGAACTCACTCAGCTGCCCCGCAACAGCCTCTCCATCACCTATGACACCGTGAACAATAAAGCAATTGGTATATAGTTTGTGAGTTCTAAAATTGAACCACTTTTGTGAATTGGAAAAATCTTGGACTTTTTCCAAGATGTGGGAAATATTTTGTATATGAGACTCCAATTAAATATTCTTGTCTAAACTGGTGCAATTGTATCTGCTGAATCTCTCAAAAATCTGTTTTCTACTCTATCTAAGGCCTTGTGCTTTATGTATTTTCAGTTTTCTTAATTCCATTTTAAAACTTCCTTACAGGAAATATACTTAAATCTAAATTTCAGATTGTTTGAGTTTTTCCTTTTTTAATTGAATTTGTTCCCCTCCTTTACCATCTTTTTGAAAGTCAGTATCCAGGAGAGCATTAAAATATTTGGTTAATCTGTCTGCTGACTTTTTTGAAGACAATAATATCCCTTTTTCTTCCATTTGAATGGGGACGTTGTCTACTGGTTTCTCAAATGATCTTATCAATGACCAGTATTTCTGTGGGTCTTTACTCTCCTCCACCTTTTTACTATAATAAGACTTTTTAGATTTCCTAATTTAGAGCCATAGTATGTCTAGGTCTTTCCTCAGGTGAGGTCTCCAGAACTGGTCATAGCACTCCAGGTGAAGCCTCACTAGGGATCTGTGCAGTGACAGAATCACTTTGCTTTGCCTACTGTGAAAACCATTCGCTATAAAACCCATCATCTTCAGTGCCTTTTTGCATGCTTTATTGCATTGTTTGTTTATTGTTTGTTTTGTGTATTGGTAAATATTCGGAAAGACCTTTGAGTCAGAGACTCATTTACAAAGGTTATACGTCACACATTAAGGTACAGAGCAAACATTTGCTAACAGAGATGACAGTACAGTACAGTATATAATGAAGAATTACATTACCTTGCATTACATGGCAGTCAAGGGTAGATCAGGAGGAGGCCTAGGTCAGTATAGTAACTGGGTCTCATTTAAGCACAGCCACATGGTTGCAGAGAAGACTGTAACTGGCTGATAGTCAGATAGTGAGATAGGAGAGATTTTGCACCAGAAAACAGAACGTTATGGGCGTTAATAGGACAGCATTCTGCCGGACTAAGTCAGAGGCAGTCACATATGTTAGAGCCTTGGAGGAGTTCCCTTAGTCTAGCTTTAAAAGGACCTAGCTTAGCCTTGTTTCGTTGGCTATTTGGGTGTGGAGAGAGTTAGTCCAGTTAGGGGCTCGGTAGCTGAAAGTCCTTTGAAGTTGGGTGGTAAGAGGCTTGTTTAAGTTTTGTGTTGGTCTGGCTGGGTCTGCTGGGTGAATAATAGAGGAAAGAGAGGAAGGGGCAAGACCTAAGAGTAACTTCTTTGTCATTAGGCATGTATGATTCTGGATTCTGCTATCTAGGTTTAGCCATTTTGAGGAGTTGTAGAGTGTACAGGTGTGAGTGAGGCGATCATAGCCTAGGATGAGATGGCAGACTTTGTTGAGTACAAGGCAGAGTCTGTTTAGCACAGAGGTTGGGGCAGCACTGTATATGGTAATACCATAGTCAAGGAGGGTGAGGACAGAGGAATTGATGGTGAGCCGTAGGGCCTCTGGGGTGAGGCAATGTTTGTACCTATATAGCACTCCTAATCTTGAGTTTAGGTCCGAGGCAAGGAGGAGAATGTGTTTTAGTTGAGGGCTGGGTCTAGAGTGATCCAAAGGTATTTAAAGTTGCTAACTTGCTTGAGGGGGTTGTGGTTGACAGTTAGAAATGGGGGACAGAGGTTCTTGCGAGGGTTCTGTGGGTGGGAGAAGATTATGACTTGTTTTCTTGTAGTTAATTGTTAGACGTTGGGTGGAGAACCAATGTTCTGATTCATGGAAGCTATGTTGGAGTGTTTGGTGAAGTTTAAGTGGGTTGGAGTCAGAGATGAGCAATACAGCATCGTCCGCAAAGAGGAGCAGGTTTCCTGAGATGGCTGATGGGAAAGGAGTTTAGATATAGGCTGAAAAGTAGGGGGCCAAGAATCAATCCTTGCGGAACACCAGCACGGACCGGGAGGAAAGGGGACAGGACAGTGCCTACCTTGACCTGTTGGGTTCTACCCAACAGGTAGCTGGTGAACCAGTTTAAAGTATCATTGGAGAAGCCACTGGAGGAGAGAGTGGTTAGCAGTAGGGCATGGTTAACAGTGTCAAAAGCTTTAGAGAGGTTCAGAAAGATAGCACCTGTGAGGTGGCCACGATCCAAAGTGGAGTGGGCATGTGAGGTGAAAGCGAGGAGGGCGGTGATGATACTATGTCCCTTACAGAAGCCAAGTTGTTGACTTGTTTGCTGAAGGGAGTCACTGACTATGGCCCACATATCCCTATCCTCTGTGAAAGTGGACAGTCTAATTCCTACCATTAAGTATTCTGTGCATGGATTATGCTGACCAAAGTGCAGTTGTGCTCATAAATGGGGAGCATGTACAGGAAATAGCAGTCTGGGAGCCATTGGGTGGGAGTGACCACTACACAGTGGGGTTCCAATTACATATGGGCATGGAAAGCATCCTAACTAAGACCAAAATCTTGGATTTCAGAAGAGCAGACTTCAAGAAAATTGATGAAATACTAAAGAGGCACCTGGCAGGTATCAGACCAGATATGGGGTGGACCACAGGTGGTTCATCACTAAGGAAGGAATACTGGTTGCCTATAGAAAATTCAGTAAGACCAAGAGAGAGGTGGATAGGGAAAATTACCTAAGGTTGGCTAGTGAGGCAAGTAAGGAAGTCCAATGAGCTAAAGCACAGAAGAAGCTACAGATAGCTGAAGGAATTAAGAAGGGTAGAAGTCTTTTGTTCACTATATAAGTGAAAAAAGAGACAAGAAGGAAGGGATTGTAAGACTTAAGAAAAGGGAGGAGTGGGTGGAGGATAATCTGTGGAAATAGTGCCAGTAACCGAGACTTAAGCTGGTTATCACTACACCATGACTGGGACCTTGCGATCCCTGGATATAAAGTATACAAAAGGGATAGGGTAGTCAGGAAGGGGGAGTGGTGGCAGTTTATATCAGGAGGGAATAACTTGCTTGAGGTAGGAGTCAGAGGAAGGGGAGGTGGAGGCATTACGGGTTCAGTTAAAGGAAAGCTGTACAAATAATAGAGATCCTGCCCACCAAAATTCCTTTCCCTCAACGGCTTACCCCTGATTAAGCTTTTTACAAAGAAAAGCCTTAATTTTTGAAGCTGCTACTTACTTTATTTTAATTTTGAAAAAAATCAGGAGTCAGGAAGATGGCAGATGGTACGTGGCTCCTTTTAGTGTAAAAGTGCAGTGCCACACCTCTCACTGCAATACATTTGTACTGCATTGAGCAGTGCAGTGCCACAGTTTTATACTAAATGGAGCTGCGCACCACACACCATCTTTCAGTCTCCCAACCTTTTCAAAATTAAAATAAAGTAAGTAGCAGCTTCTAAAATGAAAGCTTCTCTTTGTGGAAAGCTTAATCGTGAGGTAAGCCTTTGGGGGGTGGGGATCTCTATTATTTGTACTGCTTTCCTTTAAGGCCCAATAGAGGGAGAAAGATAAGGTTGGTGGTGGTGTACAGACCACCCAACCAGGATGAGGAGAGGGGGAGAGAGAACTGAGTTCATAAATATTGGAAGCTGTGGGGAAGGAGAGGTGGTAATTATGGGGGATTTCAACCTGCACAAGGTGGACTGGAGAAAACCATCGACAACATGTGCTAGGAGTCAGGTGATCCTGAAAGGACTGCAGAGTGGGTTTCTGGCTCAGGGTATCACAGAACCAAGAGCAGTGACAATGCTTGATCTTATGCTAACAAATAGGGAGCATGTACAGGAAATAACAATTAGGGAGCTATTGGGTGGGAATGACCATTGCACAGAGTGGTTCCAGTTAGATATGGAAAGAGAAAGCATCCAGACAATGACCAAAATCTTGGCTTGTAGAAGGTCAGACTTCGGAATTATGGGTGAAGTATTAAGGAGCCTCCTGGCAGGCAGATATAAGGGTGGACCACAGGTGGTTCATCAGTAAGGAAGGAATATTGGTTGATGCAGAGGAGTATGTTAGGTTCAGGGTTAAAAACACAAGGGTCAAAGCACCCAGCTGGTTCAGTTCTGGGGTTGCCCAGGCAGTAAAGGAAAAGAGGCTGGCCTGGTTATCATACATGCCAGTGTTAATGATATAAACAACACCCCATTTAATCAGTTACAACAGGACTACTGTATGTGGCATTATGTAACCTGTTACTTGATAGGGGATGCTGTGTATGTATATTTGAAATTCTACCTGTCCCAAGAGCAACATCTACCATGATGCAGAAAATCAAAGCCCTAAATGAATGGCTGAAAAAGTGGTGTTTTAAGCAGGATATACCCTGCATAACCCACTGGGAATCATTTTCAGATCATTCTTCCTTGTTTTGCTGGGATGGTTTACATCTCAGTCGTAGGGGTAGTACACTTATGGGGAAAAATATCACTAAAATCATAAATCATTGTTTAAACTAAAAACAATGGGGGAGAATGGGTCTATTTCCAAGTCTCTGAATACTTACCAAAATATTATTACAACTAAATGTAAATTCCTAGCTTTGAATGCAAGATCTTAAACCAACTCAAATTCGCAGAACTCGAAGCCAAATGTAAAACTTTAAATATAGGTATGGTGGGAGTAACTGAAACTTGGTGAGACACATCCTCAATTTGGTCCAGAGAAATTCCAGGTTATAAATTATATCATAAAACAGATTAGATAAGCAAGATGTGTGAGTTTGTATGTACATATGAAATTATATTCCTTCTTTGAGTGTGTTCTCCTTTCCTTTGGAAAGTATATGGGTTAAAATCTATTGAAGGAGCAGTCCTGTATAACTATTGGTAACATCTATCGACCTCCATCTGCAAATTCAGATTACACAACTGATATGTTTAAAGAAATTACACATTTTTCAGAATCTCAAGATACTGTAATATTTGGTGACTTTAACCTCCCTCATATTAACCGGGACTCATTCTCAGGACAGTCCTATGCTGAGAAAGGCCTAATAGATGTGATATTTAGTACTAGATTACAACAACTTGTTACTGAACCCACTCGAGGTCCTAATATTTTGGATCTATTATTTACTAACATAGAGCAACAAATTAGCAGTTTACAAATTTGGGATCCACTTAGGACCAGTGACCATTCATCTATTCTTTTTAAAATTCAACAGTTTAAAACTACACAAAGGAAGTTATACTATACAAAAAATTATAATAAAGCAAATTTTTCTAAAATCAATGAATACTTACAAAACATAAACTGGGAATCTAATCTTCTTAATTGTACAACACAACAAGCTTGGGACTTTTTAAAAAAACATTGTACATTATTTGGAAAATACCTTTATTCCATCTAAGTGGACATTTAATAATAAAGGATAAAGTCCCCCTTGATTCAACAAGACAATTAAAAATCAGATTAAAATAAAAATTAAACTTTTTAGGAAACAAGAATAGTTCTGTTCCACTTAAAACTGCTCTATTACATAAATGCACACTATCTGTGAAAAACTTGAAAAATGCAATTAAATTGGCAAAAAATAAGCTAGAATTTAAACTAGTTCACACAAAAGACAGTCACAAATCTCTTTTCTCCTATATAAATAGTAAAAAAGGTGTATCAAGGACCATTGGTCCCATTATAACCAATGGCTCTTCTCTATCAGATAGAGAAACCTCGAATCTCTTTAATAAGTACTTTTGTTCTGTCTTCTCTCAAAAATCACCTATTAGTACATTTAAAGTTCACCACATAGATTATCATAGGTTCTGTCCAACTGACATTATACAGGCTATCAAAAAAATAAAAAAAATACTAGTCCGGGTCCAGACAGTATTCATCCATGGTTTCTGATCGAAACCTCTATAAATATTTCTAAACCTTTGTCAATTATCTTCAACAAATCCTTACAAGAAAGCATTGTACCAAATGATTGGTGTTCAGCAATAGTTACTCCCATATTTAAAAAAGGCAATAGAGGTTCTGTACAAAATTATCATTCAATTAGCCTGATCTCAGTGGCTGGTAAATTAATGGAACGAGTAATGAAGTCTCTATTAGATCAAGATTGTAAAAAATTAGGAATTTATGATTCAAATCAGCATGGGTTTACTCCCAAGTATTCCTGCACCACCAATCTGATATCTTTTTACAATAATATAAGTACTCTACTAGATGTGGGTATCCCTACTGATGTAATTCTTATGGACTTTAGTAGAGATTTTGATAAAGTCTCACATGAAAAACTCATTACTAAAATGCACAGTCTAGGTTTGTCACCTGATATTATCAACTGGACTTTAAACTGGTTGACAAGTCATTCTCAGAGAGCCAGAATTAATGATATCTTGTCTGATTTGAGTAGTATGACAAGTGGTGTACCACAGGGGTCTGTCTTGGGACCAACATTGTTTAATCTCTTTATCAGTGATTTACAAACAGGGCCAAATAACTTCATGGTTAAATTTGCAGACGATACTAAATTGGGGCAAGGTTAATAATTAAGAAAATATTTCTGCATTAAAGAAGGATTTGGAAAAATTAACACTTTGGGCAAATGAAAATCATATGCAGTTTAATCACGACAAATGTTTAGTAGTGCATTTCGGTGTAAATAATCCAAAAACTATATATTATATAAATGGACTACCACTTCACTCATCAAATTGTGAAAAAGATTTAGGGATATATGTTAATAATAAACTTAACATCAAATGATCACTGTGTTAGAACTGCTTGCATGACCAACAGACTTTTGAGGCAAATAAAACACACTTTTGTTAATCCCACTGAAAAATGCCTTATTCCATTGCATAGGGCATACATTAGACCATATCTAGACTATGGCTCCCCTTTCTGGAATCCAAACCAAAAAAAAATACATAGCAGTTCTTGAACAGGTTCAAAGGAGAGTAACTAGAATGATTCCAAGATTAACAAACTTGGATTATCAGGACAGATTAAAAGCTGCTGGTCTCTTCTGTCTTCAAACTAGAAGATTAAGAGGTGATATGCTTATGGTTTTTAATTTAATAAATTCACCAGATCTAATGGAAAAACATGGTCTAACACTCTTCAAAAGGAGACATGTTCTGAGACTACATAATAAACAGCTTGAAGTAAAAACTTATAAAACCAGCAAAAGGGGAAACTTTTTTCCAATAAGAGCATCCATTGAATGGAACACCTTGCTAAAAGAATTGGTAGAGGCAACTAGTGCCGCTGTCTTTAAAAACAAATTAGATGTTTGGTTGAGGGATAATAGATAAATAATGTCCCACATAGTGTGGGGAACAGTCTTGATGGGCTCTGGCCTTCTTCTGTTCTTTCATACCAAGGAAGTATAGAAAATTCAGAAAGACCAAGACAGAGGTGGATACAGAAAATTACCTAAGGTTGGCTAGTATGGCAAGTAAGGAAGTCCTGCAAGCTAAAGCACAGAAGGAGCTGCAGACTGCTGAAGGAATTAAAAAGGGGAAGAAATCTTTCTTTCGCTATGTAAGTGAAAAAAGAGGCAAGAAGGAAGGGATTGTCAGGCTTAAGAAAGGGGAGGAGTAGGTGGAGGATAATGGTGGAAAAGCAGAGATACTAAACTAATACTTCTGTTCCGTCTTCACCAGGGAGAAGTATGGATCAGTGCCTTCATGAGGGAGAGGAGGAGCAGGGGGAGAGGGAACATAGATGTAGTGATAGAGGAGGAAAGAGTGAGGGATGGGCTGCTAGCATTAAAGGTGGACAACTCACCAGGACCAGATAGAGTACATCCAAGCGTACTAAGGGAACTGGCCAAGAAGCTGGCAGGTCCACTGACAGACCTATTTAATAGTTTACTAGAGTCAGGTGTGGTACTGCAGGATTGGAGACCAGAAAATGTGGTGCCCCTTCACATAAGCGGTCCCAAGAATGACCCAGGGAATTACAGACCAGTCAGTTTAGCCTCAATTGTGGGCAAGCTCATGGAGGCCATACTACAGGAAAGGTTGGTGGAATATCTAGATGAGCATGGTCTCCAGAATTCAAGGCAGCATGGGTTCATGGGGTGGGGATAGATTGTGTAAAACAAATCTGATTGACTTCTTTGACTACTTTACTAAGACAGTAGATGGGACCAAGCATTAGACACCCTCTATCTGGATTTCAGAAAGGCCTTTGACTTTGTGCCTCACAAAAGGTTGATCAGGAAGTTGGTGGATCTTGGGGTTATGGATAAGATGGCCAAATGGGTGCAAAACTGGCTGAGGGACAGAACCCAGAGAATGGTTGTGGGGGGAGACTTATCTGGCACCAGAAAGGTCACCAGTGTGGTACTGCAGGGCTCAGTGCTGGGGCTGGTGTTGTTCAATGTCTTCATCAATGACATTGGGGATGGTATAAAGAGCAAAATGTGCCTATTTGCTGATAACACTAAACTCTGTGGGACAGCGGGAGAGTGGACACAGCTGAAGAGATACAAGACCAATGTGATGACCTGGAAAAGCTGGGGAGGTGGTCTGGGATCTGGCAGCTTTGCTCCAATGCCAAGAAATCTAAAGTTATGCATATTGGAACCAATAATCCCAAGACAGAGAACTACCTGGGTGGAGTCCTGGTATCTGCATCAGAGAAGGAGGAGAGGGATCTGGAAGTGATGATCACTAGTGACCTGAAGCACTCCAAACAGTGCACGAAAGCAGCAGCAAGGGCAAACAAGATGATGGGATTCATAGCTAAAGGTATCAGTAGTAGGAGAGAGGAACTTATACTGCCCTTGTACAGGTCTCTGGTAAGGCCACATCTGGAATATGGAGTTCAGTACTGATGCCTACACTTCACAAATGAGGGCTACAAAGATGAACGTGGATCAGCAGGGCAAGGCATATGAGTCGAGGTTGACAGCACAGAACATGTACTCCACAGAGGATAGAAGAGAGAGAGAGGGAACATGATTGGGACTTGGAGTTCTTTAAAGGTATAAATAAGGTGGATATGGAGGGTCTCTTTTAATTGAATTGCAACCATAACACAAGGGGGCACAGTCTTAAGATGGAGGGTGGGAGGTTTAAGAGGGTGGTCATGAAGCACTTTTTTACAGAGAGGGTGATAGACACTCGGGATGCACTGCCAGAAAAGGTGATGTTGTTGAACATAGTGGGCAGCTTCAAGAGAGGCTGGGATAGGCACAGGAGGGATATAAGGATCATGGATAGGGAGGATGGGAGGGTGGGAGGGGCAGGGACAGTAGCTCAAGCTCTGGATCCTGAAATATGAGCAGTCTAGATTGACTAAATGGCCTTCTCCTGCTGGATTTTTAGTATGTTAGTATGACTCCTACTGCACTTCCAAACAGCCTCATTTTTTCTCTCTGAGCAAACAGGTTAGGAGTAATGCCAAACAAATGTAAATATCTCAGAAAGTATACAAGTTACACAGATAACACTAGCATGTGTGTTGTTCAGGAAAAATACCTTTCAAATGAGTGTAGTCGCTAAACTGAATTCATTATATATTTTTTAAATATAGCCATCCAAAAGGTGAAAATAATGAAGAAAAATGAAAACTGAGGTAATCAGATAGCCATATTTTAAAAAATATAATTAGTGCAGCTTAGTGAATAGGCTCATTTGACATGTATTTTTGTCCTGAACAACTTTCATATTAGTTGTGTATGTATAACTTAAATACTTTCCAAGAAAGTTACATTTGTTCTTCATGACTCCTACTGTGTTGGCTAATAGGGAAAAAAATGTGGCTGTTTGGTAAGAAATTGGTTAGGGGATACCTGACAGAGACTTGTAGTAAATGGAGTTCACTCTAAGGAAGGGAAGGTGATGGGGGTACCTCAGGGATCAGTGCTGGACCCAGTCCTCTTTAATACCTTCCATATCTTCCATAGCTGAAATCAAGGTTAGCAACAAACAAGCGTGAAGAAAAGGACACAGTAACCATTTCATACAATAATGCAGACTGAGGCAATAAGTACATGTGGGCCAATGGCCCTTGTTTTTATTTACCTATTAAAAACTGTCTAAACTTGACCCCTCAGTAAAATATATCTTAAACCCCTTCAAGACATCCGTTTGAGTAGTCTAGTCCTGGTCACTCTGAGCATTCTGTCAGGGGGGTCTTGGAGTGCCATGGATGTCAACCAACACAATCACATTTACCAGGTGAGTAAACACCCACTGTGATAGGCTGACTATCCATGGCACACCAGAAATTACTTCATGGGTAGATAAGTAGCAGTATTGTACCCTAGGGAGGGAAACAGAGTGGTCTAGGAGTGAGAGGAGGAGGAGGAGCTGGCTGATAGGAGAACCTGGGGGGTGAAGGTGGGCTGTAGCTTGTACAGGTGCTCCAGTCTGTAATGTCTGGCAAACGTATGGATGGAGGTCCATGTTGCCACCTTGCAGATGTCTTCTGAAGACACGTTGGCCATTTCTGCCCAGGAGGTGGCTACTGCCCTCGTGGAATGGGCCTTGATACCCTCTGGGGGTGTCAGGTGCTTAGCCGTGTAGGCTTCCAGGATGGTTCTCCTGAGCCAGCCAGCAATGGTAGATTTAGAGGCTGTCCTGCCTTGCCTTTGCCCCCTTGTGACTATGAATAACCTCTCCATCTTGTGTAAGGGCAAAGTTCTGGATATGTAAACTGAAAGAGTGATCCCAACGTCTAGATAGTGTGGGACAGGCCTATCGCCAGATTGAGTGTCTCCCTTGAATGTGGGTAACACAATGGGTTGTTCCCTGTGGAAAGTAGAAGCAACCTTTGGTTGGAAAGCTGGTACCATGTGTAGGCATACCGCCCGGGGTGGGGTGAACACGGTGTAAGGTTCTTGTATGATAGTGCCCCTAGTTCCCTGATCCTTCATGCTGAGCAGATAGTGACAAGGAAGCAGGTCTTCAGACCCATCCAGAAGAGATCTACTTCATTCAGTGGTTCAAACAGGGTTGTACTGAGGGAGTCCAATACCAAGGGGAGATCCCAGGGGGCGATGGATGGTCTGACTTTGGGTCATAGTGCTTCCACTGCTCTTAGGAAGCACAAAGCATCCGGGTTTGCCCCCAGGCTGTGTTCCCCAATGGGACCTATGGCCGCTCCAATGGCTGAGAGTTTTACCCTGAGTGGTGAGTGGGCCAACCCCTTATCTACTCCCTGTTGAAGGAACAAGAGGATGGTGGACATGTCTGCTAGTTCAGGATCCTTGTCCTGTTCTCGGCACCACTTCACGGATACTGACTATTGTCTACGATAGGTAGAGGTGGTAGAGGATCACCTGGACTGTAGCATCATGGAGATGACTGATTCATGGTAACCTGCCCTCAACCATCTCTTCCTCTCAGGAGCCAGGCTGTGAGATTTAGGGTCTGTGGAGCCGGGTGCAGTACTGGCCCCTGAGTCAGCATGTCTGGTTGGTAGGGTAACCTGCAACTGTCCAGTGTCATGGCCAGCATTGTGGCAAACCAGGCTCTCCATGGCCAGTAGGGTGCCACCAGAATGATGGTTCATTGTGAGGACCAGAACTTGGCCAGCACTTGTGGTAGCAAGGGGATGGGAGGGAAAACATACACATGATTCTGGGACCAAGGTTGTGACAGGGTATTGGTCCCTGGGACCGGTATTCCCTGTATCTTGAGTAGAATCTTTGGACCTGTGCATTCTGTGTTGTGGCCATGACATCCATAGTTACAGGTCCCCAAGTCTTCTGACTCATTTGGAACAGAATGGGATGGAGACACCACTCCCCTGGGTGGACTTGTTGCCGGCTGAGCCAATCTGCTCATATGTTGAGCTTGCCTGCGAGGTGTACTGCACTGAGATGGATGAGGTTGGACTGCGCCCAGTTGAGGACCATCTCCGCCTCTCTCAGCATAGCTCTGCTCCTGGTACCCCCTTGTTTGGCGATGTATGCCACCCTGACCTGGTTGTCAGAATGAACCAGAACTGACTGGCTGGAAATGGAGGATCCGAAAGCTACTAGAGCCTGATATACTGCCCTCATCTCTAGGACATTGATGGACAGCTTGGCCTCTGATGTAGTCCATTGGCCCTGTGCCATCTGTTTGCCCAAACACGCTCCCCAGTCCGACCATCTCCTCTGCCCCAACAATTGGTATGTTTAAAACTAGGCTCCGGGACTATCTCACTACCAACAGCTCCTGTGACTGCCCAACTTAACCTTGTTTCTCCACTTCCCTTCCTGCTCTTGTGGTCCCTCCCCCCACTGGATTCTACCCTTACAGCTTGGTATACCTAATCTGCACTTTTCACCCTCTCCCCACCCTTCCTACATTCCTCCCCCCCTCTTCCCTCTCCCTATGACTCTGGCACTTCTTATCTGTTGTCTATTTTCTCTGACAAATGCCGCTGGCTGCCTTGTTACAATGCTACCCTTGAACTGTATTAGTCTGTACTCTGTTTGCATGTCCCCATTGTTGTAATGTCTGTCTTGATGTTCCCCATAATTTGCATTTCTCTGACATGGAACCTTTGTAAAAGAGCCAAGGCTCAAAGGTATTTGTAATCCTAGACTTGATAAATAAATAAGTGAAATTACAAAGAAGCAGGAAAGGAAGGTTTGACTCCTCATGATGATACCAACATCTGCAGCAGGATGGAAAAGTATAAGCAGAGACATTAGAAGACTTAAACAGTGGTCAAGGGTATGGTAGCTAGGTTACAACACAAAAATGTAAAATAATGCACTTGAGGCACAGAAATCCAGGGGCAGAGCACAAAATGGGTGGTGTGGTATTGACAAGATTAAGAAAGCACACATTAAAAAAAACCAAGCTTTTACATATAGTAGATTACTGTTTAATAATATTATGCATCTATGGCTGCCACTGTACATCTGATGCAAACCCATAATCACATTCCTCATTTGAAGTGAAAAGGGGGGGAGGGTGAGGCCATAACTGACTCCTTGTTTTTATATTAAAGAGGTCAGATTTTATACAGCAAAAACAAGGAAAGGGGTCATTTCTAAAATGTGCATATGTGCATGGGTACCACTTTTATTCAGACAGAGTTGTCACCGGCCACTACCATTTCAAGACTATTACCCCCACCTACTACAATCAGGGGACAACCAGAAGTAGTCTAGTAGCACTGAGGTCAATATGGTTAAGGCACATTTACCAGAAATTACTGCTTATAGAAGAATGAGAAAGTGACTGTGATGACAAGCAAGTCCTAGACCAGATCTCTAGTTCGTTAATGGTCTCCTCCAGAGTCTGATTTTTTCGGCTGCATGTGCCAAGCCCCACAGATGTTATGCCATCATCAAATTCATATTAGAACACTTTGGAATCATGTGGCCAGAACACTGTCTGATGTGCTGCCACAGTGCTCTGGCATCATTTCCAATGATTCTGTTTATATAACCCTTCCCCTCTGCAGGCTGCATAAAGACCCCCCCCCCTTTCCAGTGCACTACTTCTCCTTTTCACAACTGCATAAGTGATGACCAACATGGACAACATGGTGGCACTGACTTGAAGTACGCATGCACCAGTATCATGCATAAGTAGTTATGTCAGTACCACCATGTTGCACATGGCTGACTCCTGGACAATCCTAGCATCTGTGAATATCACACATGTGCATTACTGTAATCACTGCAGTACTAGTTATGGCTGACTCCAGTGTGGCGAGAGCACTGCATATTCTTTTCTTTTTTTTTTTTTGCACCTCCCTTCCTCCCAGCCTGCTACTCCTTCAGGGCACCAGTGCCTTGTCCACCACCCTCTGACACCTCACCACCTACTTCCATCCCCTATAGCAGCCTACCTGAGAGTGGTCCTGGTATATCCCTGGTACCGAGAGGGTCCCTCTCCTCCAAGAGGAAATCACCTTTACGGCCTGACACAGCTTCTCAGGTGCCATGGGGATGGGTCCTGGCTAGCTCCGGGGCTTTGGATGATGGGGGCATAGGAGGCTCATCATCTAGGCCTGGTCAGGAGGTATTTTCCTTGTTCTGCGTGCCTCTCGCCCACTGCAGTTCTCGGCCTTGCTTACAGCATGGAGGGTCCTGTGGTAGGAGCGTGCAGGGGGCGTGTCAAGGCAGCATGTCTCCACGCACATGCCAATCCACCCACAGGTCTCCAGGCTGAACCCACCCCCCAGGGAGGGAGATGTCCAATGGATGCCTGTGGAACCCCTCCCTGCCGGACTCAGCTCCTGACACCCGGGCTTGGGGTGCAAACCCGGGTCACCAGCGTGCCGAGTGAACCCCTTCGCTCAGCACCATGGAGCCGGCCACATATTGTTTTCAATGCTCTTGCCACTGCTAAAATCTCTCCACAGCCTTATCGGCTCTGACCAGAACTTGTGTAGAGGAGATAGTTCAGTGCTTTATTTTCAAGGTAGAAGACTTTGTTTAATACTATTGAAATTATATAAAAATGGATTAATGATCTTAGCATAAATGCTACAATGCAGTTTTATCATTAATGCACCAATATGTGATTCAAATGCAAAGCTGGGTTGCAGACAGGTGGTGGTGAGGACAGGATACAGTACACTACTTAGTTAAGGCAAGCCACACTGATTCCTACACCTTCAAAACAGCACAACCATGTAAATGTACTTAGTGATTTTTGTTCCATCATCTCCATTGGGTGACAACAACATCAGAATAGTGCACTTAATTCTCGGACAGTAACACATGCTTCGTTAGAAGATTACAAACATTTGTAAACAGGTAACTTTCATAGTCCATGTCAGACAGTCAAAGTTTATTTCTTGGTTGTTATATGTCATGTCATGTTAAGTCACATAACTCAACTGTATAGTTAAGAAATATCACAGTCAGAAGTACATTCGAATGATAATAAAGCAAACTTTTAAATTAAGGCATGAAGTAGAAAAAAGGGAATAGTTTTCTATACTATTTAAAAAATAGTGCATACTAAAGTGTGTAACAATCTGTATGTCAAATATGTGCCAAAAGTAATCCATAATTGTTTTTTCTTTAATTTTATCATGCTACATGCTCTTATTGATAATTTTAGCATCAGGTTTCACAAATCTGGATTGATTGTTTCAGTACTGCAATTGTTTTTTTATGCTAAGTGATTGCAATAATGATGTACCATAATTGAACTGTAGATCTATGGATCTCACTTTCTCTCTCTATTGTCTTCTTTCAGATTTTGGGACTGAAAAAGCCCATAGAAAATAAACAAGCACACTTTGTGAACCTAAACGCTAATCTAGGAGTAGGACTAGAATATGTACCATAACAAAATGAAATAAACAAGCATTTGTTAATGCTGAATGTTGTCACGCTGGCATTGGCAGTGGTGGACGTGGAGAGGCATAGTGCTGTGAGTTTGTTAATGTGTCCCAAAAGGTAATTTTGTACAGTGAGTACACCACTGTGTGGCAGAGCTATGGAAAAGAGTTTTGGGCTGGCTGTGGAAAATGGCTGCTGGACTGTTGATAATGAGGTGTGCACAAATGGCAGTGGTGAAAATGTGGCATGAAAATAATGCAGATTGACAAAGTTACAAGGGTGCGTGGAAACTGCACAATGCACACTTGCAACGCAGTCATTATCTGGACTTTTGCTACCAAATTTTCAGCATAGGCATTTTAGGACCTCTGCTGATGAATAGTGTCACCGTCATTTCCTGACAGTGTCCCGAAAAGTGATTTCGCACAGTGACCGTGCAATTCTGCACTGGATGTGTGAAAACACATTTCAGCAATGGCAATGATTAACACCTGGAGTGAAAGTATTACAGATTCACAAAGTCATGAGCGTGCGTGCAAACTGCGCAACGTGCACTTGTAAAACACTCATTTTATTGACTTTCGCCCCTAAATTTTCGACATAGGCATTTTAGGACATCTGCTAATGAACAGTGTCACTGCCATTTTCATAATGTGGTTCGAACAAGGGCATTCCACAGCAACTGTGTTATTGAGCACCGGAACTGTGAAGACAGATTTTGGTCAGGATGTGAAAAATGACAGCTGCACTGTTCATTAGGAGGTGTAGAACAATGGCACTGTTGAAAATGTGGATTGAAAATATAAGTTTGCGAACTTACAAGCATGCTTGCAAACTGTGCAATGCACGCTCGTAACACAGTCGTTTTATGGAGTATTGTCACTAAATTTTCAACACAGGCATTTTAGGACCTCTGCTCGTGAACAGTGTCACTGTCATTTTCATAATTTGTCTCCAACAGTGATTTCACACAGCGACCATGCTATTCTGTGCTGAAAGTGCGAAAACACATTTTGGCAAGGATGTGAAAAATGACAGCAATACGGTTCACAAGAAGGTGTGGTAAAATGCCAATGTTGAGAATCTGGCATGAAAATAGTGTGAATCGCGCTAACTTATGAGCGTGCATGCGCAGTTGCTATGCACTCGGAAAACAGTCATTTTTGGATTTTTCCCACCAAACTTGCAACATAGGCTTTTTTAAATCCCCTCTCATGAGCAGTGGCACTGTCATTTCGTTACTTGGTCCCAAAAGGTGATTCTGTGCAGTGACTGCGAAATCACCTTTCGGGATGGAATAACGCCTTGACATTGCAAGAATTCATGAGAAGGGGTCCCAAAAAACCCATGTTGAAAATCGGGGGCCAAAATTCACAAAATGCCTGAGATATGCATTAAAGCTGAAAAACCCCTATTCATTCCATTATACAGCTTACCAGCATTTCTTCAGTTCGCGGTTGGCTTTGAAGAGCGCAGACGTGTTCCCAGTCCACAGAAGATCTTTGCGCTGGACTCCGCAGGTAAGTATGGGGTAAGGGGGGTTAGGGGAGGCAGGGTGTGCAATGGTGGGTGCTGGTGGGGAAGGGGGGCATCGAGACTACGAGTGACCATTTTCATTTTACAGGAAAATAAAAAGAAAAAACCATCACAGGACAGTTTTTTTTTTCAGGGGATTTGGCACACTGGGGTGGGCTCCCAGCATACCATCTAACTGTTTGGGGGGGTGTCTGTAGCCGAAGAGGGATTGGGCACCCCGTTGGCACACAGAGAAAGTGGGGGGGCAAGCCGAGGGGGATTGGGCACCCCCTCAGCATTTAACAATTGGGGGGGTTATGCCGACGGGGAGTGGGCTCCCCCATCAGCACTCAAGGAAAGCAGGGGGGTTAACCAACAGGGGGATTGGGCACCCCTGAAGTCGGCAGTAGTTAGGTAGCCAGCTGCTCGCTGACTATACACATAATGGCGACGAGCATGGCAAGAAAAGGACCACTGCGTATGATGAGCTTTGCTCGGATTGCAACGGACCTTTTCTTAGATGTGCTCACCACATTATGTATGCATGGTGTTGCGCCAGCATGCAGGCCTATTGGGGAATGCAGGATGCACCTACTGGTGCATGCCCTGCATTCGCCCAACAGCGATCGCGCCTCAAAAGCTGCACTGTCCCACGATGTTGGCTGCGCAAGCGTGCCAATATAAAAAGAATTACAGATTCATGTTGGCTCCTATGTGACATAAGGATTGCTACACACTTTAGTATGCACTTTTTCTAACATACTATATAAAACTATCCCTTTTTTAACTTTATGCCATAATTTAAAACTGATGGATTTGTATATCATTTGCATTTACTTCTAAATGTGATCTTTAAGAAGTTAACCATGCACTGCAGTTTAGTCATGTGATGTAATTAACATAACATAACAACCAGGAATAAAATTGTGATTAATGATTATCTAATAAGGAAGGACTATATATACTACTAGAAGCACCAAGTTTGGTCAACAGCGACAATGCTGACCTCCCCCACATCGACAGCACAATACCGATGCAGGTATTGTGCCGTTGGTTTTAAAGGTGTTTTCTGTGGGGGACTGTGCACCCGACACCCTCAATGTGGAGGGCTCTGCCCCCTTCACCCCCTGGACTTTAAGATTCCAACTCCAGGTCAGAGTTGGTCTGGGGAGGGGGCGGAACACATGGGGGAAAGCGAAACACAGAAAAAGAACCATTACTGAGAATGTCACCGTAATGGTCTTTTTTCCTGTTTCGCCGTCGGGGTGTCGACAAAAAGGGGTGCACTGATACTACCTGTTCACAAATGTTTTTAATCCTCTGATGAAGCACAACTTAACGTAAGAAATGTAAGGAAACTTTTCTGATATTCTCACCTAATGGAGATGGCTGAATAAAAAAGCACTAAGGACATCCAAAGAGCATCTTCCTACTATCACAGCAGCTAACCTCCCGCTGCCTGTTTGATGAATGAGCATTTCAGGATCCTGCTCATGAAGATTGGCTTAAATATTCCCCGTAGTGTAGAAGTTCTGCCACTCGAGATTTTCTTTTTTGGCATACGGGCCAGAAAAGGACCAACTTCGACATCCAAAAAACATGCCCCATGTTGGCACATGCAGCCCTGTTTTGTGATGTCACATAATGAAGGCTGCATGAGTACACCCACTTGACTTGTATATGGCAGTTATTTGTTTTCTACATCTTTTTATACACTTTATTAATTGGATTTCATTAAATCAAAGAAATCAATTGACTAATAGTATCCCCATTAGTCATTCGATCACTTTGGTTTAATGAAATCCAAACAGTAAAGGGTATAAAAATATGTCAAATATCAGCCACATACAAATCAGCACCCTCATGCAGCCTTCATTGTATGACTACATCACAAAACAGGGTGCATGGGTTGACAGTGGGCGTGTTTTTAGATGGGAAGCAGTTCTTTGGCCCTGTATGAAAAAGAACATTACAGTGAAAGAACATCTACACTACAGGGAATATTTATGTCAAATTTCATGAGCAGGATCATGAAAAGGTTAGTTATCAACCAGGCTGGGAGAGATAGCTACTATGAATCTGCTGTTTAAGTGTTTGTAACCAATATGTACCTGGCTATGGAGTAGATTTTCTAAATAATGTGTGACAAAAAAAACAACTTATTTTGGACTTTACATTGGGTAACTAAAAATAATACAAATGAGTGCTACCAGCATTGCTGTCATAAAACCAACTACAAAATTATGTAAACTAAAAGATGTGTCCCTCTGATATATTCTCACCATCCAAACACATACCCTCTATCTGACTAATATCATTTTCAGCATCATCCATGCCTTCTTTGTCATCACAAGGCATAACAGTGAAACTGCAGACAAAGACCGTTGAGGTGGAATAAAATGTTTATACATTTTCACGTATGTCAGTCGCTCAGCATTTAAATCGGACAGACAAGTCCGATGGTGTGACACAATTGCCCTGGCAGCACTAAAAACCCTTTCCGATGTTACACTGGAAAAAGGTTAACTTAAATATTCCAGTGCAACTGATGCCAATACAGGCCACACTGTAAACTTGTGTTGCCAATATACCAACAAATGGTCATCCTTAACAGAAACCTGCTCAGGATCATCAAGATAGGCAATGATGATGTTTGCCGCTGACATCTGCAGTTTGCTGCTGCATTCCTGCTTCTGGGGCTGTGAAACACCCACCTGCTGTAATATTGACCACAATGGATTGCAGCTGGCTTTGGGTACAGAAGAAGCTGATAACTCTGACACAGAGGATTGTGAACTGACACGCACATGCTGCTGAGTACTTCCCTCATTAGTTTTCTTGACATCAGATTGAAGCATTTTGTTGTGCACTTTGTCACGAAGAGCAAGTGAACAACGATCAACCTCTGCACTACCCTCTGGCAGAAGTGATGCAATACCATGTTTTTACTGGGGATACAGTAAAGTGGTCATCTGGTATGAATCACTCTGCAATAGGTCACACACAACACACGATGATCATTTTCTAAGATGTCCATCATGCAGTTTCACAGGACCACACCAACCTCATCTGCTGCACATTCAAATTGGTCATGCAAATTGACCAGTGCCTGTTTAAATATCTGCAACAATGGAACAACCTGACTCAGACATGCCAATTCAAAAATAACAGCCTGAGTTGCATGCTCAAAAGGGTGAAAAACCTGCAAGACAATGTCCATGACCCTTCACTGCGTTGGACTCAGGGACATTGCCTGTTGAGTAGGGGGGGGGGCCAAGAAGCTGCATGACATAGTCATTGACAGGTTTACACTGCTCAAAGAGGCATTTCAACATATAAAGAGTCAAGTTCCTCCTTGTGGGAACATCCTGCTTGAGATGATGCTGCAACACACCATATGAACGCTGCAACACATTAAGCTCAGACCGAGCTTTTGAAGACTGACTGAAATGTCCACAAATATGAAGACTAATGGTCACCATACTGTCCACTGCCTCAGGTTTTATGAACTCAAGTACAATCAGATGTAAAATATGGGCAAAGCATGGAATGAGCTGAAAACCACTGTCACTTATGGCTTTAACGACATTGGCCTGTTGCTTGAAATGAAAGCCACTGTGAGTCCATGTGGTTTCAGCCAATGAGAAATTGTCTCATTTGGATGTTAAAGAATACTTTTGGCTGTGTGCGAGCCATGCATACTTTGCAAACTTAGTGTTACATGCTGGTACAGACCACCACTGCCTCCGTATGTGGTTTTCAAATGACAGTCACTTGTAGGACAAGGTGAAGTACCATACATATCAGGGATGTGTGCCCAATGTGCTGTAGCACACATGAAGCTAACTGTGGATCCCGGACCACTGGTCCACATATCAGTGGTGAGATGCACAGTGCTGACTGCAGAGTGTGATAATAAATGGGAAACTGTGCAACATAATGTGTTGTAAAGCTCAGGGACACCTTTCATTGAAAAGTATGTTCTGCTTGGCAGTTCATATTTGGGTACTGCTTTACCCATGAGCTGCTGAAAACCAGATTTTTCAACAAAAGTGTAAAGAAGAAGATCCTTTGCAAGCATTTGGAAAACTGCTGCATTCAAGTGCCTTACAAATGGATGATTCCTATGGTACTTTGTATTCTCAGACAATGCATCCTTAATATTAGGTTGCCTCATAGTGACCACTGACTTGGAAATTCTCAATTGCATATGGGTGACTTTGGAACTGAAAGAAGTTTGTGGCATGATTCTGCGGTGAGGGAAGTCACAACATACAAAGAAGGATGAAGTACAGGACGATGATTCACTTAGCACTACAGAGTCAGAACTCTTTGAAATAGAGATTAGTTGTGCTGGAGCAACACTACTCTCAGTGTAAACAGGGTCCAAGAAGTACTTAGGTAGAGGAACAGAATCACTGCTTTCTGCATGGGAGGCCTGATGTTTATGCTGATGCCAGCTAATGGTGTGTTTTGTTTGTAGATGTGAATGCATCCCACTTGTGCCTAAGTGTGATCCTGCCTTGCCATGACTCACTTTTCCTCTGCATATTTGGCAAATAGCTGTACTGTCATCATTGTCTTGGAATGCAAAAAAAATCCTGCACTAGAGATTTGCCCACTCTACACTGTTTTTTAGAAGGGGGAACACACTCATCCTTACTGCTGACTGTGAGCTGCTGCTGCTCATGATGCTGTGACACATGTATGATCAGCTGCTGAGGGCGCCTGTGCTGCATGCTACTAGTACTGACAAAAATAGGTTTTGGAGATTGCATGTTAGCAGTTATTGATCTTTCATTCTGTGCTTGTGATGACACATTTACATTCTGCGAAAAGGTAGAGGAATTCTTAACAGGGACACGGGGAGGTTGGTAATCAAGGATTATTACAGGGTCATCTTGAACATCCTGAAAATTACACACACTATCACTATCACTGAAACCAGTACTGTCTTCTAAAATATTCTCCCTTTCCTCGGTAACCACCATCAGAACATCATCAGTTGAACCTGCAGGTTTACTGTCACCACACTCAATATTTTTACTGACCATCTTGCCCGTGGGAGCATCAGACTGAGTATCACATTCAAAACTGCTACTTAAACACTGTGAATCCATAACAGATGACAGCAAATCATGACTTTCAGGCTGAGAATCATCCTGTGAATCAAGCATTAATGCAGCAACATCAACTGCAATTTTCAGTTTGCCCTCTCCCGCACTGAATTTGGCTGCTGCATTCTAAGTAAAATTAATAAATTGTTGTTGCTCCCATTGCTGATACTTTTGCCTGCACTATGGAAAAAGTAATCAATTCCAATTCCACCCTTACTTACTGCACCACCAAAAGAACACAGACCTAACAGAGACACTTTTGTGCCACTGCTTAACTTGCTGCTACTACCTGCACCCACTGTACTGCCAACCAAAGGACCTACAGTACTGTTGCTGCTGGAAGAACCTGCAGCAGCAGAATCAAATTCAATATCCATATCAGGAGACATTCCAGCTGGAGTTTTAAGAGGAGAGTTGAAACTCAAAGGAATCACTTAACTACTGCATCCACTGCGTACACTAACTCTAGTACCTGACTTCTTTCCCACCATTTTTTTACTCGGATGTTTAGTGGCACACAAAAACAAACAATCAAATAATATATACCAAAAGTGTATAACTACAAAATCAGTAGATCAGTCAAAGCAGATTACAATCCTATTAAGGAAAAATAAGAACAGCCTCTCACAGTATAGCCTTTCAAGTAAAAAAATACTTAACTGCAGTTTAATACTAAAACTGCACACACACACACACACACACACACACACACACACACACACACACACACACACTGTGTGCTGTCCTGTATACCTAATTAACTATTGAAGCACTTAATCAGGATATAAGTTTCATATATCAGATTGCTGAAGGAGGATCCTTCAACAACAGAATGATCTACAACTATTTCAATCAAAGATTGAAATATAAAGGGTTTATTTTTTCTCTAGTTGAATCCAATAAATGCAGACACACAGAGCAGCAGAACTTTCCACTTCACCAGAGTCTAATGAACTGCACAGAAGACAAACAGCAGAAGTCACTTGACTCATAGAGGAAGGGTGGCTGCTATAGTAAAATGGGCCTTTGACATCAAACCCCACCTCATGGAACCTAAATTAGACAGTCAAGTAATTGCTTAATTTTTTTAAGGTTGTTCCTTGGAATATTTTTGTGATTGGTGGATTTTTTGCATAAACTGCAGAATATTTGTCAAAAAATGCTTAAAATAGAAACGTTTGGAAACAACTATAATATTCAATAGACAGTCATATAACATGGCTGTCTAAAATACAATCATGTCATTGGTCAGAACACATCACCTGACCATTGATTAATCCCCGATATACCCACAGTTGCCTTGCTGGTCCACGATATCCTGACTGATAGCAATGTAAACTGATGTAGAGAAATCACTCCACCATAGACACATTGAAAAAGAGAAGGTGGATTCCGCCTTGCAAAGGTGGATTATGCCTTCAAATGTGGATTCCACAGCCTCATAACAACAAATCCACCTAGTGGACAACTACAAAGTCAACATCCTGTATACACATTATTCATTAGGAGGAAGGACTATTTAGTAGAAATCCATGTTCAAACATATATTTAATTATTCCTTTACATAAACCTCTAATATAATGCTGCTCATGTTATAAGAGGATAAACCCAATTCAGGGTATGGGTTTGCTGTGCATTAATCCATGCCTGGGTGGTTGAAATCACTCGGCCTGCAGCCTCGAGATTCCAACCCCCCAGGCATGGATTAATGCTCAGTAAACCCATACCCTGTTGTGGGTTAATCCCTCCTAATTTAACGCCACAAAAATTATTACATTTAACCGACAGACAGTCTCAGTAAAAAGGAATACTTTACAATTCATTTCCCACCAAAACTAACGGCATTACATGATCAAAAAGCTCACGGTATATATTATTCCGTGGTTTCATCAGTAGGAATGGTGGATTATATCAGTAACTGCGAGTTCTGCAATTCAATACATATTTTCCACAGTAGTAATAATGTTTCTGTAGTTTGGGGGAGAAATTCCACAGAAATTGTGAAATTCGCCTGAGGCATAAATTAGGCACAATTCAGCGGAAACTGTGCAATGTCGTGGAAATTCTTCAGAAGCAAAATCTGCAAATTTTGCCCAGGCCTAGTTCTTCCCAATCCACCTGTGTTTGCCTCTACAGACTCTATGTGTATTTTCTGCTTTCCTTGTTTGCTTATTCTCCAGTTCCTGCACGTATAGATGTTAAATGACAAGTTTCTTTGCCTCAGGTAAAGTATTCTTTTGGGAAAACTAGGAAGGGTAAGCTCTACATGTAGTATAATGTTATGTCTTATGCTACTCCCTGGAAGCCTAAGCCACAGCATCAGATAGCATCTTACACACTTGGCTTATCAAGGAGTTTCAATGAGAATTCAGATTCCTGATGATACTGCCAAGAAAGGTATAATTTTATCCCCAACCAGTTTGTCTCTTTCAGCTGCTCCAGTGGCTCCCCCTACCACAGGAATGACCAGTGCATCATAAAGCTCAAGGCTGCTTTATGGGGTGGGGGTGTATCCTTAATCAGAATACAGGGCCAGAGGGCCACCTCCTCCTCTTGACCTCAGGACATAGGGGCTCTTTCCATGGCATGATCACTGCCCCATGAGTGGCATCACCCTCTCATTAAATGGGGAGGCTGTCAAACAAATCCAGTCACTACTTACTATGGTGAGATTTAGCACAATCTAATATTATGCAATCCAATTTTTTTTTCATTAATAATTGTTATTGAAGTCACAAGAACACATACAGAACAGTTCAGCAGAACATATAGAACAAAACATCTGAACAAAATCTTAGCAGTATCATAAATCATAATATTACAGTACAGTAATACACATAGGGGAATTACAGACCAGGAGGCCAGCCAAGTCTAGGATATGATACCCTTCCAGCAATAAGAGCCATACCAATTCTCAGCATCAGGGCTACCGCAGACAGTGGAAAAGAGGAATATCAGGTGGTATGTGTCATGGTGGTTTAAGCCATTGCTCCATTAATCTAAAAGGGGTGATGGGATCAAACTGGCTTAAATCAGATTCCATGTATGACTTCCAGTACTGATAAAACCTGGTTAAGGAATACTGGGCTAAGTGTGCCATTCTAGATAGAGAGACTATGGTGGCAACTGCCTCCATCCATTCAAGAACTGTGAGAATCAGTGCAGCACACCAGTTTTTGAGTAAGGGGCATTTGGCCTCCATACACAAGGAATGCCAAGTGGTTAGAATACAGCCAGGATTATCACCAGCCCTCTCCCCTCTAATTTGATTGAAGTTTGATGCTGCTAAACCTGGGAGCTTTGCCTTTCAAAAGGAACTTCCCATTTAGAATATCTATCTTGGGGATCTGAGACTGGGCAACATGAATGGGAAGATCTGACAGCCAATGGAGGACCTTGGGAGACTATCACCGAAATCTTCAGCCCTACCAAGAGAGGATGTGACATGATGGCAATTGCCAGGGGCTCTATAGCCAGAACAAATAAAAGGGGGGTGGGGTGGCAGAGGAAATCTCTGCCTAGTACCTTTGAACAAAGAGAAAGGAGAAGACATTGTGCCATTTTTAAGTACATAGTTACATGTAATAGCTTTCGAGCAGGCATAAAGAACCTTCATCCATGCCAAAAATTTAGGTCCAAACCCCATCCACAGCAGAACCTGAAACAGATAGATCCACTCCACTGAATCAAAAGCCTTCTAAAAATCAATAGCTATAACTGTGGCAGGACTTGGACTATACTGTACTACCTGGAAGAGGTTAATTAGAGACCTGACATGGTCCGTGCTCAATCAGCCATTGACAAACCCTGCCTGAGAGGGATAAATGAGATATGGTAGGATACATTGAAGACAGGCCACCAGGGCATTCACTGGAATTTTTCCAACTGCGTTTAGCAGCAAGATGGGTCTATAACTGGCAGGATTGAGCAGGTCTTTCCCCTCCTTGGACAAAACCATAATTGTTGCCTCATTTAATGTAGGGGTAATTCTCCCTCATTCTGAGCATCCTAGAATATGTCATAAAGAGGATGGGTGATCTAGGGAGCCAGATGTTGGTATAGATTCAGCAGCAATCCATCTCTCCCAGGGGCCTTATGGTTGTTGAGGACCCGGATAGCCTCTCCAATTTCATCCTCTGATAGTGGGGCTTCCAACTTCTGGAGGTGGATTGGAGTCAAATTAGGAAGAGTTAATGTTGCAAACAAAGTCTGAAATAAGGAGTCATCAAGCTCCACTCAAGAGGCATACAAGGTCTTGTAAACGTATGACATAATCGGGCTGATGTCCAGGGGGTTGTTGTCTATAGGTCCCTGTGTATTCTGTAGAGCAGGAATATTCTGTTTGTCTTGCCTCTTCTTGAGATGGTACAACAAGAGCTTTGAGAGTTTCTTACTAGCAGCACAGAATTAATAGCTGGCCCTATTTAAAGTGAATTTGACCTGTCTAGACCATAGAGCATTAAGCTTCAGCTTCATCCACTGACACCACAGAAAACAGTTCTAATCACCATTCTCTCTCTTGGGCAGCCTTAACTGCCATTTCCCAGTCCCCCAATTACTGTGTAAGGAGTTTCACCTCTACTTCCTGTGCCCTTTTACATTTTGCTATGAACTGAATGATATAGCCTGTGTTCCAAAGCGAGGCCTTACTTATCTCCCCAGTATCATTAAGAGCAAAGTATTCCTCTGCAAGCTCTCTAAGCCAGAAAATGAATTCTTTGCCCTGCAGAAGAAAGGAGTCCAACTTCCAGGATGAGAATTTGGCGAGGGGCACCCCCAAAACTAGTAAAAATGGAAACTGGAGGATGGCCCACTATCATAGTTGGCTTAATTGCGGGCTGGATGTCTACAAGTTGAATCTGGGAAGAGGCCAGCCAAAAGTCCAGATGGTTGTCCAAGACCCAGATTGGGGTGATAAAGGAGCAATCCTGGACAGCAGGGTTCAACATGTGTCAGACATGTGAAAATGACAATTAATCCATCATTTTTTCACCATCAAATCAGCTCTAGGATGCACCTTAGTGGAGGAGTTAGACCTCTCCAATAGGGATTCGAGGGTGAGATTAAAAGCTCCCCCAAAATACAAGTGATCCCCCATCAGTGAGGTCTGTGATGGCTTGAATCAGGCATTCAAAAAGTTTGGACAATCATTATTTTATTTCTTTATTTGCATGTGGTAACCGGATGGGTGCACTAGACATAGAGATGCCTATTTTCAGGCATGACCGAGGAAATTATGAGTCCTGTATACCAACCCACCTGCCAGGGGACTCTCTGATGTGGAGAACCAGACCACAAGACAACCCCCTTGGCTGTCTGAGCGGGTATTCTGGACAGTCTACTTAAGAGTTCTATGAATTAAGATAGAGACACCCTCTTGGCTATAGGGGCACAGCTGTGAGCCTTTAATCTGACCAACTCCCACCACAATTTATTCACCTCCACCTATTTCAGTTTAGTTTCCTGAAGGAGTGCAACCTAACATTTTAACTTGCATGGGAGAAGACAGCCTCCTTTTAAGGGGGGAGTTGAGATTCCTGACATTCCGAGAATAGCAACACAAATCAGCCATTTGGAAGTAGAGCCAAAATGCATTAAGAGATGGACAGTGCATGCAAAGGAGCAAGAAATGGGGCCCACAGTCTGGGAATCTTACTACAAGGAAATACCTTTGGGCATCCCTGCCCTACCCTGCAAACAAGGAGAATCCCCTTCCCCCCTTTGAAAGCATACTAATGAACACACTGCTGGTGCAGAGATAAATCTCCACAACTATATTCAGTTTTTGTAACACTCCACTCCAAACAAAAGAATCATACAAAGAGCATGATATGCAAGAGTCACAGTACCTGTCACTGCTTGCACACCACAAGTCCAGTGGGAGGCAGGACTCTCTCCAGGGTTTAGGCAAAGGCAGCTTGATCAACCAATCAAAGGTCTCCAACAGGGTAAACAAACAACACCATGGAGAGAGCCACAGTAAATGGGAACAGTGCCGTCTGAGTAGCTGGAGACATATCATGACCCCAGGGCTTCCATGGTTCCATTCAAGGGGTGTGTTCCAGAGAGAGGGGAAGCCAGTCCACAAAACAAAGGAGAGGCCAGTCCAAGGGTATCCCTCTGGATGACAAGAAGTAGCTGAGGCAGAGAGAAAACAACAAACCCCACCCTATTTTCCCATATGGAATGAACTAAGGTTGAAAATAAATTCAAAAACTAACATTATTCCTAAAACAGTGTCTTATATAACACTACATAAAAACAGTTTAGCCATTTAAAGCATGTCAGAGCAAAGCCCCTCAACCCCCAAAGCTGGGGAAGGGGAGGCTGTGGCAAAACCTGGTCACAAGGTGGCTTTTAGGGCTAGCACTCTACTTAGAAAAGTGAGCCAAAGAAATATTGAACCCTGTTATAGTGTAAAATACAAGGTAAACAGTGTGCTGAAGGGGAGGTAGAGGCCCCATGATGCCCCACCTGTCGAGTTCATGTGCAGGGAACAATGAACAGAGAGCTGGTCTGAGGTACTGCAGGGGAGATATACTCCAGGTCATCCCAAGTTGGATCTGCCAGTCAGCCAAGAAAGACCCACAGTTCTGAGCAGCAGGATTCAAGACACCAGACCCTGTCAGAAACTAACAATGTTAAGGAGTTGGAACCACCATAGGCAGTCAGAGACTGTCAAGGGCAGAGGCCAACTTCCCACACTGGCACCTGTACAGGCCAGGGGGTAAACATGCTATCAAGGGCATCCACTGGCCACCAATAGTCCCATACTAAAGGAAGGATATTGGGGGAGGGAAGATCAGATTCCAAAGCAGTGGCCCAACACATGCCTAATGCAATATGTAGAGAGAGAGTTTCTCTCTCCTTAGTAAAGCTACATGCCCAAAAATGTGAGACAGCTGCAACTGCAATAAATGTCAAGTGGAGATGTGTCCATGAATAAAGAATCCCAATCAGACTGCACTTTAACTGCCAAACATATGTAGAGTAGCCATCCATAACAGGCACACTCCAAAACCCTAGAGGAATCTGTTGTGATGAAGCGCTCTTCTGTACGAATGCAGAGTTCAAATCCTGCCTGACCCCTTGGCCAAAGGAAAAAAAAAAACATCCCCAGAGGAGAAGGAAATGCACAGTTTAGAGTCACACCCACATGAAGTCCCCACACACAGAAAATAGCCAACTGCAAATAATGGGAGAACCTGTCAGCCTGGACCTGCGCCTTTGTTCGGATATTTAGGCTATAATGGTTAGTTATGTGTGTGGATACTCTCGGTATGATGAGATGGATATCTGCAATGGGATGGAAGCAACTACAGCAGCCCATGATTTGCATGGAAAAGGAATTGATGGGGCTGTAAGTGGGCCAACTGTTGCTGAGGTTGGTTGCTGATTCTCCGGTGGTACATCTTGCTGTATAACTTCAAATTGGTTTGTCAAGGCTGGAACTCCAGTGCTGTCAGCAGAGGGAGCTGGGAAAGGAATACTCTGGCTCTTGCTACAACACCTCAGAGTGACTTCAAACCCTTTGTTCTGTCACTGTGTCCCTCATATGCCCCCAAATCTTCCAGGCAAAACCCACTCCTCCACACTTGCAGGGCGGCTGGCTTCCAGAGAAGGGCCCGTCAGCTATGGATCCCGGCAGAAGCCTGTGGTGTCAGTGGGGGTTGCATCCATGAGAGCTCTATGATCAGGAAGTCGAGGAGCTGATGAGCTGGTATTCATGGGGGTGCAGAGTGGTCAGGAGGTGATTCAGCCACTGCAAGAGAGTCATAGTCTTGAAGGACTTCATTGATTACAACACAAAGGGTAGCAGGATATCTTATGCTGAACTGAGTCATAAAGGTATGAAGACTCTTCCTGAGCACAGCAAAGGCCCTCCACCTTTGAGAGAGAGAGCTCCACTGAAAAGTCCTGGAATAGTTGAATGTTCTGTCCTCTCCACTGCAAAGGGCCCCACATACATGCCAGATGCAGAGTGTTCTCTTTTACAGGGAAACATTGAAGTCTGTCTGAGATTGGCCATGGTCTGAGATTAGGTTGCGGGCAGGGAGAGAGAGAATGGTAGACTTGCTTGATTTGGACCAGCAGGCAATCAGGGGGAATTGAGAAACTCTGGAATGGTGAATTGCAGGAATCTGACCACACTGTTGCCTTCAGCCCTCCCAGGAATCCCAGTGACATGGATATTGTTCCTCTGGGCCCTGTTCGCCCAGGTCATCAGCCTTCTCTAGCAGCTATTTAGTTGTAGTTGCCAGATCCCAGAAAGCACTGTGCTGTTCATCCTTGCACCACTCCACCTGGGCAATTCAGGTCTCAGTTTGTGTAATCCTGCTGCTCAAAGCTTTAAGATCTTGAACAGTCTGAGTGGCCATTAGTTTCAGATTTGTGGTATCTTGAAGGACCCAGTTGATTAATGCTGTAATGTTTTGCAAGGCCTGTGTTGAGTCCACGGATTGTGCCATTGTTGGAGGCTAGTAGTGCAGTCAAGCAGTGATGGCCTTCAAGACATGGGAGAGACGGACCAAGGAGGAATGCTGATGTCCAGTGTGCAGCCATCACAACAAAGGAAACCGAAGCTGCTGTAAGTACTGAGCAGAGAGATTTCATTAGCAGATAATAAAAAATGGTTAAAGCTGGTTAGACTGTGGATAATGAGGGATTACATAGGGAAAGCTCAGAAACCAGCCGTCTATCTTGACTGATGGCTAGCGATGCCCATGTAATTTAATAATGTGCTGTTTAATAATACTGGGTTTGAAGGACAAAAGGGGGGGGACTTGACCCATCTAGATTGTCCCCCACACAGATGGGTTATTTTATACCATTAGATTTCTAGAATAAAAAAGCTTATCTAAGCTATTTTTAAAATCCTGAAGACTATGTGCTTCAACAACCTCCCTTGGCAGCCTCTTCCAGGCTTTTATGGTTCTCACATTGAAAAAGTTGCCCCTCTTCGTAATGAAGCTCTAGGGGCAACTGATTTGTGGTTATGAGATCTGAGGTTTCCCCTACTATTGCTAAAGACCAGATTGGCCTGATTTCTTATGTCTGGCAATTGAAGTAATTAATAAGGAGTAACAGGTCACCTCTCTGTCTTCTTTGATGTAATGTAAAAATACCTGTCTCTCTTAATCTATCTTTATATGGCAGATTCTTTAAATGTGGGATCATTTTAGTGATGGATTTTTGTATTCCTTCAATCATATTAAGGTCTCTAATTAGGTGAGGTGCCCAGGCTGGAGATCCATAATCAAGTATAGGTCTAACATAAATATTAAAGATTGGAACAATAAAGTTTTCAGACTTACAGGCGAAAGTACATTTAATTTTCTTAACAAGTCCCCTAGCCCTATTGCTTACTATTCGACAGTGGTCTACTGATGTCAGTTTGTTGTTAAACTTGACCCCTAGGTCAGGTTCAGCTGTGACCATCCTAAGGATAGTACCACTTATTATACAGTAATAGTTAGGATTATTGACTCCATAATGCATGACCACGCACTACATTAAACTGCATGCCATTACTTTCAGCTCATTCTGATATTGTGTTTAAATCATATATGATGGTTAGTTGTTTATAAAATGTGTCTACTTAGCCAGTCTGGTGGCACTGAGGGTTGAAGCGCGGGACACCACATCTCGCTCCATGCCAGTGACCCAGGTTTGGGAATGAGCCCGGATCAACGGAGGTCGGCAGGGCTGGACTGGGATTGAGCATCCAATGACTGCTCTCCCAGTCCTGGGGAAAGGGTGGGATCCACACCACGCTGTGTCAGTCCCTGGGGATGCCCGGCGGTACTGTGGACATGTGGGTGTCTGGAAGGGGGGAGCACGGCAAAAGTCTGCACGTTGGTGCTTGGATGTCATGGCACGTCCGTGCTCCCATTGGGGAGAAAATGGAAAAAGGCTGGGTGTTACCGAACAGCTTGATAGTTGTGCCCTGCCATGCGGGGAGGACTGCCATGGAATCGCGCTGGGGGGAGTTCATCGCTGGTCCAGCTGGCAGGGATGGGGGAGCCCTCCAGTGGATCAGCCACAGCTGTGCCGGACCCTCCCCCATCATGCGAGTGAGCCTGCTGCTCTCCCTGCAGGCAGAGCTGGCGGACGGATGCCCCCGCCAGGAGGCGCTGCAGCAGGCGTGAAAAAGAAAGAAGAGATAAAAAATAAAATGTGTCTACTTTGCCACTTATTTTCAGATCATCAGCAAATGTTGTCATCCTATTGCTAATGCCTAGATGTATATCGCTAATAAATAGACTGAACAGGGTTGGGCCCAACACAGAGCCCTGAGGCACTCTACTGGTCACCTCCTGCATTCTTGACAGGCTACCATTAACTTTAACACTTTGGGTTCTATCCTTTAGCCAATTACTGATCCAGCATACTATGACTGAACTAAAGCCTAGAATTTGTAATTTATTTGCTAAGGTATGGTGTGGCACCTTATCAAAGGCTTTAGAAAAATCCAAGTAAATAACATCTTTTGATTTCCCTGTATCAAGATTCTGGCTGATATACTCATAAAAAGAAACTAGGTTCATTGTGCATGATTCGCCTTTTTTGGAATCCATGTTGTAGTATATCTCTGACATTTAACTTTTCAGCCTCACAATCCATCTTTATTTTTGTTAACCTTTCCATTATTTTACAGGGAACTGATGTTAAACTAATTAGTTTGTAATTTTTGACCTGTTTCGTATTACCCTTTTTAAAAACTGATGTTACAATTGTTACGCTCCAGTTGGATGAACTACCCTGCTAGCCAAAGATTTATTAAAAATGATAGTTAAGGATAAGGTAATGATATGAGAACTTACCTTGAGGAGTCTGGGATCTATCATATCTGGTCCCTGACTAGTTGAAGTTTATATGTTTCTTAGTTCTGATTCAAGTTCCTCCTTGGTAACCTATAAACTACTTCATAGTCACTGACATTAACATTCCTGTTTTTCACTTTGGGTGTGAAGACTGAACAAAAATAATTGTTAAAGGTATCAGCTATGATGGTGTCATCTCCAGTGATTTCCCCATTATCAAGGATTGGTCCTGTACCATGTGCAGATGTTTTGCTATTTGATTTTTTTTTGTTTTCATTGAATATATTTTATTGGGTTTTTCTTTTTTTTCACTTTTTGAGTTTATATAGGAGTATAACAGTTTCTGATATTTACTATGGGCTATCCTAAATTCAACTTTATATCTCGTTCATTTAATCATCTTCTTTAACAGTTTTTGCCCCGTACAAAGGCAGATTTGGTTATGTCTCTTTAAATTGTAGCTTGAAAAATGGACAGCCTTTTCTCATGCAATGCAAAAGCTGTCTTTAAATTGGGGCTTAATCAATAGGCAGTCTTTATCATGCGGTATAATTAAGCACTGTCACTTTAAATAGTTCAGTAACAGCTGATCTGACATTAAACTGCTGCTGTGATCAATATTCTTAATTAAGCATGCTTACAGTGATATGGAAGTCACCTGGCCTGGCTTTTACTTTGTGCCTGTAAACCCTGTGACTGGGCAGTTTTCATAAATTAATATTTATATGCCTTCTCATGTAGCCGAATGAGAACTGGCTGACTAAGAGTGCCCTCCAACCAAAATGGGAATCAATTGAATAAATAAATATTTATGCATAATGTCCTGTCTGTGTTCTATGTGGCCATATATGGACTGCTGTGGCCTCACTGGGCTACTCTCAGTTGGAGACCAGAAAAAATTAGACCTGCCTGGTGGGGTAGGCTGAATAATTCCTAAGCCCCCCCCAAGGAGTAAGCTAACAGAGTTTTAATGACCACCTGGTGTGCCTGCCTGGTTGAAAATTCAGGCCGCCTGCAGATGACAGAGTTGTGACCTCAATCACTAACAGGCATAACAAATTTCTTTATGTTTTTAAATGGCTGACAGTACCTTTCTGTGGTGCTCTTAGTGACTCACCTCTCCAACCAGGAATGTCTGCTGAGTATGATGGAGGGAGGCATCTGATCAAAGAAGGTTCACATCTGGCTCAGTACTGCTGCTGCCATCACTGCTGCTCCACCACCTAAAGGTACTGCTGCCAAAACATCAGGTCCCTTCAGTTTCATGCCACCACACATCACTGTTTCTGCTTCAACCTCTCATTGTCATAGCCAGATGATGATCAGTGCCACTGGAACCCATGATAACTACAACCCTGTCATGACTAGACACTATGCATCACACTGCATGAGGAAGAGAAGGACAGACCACAGAGACCTCCAGCTGAAACCCAACTGGTAAGTACCTTTTTCTTCACTTGACCGATTCTTTGCATCTTCCCCTCTTCTAATCCTGAAACCAACTCCCCAGCCCCAAACTCACTTGGTATCTAAAATGCCCCACCTCATCCATAAAAACAGTCTCCTTCATTTATTTTTTTGAAATCTCTGTTTATCTCCCTCTACACTCCTCAAGCTGCTGTTCCTCAGGAGCACCAGTGGAGTCTGCCCCTGCTATCCACCTTACCTGGTCCATCCAGTTGCCCTATGGAGCTGGGTTTTGCCCCCCTCCGGGTGGGGACGAGGTGGGGCCCGTACACCCTGAACACTTTTTTGCTTCATCGAGTTCAGGCAGCCAGGTAGGTGGAAGCACACTAGGGTCTAGCTCCAGCGCTCCGTCTCCTCTTAGCTGGAAGGCATTTACTCCCTTTTCTTGTGGACGTCACATGTGCCCTGATGTCAAGGTGCATCATGACATCCTCCCAGTGTGTCTGCCTCGGTGCTTGCTATGCCGCAGTCTTCCACCTGGGGCCAGTCAAGCTCTGAGACACTACCCCCTCCCTCCCTGGAGAAGACGAGCTGTCTCTGGGATGCTCAAACCTCCTCCCCTCGGCTGGCCCTCCAGCTCCCGGGCTCATTCCTGCACCTGGGTCGCTGGCACTGCAAGCGAAAATCCAACTGCTGTACTGACAGCCAGTGTCTCCTTCATTTATGAGGCATCGGATGTTTTAATCTTTAAAGCTGCACATATGTTGGGGAAACAGTAGAGTTTCCCGTGCATGTCATTGTGGAATTCTGGTACAGATTGCCCTGAATTGAGGTACAAAGGGTGGCTGCAATTTAAATAAATAAATCTAAACAGTCTCATGCGAACATGTGAACATACAAGAAAGCCAGCAGAAGTAGGCCATTTAGTCAATCTAGTCCTGCTTGTATTGTGGGGTCCACAGCTTGAGCTACTGTCCCTGCCCCCTTCCCCACTCCTCCCATCCTCCCTATCCATGATCCTTACCTTCCCCCATGCCTATCCCAGCCTCTCTTGAAGCTGCTCACTGTCTCCAACATGACCACCTCTTCTGGCAGAAAATTCCAAGTGTTTACCACCCTTTCTGTGAAGAAGTGCTTGCTGATCTCCCTCTTAAACTTCCCCTTCCCAGCTGAAGACTATGCCTCTCATGTTATGGTTACCACTCAACTTAAAGAGGCCCTCCTTATCCACATTATATATCCTCTTCAAGTACTTGAAGGTCCCAATAATGTCCCCTCTCTCTCTCCTTTCTTCCAGGGAGCACATGTTCAGTACCCTCAGCCTCTCCTCGTATGCCTTACCCTGCTAACCCACTATCATCTTTGTAGCCCTTCTCTGGACCTTCTCCAGCAGATTAATGTCATTTTGGAGGTGTGGGCTCCAGTACTGAACTCCATACTCTAGATGTGGCCTCACCAGTGACGTGTACAAGGGTAGTACAACCTCTTCTCTCCTACAACTGATCCCACTATCTATGCACCCCAGCATCTTGTTTGCTCTTGCTTTTGCTTTCTTGCACTGCATGAAGTGTTTCAAGTCACTAATGTTCATGACTCTCAGGTCCTTCTCCTCCTCTGATGCATAGAAATGGGCTCCACCTATGTAGTACTCCATCCTGGGATTCTTGGCTTCTATGTGCATAAATCTGCATTTCTTAGCATTGAAGCCAAGCTGCCAGATCCCAGACTACCTTCCCAGCTTTTCCAGATCATCCCATAGGTCCTGTATCCCTTCAGCTGTGTCCACTCTCCCACAGAGCTTAGTGTCATCCGCAAATAGACACATTTTGCCCTTAATGCCATCCACATTGTCATTGATGAAGACATTGAACAACACTGGCCCCAGCACCAAGCCCTGCAGGACCCAGCTGGTGACCTCTGTGTGCCAGATAACTCTCCCCTCATGACCACCCTCTAGGTTCTATCCCCTGACCAGTTTCTCACCCATCTGGCCAATCTTATCCCCAACCCTGAGATCCGCCAACTTCCTGATCAACCTTTTGTGGGGCACTGTGTCAAATGCCTTGCTGAAATCCAGATAGAGGATGCTTTGCTGCTGTCTACAGTTTTAGTGACCCAGTCAAGGAAGTCAATCAGATTCATTTGACACTGTCTCCCCCCCATGAACCCTTGTTGCCCCACATCCTGGAGACCATACTCCTCTAGATATTCTACCAACCTGTCCTTAAGTATGATCTCCCTGAGCTTGCACACAATTGAGGTCAGACTGACTGGTCTGTAACTCCCTGTGTCATCCTTGTGACTGCTTTTGTGGAAGGGCACACAAATAGGCCCTGAATCACCCCCGATATTGCCCCCATACCGTCTTTCCTGGCTCTCCACCCCCTCTCTCCCCACCCCCTGTCTTTCTTACTACATATCCCCCTGCCCCACCCCTCCATTCTTCTACCTCCTCCACCTATCCACCCTAATTCTGGACCTCCCTTGACTCCTTTCTATGATCTGCCTTCTCCTTTCTCCCCCTCTCTACTCTTTCCCTTTGCTAGACTACCCGTAGCTACATACACTAACCTGATTCATCCCCTATATTATTGTTGTAGGAAAATGTTACTTACAGCTGTTGCTGCATTTTCTGTAAATAATCCCTACATATATGCTCTTGTACATTCAATATATATTACTCAGTGTTTAATTTATGATATATTGTATAAAAGTGTACCTTAATATGAGTGTACATTCTCTGTAAATATATTTTCACTGTATGGATATGCATTTCTCCCTCTCCCCAGGATGCTTCTGGAAATGAGTTGTTTATGGCTCAGTATGTCTATCCTGGTGAGATGTTTGAAATAAATAAATAGGCCTACCAGTGGCCCTGCCAGTTCCTCAGCCAGTTCCCTTAGTACCCTTGGATGTACTCTGTCTGGGCCTGGTGATTTTTCCACCTTCAATGCTAGCAGCCCTTTCCTCACTCTATCCTCCTCTATCACTACATCTGTGTTCCCCTGCCCCCCCCCGCTTCTCTTCTCCCTCCTGAAGACACAGATTCGTCCTTCTCCCTGGTAAAGACAGAACAGAAGTATTCATTTAGTATCTCTGCTTCCCCCCCCCATTATCCTCCTCCCACTTCTTCCCTTTCTTAAGCCTAACAATCCCATCCATCATGTCCCTTTTCTCACTAATATAGCAAATGAAGGCCTTCTCTCGCTTCTTAATTCCATCAGCTATCTGCAGCTCCTTCTGTGCCTTAGCTCACCAGACTTCCTGAGTTGTCTCACTCGCCAAACTCAGGTAATTTTCCATATCCACCTCTCTCTCTCTCTCTCTCGGTCTTCTTGAATTTTTTATAAGCTAACCTCTTCCCTTACTGCCTGGTGAATCAGCTGGACGCTTTGGCTCTTGTGTTCTTCCCTGTGAGCCTAACACTGTGGCAACCAGTATTCCTTCCTTAATGATGAGCCACCTTTGATCCATCCCCATATCTGTTCTGATGCCTTCAATGTGGCTCCTTAGCATTTTTCCCGTCTTCTTGAAGTCTGTCCTCCTAAAATCCAAGATTTTGGTCTTAGTCAGGATGCTTTCCCTGCATATATCCAACTGAAACCACACTGTGCAATGGTCACTCCCACCAAGGGGCTCCTTGACCATTATTTCCTGTACATGCTCTCCATTTGTGAGTAACAAATCAAGAATTGCCTCTGCTCTTGCTGATTCTGTGATGCCCTGAGTCAAGAACCCATTTCACTTCCCATCTGTGGCCAGTTCCTGTCTTATGTGAGCACACTGCCCTGCCCAAAGGGCAGGAGACTAGCATGAACACTTTTATGCTTGAAGTAACCAGATGGGTTACCAGGTACTGAGCATTACAAATTTGGCACTGCTTAAATGTACATGTCTCCATGTATACCTTCAAAACGTTAGGAGCCAATTATTTAACAATGTTCTATAAGATGAGTGATATAACGGTAATTACTATAGTATACCAGGTTCAAGTAACAAATTAACTCTAAAGAAATCTTATGGTCAGGATGAAACCCACTTTTAAAGCACTCTGCAGTATGTTGCAGTAGACCTACTGAATAAAGCAATGTAAATTCAATGGCAATTAGTCTCTTTTGTCATGCAGGAAACTGTGGCATTCACTTAATCCTGGCAGTGTCATATTTTCCTGAATGACAAAAGGGACTAACTGCCACTGAAATTACGTTGCTTTATTCAGCAGGTCTGCTGCAGAATTCTGTAGAGAGTTGCAAAATGCTGCAGAATTGGGTTTCATCTTGGGGGATGCCACTGTATATACAAAATGTATAATCTGGTTCTAATAGTATTCATGTATGAAATGTTTAGGAGGAATACAGTACCTTTTTTCATAGAAGTGGACCTATGAGGGAGAGAAAATATAAGAATCATCTGGAATAAGACTTATTCCACACACGTTGATACCAGGCAACCAAAGCCATTCTTTTGGCTACACCAGCATAAAACCAGAACCGCTGGTTGGAGTTTCCTCCTGCCTCTCGCTTATGGGATCTCTGGCATCTTCCAAGTCAACGGCTCAGAATGTGCTGGCAGAGTTTCAGCTGGTTTCACTAATCAATCTTCACAACACAGCCTACTAAGAGTTTGGCCAATGCTTTCTGGTAGCATTGTTCCTTTTGCTGTTGTGCATGTTCCACATGGGAACATACATTATCACCTGCTTCCATTAGGCATCTGTGGTGCTCTTCCATGCAATTGTTCATTATTCCAGAATTTCTCCAGGGTTCCATCATTACATCCATTATCAAATCTATAGGTAACTTACCAAGTCAGCTGAATATGGGGCAGTTAGGTATGTACCCTGTCAGGCGATGTGCTGTGTTGCTATAGAAGTAATTCAGTTCTATGAGTTTGGTTTGCTTATCTTTTTGTTACACAAGTTGTGCTCTGAGCATCTCAGTTAAGATCCTTGTGCACATCCATACAATACAAAAGCATGTGGTTGGTAAGGATCAGTTCAACACTCCTTTCTAGAGATGTTGCAAAGTTTAAATTCTCCAGCAAAGTTCCGGCGAAGTCAGCAAATTCATCTTTGTGAAGCAATCTGCAAATTTTTACTTCTAGGCTCAAAATTCACCTATCTGACTTCCCCATTATTTTTTTTTGCATAGTTTCACTGTGAAGTGTGAAATTTCACCCACAAATGGTGGAATTTTGCCTGAGAACAGTGGAATTTCACCCATTCGCAGTGAAATTCCACCATTCACTGGTGAAATTCCTCGCTTCACAGGTAGAACTTCACACTTCATGTCCCTGAATTAAGCCACCAATTGTACTAAATTTGTGGATTAATTTGCAATGCAAAGTTTCCCAACTTTCCAGTATTGCAGTCAATATCTCTGGATACAGGAGAGGTTCCAGAGGTATGGAGACAAGTGGTGGTTGTCCCAATACACATGAAGGGATCTAGACAGGAAGTCGCGAATTATAGGCCTATCACTCTGACCCTGGTATTGGGGAACATTTTGGAGGGTATAATCAAAGATTGTATCATAGAATTCCTAACCAGTTCAGGCAATAAGGATATAACACAGCACAGATTTACCAGTGGGAGGTCATGTCAAACTAACCTTCTAGAATGTTATAGTAAGGTTAGTAAATCCATGGAAACAGGTAACTCAGTGGATATCGTTTTCTTGGATTTGGAAAAAAGCGTTTGATAAAGTTCCCACATGAGGAGTTGGTTAAGGCCTTAATAGATCTAGGTTTCCCTGTCTGGGTTTCTCAGTGGGTAGAGGCATGGTTAAATGACAGAAGTCAGAGAGTTTGTATTAAAGGGGAATACTCCAGCCATGTCAGAGTGACTAGTGGGATACCTCAGGGCTCTGTCTTGGAACCTTGTCTTTTTAGTATATATATTTCATTGATGCAGGTGCAGTCAGGGGTCTAGCTCTCAAAATTCGCAGATGATACTTGTATTGGTTGTCCAATAAATAATAAGGAAGATCAGCAAATTTTACAGTCAGCACTGAATAACCTGGAGACATGGGCCTTACAAAAAAAATCTATTTTTAACATTTGAAAGTGTACGGTCATGCATCTTGGTAATAATAATAAGCAATTCAAATATATCCTGGGGGGTAGTGCACAAAGAGCTGTTAAAGATGAAAAGGATTTGGAAATATGCATTAATAGTGACCTCAGTTTTAGTATGCAGTGCAGCAAGACTACCAATAAGCCAAGTAGTATCATGTACTGCATCCAGAAGCATATTAAATGTAGGGATAGAGAGGTTATGATCCCCTTGTATACGGCATTGGTGAGCCCCATAGTGGAGTACTGTGTGCAGTTCTGGGCTCCATACAAAAAAGAGGATATTAGAGCTTTGGAGAGAGTCCAGAGGAGAGCTACAAAAAGGATTAAGGGTACTGCAGGACAAAGCTATGTGCAAAGGCTGAAATTTTAGGATATGTATTCTTTGGAATATCGTAGACTGAGAGGGGATATGTGCCTGATTTACAAGGCCTTGGCTGACATACATCTGTGGGATCTATTAGGACTGGTACCAAGAGATCAATTATATACTGTAATACCAGAGCACACCAATTTCAGCTGGTCAAAGACAGATTTAAACCCAATAAAAGGAAATACTGGTTCAATATTAGAGTGACTGAGAGGTTGTGGAAAGTAAGACAATGTTAGAATTCAAGAGAAAGCTAAACAAATACCTTATAAGTACGGATATTCAAGGATATTCTTACTATATAAATGGCGATCTAATGGACACATGTCTTTAAACACTCAGTAATATCTATGTAATCTTCCTCTTTAACAACTGCCTGCGATGGAGCAGTCTTTTTTTTTTTTGCATTTCCACTTGTTCTGTAAAAGCCATTGTGGATAATGTGTCCTTATCCAAAATTATCTGAGTCATTATTTTAAAATGGATTTCTGCCTTTACCTTAAGCTGAATTTTGTTTCAGCTCATCCCCAATCACTGATGATGGAGTTGTTTTTATTAGGCATATTACAGGCTTTATAAATAGAAGAATAGATACAGGACTGTGTATTACAAGGGTGTAATACCATCGAGAGGTTCCCATGTCCCCAGAACCTCTGGATGGTGTGACTCTTGAGTAAGAAACAGCCCCCTATCTGTTATTTTTTGTAATTTTATGGATCCTATAGAAAATATAGTGACTCAGAATTCTTTTGCCACTATCCTGGTACAACAGATGCTCGAGCACTGCACTGAACACTTATTCACTGTAGCCATGTTCTCTGTACTTCTGTTTCAGTGCTTTGGTTTGTAGGGATCATTGGAAAGTATCCATGGTAGCTAGCTAGTGTGAAGGCAGGATCAACTACATAAAACTTTACATGTTAACAAAAGGAAAAAAGAAATAAAAATCATAGCGCCGAGAGTAGAAGGGTTAGAAATCACTCCTGCTAAGTGAGAGACAGTCACCACGTTTTCTGTACTGTTCTGCCCACCCACAGAAAATAAATAGCCAGTCAGGAGGGATGCTTTGATATCATCATGTCACATCCTCAGCAACAGCTCTGGGCACCCCAGCAACCATCTGTCCAGTGTCAAGAGGTGTAGATCAAAGGTTTTTTTTAATTGAGTTTGTGTTTTCCAGAAAGATAATAAAAATGGAGACTTTCTTAAGTGTTATTCTACTCATTGGATAGAGACATCTTGGCATTTTGCTTGTTTTCGGTGAGTGGCGAGTAGGCTTTTACTGTATAAGAGGGTTACAGTGAAAGTCGGCTCCAACTCCCTACATTGTGTTAAAGAGCTGCAGGCTGCTCTCTTTGTGTGATAATACTATTATTCAGAGCTCTAAACAATAGTATAATGGGTTCTGAATGACAGTTCAGGGGGGCAGACTTTGGGAAAATGGGGAGATACTTGAAAGAGGCATTAAGGGGCATGGGACAGGAATCAGGGGTTGAGGAACAGTGGGCAGTATTTAAAATGGGGATTACAAGAACAACAGAATTATGCATTAAGCAGGTTAGCAAGAGGAAAAGGAAGAGGAGACCATTATGGTTTTCCAAAGAGGTAGCAAAGAAAGTGAAATCCAAAAAGATTGCATTCAGGCAATACAAAAGACACGGGCAGAAGGGGATAGGGAGAAGTACCAGGAGAAGCAAAGGGAGGCAGGAGGTCAGTAAGGAAACCAAACTCAGACAGAAGAACACATTGCAAAATCAGTGGGTAGGGGACAAAACCTTTACAGGTACATAAGTGAAAAAGAAAAGACAAAGGGAGGGATAGTGAGACTGAAGGGGAGGATGGGGCTGCGTGGAGGATGACAACAGTAAAGCTGACATATTGAACAGGTATTTCTGCTCAGTCTTTACTGAAGAGGAGGAGGGTAATGGGTCTGAAGGGAGTACAAGGGTGAGAATGGTGCAGAAATGGACACAGTCCCTTTACAGAGAAAGGGTCCTGAAAGAACTGGAAGTAATAAGAGTTGATAAAGCAATGGGGCCAGATGGTGCACCCTAGGGTCCTTAAAGAACTAAGAGAGGTGGTGGCTGAACCTCTGGCTATCCTGCTTAGCCGATCACTGGAAACAGGGAGGTACCCAAAGACTGGAGGACAGCAGATGTAGTCCCCTTATACAAAAAGTGGGAACAAAGAGGAAGCAGGGAACACAGATCAGTCAGCCTCACCTCGGTAGTGGGGAAGATCATGGAGCACTACAGAAGGAGAGATTGGTGGAACATCTGGTTGTCAATGGACTACAGGACCCAAGGCAGCATGGTTTCACCAGGGGGAGGTCATGTCAGACCAACCTCATTGAATGTTTTGATTGGGTGACTAGGGAGGTGGATCAGGGGAGGGCAGTGGACATGGCCTATCTGGACTTCAGCAAGGCCTTTGACACTGTGCCACACAGAAGACTATTACTCAAACTGGGGAATATGGGTGTGGGCAGGACAGTAGTGTGGTGGGTAGGTAACTGGCTGGGTGGCAGGACACAGAGGGTGGTGGTAAATGGCTGTCACTCCACAGAGGGAAGAGTGACCAGTGGTGTACCACAGGGATCAGTGCTGGGACCGGTCCTATTCAACATCTTCATCAGTGACATTGTGCAGGACCTAGAAGGCAGAATTTCATTGTTCGCTGATGACACAAAGCTCTGTAACAGAGTAGACACACCAGGGCCGTAGACAGAATGAGAGCGACCTGCAGAAACTTGAAGAATGGTCAGGGTTTGGCAGTTGAAATTCAATGCAAAAGTGCAAGATAATGCATATGGGCACAAAAACCCTGGCACAATATATCAGTTGGGGGTGAGGATATAGCATGCACCAAGCAGGAAGGGATCTTGGGGTTGTCGTCTCTGATGACCTCAAGGTAGGAAACAGTGTGACAAGGCAGCAGGTAAGCAAATAGGATGCTGGGATGTATAGGCAGGGCATCACCAGCAGGAAAAGGAGGTCATAATTCCGCTATACAAGACACTAGTGAGGCCCACCTGAGTACAGTGTACAGTTCTGGAGACCATACCTACGTAAGGACATAGACAGGGTAGAGAAGGTTCAGAGGAGGGCAACAAAGATGGTGCATGGATTGCATCACAAGTCCTATGAAGACAGGTTGAAGGAACTGAACATGTACTCCCTGGAGGAGAGGAGGGAGAGAGGGATATGATAGAGACATGCAAGTATCTTACAGGGAGGAACAGGGTGCAGGAAAACACTATTTTAAGCGAAAAAGATGTTCCAGGACTAGAGGCATGGGATGAAGTTGGAGGGAGGACGTTCAGAGGAAACATGAGAAAGAATTTCTTCACAGAACGGTGGTGGACAAGTGGAACACCCTGCCAGAGGAAGTGGTGGGGGCTGAAACAATCACGGGATTTAAGAATGCATGGGATAGACATAAAGGAATTCTGGAGGTCAGGAGTAAGGGGCAACAGACTTCTAGGAAAACAAACTGAACTTACAAGCTCAAGTGGGCAGACTGGGTGGGCCATAGGCCCTTATCTGCCGACACTGTCTGTGTATCTATGTATCTAGTATTATGGCTCAGCAGCAATGCTAGTATCACTTCTGGCCAATAGTATTACTTGAATTTTTTTACACACTTTACTAAAATATTTGAATGACTTATCCATATATTACAAATGTTTTCAATATACAGTATTTTGCAGATTTCCAACCCCTTTATAAGTCCAACATTGCTAAAATTGTTCACAAAGCAGGAGAAAACATTGATGTCCTAGTACACATAGGGACTAATGATCTCGCCAGCCGGTCAGTTGTGGAGACCAAGGAACACCTGACTAGGCTGGGTGACAAACTATCATCTATTTTGTCCGGCATCTCCTTCTCTGAGATCCTGCCAGTCTGGGAGATGGGAGCAGATGGACGGAAGGTCAGAGAAGGGGAGATAGGGGAGCTAAATACGTGGCTCAAGGGCTGGTGCCAGGAAAAGGACACAGATTTGTAGGAACTGGCAACAGTTCTGGGAGCGAAAGTTCTTTAATTTGATGGACTGCATCTGACTAAGGAGGAGTCAGTGCATTGGGGCAGAAGTTTGGCGTCTTTGCAGAATATTTAAACTAGCAAATGGGAGAGGGTGCAGCACCCCATATGTCGAATGGGAAGAACACCTCCCCTCAGCTAGTGGTCAAACAGGAATTCAACATGTTTGCGTTCATTTTACATCACCAGGTAAGAAAAAGGTTTGTCTCCCCATACGCAGCACAGGGGTAAGGCCAAACTTCACCAACAACTAACACACCAAAATGGCCAATGGAAAATCATGTACACAAATGCTCACAGCCTGGGAAATAAGATCCCAGACCTGCAGGCAATAATGTCAGAGGCTAAACTGGACATAGTAGCAATTAGTGAGACGTGGTTTACCAGTAACCACACTTGGAGACTTCAGTACCTGGCTATGTATTGTTCAGAAGAGACCAAGGTGCAAAAGGGAGGAGGTGGCCCTGTATGTTAATGAAAATATCAAAGCTACAGAAATTAGAATACACATAAGGAGCCAGAAGAATTGTGGGTCACCTGGAAACAGGAAATGGGACAGCCATAAGAACTGGCGTTGTCTACAGGCCCCCAGACCAGAGGAAGACATAGACACATTACTGTTAGAAGATATACAAAACATGACAGCTAAAGGGAGGTTCTGATAATGGGAGACTTCAACATGCCGGATACAGATTGGTCAATACCAGCAGGAACATCTGCCAAAACTAGACTCATAGTGGATTCCCTGCAGGGAGGGCCTCAAAGAACTGGTACAGCAACCCACAAGAGACAGGGCTATCCTAGATCTAGTACTGACTAACAAAGAAGGGATCACAGATCTCAGGTAGAAGGTCACCTGGGGCCAGTGACCATCACATGGTATGGTTCAATTTGGCTACTACATCTAAATCATCCCATTCAAAGGCAAAATATGGGACTTCAGAGGCTGACTTTGATAAGATGGCCAACAGAGTGAAGCTAGCCCTGGCAAAAGAAACACAGGTGAGGGGTACAGGCAAAGTGGGCAAGCATTAAGGATGCAATACTTGAAGCAACATCCCATTGTGTTAGACAGAAAAGGAAGTGCAAAAGAAGAAGGAAACCACTTTGGTTCTCAAATACAGTAGCAGAAAAGGTCAGAGCCAAAAGGCTGGCCTTCAGGAATATAAAGGAACACAGCGGGATGAAGATAGGGAGGCATACAAACTGCCCAAAGGAAGCAGGTAAGGCAGTAAGGCAGGCAAAGTCCCAAACTGAGAAACACTAGCACGAACAGTAAAGAAGGTGACAAGACTTTCTATAGATACATTAGTGAAAGGAGAAAGTCCAGAGAGTGTTGCTAAGCTTAATGGAAAAAGGAGCATGTGAGGAGGAGGACCCTGTAAAGGCATCTATCCTAAATAGATACTTTTGCTCAGTATTTACTGAAGAGAAGGTAGGGCAGGGCCCACAGCTCAACATCATGGACACAGGGGAGGGAGGTGAGCACTACTCCCTTCACAAAGAAGGGTCCTACAAGAGCTTGCTAAGCTCAGGGTGGATAAGGCAATGGGACCTGATGGCATACATACTGGGGTACTTAAGGAGCTAAAGGAGGAACTAGCAGAGCCATTAGCAAGAATTGTTTAGTGAGTCTCTGAGCACAGGAGAGGTCCCAGAAGACTGGAGAAGGGCTCATGTGATCCCGCTCCACAAGAGTGGTAGCAGGAGAGGCGGGAACTACAGACCGGTCAGTCTACCTCAGTAGTGTGCAAGATTATGGAGGCACTCCTTAAGGAAAGGATAGTGCAACACCTGGAATCCATAGGGGCACGGATCCAAGACAGCATGGGTTTACAAAGGAAGGTCCTGTCAAACTAATCTCATAGATTTCTTTGACTGGGTAACCAAGTGGTGGACCAAGGGGAGCAGTTGATGTCGCCTACCTTGACTTCAGCAAAGCTTTTGACACTGTTCCACATAGAAGATTGATAAATAAGCTGGGTAGGCTCGGGGTGGGTCAGAAGTTGGTCAGCTGGGTGGCAAACTGGTTGACGGGCAGAAAACTGAGAGTGGTGGTAAATAGTATACAGTCAGAAAAGATGCAAGTCACAAGTGGGGTACCTCAGGGATCAGTCCTGGGGCCAGTCCTCTTCAACATCTTCACTAGTGACCTTGCAGATGGACTAGAGGGTAAGGCTTGTCTGTTTGCAGATGACACCAAGATCTGTAACAGAGTAGATGATCCAGATGGGGTGGGCAGAATGAGAAGAGATCTGGATAAACTAGCAGAATGGTCAAAAGAGTGGCAACTGGGATTTAATGCAAAGAAGTGCAAAATCATGCACATAGGGAAGAGAAACCCTGAAGCCACCTATAGGCTGGGAGGGGAGTTGCTAGCAGTCACAAAGGAAGAAAGAGACTTGGGCATCATCATCACTGATGACCTAAAATCATCAAGCAGACCTCTAAAAGCAGTATGTAAGGCTAGGGGGTGTTAGGGTGTATTGTAGGGGTATCACAAGTCGTAAGAGGAGGTATTAATCCCTCGTACAAGACACTAGTTAGGCCCCATCTGAGTACTGCATGCAGTATTGGAGGCCACACCTTCACAAGCACATTAACCAAATTGAGGCAGTCAGAGAAGGACAACCAAAATGGTGCAGGGACTGCATCAGAAGACATATGAGGACAGATTAACGGAGCTCAATATGTATACCCTTGAGCAAAGGAGGAGAGAGGTGATATGATCGAGGCATTCAAACACCTTAAGGGCATAAACAAGGTGAAAGAGTCTAACATGTTTAAATATAAGAAAATAGCAGGACAAGAGGACACAGCATGAGATTAGAGGGAGGCCGATTAAGGGAATGTGAAATTCTTTTTCACAGAAAGGGTTGGTGGATGCATGGAATGGCTTACCACAAGAAGTGGTGGCTATGAATACAGTGCAGGGCTTCAAACAGGCATGGGATAGGCATAAGGGAGCAATACAAATGACTATGAATAGATAGGCCACTGACAGAGCAAAGGTCGATGGCACATTTATAAGGTAGAAAAAGAAATGGGAAGACTGGATGGGCCTTGCGGTCCTTATCTGCCCTCAACTTCTATGTTCTATGTTTCTATGTTTCTATGTATTTGGCTCGACACGGTGCCTGAGCTTTAAATTTTGCTGTTACAGCAGCGAATATGGCATCCATGCAATAGACTACATCTGTGCGAAATTTTCAAATTTCAGCAGAATAAATATTTGCAGAATATTTGAAATTCTGATGAAATTCCACCAAATTTCGCTGGAAACGGGAATGATGGAATTCCACAGCAGAAAGCAGTTGCAGAATGATTTTCTACAGAAAATACTTTGTTCTGCAGAATATTAGTTGGTTGCGGAATAATATTCTGTGGCAAAATGGTGTTCCAAGGAATATTATTTAATAGCCCTTTAGTTTAAGTGTCCATGCACTCCTTAGTTCAACTTGTATCTCAAACTTCAAGGTAGAATTGAAGTGCATGGATAACCCCGACCGAAGTAGTAGGACATCTAGAAAAAACAAGCAGCTCTACCATGAAAAGGCTAATCCTATTACTGAGCCTGTGCTTGCACAATGTGGAACTTAACCCTGGACCACCTACTACCTTAGACTCTCTGACCAACTTCGCATCAGGCATTAAGTTCATGCTGATTAATGCCCGCAGTCTACTAAAAAATATCAGTCAAATCCAAACCTGGACTGCTCATACCAACCCAGATGTGCTAGTAATCAAAGAGTCCCGGTTGAATAGCTCCATCACTGACTCCCAGATAGCACTACCTTCATATAGCACATTCAGAGTAGATAGGCCCACTAGGGGTGGAGGGGTAGTTATCTACCTCAAAAACAAGCTCAATGCCACAGAACTATTTTTGGAGTCAAAACCCAAACAGTTTGAGTGCATAGCACTTAGGTTACTACTCCCATCTTCTGAAGTAATCAATATCTCTGGCTGTTTCAGACCTCCCTCAGGTGGGCTGGGTATTCTATCAAAGATCAGGGATCTCACGGCATCCAACACCAATGAAACCATCATCCTTGGGGACTTAAATCTTGACTGGCTCACCATCAAAGCTAATGCCATCAAAGATTTATGTGATGAGCTTGGATTCACTCAGCCACTGAACCTACTAGGACAAATATGAAAAACAAAGACCACAGTTCAATTCTCGGAATAATCCTCACAAACCAACCTCACAAAATTGAACACTCAGTGGTCTTTCATAATGATGTAAGTGATCACAATACTGTGGTCTGCACACATGCCCATACTAAATGCCCCACTGGGCGCAAATTCATCACAAGCAGAAGTTTCCTTAACTTTAGTGTCCATAACTAGCTTGCAGACCTTAAGCAGATAGACTGGCAATCCTTTTATTTCACTGAATCTGTAGAAGCCGCTGTCATTGTTTTTAATACCATCATCAGCCTGCACCATTCTGTAAACACAGAGTTAGGAAATTCTCACACCCATGGTTCATCCCTGAGCTGAACGCTGCACTCTCACCACATAACAAACTGTGGGCCCACTCAAGGAAGACAAACTGTGACCCACTGGTAGGAATTCAGAGCAGCTAGAAATAGATGAACCAAGCTTATAAGGAGTGCCAAGGCCACTTACTATGTCGAAACCTTAGAGGAAGCTAAAGGCACCTCAGCAAAAATATGGTGCACCTTCAAGACTATCAAAGGCCACAAATCTCTCCCACAAAAAGTCACCTTTAAAAGTACACAGGTCACTGAGCAATGCACCATATTGGATCTTCTAAATGCCCACACAGCTTGTATGGCCTTTACACTTCACCAGCTGCATGGCTGCCCACCAGCCCCTCCATTCCAGACTATCCTGAGTCCTCACCACCACATGCCTCCTTCCAGCTCTCCCTGGTCACATTAAACAAAATCAAGCAACTCCTAATCAAGTTGGATACCAGAAAAGGGGCAGGTGCTGACAGAATCGAAGTATTCTTCCTAAAAATAGGGAGTCATCTATTAGCTGCACCCATCATGCACATATTTAACCTTTCCATCTCCACAACTACTGTTCCCTCCAGCTGGAAAACTGTGCATATTCAAGTCTGGAGACCAAAGAAACCTCAACAACTACAGACCAATTTCCATTCTACCGGTCCTGTCCAAGCTACTGGAAAAATTAATACTCGTTCAAACAAAACAATATCTGGAGAACTTCAGCCTACTTAATCTACTCCAATCAGGGTTCAGGCAGAATCACAGTACAGTCTCAGCCCTGGCATAGGTATCTAATGACTGGTTCTCTGCCATTGACAACAGTCTACGTGTGCTGTTTTCCTTGGCTTAAGCAAGGCGTTCAACACAGTGGACCATACCCTCCTCCTGCACTGCCTAACATCCCTGGGATTTCATGACACTATGGTAAGATGGTTCTCTAGTTACCACTCAAATAGGCTGCAAAGAATCAAGGCTAATAGAGCCATGTCAGACACGATGTCCGTCATGAGGGGAGTCCCTCAGGGATCCATTCTAGGGCCCCTCCTCTTCGCTATTTACATCAACTCATTGGACAAAAACATTCAACAATCCAAGTTGTACTTTTTTGCTGATGACACGGTCCTGTACATCTCTAGGCCTTCATTGCGTGAAGCCTGTGTTGAATTACAAACTGATTTTAATCAGCTACAGTTCAAACTGGCCCATTTAAAACTTCTAAGTGCAAAGAAGACACAGGTGACTTTTTTTTCTTCAAACCATATGCCCTCTACTCTCAGTACTGAGTATCTCACCACCCATCACTACTATATTCGGGGACACCCTCAAGGTTGTGGATGAATTCAAGTATCTTGGAATATGGCTAGACAGTAAACTAACTTTTAGTGCCCACATCAACTGCTTTGTCAACAAGCTAAAAGCCAGGCTGGGGTTCTTCTTCAGGAACAGATCCCTATTTACACTCAACTGCAGAAGAAGACTGGTCCAGGCCACATTCCTACCACTCCTTGACTACAGGGATATCATTTACAGTTGCAATACACCAACTCACACTCGCAAACTTGATGTCCTGTACCATCGTGCATTGCGTTTCATACTAAATGCTTCAACCAGGACACTCCATTTCACCCTCTACTCTTCTTTGAACTGGACCTCACTGTCAACCAGGCGTATGTTCCATATTGGGTGGTGGACTCTAAAACTGCTGACTGGCAAGTTACCTCAGTACATATGCTCCCTAGGGCACAAGTCTCACAATGTGTATGCACTGCGCATCTCAGACTTTGTGCTCCTAGACTTTCCTAGGGCATGTGCTAATCAGGGCAGAGGTGCCATTAGTTTCTTTCTCCCATCTATATGGAACCAGCTGCAAAGAAACATGAAGCTAACTGAGATAGTCACGTTAAATTGCTTTAAGTCCCTAGCCAAGAAAGCATTTGAACTGGTCTGCCGCTGCTCTTCACGCTAAGCTAATATATGAATCCTCACCATCCCTTCTGCTTGTCACCCTATCTCTGTCTCCCCACCAACCACCCAGCCAATCCTCTCACCTATCTGCCACACCTACCCCTTTATTCATACCCCAAACCCATTTACCCATTCTGCCTCCTTGCACTTCTTCTCTTCCTCCACCTCCCTGTCTCCCTATCCCCTCCTCCCCTACTCCTGTATTCCTACCCCAACCCCCTTACCCATTCTGCCTCCTAGCACTTCTTCCCTTCCTTCACCTTCCTGTCTCCCTACCCCTACCCCTCCTCCCCAACCCCAGTCACCTCCTTCCCTAGACCCCTCCTTTACCCCATCTCTGTGCACAATATTCCTGTCCTGCTGAACCTACCACCTCCCTCCTTCCCTTCCCCACCTCCTGTCTCCCTACCCCTCCTACCCATACCCAGTCACTACCTCCCTAGATCCCTCCCTGTACCCCATCTCAGTGCACAATATTCCTGTCCCTCTGAACCTACCACCCTCCTCTGCGATGTCATCTATATCCCCACGTTTTCACTTTTTGGTTTTTTTCTTTTCCTTCTGTCCCCAGTAAAGACTTGTCTCACTCTATGTGTATTATCTATGTGCACATTAGTGCAGTTAGTTATTTGTATGTAATATATCACTTATTTGCAACAATTCAAGATGTACCTTATCATTGCCATTGCTGTGTACTCATGCTATCCAAATCTGTTATGTATATGATCATGTACGTCATTGTATTGTTTGAAATCTCCAGGACTTCCTTGTGAATGAGCTTGCTCAACGGAGTAATTCCTGTAGTAATAAACTTGAGCTTGAACTTGACCGGTGGAATTCTGCAGAAGAACCAATGACATTTGGCTGAAATTCCACTGGTGGAGTAATCATTTTGAGCTAGTTTCACTGGTGGAATTCCACATAGCACTACAATAGACTCATACAAATGAGTGTACCTCCTTATTCCCACACTTGCCTAATTTAATTTCTCTTTAGCTGTTTCAGGATGTTTAACCCAACTGAAATTAAATGAAATGTCTAGATTCAGGTACATGTAGTGCCTAACCTGCTCCAGATCTATTCTATTTAATCTCCATTTATTTCTTATTATTGCACTTTCAAATGTCATTATTTATTATTTATCTATACTCTGTTCAAGTTTCAGTTGCTGAAATGATTCTTCCAGTATGTCTAATTGTTCCTACAAACCATATTGAATAAAGGTAAGAGCCAAATCCTCAGTGCTCCCTCACTTGACAGTTCCTGATTTGGGGCAGATGGAATCTGGTGGTGTGAAGTGCCAACAGCATAGCTTTTATCTAACAACCGAAACATGTAGGTGTTAATAAGCTTTTAATAAGTTTTATCCCTTTGTTTGTTGTCAGTTTCTCTGTATAAAAAGAGTAGGTAAGCAATAGCATATGACAAGATGTGGTTGTTAAGTGACAAATGGAACAGTGAGGAAAAACAAGGGAGGGCATAATTAAAGCCACTATCTTTTGTGGGAAGGAAGTGTGTAAAAGAAAAGAGAAAAAGAGACAGTCATGGTACTCTAGGGAAGTGGCCATGGTGGTGGTGAAGAAAAAAAAGGTGGCATTCAGGAGGTGCAGTATAAGGAAATGTAAAGGGATGAAGATGGGGAGGCGTACATGGTAAATCAGAAAGAAACAGGTAAGACAGTGAGGGAACAAAATGTAGACAAAGGAAAGGATAGCCAAAGGGGTAATAAATGGGGAAAATACTTTCTTCTAGTACTTAAGTGAGAAGAGGAAAGCAAGGTGAGGGATAGCGATGATAAGCTGTTGCCAGCCTTACTTGTAGAGCAGAAAGCAGCTAATTAAAAGAAACTACATTTTCTTGTTAATTTAAAACATATCTCAGCAGGAGTCAGTGTCAGTTAAGATTAAGTAGACAGATAACTTTATTAGAAGTAGAAGGGGTCTTATTTAGGGTTAAAAAAAGAAAGAAAAGAAAGAAAGGCAGTGTGTGTTCTGTGCAGGGAAAGGTGCTGTATCAGGTGACTTTGCTAAACCAGTAGGAGGAAAGAGAGCTTACCTGGGGATGTGGTTTAAACACTAGAAAAGCAGGTGAGTCAAATTACAACTTCCTGTTCCTAGCCTTGCTTGTAGAGCAGAAAGCAGCTAACTAAAAGAAGCTACATTTTCTTGTTAATTTAAAACTTATATCTCAGCAGGAGTCAGTGTCAGTTAAGATTAAGTAGACAGATAACTTTATTAGAAGTAGAAGGGGTCTTATTTAGGGTTAAAAAGAAAGAAAAGAAAGAAAGGCACCGTGTGTTCTGTGCAGGGAAAGGTACTGTATCAGGTGACTTTGCTAAACCAGTAGGAGGAAAGAGAGCTTACCTGGGCTGTGGTTTAGACACTAGAAAAGCAGGTGAATCAAATTATAACTTCCTGTTGCTAGCCTTTTTTCTTACAAATTGCCCTCCATCTCACCCCTCCACCCACTCACCCACCCAAAGCCAGTTCTACTTTTATAGCCACTGGATTTGACTGTCAACAGGAACTTCCTGTTTGGCAGTAGGAAGGAAAGGATCATAGAGAAACATTGGTTTTGTCAACCCTAAAGTAAAAAAAAAGTAGCTCACTCTCCCCTCCTAGCTGCTGGTGGTCTGATATCGAGCAAGGAAGAAGGAGGCTACTGAAGAAGATAGGAATTTGCTGTCCCAGAACAGGAAGGGTCAGAGTTGTAAGGAGAGGAGAGGAGAGAGTAAGCATCCAGAGAAACAGTAGACAGGACACAAAATAAGACATGATAGGAGTGGTGCAGTGCAATGGCTGTGGGGCAGCAGTGTTCTGGGAGACATTCTGGAGGCTGCGATGCTGCCCTATTTGCAGGCACCTCTCTGGTCTGAGAGAGGAGGTTGCCCATCTCCAGGCTGACCTGGCTAGGATTCATGAAACCTCCTCCCCCACCCAGGGACCACCAGGGCCAATGCCACTACCTCAGAGGTTGCCCCGAAAGAGAAGAGGCTGGACCAGGGTGGTCTCAAGGAGGGAGAGGGTGGTGGAACAGAGTTGCATCCCTCCAGCTGTACCTCTCCACAATTCATTCACTCTTCTGGTGGATAGTGGTTCCTCTGTGGAGGCACCTGCAGTGGAGACCAAGGAGGATGCTGGGAACCTTCACAAAGGAGACCCACAGGAGGGTGGCATGGGACCCCACAGGGAAGAGACAACTCCTGGTGGGGACTCAATCATTCTGGGGTAGAAATGGGGGGAAGGGAAAGGGTAGGTGCCTTCCTGGCGCCACGGCTTGAGGGTCAGGAGGCAGATCCTCAGCATCATGGGAGGAGCTGCAGAGGGAGGGAGCTGGATGTCATTGTCCACCTAGGGACAAATGACCTGGCTAGGAATGGGATCAGAGCAGTGCAAGAGGAGTTTATAGAGTTGGGAAGGGGCCTTAGACAAGTACCGCATACGGTAACCTTCTCGGAGGTGCTGCCTGTCTATGGCAAGGAGATGCTAGGGCATTTCTCACCAGGGAATTCAATGAGTGGTTGAAAAACTGGTGTGGAGCTCAGGGTTTTGGCTTCATTGGGGACTGGGGAGCCACCTGGAGGGATGCAGACCTATACTGGTGCGATGGTCTGCATCTGTCCGGGGGGGGGAACCAGGATCCTAGGTGAGAGGTTTAAATGCTTCATTGGCAAGCATTTAAACTAGCCAAGGGGGGAGTCACTGAAAAGGAGCAGAGAAATCTGAGCCTCCCCCCACAAAACATGGGGATTAGCGAGGTAAACACCAAGGTACAGAAGTTATTAGGGAGAAGAACAGATTTAAATGTAAAAAAAGGCAAAGGCAGTAAGGACAGAAATGGGGCTAAAAGGGGTAAGGCTATCAAAAAGTGGAGGGCGATGAGTACCAATGCTTGTAGTCCATGTAACAAGCTCCCTGAACTAGTGGCCTTGATGGAAGAGGGTTGCCTGGATATTGTGTCAGTCACAGAAACATGGTACACAGAGAACCATGACTGGGATGTCAACATACCAGGATACACAATCTACAGGAGGGACAGGGAGGGTAAAAGAGGAGGAGGGGTAGCTCTCTATGTAAAGGAAGGGATCAAAGCAACAGAACTAAAGAGTAAACAGGGAGCAGAATGGGCACTTTGGGTCACCCTGGAGACAGGAAATGGTACCACAATCCGTATGGGGGTTGTATACAGACCCCAATCTCAGGGGAAGGGAATGGACAAAGAAATGATAGAAGGCTTTCTTAGAATGGCAGAAAAAGGGGAGATATCGTTGATGGGGGACCTGAATATGCCAGATGTTAACTGGAGCACCTTTGCTGTAGGCACATCCAAGAGCAGGGTCATTCTTGATGCCCTACAGGGGTCATGCCTCAGACAGCTAGTATTGGAACCCACTCAGGATGGAGCAGTCTTAGACCTGGTACTCTCAAATGGGGATGGAGAAAGAATCTCAGATTTAGAAGTGGGTAGCCATCTGGGAACAAGCGACCACCAAACAGTGTGGTTCATGATAAACACAGCCATACAATCAAGCCATACAAAAGCAAGAGTATTGGACTTTAGGAGGGCTGACTTTGGGAAATTGAGAGAGTGCCTCAGAAAAGCACTAGCAAACAGGCAAGAAGTAGGGGTGGAGGAACAATGGGGAGTGATCAAAACAGCCATCACAGAGGCAACAAGCCTTTGTGTAAAGCAAATCAATAAAACACAATGAAGTAAAAACTGCTATGGTGGCAGGAAGGTTAAGGAGAAAAGGACAGCATTCAGGAAATATAAGGAAACACAGAAGGAGCAGGACAGAGAACTTTATCAGTTAAAGCAGAAAGAGGCTGGGAAGGCAGTCAGAATAGCAAAGGCCCAAACCGAGGAAAGGATAGCCAATTCTGTTAAGAAGGGATAAGACCTTTATAGGTACATTAGGGCAGAAGAAAGACCAAAGGAGGATAGTGAAGCTTAATAAAGAGGAGGAATGTGGGTAGAGGGTGACAGTGAAAAGCAGGATACTTGAATGAATATTTCTGCTCAGTATTCACAAAGAAAGAGGATGGGAGTTACCTAAACCAAACAAGAGAAACACTCTGAAGACAGGGTCAATACCAGTCCATTTACAGAAGAAAGGGTTCTGAAAGAACTGATAAAATTGAAGGTGGACAAAGCAATGGGGCCTGATGGGATTCACCCAAGAATTTTAAAAGAACTAAGGGTAGAACTAGTGACACCGCTGACTACTCTCTTTAACAAATCATGGGAGGATGGGGTGGTACCCGAGGACTGGAGAAGGGCAGATGTAATTCCTCTTCACAAAAGTGGGAGCAGGACAGAGGCAGGAAACTACAGACCAGTTAGTTTGACCTCAGTGGTAGGGAAAATGATAGAATCATTTCTGAAGGAAGAATTGTTGAGTACCTAGAGGCCAGTGGGGCACAGGACCCAAGGCAGCATGGATTCATGATGGGGAAGGTCGTGTCAGATGAATCTAATAGATTTCTTTGACTGGGTAACCAAAGTAGTAGGCCAGGGAGGGGCTGTGGACTTGGCCTACCTAGATTTTAGCAAGGCATTTGATACAGTCCCACACAAAAGATTAATTCACAAGATAGCCAGCCTTGGAGTGGGTCCCAAGGTGGTAGCCTGGATAAAAAATTGGCTAGACAGCAGGATGCAAAGGGTAGTAGTAAATGGAATACACAGTGAAGAAAGGAGGGTTACTAGTGGGGTACCGCAGGGTTCAGTACTGAGACCGGTCCTTTTTTAATGTCTTTATAAGTGACATTGCAGAGGAACTGGAAGGAAAAGTATGTCTCTTTGCAGATGACACAAAGATCTGCAACAGGGTTGATACACAAGATGGAGTGGAAAGGATGAGAAGGGACTTGGCAAGGTTGGAGGAATGGTCAAATGTATGGCAGCTCAGATTCAATGCAAAGAAGTGCAAGGTAATGCACATGGGAAACAAAAACCCAGGGGAAGTGTACACAGTGGGGAGCGAGATACTGACAACAGTAAAAATAGAAAGGGACCTGGGGGTAATTATATCCGATGATCTAAAGGTGGGCAAGCAATGTGAGAAGGCAGTAAGGAAGGCAGGGGGAATACTGGGATGCATAGGAAGAGGCATCAATAGTAGAAAACAGGAAGTTGTTATCCCTCTCTACAGACAGTTAGTGAGACCCCATCTGGAGTACTGTGTGCAATTCTGGAGACCCCATCTCCACAAAGACATAGACAGAGTGGAAGCTGTACAGTGGAGGGCAACCAAAATGGTGCAAGGTCTGCACCAGAAGACATACGAAGAAAGACTAAAGGAGCTTAATATGTATACCATAGCGGAAAGGAGGGAGAGAGGGGACATGATAGCAACTTTCAAGTACCTCAAGGGAATTAACAAAGTCCAAGAGGGTAGCATCTTCCAGAAAAAGAGATGTGCAAGAACAAGGAGGCACAATTTGAAGATAGATGGGGATGGCTCAGAGGTAATGAGAGGAAGTATTTTTTCACTGAGAGGGTTGTGGATGCATGGAACAGCCTCCCTGAGGAGGTTGTGGAGTCAAGAACAGTGGGGGACTTCAAGAATGCATGGGACAGGCATAAGGCAGTCCTAGTGGGGGGGGTAGGAGGAAGTAAGCTGTTGGTTAACTAGGATTTGCAGCTTATCTGTTAGGTAGGAAAATGGGCAGACTAGGTGGGCCAAGCGGTCCTTATCTGCCGTCAAATTCTATGTTTCTATGTTTCTATAAGGAGGATGGCAGAGAGAGACTGCACAGAAAGATACCAAAAAAAAACAGGCATCCTCAACAGGAACTTCTGTTTAGTCTTCACTGTGGAGGCAGGGGGGTGGACCCCCAAGGAGTAGCAGGAACTGTGGGAGAGATGGATTCATAGAATTTGTTGGCAGAAAAGGAACATTTTGCCCACCCAGTCTGCCCAGATGGTCCCTACCTTGTCTGTCTTTGCAGACCCTAACTGGTCTCCAGTGACCATCCCTCCTCCTCCCTGTCTATTTACTAATATTTTCCTGTCTATCCCACACATGCTAAAAGCCCCCTTTTGCCTCTATCACTTCTGCTGGCAGTCTGTTGCAGGCATCCAACACTCTTACAGAGTACCCATTTAAACTCTGCCCTTCCAGCTTCATCACATGCCCTGTGGTCCTGGTGCTTTTTCTCATTTAAAAGAGACTCCTCTCATGCACCTGCTAACCCCCGTGAGGTACTTGTAGGTCTTTATCATGTTCCTTCTCACTCGCCTCTCTTCTAGGGTGTACATGCTGAGATCCCTTATTCTCTTTCATCATAGGGCTTTTGATAAAACCCCTGCACCATTTTAGTTGCCTTCTCTAGATTGCGTCCACCCTATCTATGTCCTTTCTGAGGTGAAGCCTCCAGAAATAGACACAATACTTCAGGAGGGGTCCCACAAGCGAATGATACAGTGGCAACACCACCACACTCCTCCTGCTGGAGATACCTCTCCCTATGCATCTCAGCATCCCACTGGCCTACCCACTACTTAGTCACACTGCTCTGCCCCTTTGAGGTCATCAAATACAATACTCACTAGGTCCCTTTTTTGCTTAGTGACTCTCAGTGACTTTCCAATACAATATTCTTCTCCTGGGTTCCTATGTCCTAGGTTCATGATTTTGAAATTTTTGGCATTGAGCCACAGCTACCATGCTCTTGACCGCTCCTCAAGTTTCCCAATGTCCCTATGCATTCTCTCCACCCCTCCTGAGTGTCCACCCAATTACAGATTTTATTGTCATCTGCAAAATGGCATACGTTCCTTTCAGGTTTTTTTTTTTTTTTGCAACAAAACTTATGAATACACTGAAGTGAACTGGTCCCAGTTCGATGCCCAGCGGTACTCCACTGATGACTTTCTCCTCATTAGGGTGAGTGCCACAAACCTCCACCCTCTGTCATCTGCCCATTAACAATTTCCTTACTCAATTCACCACTTTGGATCATACCCTGGGGCTGCTTGATTTCTTTATCAGTCTCATGAGCGGCATAGTCTCGAAGGCCTTGCTAAAGTCCAAATAGGCAATGTCCACAGACCTCCCCTGATCTATTTTCTTGGTCATCCAGACAAACAAATCAATCAGATTCATCTGGCATGACTTCCTTCCCCATGAATCCATGCTGCCTTTGGTTTTGTAGCCATTGCATTTAAGAAGCTGTACCAAACTTTCCTTTAACATTTTTGGTACAGTGAGGTGCAATTCATTCTATGGAAGCAGTATGTCCTAAGTATTTTACTTTCTTTACACAGAAGTGAAACTTTGCAGGTTAGCTTTTCAATTCCTGTCTAGCTAGATTCTGGAAGATCATGCTGTGTTTGATGTCATCAGACTTCATATTATAGTGGTTTGGTAGCGCTGCTATAGTTAGGGTTGAGTAGGGTGTTCAGTGTTAAACCCCTAACTTTGTACTTTGCATTCTGTCTCACCCTACTGAGTGTCCACTCTATTACAGATTTTAGTGTCATCTGCAAAATGGCATACCTTCCCTTACAGTTCTTTTGCAATTGTGGATGGAAATGAGAAAGGAAATGTGTGACCCACTAGGAAAAGAACAGAAGCCTCTGGCAATACTGTTTCAGTACTCTAACCATTAAGCTATGGGCTCACATGGTTAGCAAGGCTTTCCCTTTGAACACACATTCCTTTCTTTAATGTTGCACAACCTGCAACTTAGTGAAATGTTAGAATGACTTCCAGATACTCCTCCTCTGTGCAGCTTAGCCTCCTTCCAGGGGTCTGAGAGGTCTGGGTTCAGTTCCCCGTGGGTCACACTTTTTCTTTCTCATTTCCATCCAAGATTTTAAAATGCCAAGCAGAGGCTAAGCAGAGACTAAGCTGCAGAGAGAAGAAGTGCCAGGAGTTCTTTTGCAATGTTACTCACATAGAAACACAGAATCTGTCATCAGAAAAGGACCTCTTGGCCCACATAGTCTGCCCTATAGAGTCCCTACCTACTGTGCTACCGTAGACCCTACTTGATCTCTGGCCTTACTTCCCCCCATCTCTGTTACAAAGGACCCCCTGCATCAATCCCATGCATGTTTAGTCCTGTTACTGTTCTGGTACTCACTACTGCTACTGAGAGTCTGTTCCAGATGTTCACCACCAGTTCCATAAAGAAGTATTTCCTCACATCCCCTCTATGTCTCCCCCCTTCCAGCTTCATATCACAACCCCTTGTCCTTGAGCATCTCTTTCTGCTCAAAATGTCCCCCTCCAGTACCTTATTGATACCTTTGAGATATTTGAATGTTTCTATCATGTCCCCCCTTTCCCTCCTTTCCTCCAGAGAGTACATATTTAATTCAGTGAGTCTTTTCTCATACAAGTTCTGATCAAGGCCACGCACCATTTTGGTTGCCCTTCTCTGTACCACCTCCATCCAATCTATGCCTTTCCTGAGATGGGGCCTCCAGAACTGGACACAATACTCCAGGTGGGGCCTCACTATTGATCTATACAGGACTAACACAATCTCCTTCTTTCTGGTGGTGATACCTCTCCCTATGCACCCCATCATTCTACCAGCCTTTCCCACTGCCTTATCACACTGCCTTGCTACCTTCAGGTCATCAGATATGATGACTCCTAGATCCCTTTCCTGATTTATGGTTATTACCACCTTCACCCAAAATGATACATTGTCCTTGGGTTTCTGTGACCCACGTACATGATTTTGCACTTTTTGGCATTAAAGCCCAGTTGCCAAACCCTTTAGCAGCCTTCCAGCCTTTTCAGATCTTCCCTCATTTTTTTCACCCCCCACCCCAGTATGTGCACTCTGTTGCAGATTTTTGTATTATCTGCGAACAGGCATACTTTCCCTTCTAGCCCCTCTGCAATGTTGCTAATAAAGACACTGAAGAGCACCAGTCCCAGTACTGACCTCTGAAGCACCCTACTTATAACCATACCCTCTTCTGAGTGAACATCATTCATCACCACCCTTTGAGTCTTGTTACTTAGCAGCTTTATACCTATTTTACTATTTTTTGACCCACTCCCAGTCTGCCCAGCTTATTTAGCAGTCTTCTGTGTGAGACAGTGTAGAAAGCCTTACTGAAATCCAGATATGAAGCATCCACTGCTCCTCCCTGATCCAGTTCCCTGGTAACCCAGTCAAAAAACACTATCAGGTTTGTTTGGCAAGAAATACCCCTTGTGAATCCATGCTGCCTCAGATCCTATAACCCACTGGTTTCAAGGTATTTCCAATCCTTTCTTTTAGAAGTTCTTCCACAACTTTTCCCACCACCAAAGTCAGGCTTACAGGTCTGTAGTTACCCGCATCCACCCTATTCCCACTTTTGTGTAGTGGAGCCACATCTGCCCTCCTCCAGTCCCTGGGACCTTCCCCTGTATCCAGTGATAGTCTGAAAAGGACCATCAGAGGTGCAGACAGTTCCTCCTTTAGTTTCTTCAGTATCCTAGTGTGAAACCTATTCGGCCCCACTGCCTTGTCTACTTTTAGTTTACTAGTTCCCTGAGGACTCAGTCCTCTGAAAAAAGAGCTAGTGTCCACCTCCTTTGCCTTAATGCCCATTTCCCTTGTCTGTGGCCCATCACCTACCCCTTCCTTTGTAAATACTGAATAAAGTAATTGTGCAATATGTCTGCTTTCTTCTGGTCCTCTTCCACACCCCTTCCCCTTTTTAGTCTTACAATCCCTGCCTTGCTTTTCTTCTTTTCACTTACACACCTAAATAATGTTTTATCGCCCTTTTTTACTGACTTGACAATATACTCCTCCATTTGTGCTTCTGCTCTCCTAACTGCTTTCCCTGACCTTTTTTTTTTCTCCTGGTATTCCTTCCTATCCCCTTCCTTCTGAGTCTACTTGTACTTTTTGAACACCTGCTTCTTTGCCTTTACTTTCTCTGCTTCTTCCTTGGAGAACCATAGCAGTCTCTTTTTTCTCTTGCTGTTTATATCCTGCCTGACACAGAGGTTAGTTACCTTCTCAATGGACTTCCTTATTTTTGCCCATTGTTCCTCTACCCTGCAGCCATTTCCCTATTCCTGCCAGGGCTTCTTTGAGGCACACTCCGATTTTCTTGAAATTATCCCTCCTGAAGTCCAAGACCCTGATTTTAGCGTGGTTAAATTCTGACCCAGTCAGAATGTTGAACCACACTGTACCATGATCACTGGACCCCAGGTGGCTTCCCACTGTGACTTCATTGTCATTGTCCCTGTTTGACAGTACCAGGTCCAGTATCCCCCCCTTCCCCATTGGGTTCTTCAACTAGTTGCCTGAGGAATGTCTTCTGCAGGGAGTCCTGGATTTCACTACTTCTAACTATTGCTGCTGCAGTGATGCTCCAATCCACATCTAGTAGATTGAAGTCCCCTACTAGCAATTCCTCACCCTTTTTAGCCATTCTTTGTATTTCTTCTATCATATCCTTATCCCCTGCCCCACCCCGTGCTAGAGGTCTGTAGATCACCCCCTATTTGAATAGCGGCCCCCCTCCCTTTCTCCAGGGTGAACCACAGTACCTTCTCCTTGTTTCCTCTGTGATTTCATGGCTTTTATGTTTTCCCTCACGTAGAGAGCCATCCCTCCTCCTTTTTTTCCTGCCCTGTCCCTCCTGAATAGTGCATACCATGGTATGGCTACTTCCCAGTCCTGGTTTTCATTGAACCAGGCCTCTGTAATTGCTACTATATCCAGTTATGCTGCAGCAATGGTGGTCTCTAGGTCTGCCATCTTGTTTACCAGACTTTGAGCATTTGCACACATGACTCTCCATTTTGCACTGCCACCTCCCCTCATCCTGTCCTTTAACCCTCCCCCATATCCTCCACTATTTTCTTTCCTCTTTCCCCCTCCATCTTCCTCTTGATTACTTTTTTGTGTTTTTCCTTGTGGGATTTCTCACCCATGGGATTTAAACTGCTGACCATGTAAGCATGTGGGAAGGGGGCAGACTATATTTTCCTGCCTAATTCTGCCTTCTCCATTGGCTACTTTAAATGCTTATCAATGTATCATTTAAACTGTTCACTGAGGATCTCAGTTTCCCTCTTGGATGGATACAGGCCATCTCTCCTGTACAGGCCTCCATCCCCCCCCGGTGGAACCCCAGTCCCCAATGAGTCTGTGTCCCTTTTCTGTGCACTGCTTCCACTACCATATGTTGATGTCCCTGATGCAGATCCTCCTGGTATCCTCCTTGACATGGACAGGTAGCGCCTCTGAGAAAGTAATCAATTGTGCTACCTGTCTAGGACCCTTCCCCAACTTCCTGAACTACTTCTGGCTCCTCTCTAGCCATACCATTTGTCCCCAAGTGGACAATGGCATCTAGCGCACCTTTCCTGACTTCCCAGCAATGCTTAGGATCCTCTTTCCAACCCTATGAGCCATGGCACCATGAAGTCACCTCACCACTCTCTCCTCATCACTCCTACCTGTCCCCAACTATATCCCCCCTTACTATCAATTCCCCCATCAGGTTTTACATGCTCCTCATCCTCTGGGTTCCTCTGCTACACCCCTTGAGGTCTCCACTGTGGAGGACCTCCACATCCATCCCAGCCACTACTTCACATGCCTCTACAGAACAGTTCTGCCCTGTCAGTGTGGTGTAGGAGTTGCATAATGGTATGGGATGAGAGATGCGTCTACAATCCACTACATTAACCATCCACAAGCCCACAGTTGTTCAGCTGCTCCTTCTTCCTGGCAACATTTCAGGCAGCTGAGGTGGACTTGTTGGTCCCTGAGTGGGGGAGTAGGTCCTCTTAATCCAAGCCACCTTGGCCTTGATTCTGGCAACCTCCTGCCTTGACTCAGAGAGGATCCTGCAGATGGGGTAGCATCACAGTCTCAAACAGGTCTCCCTGAAGACTGCCACCCCACAGCCGCTGCACTGCACCACTCCCATCATAGTTACTCATCTATTTCTAGAACTTACCCTCTAGTCTTTTTTTTTACACTCCCAGCTTCACCTGTACCCCATAAATAAAACTTAATTAACCCTTGTAAAAGATACACCATATGCACAAATGAAAGCTTCACATATACCCCTGTAAATAAATACATTGTAAATAACCCTTGTAGAAGGTGAAAGATTCAAAGTAAATTAACTTTAAGTAGCCCTTTTGAGGGTTTTAATACAATCTCAGCTCAAAAGATTTAATACAAATACCATTCCACGAGTACCCCTGTAACACGACTCCCTGTTTCACAAACAAGAAGACTCTGAAGGAAGATTTAGTGAACTTATCTTATCTGGTTGATCTCTGCCTCCCATATACAACTCTCCCAGTTCTTCTGATTCTATGTCCCTCTGAGCTCCTCATTTGAACTGGTAGCTCTTAGTTGCTTGTGCCTGTCACTTCATGACTATACAGCTTTTGGGTGGGTGGGGGATTGAGGGATGGCCAAAATCTCAAGCTCCTAACTCCCATAAGCTCCCTTCAAGATGGCATTCCCCTTGAGCCTTGAATTTCATGTTTTGTTCTCCGATCCAAAAACATCATGGTGCGTGGAGAGGATGATGAATAGACTAAAAAAACAATCTGTTGTGTCCTCTGACCCCAATCACTGGCAGTCTCCAGCAGCAGTTGTCTGTTTTGCTGGCTGATCCAGCAATTTAAAGCCCACTGCCATTTGAAATGTGGTGCCTTTTTTAGGAACTTCTTTTATTGGCTCCCACTTCTGTTCCACTTGCTCCATGAAATCCCAGTCTCCCAACTCCCATAAGCTTCAATCAAGCTGGCATGTCCCTTGAGCATCAAACTTTACATTCTGGTCTCTGACCGAAAAACACCATGGTGCAGGAGAAGGATGGTGAGCAGACTAAAAATCAACTTGTTGTGTCCTCCAACCCTAATCATTGGCAGTCTCCAGCAGCAAATCATATGAAGACATTAAAGTAAGCTGGTTCCAGTACGGGACCAGTAAAGTTTGGCATTGCATCTTGAATGCAATGGGTTACAAGACCAAAGGCAGCATGGATTCATGGGGTAGGGTGTTGATTGTTAAAACCTTACTTAATTCACCACTTTTGATCCCACGGCTAGGCTGCATGATTTCTCTATTAGTCTCCTGTGTGGCACAATGTTGAAGGCCTTGTTAAAGTTCAGACAGGCCATGTCCACAGCACCCCCCTGATCTATTTTCCTGGTCACACAGTCAAAGAAATCTATCAGATTTATCTGCCATGACTTCCCTCCCCATGAATCCATGCTGTCTTTGGTCTCATAGCCCACTGCATTTAAGATGCTCTGCCAAACTTTAGTGGTGCCAGTATGGAGCTCAGTGGTACTCCTCTGGTCACTCTTCTCTCATTAGAGTGAGCGCCACAAACCACCACCCTCTGTCACCTATCCATTAACCACTTTCTTCCTCAATTCACCACTTTGGATCCCACCCCAGGCTGCATGATTTCTTTATCAGTCGCTTGTGCAGCACAGTGTTGAAGGCATTGTTAGAGTACAGATATGCCATGCCAACAGCCCTACCCTGATCTATTTTCCTGGTCACCCAGTCAAAGAAATCAATCAGATTCATCTGGCATGTCTTCCCTTCCCATTTATCCATTCTGCCTTTGTTCTTGTAGCCATTGCATTTAAGATGTTCTACCACAAGTTTCTTTAACATTTTTGGTACAGTGAGGTGCAAAGCATTCTATGGAAACAGTATGTCCTAAGTATTTTACTTTCTTTACACAGAAGTGAAACTTTTCAGGTTTGATTTTCAGTTCCTGTCTAGTTAGATTCTTGAAGACCATGCTGTGTTTGACATGATCAGCTGCCATCTTGTTTCTTTTACACTCAAAAAAAAATGGAGAAAATGTAAAATTGTGTCATTTTAAAACGCAAACACCTGAACCTAGCTAAATGGGACCTGTTTAGCTAGATCCTGCTGTTTTTTTTTTAAAGTGTCTGAAATACCTTTACTGGGCACAGCAAAATCCTGGGTTCCCAGCTTATCAAGAGAAGTTGCTCACTTGCATTCTCTGTATGAGAATTTGTTGAGTTCTTCAGCTGCAGATGGAGTCCTGCTGAAGGGTACAGTGAGAGGAGTGAGCCACTGATCCCCCATCCTGTCTGTGTCCATCTCTTTCTTTGTTTGTCTGTCTGTCTGTATGTCAGCCCATCTGCCTGTCTGTCTGTCTATCTGTTTTATTAAGCAGACTGGGATGCTCACCTCTGGTACCACTTCTTTCTCCCCCACCCCTTTAAGTGTCCAGCCCAACCTTTCCAATCTTAATGTTTATTTATTTATAAATAAATATATGTAACAGAAATGGGGTGCCCACCCCTGTACTGCTTCTCTGGAATCCATCCCCTACAGTTCATACAGTTCACGCAACCCTGCTTCTGTACTGTTCTCCAACACTGGGGGTGCCCAATCCCAGTGTCGGACTTTAACCTGAAATAAAGTAAAACATCCCTTGGTGATCTTTTTTTTAGCCTGCAAAAAGGAAAATGCTCCCATGCCATTCTGACCCAGCCACCCCCACCCCCACCTCCCACTCAGCACTCATAACGACACCCCCACCCCCACACACCCTCACTTGCCTAAACATGTCCCATAGCATAGATTCCTTCTCCAAATGAAGACACATCTTGTTGCTGGAACTGGCAACTGCAAAGATGAGAAAGTAAGGTAAGTGTGGTTCAACGTATTTCAATGGGGGTTTCAACTTTGATGCATCACTTAACCAATTTTGCATATTTTGAGCCCATATTTTCAACATGGCCTTTTTGGGACCCCACCTCATTAAAAAAAGTGATAGAATTATGCAAATCAGGCCCAAAAGTCATTTTCATGGTTATTTTGCAAAATCTCCTTTCAGGCGGGATTTAAAAATTTTCACCACCCTTGTTCATGAGATTCTGTAGGGTCCTAAGATGGTGATATTTAAAATTTGGGGTCAAAGTATTTAAAAATGGCAAACTTATGAGTATACATTGACATTTTGCAACACCCAACCATCATTTTGGTAATTTTAAAGTATGACCCTTACCTGGCAGCCAAAGACTAAAATAAAATAAAATAAAAATAAAATACATTTTCAATATAGATAGTTTTTTGACATCACCTCATGAATATGACAACTGTCATTTTAAAAATCCGGGCCAAAATGTATTTCTGTACCTGTGGTATGGAATGATGTTATTGCTGCATGAAATTACTTTTTAGGTGAGTTTTGTAAACTTTCTCAACCCCCTGTTAATGAGGTGGGATCATAAGAAGGCAATGTCAAAAATATGGGGTAAAAATATTACAAAACAATAAAGTTGTAAATATATGTTGAGATTTTGCAATGCACGCTCATAACTTTGGTAATTTTAAATACTGTAGAACTGTATATTCATGTGCAAGTTATATTTGGCACATAGCACTAATCAGCCACAACTGCAAATATTTAATTTCATGTTCTGCAATCAGCTCCTAATTTATGCCCATTGGAAATTTGCAATTTTGGCTAATTAGAAACATTTTATTTTAATGGAATTATCACTTCAGTGAATATAGCTATCATTATTTTATATCAAATATTACCTGTTCTACAGTACTTTGATCATAAATTTTCAACATAGCCATTTTTTCACACTTCATCATGAGAACAAATATCCACCTGTGAAAGAATGCCAGGTACACCCTTGGTGCCCCATGGCTCCGTGGTATATTATATTTATTTAAGAGACATCATTTTTCTTGTTTTATCTTTAGCTTGATTTGTTGTTAATCAAATTACTTTTATATAGGTTTTTAATTCATCTTTTATTTGAAGACTGTCAAGTCTGAAAAGTTAAAACTATTAAAGGACAGCACTAACTCATTACCTGAAAATGGAGTCCTCCAGGTAAAACCCTAAACCATACATAGCTTTGTACAGGCTTTGCTATTGTGGGTCTTCTCCATGGGATTCTAGACATTTTTCTGCAGGGAATGTTGGAGACCAGAAGCTGGTCTGAAGCACAGTTGTTGGTGAAATTCTTGATTGCAAAACCGGTACAGTTGGCACAAACCTACACTGCTAAGGACTCAGAGAAATTTAACTGACCATACTGAGTCTCTGCATTGTCTCTGCATTGTTTCAGCACGTCCTCAAATACCCTCTTCCACAGGAAACAACTATCTCTATCATCAAATTGAAGAAGGGATCAAGGACTTTGCAAACAAACAGACTGACACAGACAGCAATTACAGTAACATGATTATGAACTTTTTTCTTTCTTTCCCTTCTCTCCTAGAATTACCGAAAATCAGAATATTTGACATTTACCATTATTTTTGTAATTCATTTTATTTGACTAAAACTGATTCCACATTGAATATTTTTATATAGGTTATTCTGAAGTCTACCTAGTAAATGATTCTAGAGATAGTGTTAATGTTAATGATCAAAATATTTACAATAAGTGGTAAAGAAATCATCAAAAAGGGGTCCAGGAAGAATTGTAGCATTTTTACTGATAAATTAATTTTAACTACTTCCACCCCAGTTGAAACAAATAAGCCATTCTCATGTGCTGATGCAATTATGAGTAACATATTAGAAAAATCTAAAGTTACAATTAAACTGAACAGTTCAAAACAAAAAAAAAATCTCCCCCCATGGACCACAACAAGGAAACCTCCCTAGAGGGAAAAAAATACCACTTTATCCCAAGACAGATGAGGGTGAGGAGGGAAAGGGTTCAAAAGAAAGCCACACAAGAAAAAAAGATATAACTGTCCTTCCAAAAAATGAAAATAAAAATTAAAAAAGGGAAAATCAAAAAATAAGAAATAAAAAGAAGTTACAGATAGAGTGCACCCAGAGAGAAATGATAACCAATTACTTTTCACCTATCAAACTTAGTTTACATCTTGATATTACAGAAAGGAAAGAGAAGGAGGTTCTTAAAAATTATCAAAAACTATTAGAAAGTAAAATCACTAAGGGTCCACCAGGCTTACAGGAAGCTAAAACACATGCGACAAAGCTAGACTGTTAGCCCCTTAGATATGACATTTGGCTCTAAGGTATCTATAACTGAGGTTATGGAGCAGTCAGTTCCAGCAGGATCCTCCAAAACAGTTTTTGAGAAATTAGATAAGGGGGTAAAAAATATTGATTTGGTCCACATTTTTCAGCTCAATGTCCTGACACTTTATCCAGATATAACATACATGCACTGGTTCATCCAGTCATAGTAAATATAGTTTTGCTTGAAGTATTTAATTATCTAAAACATCACCTAGAAGGGATTGCAAAAATGATAACAGAAGAGACAACATATTAAAAAAAAAATTAAAACAGAAAAAAAAGAGCAAAACCTGCTGGCTTAAAAATTATCATTCTCATCTGTACACATCCCTGATTCCCCAAAGGAGAAAATAAAACAGAGAAAAAGGGACAGACGGAAAGTAAATGAAAATAGGAAAAAAATCTCAGATAAAGGAAACTATCTAAATACATCTTGAGCAGGAACCCCAGCAAATACCACCCATAATCCCTGAAGTTATTATAACAAATAATACAATAAACAGTCTATAACTAATATTGCCCCAAAAGAAAACACTATTCAAAAAAAAACAAAAAAAAACAAAAGGGGAACCACTCCTATACACATAGCCAAGAAATAGAACCCGGAATTACAATAGCTAATAAAAAAAAAGTTATTAGAAAACCAAATCTCATCAGATAAAATTTCAAAAATCTCAGGGGACCCAGAGCATACCTACTATAGATCTGTCAAAATTCAGGAGAAAAATCAGATTTGTTAAAACTTACCAGACAGAAGGTTATACTCAGACTTTGAGGTATGTATTTGAAACCTGATGAGACATTTAACTCTTTATTAGAACTTACCTATCATATCTTTATGGTAGAACTAAGGTCTCTCTGAGCTAAAGAAAATATTAAAACCATTTACAGAGACAGTATGGACCCCTTTCAGGCTGTTTATATTATGCTTTCAAACATGGATTATGCTAGGAATATTTGGTCCAAACAACGTTTACCCTACCTTGGAGTAGATATTTCACCCCCTGTGACATGGATGACAATTAATAAAACTAGTAATTATCATACAGGCATCATCAATATACTAAACTACAGTAGCTTTTGCTCTATCTTATCTAAATTAAAGTGGAATTTCGAAAGGGGTTCAAATTCATCCTAGGGACAAGCCCCAAATAAAGTTTTATCTATTTTTGGAACAGATCAACTCAATAGTGAAAATGCTTGTATATTAGAATCCTTTATGTTGGCAATAATGTCAGGCATTCTGAATTTGGAAATCTTGCCACATGAGATATTGTATATTAAAAGGGTAAATAACTATATGAAAGGGGACTAAATAGATAGCTCCCTAAAATCACTTACCCTCTACCAAAGAATCATGATTAATGCACATAAATTTGATAAAGCAAACATGCTGGTAGTGGATCTTAACAATTTACATGGCTGAAGCTCACGGGCCAGGGACACAAATGAAGATGCCTGATTGTCTCTCCATTGAAGAGTCTAATAGTCTCACCTCAATCGGTTGTGAATTAAATGATAGAGCAAACTTATTAGTGTAGAATATACCAGGCTTACAATGTAAACTATTTGACGCTGATTGGACTTCCTCTATTGAAGGTTTTCAACTACTTATATTTCAAGAAACATGGTCACAAGACATAGTTTATACAAATGGATTAAAATCCATTTTTTCACCAGCAATCAAATAAAAATAATATGGAAGATGTAAAAGGGGATTGGCTACCTATATAATAATAAGTAAAGGAATTAAAGTACTGGATAAAAATAATTCTAATCAAAACTATATAATTGCAGTCTTAAAGTGGGACACTATTACTTATTGCTGTTAACATTTATATCCCACCTAGATATCAGACCACTACTAACAATTATATTTACTCTACTCTGATCTAAATACAATGTATAAAAATTCCATGTTAGTATAACAATGGTTGCTAGTGACTTCCATTTCTAATATTGCTAACTACAGTATGACAACCTCGATAACCTACAGACTCAGATTTATATGGGTGATTTAGATATGAGGAATAGTTTGGACAAACAAAGCGATGAATCAGTCCAAAAATCTCAAAAAATTCATTAAAAATAATAACTTTCTTATATTAAATTGGAGGATTGAGGGGGAACAAAAAGGGAAATTCACATATTGTTCCACTAATGGATAAAGTGCAATAGATTAAGTCCAGTGTATCCCAGAAAGTCACTATGTACTGTATTCATAGAAATGAGGCCGGAAAGCGAGTGCGCTCCATTATGTTTAGAGGTTTTAACACAAATAATGGATAATACAGATAATTATGAACTTAAGAATAACCCTATATCTTCCCCAGCATTAAGGGAAAGAAGCAGCACAGTATTCACACCAAGAACTTGGAATGCAGTGACTGAAAAGTTAAATAATACATCAATATACAGAGTCATAGGTAGACCTGAGGAAATGTTACAAGCAAAAGAAATGGAGTCACACTTGAAGATTTTGTATGATTCAATAAGGCAAAAAATATATGAGGAAGGATAATAGAGAAACAGAGAAAAAACATGGTTTGACCCCTCATGCAAGAAGGCTAAACTAAGACTAAGGAAAACAATGTGACTAGTTAAGACATACCCGGCCAAAGCTAATTTTAACCATTTGAATAATCTCAGAAAACAATACAAAAAATTCCTGAACCATTAAAAAAAAGAATACATACAGAATCAGTGGGGACAGATGTATCAGGTTATACTTAATAAAGACATAAAGAATTTCTGGAAGATGGTGGCAAAGGGTGTAAAAGAATTCTAATCATCTTTGGCAATTTATATTACAAAGGAAACATAGGCTGAAAATTTCAAAACAAACTTGAATAAGGAAGACTTATTAGGATTTACTGAGAAACCACCTACATAGCTAGCAAATAAGAAATATAATTCTCTGATTAGTACATTAACAGAGGTAGCGGTAGTTATATTAAATCTGGCAAACAATAAGGCTTCTGGGCCACATGCAATACCCACTGAAATCTATGAAGAAGATAAAAGTTTTTGGATACCTATTTTGACTAAAGATACAGCAAATTAAAATTCCACCAGTGAAGTGAATGTGAACTGGGCACTTCGCATTGCCACTCTGCTAAGCAGAGTGGGCAATGCAAAGTGCTCACTCCGCCTTGTCATTACCACTTCACGTTAAGGCAGAATGGTGACACAAAGTAAGGCAGTCATTGTTTTTAATGGACTTTGTGTTCCTCATTATGATTCTAAGTGATCCACTTCATGTTTCAGATTTGGCAGCCCCCACACACATCACATGGCTTACAGTACCGTATGTCACATGCTCTTTAACCAGGCAGGAAGGAAGTGAGTCATAAAAGCAAACACTTTCACTCTCTCCTGTGCAGATGGAGAGAGGAGTGTGTTTTGTGACTGCTGATACTTTGAGATCAGAGCCAGGAGGAGATTCAAACTTTGATTTAGACCCAACAGTGTTTTTAAAAGCTACATTTTTTTGTCTTTTCTGTACTCTTTTTTACTTAATTTGTTCTTTCTGTAAATTTTATTTTTCTTATCTTAAGTAGTTAATTGTTTGTCTCTGTCTGTGTGACTGTATGCGTGTTGTGTGACAGTGTGAGTAGCGATAGCTTGGACTAAGGGAGCGCAGTAGGAGAGATGGACCAGGGTGAGGGATTGTCTGGGGCAGGGGCAGCTCTGGGAGAGTGTGGTACTGGTAAGCATCATACCATGCGCATGTGTTGGGGGGGCATTAGCATCCATTCATGCTGGACTGCTCAAAACTTCTGAGTGTCCCCCCCCAGAAGTTGGACCAGCACCGCCTCCTGAGTCTGAGGCAGTTGAACCACCACCAGCACCAGGTCCTCTGGAGCAGGATGTGCCTGTTCCCCCTGGCCCAGGTGTGCATCCCATCCCTGTTCAGTGCTGTGACCAGCCAGCTGCCAGTTCATCTGGCCCTTCCCTGGCTGTGCCTGGTCCTCCTTATATCTCTATTGTTTGGCAGTTTTTTGACTGTGTCGGGGAGGGGACAGCAGTGTGGTTAGGTGCTGCCTATGTGAGGTGGAGGTGGACTGTGGCCACTGGGAGACTCACCTGGGGACTGGGGGCCAGCACACCCATATGCTCAATCACCACCAGTTGGAGTGGCAGCCTGCCACAGAACATGCCATGCCTGCACCTGCTGGCCATTCTGTGGCAGAGGGTGCAGCTCTGCATGGCGGCAGCCTTAAGAAGAAGAAGACCGCAGCAGCACCTGCTGCTCCACCAGCAGACCCTCCACCACCACCACCACCAGCAGTTCAGCCTGTAGAATGTGTGGACCCCAGAGAACTGCGTGTAACACGCCGACTTGGCAGTTCTCTGGAGTGCTGTCGAGGAGAGCAAGAGGGTGAGTGCTGTGGAGCAGTGGCTGGATTACATAGAGGGATATCAGTTGCAAATTATGTCAATGCTGGAACTGCTGCTGGATCACTGTGGTATCACACGTTAGTTTTGTTTCCTCTCACCATGTGCCCCCCCAACACCTTCCTTACTGTGTCATAAAATGTATTCCTCCACCATCCCCGACCCTTGCATGTAATTATGCCCTTTTTTTGTTGTCTTCCATATGCATGACACTTTGTATTCTGTCCCCCCTTCTTTCTGTTAAGTGTCTGTGTGTGTGTCAAGTGTGTGTGCTCTGTTTTGGTGCCTCATTAATGTTTACTTTCTGCCGTGGAGTTTTTGTGGAAAAGCAGACTAAGCAGTCAAGTTATCCTGTGCTAAACTGCATGTGTGCAGTCAGTCTTCTTTCCTGTGTGTGTATGTACTGCAGACACTATCCAGCTTCTTGCAAACATATATATGCTGACGGTTGTCAGACTTATTGCTGTGTTAATGGTATAAAGAATAAAGATAAGAATAAGTAATGTACATTTTGTTAGGAGATCATAGCAACCAAAACTCCTGATTTTCAACAAACCATATATAACAGACATGAAGTATTGCTGATGGACCCAACATATTTAATGGTGTACACACATTATAAAGTCAGAAAATTTATAAGGTCCAGTTCAGTTCCACCACACTGTACTACCACATTCCTTTTTTTCATTATTTGCTCTGGAATGTCTTTCAAGTTTACACTGAGAGTGTCAGTGTTTCAGCAAGTTGATGTACACCATAGCACGACACAGCACCAGTGGTAGCACAGTGTGGTAGCAGTGTACTGCAGGACCTGTTATATATTCTGACTTCAACATGTCTGTACACCATAAAATATTTTGGGTGCCTGAGCAATATTTTATGTCTTTTGGGTATTGTTTGTTTAAAAGCATGATTTTTTTTTGTGCTATTATCTCCGCAAAGTCATGTGTGCACTGTATCTGTGTGACAAGCGATTGAGGTGCACACTGGCCCAAGATGTCGGAAAACATATAACTTTGTCTGCTGCCATTGATGATGCAAATGAAATATACAATCTATATTCTTATCTTTATTCTTTTTACCATCACCATGTACAGTGCAACAAGTCAGCATCATTCAGCATATATATATGTGTTTGCAACTTGATTCTGGACAATGTCTGCACACACGGGAAAGAAGACGGACAGCACACATGTAGTTTAGCACAGTATAATTGCAGTACTCAGTCCTGCTTTTTGATAAATACTTCAAATTATCATGACAGAAAGTAAACATTACTGAGGCTCCAACATTTTTTACCAGACTCACCAGAATTCCCAATCCCAAAATGCATCTTTCTTGTGTCCAGAAAATTGTCAAGTCGTAAGAAAGTGAAATGGGAGCATAACATGTAATGCAAAGTCCCCCAGAATTAATGACGCACTCAGCCATGCTCACAGTTGTCACACAGAGTCCCCAGATTTGTTCCACTTCCCCAAAATGCATCTGTTTTGTGTCCAGAAAATTGACAAGTGGTAACAAAGTGAAATGGGAGCATCACACCACATGCAAAGTCCCCCAGAATTAAAAGAATACTCAGTCATGCGCGCAGTGGTCACACAAAGTCCCCAGACCTTTTCTGCATCCCTAAAATGCATCTGTCTTGTGTCCAGAAAATTGAAAAGTGGTAACAAAGTGAAAAGGGAGTGTTACACCACATACAAAGTCCCATCAAAAATGATGACTGTGAGCAAACTGTTGCTGGTCCAATGTGTGCTGCGATTAGGGTGCCCTTTGTCTGTACACTAATAGTAGCCAAGGTGAGTGTATATATATATATATATATATATTTGTATTTTGTAGGTGGAGGTTGACATATATAGACATGTACTCATTGTATTGTTTTGTAGCACAGGTCACAGATACTGTTGGTGTGCACATTCTAGTGCTTAATGAGAACTTTCTGCATTGAAAATTAGAACTGGATAACTCTCAAGCCAATGAAGGTAAGTATTCTTTTTTTTTTTTGGGGGGGGGACATATCTGCAAGTAGGTCTCATTTATGGTTTCTTATTTGGTTATTTCTTCACAGATTTCATCTGCATCCTTCTCGAGTCTGGTTGGTACTAATGATGGTCATGTTCATTGATTGACATGACTTCTGCGTGCAGCGTGTTACATGTATGCTGCAGCCCGGGGGTGCCTGATGTTGAAGAATTTCTTTGGATAAGGCAAGTATGACACAAAAAAGCATCTGGAGTTTCCTAAGAAAAGAAATGGAGGACTTCTTTCAACTTGGTTGCAGCAGTAACAAATTATGTTTAAGGCATGGCTATTCCACGAGTATCTGGATTAGTAACACAGATAGTAAGCTGTCACAATGCAATCAGCAGATCAATCACAAGTTAACTGAGTACCAGGCTATGTAATCAATATACTGTGCCAGTGTCCCTGGTTCTCACTCTAAAGTCAAGTTACATTTCAAAACCACATCTTGTCAAGTAACACAAACTGTGTGCAAGTTTTTGAACACTGTCATGTCTGCACAGCTGCAAGTTCAGAATACAGTGCATGATATCTTGCAGAAATAGTTTTGGCGACGTACACATTTCACCTAGTTTATGAATCCTACTCTGTCGCATTTGCTGCACTCTTTAAAAAAAACATTGAACAGGTGAAATAAAATCTTGATACTTACCAGTATTAATTTGAAATAGATATTCCATAGGTTCCTGTGTACTGTACCGACTTTCAGCAAAGGAGAGTTTTTTTGTTAACCTGTAAAAATACAAAATAAGTTTACCATATTGTTTGACCATTGCAGTTCAGAAAAGCAACAGAAAACAAAACATACAGCTAAAGGAAGTTAAATAGCATAAAAAAACATTAGTACACATACTCACTTTATAGTTTTAATATTAAGAAGCCTTGTGTCTGTGGCTGATGAATGTGGTCTCCTGTTCAACTCCCTCTGCCTTGACATGGTCAATGTATTGGGGAAACAATGGCTGAATGACACTGGTGTTGGGTGCTGGTGGTGATAGCTGCAGCACATGATGACATTCCTTGTAACATCTTCCTGCATCTGGTGGTGGGTGGTGCAGTGGATAACAGCAATGGTGGTGGTGATCCAGGGGGGCAGACAAACTCATTATCTGTAGTGGCAGTGGCTAACATCAGTCCCGGTGGTGGTGGTGGTCCAGTGGGGGCAGACAAACTCATTCTCTGTGGTGGCAGTGGCTAACATCAGTCCCAGTGGTGGTGGTGATCCTGGGGGAAGACAAACTCATTCTCTGTGGTGGCAGTGGCTAGCGCCAGTCCTGGTGGTGGTGGTCCAGGGGTGGCAGACAAACACATTCTCTGTGGTGGAAGTAGCTAACATCAATCCCAGTGGTGGTGGTGGTCCGGGGGGCATACAAACTCATTCTCTGTGGCTAACATCAAAAAATGGAGAGCAATGAGTACCAATGCACGTAGTCTGAGTAACAAGCTTCCTGAATTAGTGGCCTTGATGGAGGAGGAACATCTGGATATCGTGGCAGTCACAGAAACATGGTTCGCACAAAACCATGACTGGGACATAAACATACCAGGATACACTATCTACAGGAGGGACAGGGAGGGTAAAAGAGGAGGAGGAGTAGCTCTTTACATAAGGGAAGGAATCAAAGTAACAGAACAAAAGAGAAAACAGGGAGGAGAAGAAGCATTGTGGTTAAATTTGGAGACCGGCAATGGCACCACAATCCTCACAGGGGTTGTATACAGACCCCCTTCTCAGGGGGAGGAAATGGACAAGAAAATTATAGAAAGTATACTTAGTATGGCAAAGAAAGGGGAGATATTGCTGATGGGTGATCTGAATATGCCAGATGTTAACTGGAGTGCAGTTGCCACAGCCACTTCAAAGAGTGGGGTTATTCTAGATGCCCTACAGGGGGAATGCCTTAGACAACTAGTATTGGAGCCCACTTGAGAGGGAGCAATCTTAGACCTGGTTCTCTCAAATGGAGATGAAGAGAGGATCACAGATGTAGAAGTGGGTAGCCATCTGGGAACTAGCGACCATCGAACAGTATGGTTCACAATAAGCAGCAACAATAGAGTCAAGCCATACAAAGGCAAAGGTACTGGACTTTAGAGGGCTGACTTTGCCAAAATGAGTAAGTGCCTAAGGAATGCACTAGCACATGGGCAGGAAGGAGGGTGGAAGAACAATGGGGAATAATAAAACTGCCATCACAGAGGCAACAAGCCTTTTGTGAAGCAAATAAACAAAACTAAACGATGTAAGAAACCACTATGGTTCTCAAAGGAAGTGGCAGTGAAGGTTCAAGAGAAAAGAAAGCTTTCAGGAAGTACAAGTAATGCGAAGGAGCAGGACAGAGAACTGTATCAGTTAAAGCAAAAGGAAGCTGGGAAGGCAGTCAGAACAGCAAAGGCCCAAACCGAGGAAAGATAGCCAACTCAGTTAAGAAGGGATAAAACCTTTTATAGGTACATCAGGGAGTGAAGGAAGATCAAGGGAGGGATATGAGGCTTAATAAAGGGGAGGTGGGCAGAGGAGACTGTGAAAAGGCAGAGATACTTAACAAATATTTTTGCTCAGTATTTACAAAGGAAGGGGGGTACCTAGAACAAACAGTAGAAACACACTGGATACAGAAGTTGATACCAGCCCATTTACAGAAGAAAGGGTTCTGAAAGAACTCTTAAAACTGAAGGTGGACAAAGCAATGGGGCCTGATGGGATTCATCCCAGAATTCTAAAAGAACTAAGGGTAGAATTAGTGACACCACTGACTACCCTGTTTAACAAATCATGGGAGGATGGGGTGGTACCCGAGGACTGGAGGAGGGCAGATGTGATTCCCCTTCACAAAAGTGGGAGCAAGGCAGAAGCAGGAAACTACAGACCTGTTAGTTTAACCTCAGTGGTAGGAAAATGATGGAATCACTTCTGAAGGAAAGAATTGTCAAGTATCTAGAGGCCTGAGGGGCACAGGGCCCAAGGCAGCATGGATTCACAGCAGGAAGGTCATGCCAGACAAATCTGATAGATTTCTTTGACTGGGTGACCAAAGTAGTAGATCAGGGAGGGGCTGTGGACATGGCCTACCTAGACTTTAGTAAGGCATTTGACACAGTCCCACACAAAGATTAATATACAAGTTAGCTAGCCTGGGAGTGGGTCCCAAGATGACAGCCTGGGTAAAAATTGGCTGGAAAATAGGACACAGAGAGTAATAGTAAATGGAGTCCACTCTGATGAAGGGGGTTACTAGTGGGTACCGCAGGGTTCAGTATTAGGACCAGTCCTCTTCAATGTCTTTATAAGCGACATTGCAGAGGGACTGGAAGAAAATATGTCTCTTTGCAGATGACACAAAGATCTGCAACAGAGTTGATGCACAAGGTGGGTGGAAAGGATGAAAAGGGACTTGGCAAGGTTAGAAGAATGGTCAAATGTATGGCAGCTTAGATTCAATGCTAAGAAGTGCAAGGTAATGCACCTGGGAAACAAAAACCCAGGGGAAGAGTACACAATGGGGGGTGAGATACTAACAGCACAAAAATGGAAAGGGACCTGGGGGTAGTCATATCAGATGACCTAAAGGTGGGCAAGCAATGTGAGAGGGCAGCAATGAGGGCTGGGGGGATATTGGGATGCATAGGGAGAGGCATCACCAGTAGAAAACAGGAAGTTATTAATAGTCCTCTGTACAGACAGCTGGTCAGACCCCATCTGGAGTACTGCATGCAGTTCTGGAGACCCAGTCTTCGCAAAGACATAGACAGGATGGAAGCTGTCCAGAGGAGGGCAACTAAAATGGTGCAGGGTCTGCACCGGGAGACATATGAAGAGAGACTAAAGAAGCTTAATATGTATAGCCTCGAGGAAAGGAGGGAGAGGGGACATGATAGAAACTTTCAAGTACCTCAAGGGAATCAACAAAGTCCAGAGGGTAGCATCTTTCAAAAAAGAGTGTGCAAGAACAAGGGGCACAATTTGAAGATAGAGGGGGCGGCTCAGAGGTAATTTAAGGAAGTATTTTTTCACAGAGAGGGTTGTGGATGCATGGAACGGCCTTCCGGAGGAGGTCGTGGAGTCAAAAACAGTGGTGGAATTCAAGCATGCATGGGACAGTCATAAGGCAATTCTAGGGGATGGGGGTAGGAAAAAGTAGGCTGCTGGTTAACTAGGATCTGCAGCTTATCCAGTAGGCAGGGAAATGGGCAGACTGGGTGGGCCAAGCGGTCCTTATCTGCCGTCAAATTCTATGTTTCTATGTTTCTATGTTTCAGTGGCTAACATCAGTTCTGGTGGTGGTGGTGGTGGTCCATGGGGCCAGACAAACTCATTCTCTGTGTTTGCAGTGGCTAACATCCGTCCTGGTGGTGGTGGTGGTCCAGGGGGGCATACAAACTCATTCTCCATGGTGGCAGTGGCTAACATCAGTCCCGTTGGTAGTGGTGGTCCGGGGGGGCAGACAAACTCATTCTCTGTGGTGGCAGTGGCTAACATCAGTCCCAGTAGTGGTGGTAGTGGTACAGGGGTGCAGACAAACTCATTCTCTGTGGTGGCAGAGGTGAACATGAGTCCCAGTGGTGGTGGTGGCCCAGGGGGGCAGACAAACTCATTCTTTGTGGTGGCAGTAGCTAACATCAGTCCTGGTGGTGGTGGCCTGACTCCGGGGGCACACTGCCTTTTAACAACTTCAGTTAAAACCTGCCAACATTAACCACATCATCATCCACATAAACAAAGCTGCCCTCACAGTCATCTATGTCTGAAGTCAGACCACTGGGAAATTCTTTCTCCAGTGTGTCGTCATCTACATCAGTGGTGGACTGTTTCAGGCAGCCACTACCAGTGCCACTAGGATGGTCCATTTCCACATCACCAAAGCCACCATGACTAGGCTGGGCTACAAATACCGAGGTTGCAGTCTGTGCTAGCATATGCCTCTCATTCATTTTAATGAATGTTAGCAAACTAACATTTGCAGGAGAGAGGTTTGTCCGACAATCCCTGACAATTGCAGCTGTTGAGCTGAATACCCTTTCAACACTTACACTGGAGGGTGGGCATGTGAGGTACTTCAGTACCACTGCAGTCAACTCTGGCCATTCACTGACCTTTCCACTCCAGTACAAAAGAGGATCATTGGTTACTGACAGATGCCTGTTTTCAGACAAATATGACTCAGCCATTCTCTGTGCCACAATAAGTCCAGTGGTTGTTGCATAATCCTGTTCTCCGGAATCATTTATTTCACAAATCCCCCACTTGGGACAAAGCCTCCCAAAGTGGGTTGACACCAACTGCTTTGGATGACAGACCACCTGGAACTGCAGTCCTCTTCCCCTTACAAGATATGCTTGATGCTTCTCCAGGTGCACCTTCAGCCAGATTATGCTGCTGAGGTTTGCTGACCTTGGCGCGTGACTTCTGTACCCCATGAACCAAGCACACCAGTTGCCCACTGACATTTTTTTACCTGTTCAGACCCTCCCTCCAGTAATGAGGCAATTCCACTTTTGTATCGCAGGTCCAGCATTGTTGCTATGGCAAAGCTGTCACTATGCTGAATGCTCAAGATGTGATGATTCTGGTTGACTACTGTCAGCATGTGTTTCAGCAACATACTGCTAACACTGTCTCTGGCAACATCAAGACCATGCTATACATTCACCAATGTCTGCCTCAGCACTTACAGCAGTGGAATTGATTGGCTAATGGAGGGCAGACTTGCCACTCACTGTCTATGTGGCATGTTTAAAAGGCCGCAAAATTGTTATTACAAAGTCCATGAGGTGCCACTGTTCAGTCGACATAGACATGTAAGCCCCAGAACTGTCACGGCTAGTGTGCATCACAAGATATTCTGAGATGGCTTTGTGTTGTTCATACAACCTCTCTGCCATGTGTAAAGTGGAGTTCCACCAGGTGACAACTTTCAGCTTCAAGCGGTGCTGAGAGGGAGGCTGTTTCGCATCTGCAACTGCTGAAGTTGGTCATGGGCCTTTGCAGATCATGAAAAGTGAGAGCAGATATGGCGTGCAACTGTCAGCATTTCTTTTACATCAGGGTGCTGCAGAAACTCCTGCACCACAAGATTTAAACAAATGGCCATGCATGGAACATGACAAAAGTCACCATTTGTGATGCATTTCACCACATTTGACCCATTGTCACTTGCTATGAACCAAGATCTCAGGGACAGGGGGTTCAGCCACTTATCAGTTTCAGTTAGTACCATGTCCAACATGTTTTCACCAGTATGTGAACAGGTCACATTGTGTATAGCAATTGTTGCATGCTGTCGAATTCCTGGAAGATTGCTACCATGACACTCCACCTTACTGCACTGATTATTCACACTACCAACATCACAAACAACCACCTGCACCCAGTGTGCAGTTATACTCAAATATGAACTCCACTCTGTTTTGCCACTTGTCCACATCTCCATGCTTAAATGGGTGAATGGAGAGGAGGAATGTTGATGGGTATATCTTACTGAGTAGGACAAAGTACGGAACAACTCGGTGACAGCATGGGTAGAAAAGTATGTCCTGGATGGGACTTTCCATTTTGGACAGGCACGTGCAGAAAACCACCAGATCCCAGAATTCTCCACAAAGGAGAAGGGCAAAAGATCATTTGCCAGCATTTCAGCTACAGCGGCATTAAGTTCACACGACACTGTATGATTGGATGGGTACTTCAGCTTATGCACAAAAACACTCTTTAACGTGGGCTGACTTAAACATTTTACACAGGTGTGATGACAAATGGTTCTGCTCTGCGAATCGCAGGGGTGGAGTGTGGACGTTTGATGAAGACAGTTGCACAGGTGATGATGACAAAGCCAGAAATGCAGTTATTTTGCCAGATTTGCCAACCGGGGTTGATGTACCACTTGCACTAGACATACTGCATTCACCACCACCACCACCAAAACTGCTACTCTCACTAGCACTGGACAACATTTCAAAATCATTCTGCTCCTCCACCTCATCATGCCTGTAGTAATCCTCTGCTCTATTTCTTCACTACTGCACACATTTAATTTCCTACTGGACTTAACACTCATGGAAGGGGATAGCATGCTCATTATGGTTGATAACGAGGGTGAACACCCAACTGTGGTATTAGATGCCATCTTGTGCTGGGTCCACAGTGACATGTGCCTATTCTTAAGATGCGTATGCTGTCCTCCTATGCCCAGATGGCTGTCCTTTTTACCTCAGCTCACACGCATATGGCAAACCTGGCAGATTGCAACAGTCTCATCATTTGCATCTTGCACAAAAAAATCCCAAACAAGGGATTGTGATGCTCTACTTTTAACAAGTCCATGATGCTGCTTATTGAACTCCGTTCTTTTAAGCACTGAAGTGGGGGGTGTGCTACATGATTTTTCCGGCAGTGCACACTTGGACTGCAACTGACCACCATGACTACCTATCATTATTACTTGGTCATCATCATCATCATCATCACTGTCAACTGAAACTGGTAAATTATAAGTTTTTACGGGGGGGGGGGGATTAATGCAATCAGACCCAGACACAACCACCTTGAATTCCTTTCTCTCCGGTTCCCAACTGGGGTCAATTACATCATCATCATATTCATCAAGAAGAAGAAGAAGAAGAATCAGCATTTATATAGCACTTTTCATACATCCAAAGTGCTTTACAAGCAATGCTAGACTGGTAGTGAAGTGAGTGAATGTGAATCAACATCACCCACATCCACATCTTTTATTTGGATGCTGGCATGTGGAATGCATGTTGCAAACACAGCAACATCATCATCATCATCAACACCACCATCACCTGATATTTTTACACCACTCTTTGAATCACTGCATGAAAAATGCATGACCTGACCTGCGGTGGAAGAAATGTCACATCATATGCTATCGTTGACATGATTATCAGAATCTTCAGATTCAGTTACGGGGATGTTACAGGGAAGTATGACATCATCTACACTGCCACTCACTTGCACTGCTTCACATGCCACCATATTTCTGGACACGGTACACTGGTCAGAAGTGGAACTTGAGGCAGCAATACTCATACTACCACCACCAGCAACTGCACTAACAGCACCGGCTGGGACAACATCATCTCCTCCAACTATGAGTGAAGCTACTGATTGGGCAGTAAAACACATTGCAGGAGAAATACCTTTACTCACATCAGCAATTCACTTCTGCATCTGCATACTACCATGCCCACAGACAATCTTACTACTGGCAGCAGTGCCATGGCAAGAACCAGATTTGCTTGCAAGTCTCTTTGCAGGCATTTTGGGGGATCAACAACAATATGCTAAACAAATTTAGGTTTTGGAATGTTCACTATGCGTGACGTGGGGGGACGCTGGATGTGAAGCCAAAAAACAACTGCATCAGATACAAATGCAAATTCACAAGTGAAAACAGCACCTTAACTAGCCAGTGGTGCTGAAGTCACAAATACTCCAATCTGGAAAACAATTCCTTTTACTGGGGTGGGAAGAACTGACTGCAGATTTTTGCGGCACTGCAGTGCAAGCAGCAAAACAAAGAAAAGATACCACAATGGCAGTACAAAATCACACAGCTGCACTGGATAGCAGGTTCACACTGCTGCACCTGAAATTACACTGCAGCACAATACAAGGTGTATTATTTGATGTCACGCAGCACCACACACACACAATTTGTCTACAATGAGTGATGCGTAGCAAATTGAAATGTTCAGTATTAATATGCCATGTATTGTAAACAACCTGAAATTATGAACTGCTGCACCAGATCCACAAAACACACAATCTGCATGGAAATTTCAACAATTGCTGACAATATTACTGTGTGTACATTAACACAGTCAGTTATATAACAAAAATATAACCGAAAAACAAAGAACTTCCTATTTCTTGAACTTAAATCTACCTACACCATAGATACACCCTTCCCCCAGAGCACACTTTCACTGTCTTTTACTACACAGACTCAATGCTGTACATTAACATTCAAAATCCACACACAAACAAAAATGCTCGATGATATGAGCACAGGAGAGTTTCCTACAATCAAAGAACTAAAGTTTGAGCAAAACAAATGACTCAAAAAGGATTTTTTAACGGCTTTTAGAAGGTTTGAATCACAGACAGCTCTCAGAGCACACTATCTCCTACAGCTTTCTACACACACTACCCTGAACTGAGGCTATGCAGATCAATATAGATCCCATATGACCTGAAATCCCATGAATCACTGCAAAATTCACCTCCAGAACTTAAAAACAAGGTGAAGTGAGGAAATGTGCATTGTTTCAAATGCACTTCGCCTTAAGATTTGGTGGAGTAGTGGTCTGGAAAGGCAGAGTAATGCAAAGTCATTGTTTGCAATGGACTTTGCGTTACCCATTATAATGCAAAATACTCCGCTTCACGTTGTGGAGCACTCCACAAATTCACCTCACCTTGGCTCCACAAATCACTCTGCTGAGCGAATTGGGGCCACTTTGCCCACCACTAATTTTGACATGTTTTTTCAATGTCTGCTTAGCCCAAAAATGCATTGAATTTCATTGACAAAAATATCACAATACCAATACTTAAAAAATGCACCAGATTTTTCACTAGAATTATCTTAGACACATTGCAATATTGGATAACTTCCTTATCTTTAATATCTTTGTACTAATCAGGCTTTAGGCATGGTTTCTTGACAATAGACAATATATACTGCCTAGCACATTTAACAGAAAAATATACAGCATTTAGAAAGATGAAGCTACATGCTCTGTTTGTCAATTTTACCACAGCTTTTGATTCGGTTAATAGAGAAACATTGTGAGGAATACTGAAAATAAAGGCTTATCTCTAGATTTCTTTATCCTAATCCATCTGTTATACATAAACACCAGTAAAGCTATCAGATATGATAACAAAGTAAATATCACAGACTTTTTCATTACTAAGAGAGGTGTCAAACAAGGGCACCTCCTTGCCCTCCTACTCGTCAGCATCTATATAGATTAATTATTATACTTTAAAAAGACACAGATTTGGGATTCACTGAAAATAAATAATAAATCGTGCAATTTATTGACATATGCAGATGCTCTGGTTTTATTTTCTTTATCTAAGCCAGGTCTGCAAAGAAAAATAGACAGACTTAGGACTGAATGAGATTTGGATTTGAAAATAAACCTAAACAAATCCCAAAATAATAGTATTTGGGGACAACTCCTTTCATCACAAATTTCATTTAGATAAAGAACATATAGATATCACATCAGACTATACCAACTTGGTGATAAGATTGACCCCTAACTGTAAATGGTCAACCAACCTCAATGAACAGTGTAACAAGGCCAAACATGTGGCAAAAGGTCTATTGTGATTTTATTACAAATTTGGGGGTAACATGGTAATAGAAACATAGAAACATAGAAACATAGAAGTTGACGGCAGATAAGGACCTCAAGGCCCATCCAGTCTGCCCATTTCTTTTTCTACCTTATAAATGTGCCATCAGCCTTTGCTCTGTCAGTGGCCTATCTATTCATAGTCATTTGCATTGTTCCCTTATGCCTATCCCATGCCTGTTTGAAGCCCTGCACTGTATTCATAGCCACCACTTCTTGTGGTAAGCCATTCCATGCATCCACCACCCTTTCTGTGAAAAAGAATTTTGTCACATTCCCTCTTAATCAGCCTCCCTCTAATCTCATACTGTGTCCTCTTGTCCTGCTATTTTTCTTATATTTAAACATGTTAGACTCTTTCACCTTGTTTATGCCCTTAAGGTGTTTGAATGCCTCGATCATATCACCTCTCTCCCTCCTTTGCTCAAGGGTATACATATTGAGCTCCGTTAATCTGTCCTCATATGTCTTCTGATGCAGTCCCTGCACCATTTTGGTTGCCCTTCTCTGGACTGCCTCAATTTGGTTAATGTCCTTGTGAAGGTGTGGCCTCCAATACTGCACGCAGTACTCCAGATGGGGCCTAACCAGTGTCTTGTACAGAGGGATTATTACCTCCCTCTTACGACTTGTGATACCCCTACTAATACACGCTAACACCCCCTAGCCTTACCTACTGCTTTAGAGGTCTGCTTGGATGATTTTAGGTCATCAGTGATGATGATGCCGAAGTCTCTTTCTTCCTTTGTGACTGCTAGCAACTCCCCTCCCAGCCTATAGGTGGCTTCAGGGTTTCTCTTCCCTATGTGCATGATTTTGCACTTCTTTGCATTAAATCCCAGTTGCCACTCTTCTGACCATTCTGCTAGTTTATCCAGATCTCTTCTCATTCTGCCCACCCCATCTGGATCATCTATTCTGTTACAGATCTTGGTGTCATCTGCAAACAGACAAGCCTTACCCTCTAGTCCATCTGCAAGGTCACTAATGAAGATGTTGAAGAGGACTGGCCCCAGGACTGATCCCTGAGGTACCCCACTTGTGACTTGCATCTCTTCTGACTGTATACCATTTACCCACACTCTCTGTTTTCTGCCCGTCAACCAGTTTGCCACCCAGTTGACCAACTTCTGATCCACCCCAAGCCTACCCAGCTTATTTATCAATCTTCTATGTGGAACAGTGTCAAAAGCTTTGCTGAAGTCAAGGTAGGCGACATCAACTGCTCCCCCTTGGTCCACCACTCTGGTTACCCAGTCAAAGAAATCTATGAGATTAGTTTGACAGGACCTTCCTTTTGTAAACCCATGCTGTCTTGGATCCTGTGCCCCTATGGATTCCAGGTGTTGCACTATCCTTTCCTTAAGGAGTGCCTCCATAATCTTGCCCATTACTGAGGTAAGACTGACCGGTCTGTAGTTCCCCGCCTCCTCCCTGCTACCACTCTTGTGGAGCGGGATCACATGAGCCCTTCTCCAGTCTTCTGGGACCTCTCCTGTGCACAGAGACTCACTAAACAATTCTCCTAATGGCTCTGCTAGTTCCTCCTTTAGCTCCTTAAGTACCCTGGGATGTATGCCATCAGGTCCCATTGCCTTATCCACCCTGAGCTTAGCGAGCTCTTGTAGGACCCTTTCTTTTGTGAAACCCCAGAACTTAAAGCTGGAGCAGCAAAGATCAACCCAGTGCCCCTTTATGGGATAGACATTTGGGGAGCTCAAGACTTAGTCTTGAAACACCTTTACACTTTTATTATAAATCACTGTCACAGGTGCCAGTCTCCACATCTTCCCCCATCATCTGGGCTGAACTTGGCAGAATTGCTATGTCCATATTGGTTGAAGTCCGAATTATATCAATATTGGCTCAGGATCATTAATAACTTCCTCAACCCTTTACCACTGGAATGCTTACAGGAGAAAAATAAATGGGCTCAAGGCAACTTTAATTTTTGATGGCTAAAAATACTATTATTAACATTGGAAAAGTCCAACTTAAAACACTTATGGGTAGATTACCTAAGGGAAATTAATATCTCAATGCAATATAAACATATGGCAAAAAATAAATTGGTTAATTTTGCACAAGAAAGAGGCATGGAAACTCTGAAAAATCAAAAACAAGCATTATGGTATAGAGAAAACCAAAAAAAATCATGGCATAGAAGAATATTTACTCCTGTCAATCTCACCAATGTGTAGAAAATGGATTACATGGGCTAAATTTGAAATAATTAGAAGCAAATCAAGTTAACTTCTGTCCATATCAAAAAAAGGATTCAAAGAGAGTATTACACATGTAATTACTCAATGTCCATTATACAACATCTCCTGGGATACGTTTTTTAAAAGATTTTCTATCCAAGTATGGTAATACAAATTATGATCCTGTATTTATTCTTTTACATCCAAGATATAGAGAGGATGCTGAGATTATCTCAAACTTTCTGGCCACAATAGTCAGGTATAAGAGAAGGAGATAATAGGCCTGACTCACTAAAAGTCTTATGCAAAGATATACGAGATATAGACTCAGGTATTCAGGTCCCCAAAGCAAGTCTGTACAGATAGAATTTTAGAAAATGTATATCTTGTTGTGCATGTCTCTTGCTGTTTTAAAGAAAGCCACTGCATATGTTTTTAGAATCATTTAAGGATTTTAATGTCTATAACTATTATGTTTAAGATGAACAGTTAACATGAAACTTGAAACCTGAAACCACCTCATGAACATGACAACTGTCATTTTTCAAAGCCTGGCTGAATTATGTTTTCACACCTGTGCCATGGAATGACATTTTTGCCAAGATTAAAAGTTTTCACCTACCGGGTTCTTGAGGTGGGATTGTACCAAGACTATGTTGAAACTTAGTTATCAAAATATTAAAAAAAAACACAGTTATGATGGTACATTGACAATTATATGTTTGGTAACTCATGACATCTGATGCTGCATAGAAGGGCAGGGTCAGCAAGGTCCTGTGCTTCTATAGGCAGATGGAGTCGTTCCTTGGTGCACAGCCCAGATGGCTGTACACTGCTGCTCTAAAATAAAGGAAATTATTTGCAAAAAACATCATTAATGCACCAGTTAGGGTAACTTAATGCCATAAAAGTAGGGAAATGTGGTGTTAGGGTTTCAAATCCCTAATTCTTCACTTATACCCCCCAAGCAGCAAAGGAAAAAACATTAGGGTTTAGGGTGTCCAGAGTCTTGGCAAATCAGTGGTGGGGTCTTCCTTGCATTTGACAACCATAATGCTCACTTTTCCCCCCTCAAGCCCATAACCTCCAAACTGAAGCACAAGGTGCAGCTCCTAGCCACTCCCTCATAGTGATACACTTTTCAAAGGTAGAGAAGTATGTCTTGCCACATGTTGCAACACAATTTGTTGTAGTTTTCTTCATGCAGGGCCCACAGGAGATCATGTGTGATGTTTTTTTTGCTCATGGAATGGGGTGAGCATTAGGGTTGACAACCCCCTAAGGAAGACCACACCACTGCTTTTCCAAGACTCCAGAAGCCCAAAACCCTAATTCTTTCTCCTTTTGCTGCTTGAGGGGTAGGGATCGGGAGTTAGGGCTAGAAACCCTAACACTACATTTCCCTACTTTTGTAGCATTACGTTACCCTCACTGGTGCATTAACATTTGTTGCAAATAATTTTAATACATGATAATGTCATTTATGTAAAATAGAACAGCATTGAAAAGATTTCACTTCTTATACAGAATTTGATTAGACTTTGATATGTGCCAGGTGCATTACAAAGGCCCAAAGCCATCCATGTAAATTCACAGAGACCCATGCAGTTTCTTCTTTTTTTTTTTACTTTATATTTTTCCTTCCTTCCTTCCCTCTATCTCTGACCCTTCAGGGGCATCTTGGAGTCATCCCTCTCCCAACCACCCCACTCAAGGCTGACCCGCACCCCATGGAGCTGCAGTCATCCCCCCCAGACAGGGAATGAAGTGGGGCCCGTACACCCCGTACACATCTGGTTTCATCAGGCAAGACAGTCTTGGTGGATGGTGGCACATTGAGTGCACACTTCAGATGCCCCATCTTCCTGGAGATGGAAGGGCATTTTCCTCCTTTCCTCCCTCATGTGGTGTGTGCCCTGATGTCAAGGCACTATGTGCCAATGTCCACCATGCGTCTTTGCTGGCCCCTCCTGCAAGCAGGACTTGCTGTACCCTGAGCCTCCACTCAGGGTCAGTCAAGTTGTGGGACTTGGCCCCCTTCCTCCCTGCAGAGAAGGGGCACTGTCATGGGACACTCAAGACTTTCTCCCCGGTCATCCCTTCAGCCATCCGAGTCTGCTTCTGAAACTGGGTCGTTGGCGTCGTGAGCGGAAATCCAACCACTGTGCCCGTGGGCCAGCCTGCAGTTTTATTCTTGAGGACCTTTTCATCACCATGGAAACTTGCCAGTATCCACTAGACAGATATGTGGTGTAAAATAAATCAGCTGATTTGACAGCAGTTAGTACATCCTCTAGTCTCAGTAATTGGTATGTATCTTTGTGAGTCACCAGGTTTACTTTTCAATAATCTACAAAAAACCTAATCATTCCATCCTTCTTCTGCACTAGAACTTTAAGCATCCTCTAGGATTGGTACGCTCCCAGATTGCTTTTGTGTCTAGCATCACCTTAATTATCTGCTTGATTGATTGGTATAGTGCCAGTGGTATGGATTTTAAGAGATTTTCTGATTTATGGGTAGCCTGCTGTAATTATTCAATGTTGAACACTGATAACATATCCAGAGTAGTGAGAATACTGTATTATGATTCTTAAACAACTCTATTAACTTTGTAGTCTGATCCTTAGTCATCATAGAATGTACACTGCTGATTTCCTGAATAAGTGTGCCTGGTTGGACTGGTCTTCCAAGGCCTCGCTCACATGAGCCTGCATGTAATGGAAGTCAATGTTTTCCTTATCCTCAGGGAATGTGACTTCCCAATAATCCAGTGTAGTTAATTATGCCACTGTCACTTGTGAATCTGAATAGGTTGTGTGCTACAGCTGAGCAATCTGACAAATATTCTTCTACCTCTGACTATCACTATGCTCCTAGGAGTGATTATTGGGTTTTTGACTTGTACTCATTAAGGGTCTGCCATGGCCACATATTCTTCGCCTTTCAATCCCATCTTGGCAACACTTACAATGAGGATACCAGTTTTCAACTGCAGTTCTATAAGCAATTATCGGTTATTCGAATCTTGTCTATCTGATGATGGTGGCCCTTCTGGACTGCACCTCAGAAGCCCTTTGGTGGGTCTGTGTTTTTTGTGCTTTTTAGCTATTTTTAGCTACTTTCCTTATTTTCAACTGCTCTAACTCCCATTTTATTTGTTGTCTGGATTTTAACTTGCTTCTAAGTTTAGTTATTTCTTCATTTTGAATAATATTAGTTAGCAATGATGTGTAGCTGGGGAGTGGTAGTGAGGGGAATAGTGAGTCAGTGATAGGAGCCAGTTTCATTATTTTTAGCTAGGTCTCAGTTTTGAGGAGTGATACCCTGGATTCTTACCTGGGTGAAGAGGAGCAGGATTGATTCCCAGAGACATGCATGGTGCTGCTGCTGCTGGTTAAACTGAACCAGAGGACTGCAAGTTTGGGCCATTGGAGAAGCTAAGGTGAATGGTCAGCCAGTTATAACATGGAGTCATGGAAATAGCCAGAGGATCGAGGGTGTGGAATGCCCATTGGCTGTTTTTCTCCTAGCGTATCCCAGGAGGCTTACTGTTGGGAGAAACTGACAAGCTGTGATTGCGCAGCTCTGATTTTTCGAGCTGGACCCACTAAGGAGGAACAGTGGATCGAGGCCTGTGTAGGAAGATTACTTCACTCTGTTTAGCTCTTCAGAACAGAGGAGTTGCTGACCATGGAATAAATCAGGACATTGGAGGTGATTCAGGGCCATGAGAGGGCTGCGGATTGCATTCTGAGTCTGGTCTCCCTGAGCCAAATTTATCTGCACCCTTCACTTCCATCCTCTGTTAGAACTGAACTGCTGAAGTAGTATTGCAGCTTCAGAGCCTGAGGTGAGCAAGGGGTCAAGAGAGGGCCCATTGTATGATTAAGCACTGTGATTGCCTTCGTAGCAGCAGTCTGGAGGGGTGAGAGCCCCTGTGTTGTTTCAGTGGTACTGATACTCCAGAACTGCGTCTTTGTGTACTGTCTCCTTCTGCTACAATACCAAAGAATTATCTTGGGCCTTTTTCAGCCGGTGACTGAATCTCTGCTTTTTTTAGCACTATGTCCTTTACATGATCATTGAGCATTGGTTAACGCTTCTTGGACCCCCTATACAATTATTGTGGATTTTTTGGGTGTATTTTAGTTTATAAGGCTGAGGCTATATATAGACTGTATATACTGTATATGTATGTATTATAGTGGCATGGAAGTGCCACTATGGTTAGGGTTCAGTCTTCACTTCTATGTTAAACCCCAAATTTGCACTTTAATAACTTTGTAGCTGGTTGACCAGTTCACTTGAACTTTTGTATCCTCTGTCTGGTAACATACATCTCTGGATCTGGCAAGTTTTGTTACAGTCGGATGTACAGGTGCGGAGATAAGGAATGTAATAAAATGTGAAAAATACCACTTTTTTGCTAATTTCTTTGTCAAGCTGTTTCTCCAAAATGGCTTATGGGTTTGGTCTGAAACTTTCAGGGTATATGGGATTAGGGTCAGAGGTGTGCCTGTTAAAGGTTTGATGAAAAAAACCACTAATCCGTTCAAAAAGTTATTAAAATTCTAAGTTTCCCATTATTTCCTTTGGGAAAAATTACATGTGTCATGCAGAAGCATTATTTTGCATTCACAAAATCAGTTTCTGCTTTCACAAATGCAGAAAGTAGTGTCATGCTTCTGCCATCTTGTTTTCAGTTAGCTGCATGGAAAAAAATTATGATTTAAAAAATGCTGCCCCTGGTAAACACCAACAGTTGTGTTTACCTAATCGGGGCCCGATGAACATGATTCTGAGTGTCAGCAGTTTTTGGATATTTGCAATGTAGATATAAATAACCCAAAGAGAGTTAATCAGGCCAAAAGGTGATTTCACAGTCACTGTGCAAAGTCACCCTTCAGTACTGATTCATAAAATTATACTGTCAGCGTTCATAAGGTCAGGTCCCAAAAAGTCCATGTTGAAAGTTTGGTGAAAAAAGTCCTAAAAATGCCTGAGTTATGCGTATTTGTTGAAATTTTTCTATGCACAAATTAAACTTTGATCATTTTCAAAATTTTGTTGCTAAATTTTCAACAAACCCATTTTTTCACACTGCCTCATGAACAGTACAGCTGTACACTAGGTTTGCTGGCCAAGGCACCTAGCTTCACCTGAGCTCTTTCCTTCTAGGTTGCTTGAAAGGACAGAGCAAAGAACCTTACCCGAGCAAGGGAAAGGATTAAGACTTCTTTTGGCTAGGCAGATTTACTGTGTGTTGTTGTTTTTATTTTGTACTCACAGAGATTGTTACTGTTTGTTGCTAACATTTTATTGCTTTATTTTTCTCTGATTCAAATTGTTGTTGCTGGTTATACCTTCTGCTGCATTATTACAAGGTGGGCCTACAGGTGTGTGCTAACAGATTACTGCTGTAATCTTCTGATTCAAATTGTGTTTTGCAAGGTATATCTTCTGTTACTGCTTTATTTTTCTCTGTAGCAAAGTGTTTCTTACAGGGTATATCTTCTGTGAAATTATTACAGGTGGTCCTTTACAGGTTTTACAGTTTTATCTATCATTAGGATACGCTTTAAGGGTTATTGCATTTGTTGCTGACTGATAGTTTCTGCTCTTACCTCCTTGTTTCTTTCATCCAGGGTACCTCTTTTTTGGCAGCAGAATGGACAAGCCACCCACCCCCCATCCTCAACCACCCCACACTACACTCATTTTATGGGGTAGTACAGTCATGACATTTCCTGTGGCAAAGCAGGAAGGGGCGGATCAGTGGGGTATCTACAAGGTGGCCTCATTTACAGGGGCACTAGTAATTTAACCAGTTATAACAAGTTATACAAAACAAATAAAACACAAAATCAAACTTGCTTGGATTTTCTTTCTTCTAATTACTCTGACCAGGTTATAAACTCAGCAAATTATCTGGAATGGATATCATTAACTCCAGGTACTGCAGAACATTTTTCAGAAGGGCAGTTTTACAGGATTTAGGACAATGTCATACATGCTGGGCCATTGGAGATCTTAGGGCTCAGCTCCAGGCAGCATGGGCAGAGATTGCACACCTCAAATTTCATATTCAAGAGGAAATATATTATAAGAACCACTTGCCACTTCCCCAACATCCAACAGAAGCACCTCGGCCGCAGAGGGTATTTGGTCTGGGAGGTTGGCATGTGGTTAGAAGGGGAAAATCAGGTGCCCCATCACTCGGTGCTCTCCAACATATTACCTCAACAAACCATATCAAAACTACAAACAGGTATCTGCCTCTATCTCTGAAATCAAACAAAGGGGCAGAGGACAATGCAGATCAGAACACTGCAGCACAGGAGCTAGCACAACAAAACTCACCCAAAACAGGAACCAAAACAAAAAAAGCGAAAAGGAAATCCAAATACTTCTGATCATAGAAGACTCCATGATTCGGGGAGTTGATACCTATCTCCAGCCAGGGGTACTGGTCAGATCTCTCCCCAGTACATCAGCGTGGAGAGACACTGACCGCATTGCTAAAATTGTTCAAGAAGCAGGGGAAACCATTGATGTCCTGGTACACATAGGGACTAATGATCTCACCAGCTGGTCAGTTGTGGAGACCAAGGAACACCTGACCAGGCAGGGTGACAAACTATCATCCATTTCATCTGGTATCTCCTTCTCTGAGATCCTGCCAATCTGGGAGAGGGGATCAGATGGACAAAAGGTCAGAGAATTTGAGATGGGGGAGCTACACATTTGGCCCAAATGTGTTTTCACACTAGTGGCACAGAATTGCATTTTGGCATGGATTTTATAATTTCACCTACCAGGCTTATGAAGTGGGATCCTAAGAAGACTATGTTGAGAATTAGGGGTCAACATATGAAAATGTGACAATATTGTGACTTTTCATTGCAATTTCACTATGCCAGCTTGTAACTTTGGAAATTTAAAATATATTCACCCCAGATTTTCAACATAGCCTTCTTATTACCCCACCTCATGTATGTCACAGCTACCATTTTTCAAATTCTCCCCAAAATGTGTTTCTCACCTGTGGCATGGAATGGCATTGCAGTTGTGCAGAATTACATTTTGGCATGGATATGATGATTTCTCTGTACCAGGATACATTACGGGAGTGTAATAAGATGGCTATGCTGACAATTTGGTCACTGTTGTTCTGTACAGGGAAGCGTAAGGCCCAGAGGGCCCTGTGCTTCCACATCTACATACATGTGCACATCTATGGCTGGATAGAGGGCCCCGTGCCCCAACAGACACTAAAGGATATGATTATTCTATCTGAAAAAGTAAGGAAATTCATTGCAAAAAACTTCATTAATGCATCAGTTAAGGTTCTTATTAAAGTGACAAAGTCAGGGAAATGTGGTGTTAGGATTTCCAGCACTAACATCCCTTCCCCACCCTTGAGACACTGCCAGCCATTGGAGGTATGCTTTGGGGTCGTCAGCCCAAACACTCACACCTTTCTCCTATACTGACCCCATTTCAGCTTATTTATTTATGGAATGGGGTGAGCATTAGGCATGGCAACCCCAAGGCACATCCCTTATGCCTGTCAGTGTCTGTAGGGTGGGAGGTGTTAGAGCTGATATCCTAACACCACATTTCCCTGCTTTTGTTGCTTTTAATAAGAACCCTAACTGATGTAATATGATATATATATATATATATATATATATATATATATATATATAATATTTATTTATTTATGTATATATGATAGACCCTGTATATCTTTGTTAATGCAGTACCAGTATCAAATGTTGGGGACTGTGGTCTTAGGGTTTCCAACCCTAACACCATGCCCCCACCTTGCATCCAGGAGCAGGAATGGGAGGTGCCTTAGGGTTGTGAACCCTAACACTCAACCCATTCCATGAGTTGAGATGGGTACAGTATAGGAGAATGGGATAAGCATTAGGGTTCACAACCCGAAAGCAACCCCATGCCTTTTTCTACATTCAGGGTGGGGGTAGGGTGTTAGGTTTTGAAACCTAAGACCACATTTCCCAACTTTTGTTGATGGACCTTAATAGATGCATTAATGATTTTTTTTTCAAGAATTTTCTTACTTTTTGAGACAGTATATTTGCAGTCATATTTGCTTGTGGATTGCAAGGCCTGTAGGGCCCTGTGCTCCCAGTCAGTCATAATTTTTGTGAGACTGTAATTGTATCCTTATTTCCTTGTAGGCACACAGGGCCCTTTGTGTCCTGCTCTCCCATCACTCCATAATCCTCTGTGTATCTGCATTTGGGAGTGCACAGCTCAGAAGGCCTTGCGCTACCATCTATGCACAAGACCTATGCTCCCATTACTCCAAAATAGTACTCATATTTGCATGTGGGAGCACACAGTGCCATCCATCCATAATTTTTGAGATACTGTAATTGTATCCTAATTTCAGTGTGGGAACGCAGGGCCCTTTAGGCCCAGAACTCCCATCAGTCCTTAATGGTACCTGTATTTGCATGTGGGTGTGCAGGGCCAACTCCCATCCATGCATAATGTTTGAGGCAGTGTAGTGCTACTCTTCTTTACCTGGTTGAGTGCTGGGTCCTCTGGGCCCTGTACTCCCATCCCGCATCTGCAGAGACAGAGAAACACCTAACATTGCAATGTTATCCTATAGAAAACACAGAAAAATTTGAAATCTGTGTAACTTGACACCAAATTAATATATTTTCATGAAACCAGCAAAAGTCACATCCGTGGGGCAAGCCCTTTGTACCCAGTTTCAGAACAAAACTGCAAACCGTGTCTTCACAGTGCACCAACAAAGAAATGACTGTGTACACCTTCCATTACAGTGTTATCCTATGGGAAATTAAGCAAAAATGAAATCCACAGAACTCCAGAACAAAGTAATATATTTTCACCAAACCAGCAAAATACACATCTGTGGGGCAAGTCCTTTGTACCCTAAAAACTGCAGATCAAAATTCCAAACTGTTTGTGAACTGTGCAGTGACAAAGAAATAGCTGTCTTAAGATTGCTTTTTCACAAATTGCAAAAAATAATCCTTTTCCGTGGTTCATTTTTGGCAATTTGCAGAAAAAGAAAATCCTTTTTCACAAATTACAAAAAAGGATGCTGTGTCAGGATTCCTGTTTTGTGATTTGCAGAAAAAGAAAATCCTTTTTTGCAAATTGTGGAAAAGGATCCTATTTGGAGGATCTTTTTTCTGCAGTTTAGGAAAAAGGATATTCTGCATGTTAATAAGCACATTCCTAAGTAAGTTATCAAACAACTAACACCAGAATCATATTGTACATGTCCTGATTAGGTAAAGCCAACTGTTATCATCTACTAAACCTGTGTAGTTTTTAAGTAATTTAATTTTGTTGCCACCTCTAACTGAAAACAAGATGGTGGCAGCACAAACATATATTCTGTATTTGCGGCTAAAGATCCCGCATTTTCAAAAAAGGATTCCTCACTTATGATAAAAAATCCTTTTGTGAGTGGGACATCTAACTGGTCCCATAGGAAATAATGGGACATTTTGAAATTAAATTACTTTGGAATGGATTAATATTTTTTCACCAAACCTGCAAAAGGCACATCTGTGACCAAATACCTTTTATACCCTAAAATTTTCAGACCAAAATTCCACACTATTTTTTCAGAGTGATGTGACAAAGAATTTCACTAAAACCAAAAATGTTCACATTTTTGGACACTCCATTTCCCTGCACCCACCTATCTGACTGGAACTTGCCTCATAAACAAATCTTTGGTCCTGATGGTGCATGCCAAATGTCATGTGGATCGGTTGAACAGTTGTGAAGTTATTAAAGTGCAAAATTTTGGATTTAACATAAAAGTGAACACTGAACCTTAATATAGGGGTGCAACTGTGCCCCTATATATAATATATACATGCATCATGTCTCTGGCTACCATGGTATTATAACTAGTTGCTATTGTAGACATACTGATGGCAATGTCTGTATATCATTATTCTTGGTGAAACTTAATAATGGGCACCCCTATATATTCATGTGTCATCCATTGTAGTAAGTGTTATTTATTCATCTGCAATGTGATTAAGAATTGCAAGATGAATTGGTGGAACCCATTCCTCTGGGTTATGATCTGTTCATATCCAAACAATAATATCTGTGCTAACTCTATCAGTTGCAGCTGCTGCTTGACAACAAGTGGCATCCATTAAGGAGCATCTCTCTCTTTTTTTTGTAATCATTTAGATGGACAATGCCTTGGCTGGATCACTCAAGTAACAACTCAAACGATTTCTCATTTATTTTCAGAAAGGTTTTGTCAGGATCCTAACTGTAACTCTATTATGTGCATCAGTTTTTACTCCATCAATAGACTGATCCTTCAGGTTTTGATCAGAGTCTAATATTTCTGCAACGTGTCCTCTTGATCACCGTGAGGAAATACAGTACATAGGCTGACAGTGTACTTTATGTGAATTGTGCTGGCTCATTGGACTTGTAAAGATAATCTATATTTTTTGGGTCTGATGGTGTAGTAGTCGACCATGGGGAGGACACTGATGGGACTCAATACTTATACTGTAAGACTTTCTTCAAGGAAAATCTTGTAAGTAACTTTCCCTACTGTAAGTGAAATGAGTGGTATGTAACTAGAGGAGTGACAGATTTGTAATTTGTAGAGGGGACATTTTAATTGGACCAGCAGGGGAAGGGGGGAGACAGGAGCTTTTATTTATTTTTATTTTTTTTCACCCCCCACCGTGCTCACTGGTCCCCCACTCCTTTGGGCTCCACAGGCTCCCTCCAGCCCCACTGTCCTTACCCAGCCCTCCTCTGCTCCTCATATGGCAGCTGATCCCTGGGATATCCCAGTGTATCCCTTTGCTAGGTGGGTCCCCTTCGTCTGAGGGGGAAGGCACCAGGGAGAGGGGATGGCCCCAGCACACACTACTAGGACCTGGGGATGCTGCTAAGGACCAGAAGGCCCAGAGAAGGCACTGGAGGCACTCAGGGAACAGAGAGCCATCATCTGGCGGCCAACGAGCAATTTTTTCCTTTTTCTGTTGGGGGCAGTGTAGTGACGTCATGGCATATGCCGACGTCCGCTCCTTCCCCCATTAGCATTTGGGCCATGCATCCTGTGATACTCCCAGCCTCCGCTAGGAGCCAGCAGGTGCTGGACAAGTCCCCTACCCTCCCCCAGAGAAGGAGAGGGTCCTCCAGTGACCGCTGCTATTCCTGAACCCATGTCGCTGGCGCCGCAAGCGAAAACTAACCGCCATACTGTAATGGGCAAGGAGCTTATTGAAGTAAATTCTACTTCCTGAACAGGGTTCCATAGGACCAAACAGAAGGAGTTAAGTATAGGAATTTTTGTATTGGTGTATTGAGACAGGAAGAGGGGAAGCACAGTTTTGGGTCATGAGACACCAGGGAATATAAAAAAGAACAACCTATAAACAGGAACAAGTCTTGTTGAAACATCCATGAAAGAACCAGCACTCAAAGCTATGTACCTGGAAAGGCTAACAAACAGTCTAAAGTTCAGTTTGTTGCAAAAAGCAGAAATATCTTTCATTTGAAAAGATCCAGGAACACAGTACAAACAGCATGATCAGCAGCCACCAGTCCAGCACGTAAACCAAAGTCTTCATCGGGACAGATTTATAGTGGCAATACCACTCCTTAAACTCTGGATAAGCCCAGGCAGTGCATTATTGCCCACTACTGACTGTATTTCAAATTATCAGTAGTTCAGGGAAGGATTTGAACATGTGAACTCAAGTTATTATTAACAACACAGAACATTAGAAAACGTCTAGAACATCATTAAATGTTTTACAAAATGCCAAAATAACATCAAAAGGTAAATGACAACAGCAGAAATCTTATTTTGAACTGTTACTAGTATTATTGCTGCTGAAATTATTACACTGCTTTTTAGTTTAACCTTTAATATTCAAATAAATGTCAAATCCCTTAAATAAATGGCAGTAGTCAAATGCAGTCGAATTAATCTGGAGAATTCCATGCAGCCAGCATTTCAGATGAAAAGCCCCGCCAGAAAAGAAGAAAATGATTTTGTCTTTTCACACAGGAAAAGTGATCACCCCTTTTACTTTTCAATTTTAGCTTCTGGGTCTGAGGCATCAACCAGTCCATATAATTGGAAGCCATACAAGGATGAACTAGAAAACAAAAAAAATGAAAAAAAAACTAAAAAAGATTGTATTAAGTAAATCACACTACCTGCTGCCAAGTCATCATGCTATATTAAAATGTCATTATAGATAGATTATTTAATTTATATGAATGCTATACACTGTCAATTTGTCCATGTTTTAATCTTAACTATTTTATTATCTCTTTTTGTCTCTTTTTTATGTTGGTGTGCTTGCACAGACAACATCTTGCGGTAGTGCAGCTTTGGAGGTGCGGTCGCTGTTGGGTGAATGCAGGGTATGCACCAGTAGGTGCGTCCCTCATCCCCCAATCAGCCTGCATGCCAGCGCCACATCATGCATACATAATATAGTGAGCACATCTAAGAAAAGGTCTGCTGCAATCCAAGCAAAGCTCGTCAAATGCAACGGACCTTCCCTGGACGTGCTCGCTGAAGTTATGAGAATGGCGGCACAGTGGCCATCAAACTGCTGACTTTAGGGGTGCCCAATCCTCCTGTCAGTTTCCCCCGCCCCTCTGTATGTGCTGATAGGGGAGCCCACTCCCAGTCGGCATAAATCACCCCCCCATTGTTAAATGCTGAGGGAGGTGACCAACCCCCCTCAGTTCAGGCTCCCCCGCTTTCTTTGTGTGCCAACGAGGGAGCCCACTCTCTGTCAGCATAAAGAACCCCCCCAATTGTTAAATGCCAAGGGGATACCCAATACCCCTCAGCTTGGCCCCCCCCCACTTTCTTTGTGTGCTGATGGGGGTGCCCAATCCCTGTTGGCGTAACATCCTACCCCCGTGTTGTGTGCCAATGAGGCTGCCCAATCCCCTGTCAGCTACAGATGCCCCCAAACATTTAGGTGTCATGCTGGGAGCCCACCCCAGCACGCCGAATTCCCTGAAACAAAAAACTGTCCTGCGATGTCTTTGTTTTTTTTGTCACCTGTAAAATGAAAACAGTCCCTTGTAGTCTCCCTGCCCCCCACCCACACCTACCCTCTGCACACTCTTCCTCCCCACACTCCCCCTCACCCCATACTTACCTCTGGAGTCTGGCATGATGCTCTTCGGTGGACTGGGAACCCGTCTGCACTCTTCAAAGCCGACCACAAACTGAGGAAATGCCGGTAAGCTGTATAATGGAATCAATAGACTTTTTTAACTTTGCTGCATATCTCAGGTATTTTTGGGAATTTTGGCCCCACATTTTCAACATGGGGTTTTTGGGACCCCTCCTCATGAATTCTTGCACTGTCATGGCGTTATTTGGTCCCGAAAGGTGATTTTGCAGTCACTACATGGAATCACCTTTCAGGGCTGAGTAATGAAATGACAATGCCACTGTTCATGAGAGGGGCTCTCAAAAAGCCTATGTTGCAAATTTGGTGGGAAAAATCCAAGAAATTACTGTTTTACGAGCGTGCATTGTGCAGTTGCTACGCACGCTTGTAAGTTAGCGGATTCACAATATTTTCATGCCAGATTCTTAATATTGGCATTTTACCACACCTTCTTGTGAACCATACAGCTGTCATTTTTCACATCATGGCTGAAATGTGTTTTCACACTTCTGACACAGAATAGCATGGTCGCTGTGCAAAATCAGTGTTCAGGACACATTCTGAAATTGACAGTGACAGTGTTGATGAGCAGAGGTCCTAAAATGCCTGTGTTGAAAATTTAGTGACAATACTCCATAAAATAACTGTGTTACGAGCATGCATTGCACAGTGTGCACGCACTCTCGTAAGTTCACAAACTTTTAATGTTTTCACTCCAGATTTTCAATAGTGCCATTGTTCTACACCTCCTAATGAACAGTACAGCTGTCATTTTTCCCATCCTGACCAAAATCTGTTTTCGTAGTTCTGGCACAGAATAGCGCGGTCGCTGTGGGAAGCCCATGTTCGAGACAGATTATGAAAATGGCAGTGACACTGTTCATTAACAGATGTCCTAAAATGCCTATGTTGAAAATCTGGAGACAAAAGTCAATAAAATGAGTGTTTTACGAGCATGTGTTGTGTAGCTTGCACGAACACTCGTGACTTTGTGAATTTGTAATAGTTTCATTCAGCTGTTCATCATTGGCAGTTTCCCATACCTCCTTGTGAACAGAACAGCCGACTGAAATGTGTTTCTGAATGTCCGGCACAGAATTGCACGGTCGCTGTGTGACATCAGTTTTCAGGACAGTTTGAGGAAATGACAGTGACACTATTCATGAGCAGAGGTCCTAAAATGCCGATGTTGAATATTTGGTGCCAAAAGTCCATACAATGATTGTGTTGCAACCGTGCATTGTGCAGTTTCCACTCACCTTTGTAACTTCGTCAATCTGCAATATTTTCATGCCACATTTTCACCACTGGCATTTGTGCGCACCTCCTTATCAACAGTCCAGCTGCCATTTTTCAAAGAATGCACAAAATGTGTATCCACAGATGTGGTGCACAATGGCGTGCTCACTGTGCAAAATCACCTTTTGGGACACATTAACAAAGTCACAGCACTATGCGTCTCTAGCTCCTCCACTGCCAATGCCAGCAGGACAACATTCAGCATTGACAAATGCTTGTTAGAAATGGTTTGAGGTCCCAATCTAAATTATGTTCCTTAGGTTGTAAAGTATTCAGTGTGAATACCCCAAAGATTTTGCTTTGTAGTAGTTTGTTTAATTAATCTCTACCTCTTAGATTCCTACCCACAAATTCCAATGCCATGAAAAGTGTCCCCTCTGGATTCCTGTCATATTTCTCACAGTGATGTCTTCCCAGGGGGGTATGAAAGAGCCCTGCCTAATGTTCTTGATGTGTTCCTGTATCCACTGATGCAATGGTCTCACTGTGTGTCTAGTTTACAGAAGTGTGCAAGGACACCAAATGGCATATACTACATGGGATCTGCCACATTTTAAAAATAATCTAGTATCTAACCCTCTGTTGTAACTATCCAGATCAAATCTTTTTCCTTGTTTACAGAAACTACAATGTTACATTTCCCACATTTGTGCATTTCCTATGGTAAAGGTAGCAACTGATTTCTTATAGGTGGGTCACTTTTGTGGGATCAATATGTGCTGTGAACAAGCTTGTCTTGCAAATTCTCTGCCTTTGGAAAAGTTATCCTTGGTTGATTTCCAGTCTCTTCAGTCAGGACAGGGTCATTAGGCAGGATAGACCAAAATGTTCTTATAATGGCACCAATCTGACTTGCTCCCCTTCTGTGTTTTGTCACAAAAGTGACAGGTTGTTTCCTGTGTTTCCTGTGAGAATTTCTACCCTTTGGTTTTAATAGGGATTTTCTATCTTGAGACTTAGTCCTCTCAAAAGCTGCATTCAAAGTGGATCACTCATATCCTTTATCTAGGAATCTCTTAAGCAACTCCTCAGATTGACTCTGGAATTCTTCTTTCCTAGAACAGTTTTGAATGCAGAGAAACTGTCCATAGGGGAAAAAGCAGACCAGTGCACATGGATGGGAGCTATCTGCCTGAAGAGTGAGTTGGTGGCTGTAGGCATTCTGAAACTTTTAGTTTGTACAGTCATATTTTCATCCACAAACAATGCCATATCTAAAAGATCATACTTTTCTTATTCACACATTGTGTAAATTTCAAGTTCACTTCATTATTATTCACCCATACTTACCTCCAGAGTTCAGTGCGATAATCTTCGGTGGACTGGGAACATGTCTGCACTCTTCAAAGCTGACTGTGAGCTGAAGAAATGCCAGTAATCTGTATATTGGCATAAATAGGTTTTTTTTCATCTTTGGTGCATATCTCAGGAAGTTTTGGGAATGTTGGCACCAAATTTTCAACATGGGGTTATTGGGGCCTCTTCTCATGAATTCAGTACTGTCATGGCATTATTCAGTCCCAAAAGGTGATTTTATGGTCACTGTGCAGAATCACCTTTTGGGACCAAGTAACAAAATGACAGTGCCAGTATTCATGAGGTGGGCTCTCAAAAAGCCTATGTTGCAAATTTGGTGGAAAAAATCCAGTAAATGACTGTTTTATGAGCGTGCTACATGCAGTTTCCATGCACACTTGTACCTTCATGAATTTGTAATATTTTCAGTCCTGATTTTCAAGATTGGCATTTCCCGTACCTCCTTATGAACAGTATGGCTGTAATTTTTCACATCCTGGCCGAGATGTGTTCTTGCACTTCTAAAGCAGAATAGCATGGTCACTGTGAGAACTCAGTATTCTGGACATATTAAGAAAATCATAGTGACACTGTTCATGAGCAGAGGACCTAAAATGCCTATGTTGAAAATTTGGTGACAAAAGTATGTAACATGACTGTGTTACAGGTGTGTGTTGCGCAGTTTCCACGTATGCTTGGAAGTGTGCAAATTTATAATATTTTCACTCCAGATTTTCAACACTGGCATTTTGCCACACCTCCTTATGAACAATACTGCTGTCATTTTTCATATTCTGCCTGAAATACGCATTTGCACATTTGGCGCACAATGGCACAGACGCTGTGGGAAATTAATGTTTTGGACAGATTAAGAAAATCATAGTGACAGTGTTCATGAGCAGAGATCACAAAATGCCTGTGTTGAAAATTTGGTGAAATAATTCCACTAAATGACTGTGATACAAGCATGTGTTGCGCAGTTTCCATGTGCGCTAGGAACTTCGAGCATGCTTAATATTTTCACTACAGATTTTCAACATTGCCATCTCTTCACACCTCCCTATGGATGGTACAGTTGTCATTCTTCACATCCTGCCTGATCTGGGTTTTCACACATCTGGTGCAGAATGGCACAGTCACTGTGGGAACTTGAAGTTCGGGACACATTAACAAAATCACGCTGCCACTGTTCATGAGAAGAGGTCCCAAATGCTTTCATGAGGTGGGGGTCAGAAAAAGGCCATGTTGAAAAAACCATAACATCATGCCCTGTACAGACTGACAGGCATCAGAGGTGTAACTTTGGATCACCAGCTGTAATGTACATGCCATCCCAACAATCACCATGAAGCCAGTGACAGGCACTGAGGTGTGCCTTGCATTGTTCAGACCCAGACTTTACCCTATTCTTCTGTACTGCACCCATTTCAGTGTATGTCCTTATGAAATAGGATGACTATGAAGCTGACACTCCAAGGCACACCTCAACACTTGTTGGTGTCTACAGGATAGGGTGAGGTGAAATGCCATGAGCATTTTGGGCAATGACCCACAGGCACACCCCAATGCCTGTCCTTCTCTGCAGGGTGAAGGTGGGATTGGCGTGAGTTCAGTACTTCACTGCCACTCCTATACTGCCTCTGTCTAACTCCTGCATGTCCAATGCTAATATCAGCAAGCAAACATCTGCATTGACAAATGCTTGTTTCAACCTTGAAACACAACACTTCTCAAGTAGCTTGGAGCACAGTTGTGCAATAAAATAAAAAAAATATTAAGAATCATGCTAAATATGACAGGAAATCATTGTGTACAATCTTAAATGTTTGTACAATGTCCCCCTTCTGCATTTTCATGAGTTATCAGGCAGTCAAATTATGAATCTTTAGAAATAAATAAGAAAATCCACCAGCCATGCTTGCATTATTTGTATGGAATATACCAGAGCTGCAGCACCAGACTGACAAAAAGTAGGACTGAGTTTACTAAAATCATTAAAAAGCAAAATGCAGATCTGTAATTGATATGCATATGTCCCTCAGTGGACAAATCTTTAATCAAACGTGACTTCCTGTTTTTGGTTGGCAGAGCTAAAACCAAAGTGAATAGCATCAAACCTAATAGCTAAAGACACTACATTTTTCAGTGAGTTTTGTGATGGATCAGCATGGATTCATTTTTGAGGAAGATTAGTTTCAAGTAATTCTATGACATCTACAACTTGACAGTATTTTTGTGTGAGCAGTTTTCATTTAAACAGCTAATACATCTGCATATCTTTAGCAGAAAAAATGGAAATAGCAAAATACTGTGAGACAGAATGCTGTAGCTTGGAACCCATCACACAGTGAAAGAGTGCACATGTTCAGCTCTTCCATCATGAGATTATTAATCTTGACAGATCCTCATTCCAGTAAGAAGACTTTTGAAAGCAATATGATACTAAATTCCAATAGCTGGGTAGTAATACTTACAGAAATTCCTTCTTTCTCTCATTCTCTTTCTCCCTTTCTATCTCCAGCTCTCCCTCTCTTGCACAAACTACCTGCTTGGCCATTTCAACCAGGATATCATCTGTCCAATGGCACAAAGGGTCAATTGTGCTGATTTTTTATTGAAAAAGAAAGAGTAATTTGAAATCTGTGACTGAGCTGGGAGTTACACATTCATCTTCACCTCCAGTCTCTTCCATAGCTGTAGAAGACCTTGCCCAAGTGGGACTTCAGCAATGTTCTGCTCTGGCTCCAATCCAACCAACTCAGAGCCATCACTAAAAAAAATGTTGTTTATGATCTTTGGTATCAATCAGAATTTGTTGAGAGTCACTGCCCCTTCCCACACCACCATCTTCACCACTCTGGATGCACACCCCTTGAAGCAATTTAGTCCTTCAAGTACCTCGATGTGTGGATTGACAGTAAGCTAGTCTTCTCAGCACACATTGATGCCATCCATGCAAAACTCCATCCCGAGCTTGGTTCCTTGTACTGCAATAATGACTGCGTATCTCTGCATGTCTGAAAGGAGCTCATTACCAAAATGGCACTCCCTTTCTTTGACTATGTAAATGTGGTCTATGTCACCACACCTCTACTTCCCTAGCCAGAGTGGTCACCCTCGGCAACTCCTTCTGCTGTTTTGTTACAAAGTCCCCTACCTTGCACCTACCATTGCTCACTGTATTCATCCCTATTCATCCTCCCTCTACCCTCTCATCCCCAGGATCACGGCACCTCCTTTTTTTCCAAATACTGATTTTGTTCCCTTTCCTCTTATCTCTCCTCTATCCTCTGTCCCATGTTTCCTGTTCTGTTCATTCCATCGACCATTGCACTTTTTCTACTCCACACCCATGGGCCTCTGCTCGGCAGTCTGCCTTCCCCTAGCAACATCCTTTACTCTGGAACCAACACCCCCCTCCTCCCTTTACTTCTCCCCATCACCTGGCTCCCTCAAGCACCAGCTGAAATGCCATCCCCTGCCCACCTTTTCCTGTTACTATTCTTCATGACACAACTATACCTAAGTGATACCACCAGAGTAAGCAACCAGCAGGGCCTCTGCTCCTGCCTTGATTAAACTTCAACACCACTAGAGTTCTCTCCCTCTATTATGAAGAAGGGCAACTATTTTGCCCCCATATCAGTCATTGACTGTCTATATTATTCTCTCACCTAGTATCGTTGCCACTTCTCAGTATGCATTTGCTAGGCATTTCTTCGTATGCTGCACTGCACTTTATTCTCTACACATACAACTATTTATTATTTATCCTATTTTGTACAAATGTTGCACTGTGTGCTGTTCAAAGGTCTTCTCCTATATATTGTGCTCCTGTTCATTACTATGTTTCCCTTTCCCAGGTCACACCTGGAAATGAGCCTTGGCTCACTGTGCATCTCCTGATACAGTTTTCAAACAAAGAAATAAAAGCACAAGGGAGGGGAAGTGGGGAGAACAGCATTATAAGAGGCAGTTCTGTACAATACAAAGCAAAGAAACAAAAAAAAAAAATGAAATCTTCATGTGATATGTACTTTTCTTCTGGTTTTTATTCATAGTGTTTCTTTTGCTCCCTGTGTTTCACTCTACAAAAGCTTGTTCACTGGGTTTTCTTTCAATCCTGTTAATAAAATATTAAGTACATTATTTGATTTGTTTTATTATCAGTGTAGTATATTTTCAAAATGTTTTCATTGTTATTAAGAAAGCTGTTTTTCACATTTACCCTGTTATTATTTTGCATGGTATCTTCTCATTTATTTTAAAGCAGCAGTGCAACAAAAAATGTTTTTCCAAAAAAGCTAGTTTCAGCTATAGTTAATAAAAATATTAGTATACATGTCAAATGTACTTGCCAGGTACCTCCTATGCTGTGCACCATGATTTTTTTTTATATTTTCAGTCCTAACCCTTGTCAGGTCTACAATGCTATTTCTAAACAAAATGTGGCAGACATATTTTTTCTTGGGAAAAAATTTAACTAAAACATTTATGAAATACTCAGATTTTGGTGGAATTAGAAAGTTGCACCACAAATTAAGCTGGAAGATGTCTAGAATCTTTTGTAGTGGACAAATGGTAAAGTTAAATTTTATCCCATCTACTGATGCTTTAAACATTTTTTGGCAATATTTCATTCTGTTCAGAATGCCTAAAATGTAAAAAGAAATCATAAATACAATGCTTTAAACTGCATCTGAATGCATCACTACCAAAAATTTACTGTCGCCACTAAGGACTACCACCTCATACCTGTGGGCAAGAGCATACCAGGTGTAGAGGCCTGCATTTATTTTAATTCATTGTTTTTCCCTTTATTGGGTTCTTCAAATTTATTTTTTTGGTTTTCTCTGTAAAACACAGTCAAAGGTGTCACCCAGTACATTTGTGGGGAGGCTCCAGCCTGTGACATCACCCATGTCAACCAACAAGATGGACTCGAGAGGGAATGGTGAGCAAAAGACAATTATGTGATGCAGTATTCAAAACAAATGCCAGTATCAGCAGAATGCCTGGAAACAAGGGTAACTTCACAGTAAGGTATTTCAAATTGCAGTATACTCTCAAGTGTTTCATGAAAGATAAAGCTGATTGAGAAAAAATGTTCATAAATAAATTGAACTGCACCTTTGATAGTCACAGCAGTGTTAGACATATGGATGTAAGGCAAATGCCCTCCCTGGGTGGATTCACCCACAATGGCTTGTACAGTACACCATTAGCTACAGCAGTAAGCCATGGAGCCCCCCCCCAACAACATGTGATGGCAGCCAACAATGCTAAGAGTCCCAGAGACACACCTGGGGCCAGATATTCAAAACTTTCCCCTGGGGCTCAATTAGCATTGCCCAGCATGCTAAATCAGCCTGGAACCAATAGCCCACCATATTCAAATGGAATAGCCCCTGTGCTAAACCTGCTTAACGTAGCATTCTAAGGAAACCAGACAAACTGGTCTTGGAGTTCAGTGCTAAAATGGCCTGGGAAATAAGACAGCTCTGAATACAGCAACAGGGAAGTACAAAATGCAACAACAGCCCAGTGGACACAGAGGTGGAGCAGGTCAGAGCTGTAGGTGGAGGACAATGTGTATGATTGCAAAGAGGTATTTCTCACCAACTTGAACAACAATGCAGGCCACACACTGCAGAACTGTGCTATGCTGATGTGAGGCTTGTCTGTGGCTATCCCAATTGTACAGTGTTAACACATTAGCCTGATGCAAGCAGGTTAGCCTGAGGCAAAAGTTTGCTATATTCAAAGATCATATGTAAATGAGCCTAGTTAGGTAATCCAAGGGCAAACAGTCACATTTGCATCTCATTATGTGCTGCTTAGCACACATGTCTGTGGAGTTTGCCCGGTGCTAATGCATGGAGTACACAGCTCCACTTTTTGGTTGGAATGGAAGTACAGGCTGGAAGCTGCAGGCCAAGGTGTGCTCACAGCATCCCCTGTTGATGGAAATGGAAGCACAGGCTGGATGCTGCAGGATATGGGCGTTGACAGGCACAATCAGTGCACACAACATGCTCATGCATCACTACTATATATATATATATATATATATATATATATATATATTTGCCAGTGTCCATATGTGCACTGGGAGACAGCCCCAGACCCCAACACCAATATAGGCACCCCACAGCAGTTGGGGGGACACAACAGTGGAGGACTTCAAGAATGCATGGGACAGACATAAGGCAATCCTGGTGGGTTGGGGGAGAGGATGTAGGCTGTAGGTTAACTAGGCTCTGCAACATATCCATTATGTAGGGAAATGGGCAGAATGGGTAAGCCAAGCAGTGTTTTTCTGCTGTCAAGGTCTCTGTTCCTATATATGTGTGTTACAGTCCCTGGTAGTTTAGTGCACCCCACCAGCATGATCCCTGACTCCAATTCTGGTTTAAATATCAATAAATCCCTGATAGTCTCATGCGCCCCAGCGCAGTCCAACCCCAAATCCATAATTCCCTGGTTGTCTAGGCCCCCCCACCTGGCATTGACAACCTTTTACTCCCCAAAATCAACTCCCAAACAGAGCTGGTGACCAGCTCAGCACTTCTCTCACCACCACAGCTGGCCGCTGACTGAGATATGAATTAGCGGTACTGTAATGAATGAGCGCTTCCTCGCGCATGGATGCACTCATTTATTACAGTATTGCATATTCATAATGCAGTCAGTGGCTGGCTGTGGTGGTGAGAATAGGGCTGAGCCAGTTGCCAGCTCCATTTGGGGGTTGATTTGGTGGAGAGTGGGGGTCATTAATGCCAGGTGCAGGGCCACTAGACAACCAGGGAATTAAGTGATTTGAGGATTGGGATTGTGCTAGGGGGTTGGGGGGGACCATGAGAGATTTACATATATTTATCATAGAATTGGAGTCAGGGATCATGCTGGGGGATGGAAGGACCACTAGGAATTTACAAATATTTATCACAGAACAAGAGTCAGGGATCATGCTGGGGGGTCAGGGGCCACTAAACAACTAGGGAATTATGTGATTTGGGGTCTGGGATTGTGCTGGAGGGTGGGAGGACCACTAGATTATCAGGGAGTGATATAGCTGTAATTCGAAGTGCAGCAAAGTAACACTTTGAGTACTGGAACTCTCCCACTGCCCCACCACCACATGCTTTTTGCAGGCTGTATTTAGTGCCACACTACAGGTGGTGCAGAAACCTTTAGCATGGCTCTAAACTTTAGAATATGCCACTGTGCTGGCATTTATGGCCACTCCCCTAACTCCCAACCTTGAATACATTAACTTTTAGCATCAGTGCTATCACACAGTGCTGGTGCTATTAGGGCTTTTGAATATTGCAGCCTGCCACATGTCCAGTGCTATTCCAGCAGAACAGATTTCCACCTGGCACAAGGCTTTGAATATCTGGACCCTGAAGTTATGGACTGTACCTGTCTGATATTACATTGAAGCACTGTTCAACAACACAGTAAGCCATGTATCCTGCACCAGCCCAACAACACTAGTCAGGGTTGCATTGTGCCACAGGACACAATGTGAGCAAAAGAGGTATTGACTTGGCATGTATAGTGCAGATTACGCATGTTGCACTTGAAAGGTACAGTCAGTGTCAGTAAGCAGTTAACATGACTGGCACCAATGAGAAGGCCTGGCCCACCCACATGTGAGGTATCAAGTCTAATGGTTACAGTGCCCTCCGGCAGCAAAAATGACATTATTATGGACCCCATGCACCATATAGTCAATTGATATAGAAGGCGTATGATGTAAACAATAGCAGAAATGCATGTTGTTTCAAATAGAATAGGGAGAATGAATGTGATCCATCAAAGAAGGTACACGCCCCTGAACAGTAACAATATTAATCATTATTATGTGGTGGAGCCCATGAAGCACCACAGCTCATTGCACTGGAAGAGCTGGTAGTGTCCCATATCCTGCAGGAGACTTCCAGCAAAATCAGAGGAGTGGACACACTACTGATGAAGACACAGCAAACGTGAAAGTAACGAGGAACAGCAATGAAAGTTGCCATACTGTCACAGTCAAATGTAATATGGACTAACAGATCACACCAAGCTATGCTGGCATGTTGGTGGGTTGACTCATCCTGTGTGACAGTATTGGTTGTTAGGCTATTGCATACCCCATTACCCTACTCATCAACAGATCCCTCCTAGAAGGGACAGTCCACAGCAAATGGAAAGTTGCCTCTCTAGCACGCTGCACTGACAATATAAGCCTACACATTGTATAATATATATATATATATTTCTATATAACAAACCAATCACACACACAAACACACACAAAAAAAATAAAAGTAGATAAACATGTGGAGAGTAGTGCAATGTAATGGATGTGGGGCAGCAGTTTTCCGGGAGTCTTTCTGGAGGCTGAGATGCTACTCTATTTGCAGACAACTCTCTGCCCTGAGGGAGAAAGTTGCCCATCTTCAGGCCACACTGGACGGTAGGAAGGAACCTCCCAATCCAGGGAGCACCAGAGCCACCACCACTACTACCTCAGAGGTTGCAGAAAAGCACAGCAGTTGGACCACAGTGGGCTCAGAGAGGTGAGGATGGTAGAACAGAGGCACACCCAGTCAGTTGTTTCACTCCACAATCCATACACCATTCTGGGGAAGCATAGCTCCCCTATGGATGCACCCTCAGAGAAGACTAAGGAGGCTGAGGACAACTATCACAAGGGAGGCCCACAGGAAGGAGGCAGAGGACACCACAAGAAAAGGAAGCAGCTCCTGGTGGGGGACTCAATTATTAGGGGGATAGAACTGAAGGGAGCAGGGAAAACTGAAGTAAGGTGCCTGCCTGGTGCCATGGCTTGGAGGGAGAGGAAGCGCATCCTCAGGATCACGAGAACAGCTGTACGGAATTCTGAGCTGGATGTCATTGTCCACCTAGGGACAAATGACTTGGCTCAACATGACATTAGAGCAGTGCAGAAGGACTTTGTAGAATTGGGTTGGGGCCTATGTCAAGTAGCACACGCAGTATCCTTCTCAGAGGTGCTGCCTGTCAATGGCATGAGTGAGGCAAGGGTACTTTGCACCTTGCAGTTTAATGAATGGTTGAAAAAATGGTGTGGAGAACAGGGGTTTAGCTTCATTGGGGACTGGGGTTCCACCTGGAGGACACCAGCCTTTACTGGCAGGATGGTCTGCATCTGTCCAGGAATGGAACAAGTCTTTTGAGCAATCGGTTTAAATGCTTCATTGGCAAGCTTTTAGACTAGTCAAGGGGGGAAGCACTGATAAGCAGCAGGAAAATCCCAGCCTCTCCCTACAAAACAGGGTACTAAATGAGAAAAAGACCGAAGTAGAAAGGTCAGTGGGGGATGCTGCAACAGAAGGTAAAGCCATCAAAAAATGGAGAGCAATGAGTACCAATGCCAGTAGTCTGAGTAACAAGCTTCCTGAATTAGTGGCCTTGATGGAGGAGGAACATCTGGATATCATGGCAGTCACAGAAACATGGTACACACAAAACCATGACAGGGCGTAAACATACCAGGATACACTATCTACAGGAGGGACAGGGAGGGTAAAGAGGAGGAGGAGTAGCTCTTTACGTGAAGAGAATCAAAGCAACAGAACAAAAGGGAAAACAGGGAGGAGAAGAAGCACTGTGGGTAAATTTGGAGACTGGCAATGGAACCACAATCCACACAGGGGTTGTATACAGACCCCCCTTCTCAGGGGGAGGAAATGGACAAGGAAATGATAGAAAGTATACTTAGAATGGCAGAAAAAGGGGAGATATTGCTGATGGGTGATCTGAATATGCCACATGTTAACTGGAGTGCAGTTGCAGCAGCCACTTCGAAGAGTGGGGTTATGCTAGTTGCCCTAAAGGGGGCATACTTTAGACAACTAGTATTAGAGACAACTCGAGAGGGAGAAATCTTAAACCTGGTTCTCTCAAATGGAGATGAAGAGAGGATCACAGATGTAGAAGTGGGTAGCCATCTGGGAACTAGCAACCATCAAACAGTATGGTTCACAATAAACACAGCAATAGAGTCAAGTCACACAAAGGCAAAAGTACTGGACTTTAGGAGGGCTGACTTTGCCAAAATGGGTGAGTGCCTAAGGAATGCACTAGCAAATGGGTAGGAAGGAGGGGTGGAAGAACAATGGGGAATAATAAAAACTGCCATCACAGAGGTAACAAGCATTTTTGTGAAGCAAATAAACAAAATGAAACAATGTAAGAAACCACCATGGTTCTCAAAGGAAGTGGCAGTGAAGGTTCAAGAGAAAAAGAAAGCATTCAGGAAGTACAAGAAATCACAGAGCAGGACAGAGAACTGTATTAGTTAAAGCAAAAGGAAGCTGGGAAGGTAGTCAGAACAGCAAAGGCCCAAACCGAGGAAAAGATAGCCAACTCGGTTAAGAAGGGGGATAAAACCTTTTATAGTTACATCAGGGAGCAAAAGGAAGACCAAGGGAGGGATAGTGAGGCTTAATAAAGGGAGGGAGGGTGGGCAGAGGTGACTGTGAAAAGGCAGAGATACTAAACAAATATTTTTGCTCATTATTTACAAAGGTAGAGGAGGTACCTAAAACAAACAGTAGAAACACTCTGGCTGCAGAAGTTGATACCAGCCCATTTACAGAAGAAAGGGTTCTGAAAGAACGCTTAAAACTGAAGGTGGACAAAGCAATGGGGCCTGATGGGATTCATCCCAGAATTCTAAAATAACTAAGGGTAGAATTAGTGACACCACTGACTATCCTCTTTAACAAATCATGGGAGGATGGGGTGGTACCCAAGGACTGGAGGAGGGCAGATGTGATTCCCCGTCTCAAAAGTGGGAGTAAGGCAGAAGCAGGAAACTACAGACCTGTTAGTTTAACCTCAGTGGTAGGGAAAATGATGGAATCACTTCTGAAGGAAAGAACTGTCGAGTATCTAGAGGCCAGAGGGACACAGGACCCAAGGCAGCATGGATTCACATCGGGAAGGTCATGCCAGACAAATCTGATAGATTTCTTTGACTGGGTGACCAAAGTAGTAGATCAGGAAGGGGCTGTGGACATGGCCTACCTTGGCTTTAGCAAGGCATTTGACACAGTCCCACGCAAAAGATTAATATATAAGTTAGCTAGCCTGGGAGTGGGTCCCAAGATGACAGCTTGGGTAAAGAATTGGCTGGAGAATAGGACACAGAGATTAATAGTAAATGGAGTCCACTCTGAAGAAAGGGGGGTTACTAGTGGGATACCACAGGGTTCGGTATTAGGACTGGTCCTCTTCAATGTCTTTATAAGTGACATTGCAGAAGGACTGGAAGGAAAAGTATGTCTCTTTGCAGATGACACAAAGATCTGCAACAGAGTTGATGCACAAAGTGGGGTGGAAGGGATAAGAAGGGACTTGGCAATGTTAGAGGAATGGTGAAATGTACGGCAGCTTAGATTCAATGCTAAGAAGTGCAAGGTAATACACCTGGGAAACAAAAACCCAGGGGAAGAGTACACAATGGGGGGTGAGATACTAACAACAATAAAAATGGAAAGGGACCTGGGGGTAGTCATATCAGATGACCTAAAGGTGGGCAAGCAATGTGAGAGGGCAGCAAGGAGGGCTGGGGGGATACTGGGATGCATAGGGAGAGGCATCACCAGTAGAAAACAGGAAGTTATTATCCCTCTGTACAGACCCCATCTGGAGTATTGTGTGCAGTTCTGGAGACCCAGTCTCTGCAAAGACATACGATGGAAGCTGTCCAGAGGAGGGCAACTAAAATGGTGCATGGTCTGCACCGGAAGACATATGAAGAGATACTTAAGGCGCTTAATATGTATAGCCTCGAGGAAAGGAGGGAGAGGGGGGACATGATAGAAACTTTCAAGTACCTCAAGGGAATCAACAAAGTCCAAGAGGGTAGCATCTTTCAAAACAAGAGATGTGCAAGAACAAGGGGGCACAATTTGAAGATAGAGGGGGGATGGCTCAGAGGTAATTTAAGGAAGTATTTTTTCATAGAGAGGGTTGTAGATGCATGGAACGGCCTTCCAGAGGAGGTTGTGGAGTCCAAAACAGTGGTGGAATTCAAGCATGCATGGGACAGTCATAAGGCAATTCTAGGAGGTGGGGGCAGAAAGAAGTAGGCTGCTGGTTAACTAGGATCTGCAGCTTATCTGTTAGGTAGGGAAATGGGCAGACTGGGTGGGCCAAGTGGTCCTTATCTGCTGTCAAATTCTATGTTTCTAGTTCAAAATAAGTTGATCCACCAGCATTGATAGCTGCAGATATACAAGACAGGAAGAATGTCCAGCTGCTGAGGGCTGCAACACCGGCTATTCCCTACCCCGTTACCCTACTTATCAACAGATCCCTCCTAGAAGGGACAAAGTCCCCAGCAAATGGAAAGTTGCCACCATAATCACAGTCTACAAAAAAGGAACTTGGGACAGGGTGGAGAACTACAGGCCCATCTCTCTTCTCTGCCCTCTGTGAAAAATATAGAAAAGACTAGTCTATTATCAACTTCAAGACTACCTGGAACAACACCTACTCCTCTCCAAAGTCCAGCACGGCTTTCAGAAAGGCCATGGCACCAACACCACCTATATCAGGCTAACATCAGACATACTCAATCCCATGGACCAAGACACCCCTACGGCGCACTATTCATTGACCTATCCAAGGCCTTTGACTTGGTCAGTCATAAGCATCTCCTAACTAAGCTTCATCAGCTTGGCATGGATCAGCTCTCACTCTCCTGGACCACGAGCTATCTGACTAACCGATCACAAACAGTTCGCTGACAGGGAGTCCAATCAAACCCTAGGCTTGTGACCTCTGGGGTACCCCAGGGCTCCATCCTGGGCCCCCTACTATTCTCACTATTTTTGAATGACCTTGAAGAGGATTGTGCACCCTGCAATCTTATCCTCTATGCTGATGACACTGTAATCTACTTCAGTGACCCCCAACCCTCAGCCATCTCAGCCAAACTCCAAGCAAGCCTTGCAAAGCTTGAAGCATGGTTTACTGCCAACCACCTAAAACTAAATGAGGACAAATCAAAAGCAGTCCTCTTCAGGACCCGACGGCTGGGCTGTGACTGTAGTGGACTACTCCAACTCTCATCAGCCCAAGAAAAGTACATTGAGGTCACTGACCAGTTTAGGTATCTTGGGGTTACCCTTGACCAAGAGCTAACCTACAAACCCCATATAGATGCCTTAACAAAATCTATCCACCAGAGGCTGGGCCTCCTATACCGCCTGGGAAACTCCCTCTCTGGAGAAGCACGATGAGCCATTGCAAACTGCAACCTCCTTCCCTCATTGCTATATGGCTCCCCGCTACTACAGTTCCTTAGAGAGACTGAGCTAAACAACCTCACCAAACCACCACATTGCTCGCTTCGGAACCCAATCCTCCCCAAGGAGACATCACTGCGATGCTCTTGAGGACCTCCACTGGCCAACACTAAGGCATAAATTATCCTTCTCCTCTGCCTGCCTTACCTACAAATTTTCCTCCATATGCCACCCGCCCCACCTTAGTGACCTGCTCACCCTTAAAGTCTCCATTCGAACCTTCGGTCTACTACCAGTAGGCTCCTGAACATACCCCGCATCTGGACCAGACAAGGAAAGCGCTCCTTCCAGTACACTGCCCCACCCCTCTGGAACTCGATTCCTGCTACTCTGCTGGACAAACCCTCCCTCTCCTCATTCAAGGCCAGTCTTAAAGCCTACCTTATTAAACTGAGCCTCTGTTGCTGCAACCGCTAGATAATGCACCCAATCTTACCCCTCTAAATCGGCTACTGACTAAAATCTCTCCCCCCTAGACTAGCTAGCCTCTAAAGCTAATATCTCTGTAGGCCTGCAACAATGTAGCAGTACTCTCCTACCCCTATCCAAATGTGCCCCACTGACAATGTATGTACTCTGACACTGTTCTTGCTGTATGTACTCTGACAATGTCATATTGTTCCCTTGTCTCATGTACTAACTATGTATGTATTTTGAAAATGCCTTACTGTAACCTGATGTAAAGTGGTTGGTGTACTCAACCCCAGGTTGCCCCTGAAAAAGGGATCTTTGGTCTCAGAGTGCTTACCTGGTCAACAAACTCTAAATAATAAATAAATAAATAAATAAATAAATAAATAATGTAAAGGACAAACCCCACTGCAATGGTTGCCCAACCCAGCGCACAGGCATGAGTGGGGGATGTTGCAAGCTGGAGACATGGGCATGAGGAATGGAAGCACAGCAGGAGAACAGCCAGTAGTATATGGTGCCTGTAAGTAACATGGAACAAAACAGAGTGCAAACTACAGACCCCACCACAAAAGTTGTGCAACCCACCACACAGGCATGTGTGCAGGATATTGCATGCAGGGGACAAGGATACAGGGAATGGTAGCACAGCATGGGAACTGCCACTAAGAAATGTCTTCTATTAGGGTACACATAACAGGTAGGAAACACAGAACAGGACAGAGGGAAACAGACAGACTCCACCACAACGGTCGTATAACCCAGGACACAATCATGTGTGTGGGATGTTGCATGCAGGGAAAAAAAGCATAGGGAATGTGGACACAGCATGGGAACAGCCACTATGAAATGGCTGCTGGTAGGAAACACAGAACAAAACAGAGTGGAATAGACAGACCCCACCACAACGGGCGCACATCCCAGTACACAGGTATGTGTGTGGGATATTGCATGCAGGGGAAAAAGGCACAGGAAATGGGAGCACAGCATGGGAACATCCACTATGAAATGACTACTGGTAGGAAACAAAGAACAGAACAGAGTGGAACAGACAGACCCCTCCACAATGGTAGCAAATAACCAGGAGACAGGCATGTGTGTGGTATGTTGCATGCAGGGGACACAGGCATAGGAAAAGGGAGCACAACATAGGAACAGCCAATGTGAAACAGCTGCTGGTAGGAAACACACAGAACAGAACAGAGTGGAATAAACAGACCCCACCACAACTGTCGCACAACCCTGGACACAGGCATGTGTGGTAGATTTTGCGGGCAAGGAACGAGGTCATGGAGGATTGGAGAACAGGGAAAGAAAAGTCAATATGACATGGCTACTGGTAGGAAACACAGAACAGAACAGAGTGGAACAGACAGACCCCACTAGAATGGTCGACAGCACACAACATAGGCATGTGTAATGGATGTTGCATGCAGGGGACAAAGGCATAGGGAATCAGAGCACAGCATGGGAACAGCCACTATGAAACAGCTGCTGGTAGCAAACACAGAACAGAACAGAGTGAAACTGACAGATCCCACTACAATGGTCACATAACACAGGACACAGGCATGTGTGAGGGATGAATCAAGCAAGGAACAAGATCATGGGTAACTGAAGCACAGTGGGAGAAAAGTCAATATGAAGTGGCTGCTGGTGGGACACTCATAACAAAAAGAGTGGAACAGACAGATCCCACCACAATGGTTGACCAACCCAAGATACAGGCATGTGTGAGTGATGTTGCATGGAAAGGACAAGGGTATGGGGAATGGGATAATAGGCTTTGAATAGTCATTGATACACAGGTAATGATGGCCAAGGCTGACCAAATTAATATACAATATCCAATCCTATATCCCATGCTAGAGTAAGCCAGCACAAAAACACTCAGTATAGGACTAATACAGATTAGTAAATGGTCTTTTTATTTGCTGGGTTCTGATTGGCTAGTACCCCTGCCAGGGGAATACATTAACTTTTATTAGAATATGGGCATTCAAATTCTAATATCATAATTGGCCAGCACACTTGTTTTAACAGGCAGTATTTTTCAGTAGAGCTTGCTAAAAACAAATGCAAATTTGGGGTGCCCCATTACTTAGGGTATCCATGGGCACCCCAAATTTTCATTCTCAACAGCCACCATTTGTTTTTTCACTCACTAAGCAAGCTGTAAAGTAGTGGGTAGGCCATCTCTCTAAATGAACCCCCTTTCCCATCCCCTGAAAAATTCTGCAAACCATTAACACACTGGAACAAAAAAGACGGGGGGAGAGAGAGTGGTAGTTCTGGAACTGCTAGTGTGCTTGAGAAGAGCTGTACTTTCTTTGTTTTGTAGTGCAGATAAACATCCACCTGTGGTACAGAAACTAGTGAAAGTTCTGCTCCTGTCATGCACACTACTGGTACCGGACCTACTGCTCTCTCACTCTCTCTCTCGAAATGCCATTTATAACACAACAACAAAGCACACTGAAAATACACATACACACCCCCCCCAAAAAAACATTTTATAAGCAGAAAAGCCATATTTGGGTCTTTATACTGATGTCCTATGGCCACCCACCCTTTCAGGCTTGTTGTCCGACAGGTTCCTCCGACCGTACCACAGTGCTTCCTGCACAGACATCTGCCCAGCTTCTGTAACACCGCTAGGAGATAGGGAGACTTTGTTTGAAAAGAAAGTTACCATAAGGCTCTCACACTAAAAAAGGTACTGATCCACAAAGCTCCCTCAGTACTCCAAGACTGCACCCCTCCCCAACTGCAGTTGCTCACCCCTACTGCAAACATTGGTCCTGAAGAAAACAAATCTGGTTAGATCCACCACAGCTGCATAATGAAGTTAGTGAAGTTGTGTGGAATTGTAAAGAAGATATGGAGAAACAACACAATGATTTGTAAGTAGTAAGATTTGTTTTAGTTTCTGTTCTTAGGAAGGCATACACATTATTAGGAAAATATATGGAGGTGTACGTTTTAATGGAAGGAACAAGCAGCTTACAAAAGAACTGCAGAGCAAATGCCACTGATGTATGTGTTATCCTGGATGACATTGGCCAGACAGCCAAATTTTAAGGAAAACACAATTGCTCGCATCCCAATAATGCAAAGCATCAAGGGAAACATACACAAATCCCCATGATTGTACAGAAGATGGCAGTATGTTAAAAAGTAATGGCTGACATATGTTCAGCCTTGGGATTATTTACACAGTTTCTTTTTTTTCTTTTTATAAGAGAAAGAGGGTCTTTGACCACCAGGTGATGTAGATTATATTTAAGCAATGTGCTGATGTCAGGAAGTCAGGTGTCATGATGATGGACTGTTAGAGAAAATGTGATATTAACTTGCAGATGGGGTCACTTTTGATAAGGGTAAGATAGTTATGCTTGTGATAATGAGAATATTAGGAAAGTATGAGGTCTATGCAGAAGTGGAGTACAAATATGCACAGTTTCATAAGTATGTGCTCAGAGTGCAGGCAAATGTAATATGCAGGTTAGTTTTTGAAATAGGTAAAATTAGCGATACATGTAATTAATAGAAAGATAGATAATTACATAGACATATAGATAGAGAGAGACACACATAGACAGACCGGCAGAATAGGAATGACAGTGAAGTATTGAAGTGACGCCAACCCCACTCCCACCCTGTAGACATGGACAGGCATTGGAGTGTGCCTTTGAGTCATTGCCCATAATGCACATGCCATTTCACCTCACCCTACCTCGCAGACACAGACAAGAGTCAAGGTGTGCCTTGGGGTTTTCAGACTTTACACTCACCCCATTCCATAAGGAAATACACTAAAATGGGTACAGTATAAGAGAATGGAGTGAACTTTGGGGCTGAAGTCTCAAAGGCACACCTCGATATCTTTCATTGGCTGCAGGGTGGGGATGGAAGTGGAATGGCATGAGCATTACTGTGGACAATTCCAAGTCACACAACTGATGTCTCTCAGTCCCTACAGTGCAGGGTGTTATGAGCAGAAACCCTAATGCCCTGGGCGTTTCTTGGTATTTTCACTCCATCTTTTCAGCATGGCTTTTTTTGTGACCCCACCACATGAACAGTGACATTATCAGTTCATTAGCTGAAAGGATATTTTGCACAGCGACTGTGCAATTTGGCACCACAGGTGCAAAAACACATTTAGAACAGGATGTAAAAAAAGACAGCTGTACATTTCTTGCTTCAGTAACTGCTCAGCACATCTGTTGCATGACCTGCTTATTGACATTTTATATCTGCTATGCAATGTACTGCTGCATTGGTTGTATGGCTGAGAGAGACCTGGGGGTGGTGGTGGTGGTGGATGTCTAGAAGAACAACTAGGAGACTTGTAGGAGGGCAGCGGCCAAAGTCAACATGATCCTGGGATGCATCGCTAGGGGGATCACTCCAGAAAGAGGGAAGTGATACTCCCTATGTATAACTGCTTGGTGAGGCCACACCTTGAGTACTGCATGTAGTTTTGAAGGCCACACTTAAAGAGGGACATTGAACTCCTGGAAAGGTCCAGTGGAAGGCAACCAAATGATCTGAGGCTTGTGGGAAATGACCTATGGGGAGAGGTTCGAAGAGCTAAACATGTACACATTGGAAGAGAAAAGGGACAGGGGAGACATGACAGAGGTCTTCAAGTACATGAAGGAGGTAAATAGGGGAGGCGCAGTCAAAGTGCACTGAAGGAAGGAGGGAGGGCAACTAGAGGGCATGGGTGGAAGCTGGAGGGGGGACACTTAGAGGAGAAAGGAGGAGGTGCTACTTCACTGAGAGGGTGGTATGACCATGGAATGTGCTGTCTGGGGGGGCTGGTGGAGGCAGAGACTGTGGAGGAATTCAAGAGAGGGTGGGACAGGTACAGGGGAAGGGTTGTGGAAGCAAAGTCCAATGAAGTGGGAATACTCTGGACAGGGAAGGGAGCAGCCCATGAGGGCGAGGGGGCAGCAAGGTCAGCTCCCAGGGTGGGGACAGGCAAACAAGCAGACACTAAAGCCTGCAAGGCCTATTCTGCTGGCATTTATGTATCTTAGTATGTTGGTATACTTACTACACCAACATCATGAACCATACAACAGATGACAGCCATAACTACGAAGGCACTATACCATAGTGGTTTAAGGCTCTTACCTGCAAATCTGGAGATCTGGGTTTGAATCCCACAGCTCCCACTTATATACTGGGTGACCCTGAGCAAGTCACTTAACTTCCATGTGCTCCCAAGTTGCCCCGGTAAACAAGCTGTTCAGCTTAGTGTGCCTCTCCTTGTTAAACAATTGAAAGAATCAAAACGCAATATATTATTTTTCTTGCTTTATTTTGCTACTACAAGCTTTGACTAATACACCCATCCTTATTTATAGCTCATGTGTCTGTGACCTAGGAAAAACAACACTTAAAATCTCACACATAAATAAATAAAATATCAAAATAGCATTTATTTTAGTAGTATCTGCTTTCTATTCAGGTGCCCATGTCACTATGTACATATATTTATATATTTTAACTTCAAAGCACTAAATCTATTGAAATGCAAAAAAACACAAGACTTTATTCTCTTCACTTAATAGTGTTAAACTTTAGATCCCAGAATGGCCAAGAAACAATTTAGACTTCACTCCTGCTTGCCACTGTCATGCCCGATTCTCATGCAAACAACAATCACAGAAACCCTTTCATTTCTATGCTATGCACTCTTACATCACATATACATAAATCTTACAGAACTGCTAAAAAAAATTACCAAGACTGGATTTCTGAATTAAAACCTGTCGTTTACAGTACTTATGTAAATAATAGTTTACTGGCTACAAACGATGCTACAGACATGACATTAACAACATTTCTGCTTTACATGGAAAATATCCACATAATGAACTTGTCATACAGGATTTGTGACCTTCTGTCTGCATGTATCTGACAAAGAAAAAGGCACCTGCTTATCCTTTTTTCTATTTTATTTTTATGCCCAACTTGCCCATACTGTAAGAGCCAAATATTGACATGCTTAGATTTAAAAAAAAATCATGTTGTCTATGTGTGTGCATGTTTGGTAGGGATATGCCTAGATGCAGTTTCAGGCACTCCTTAATTACTTCCCTAGGCAGCTCTGATAGTCAGTTGTTCCAACATGATAGATCCACCTCATGCCCCTCCCACATGAATCAAAAAAAGGTGGGGGTGGATCTTTAGGAGCTTATGACTGTGTGTGTTTGGGGGAGGATATGCCTAGATGCAGTTTCAGGCACTCCTTAATTACTTCCCCAGGCAGCTCTGATTGTCAGTTGTTTACAACTTGCTAGATTCACCTCATGCCCCTCCCACATGAATCAAAACAAGTTGGGGGTGGATCTTTAGGATCTTCTCAGGTGGAGGTGGGCATGGATCTTACTCCCCAAAAAAACCTAATGCTGCCTCCCACTACTCGGGTTCAAGTTCTTGTACTGCCCATTTAAGAAATAAAATAGTACCCTGCAACCATTGACTAACATGAAAGTGTATTTATTTGAGGGTTGAAAACATTTCTTGGAGGAGGGTAAGGTGGAGGAGACTATTTACACCTTTGGTCAGTTCCACGGACAGAAAACGTGCTTCACTCCTTTTGTACATGCAAAATGTCTGCAGGCTCTGCCTACAGCAGCCGTAAAAAAAGCCAATATAAACTAGCAGTTCTCTACAGTGCTAACCTCTGGAATCTACCTGTTGCTCCAGAATTTTCTTCTTTTTTGCTGCTCGCTGTACCTTCCTCACTGTTCAGTTCCCAATCTCTCATTCCTCTTGAACAGCTGTGTAGATCATTGTACAGTAAAAAACAATACATTATAAGCCAACAATGAGTGAGTAAGGGTTTGGAGATGGGGGAACCAAATAAACGCATCAATGGGGACTAACCACTGAATTGGGACACCTTTTTTTTATTAGAGAGTCTCCAGTATGATAAAAGTCCCTAGCTCAAATTAGAAAACAAAAAAAAAAAACATTCTAATGCAGGCAGAGGAGCTATTTTATTACAAAAGTTATTTTTAACTAATTTTTTATAAAATTATTTTTTAATAAACTAATTTTATACAGTGCCCATTTTCCTCCAGAGTGGGCGGTATTGGGAAATACTGGACTTTTCAGGGATTATAAGGCTCTCCATCTGTGGTGTCTGGCCTCATTACGCCCCGAGCAGTCCGGTATTTCCCAATACCACCCACCCTGTTGAGTATTATTGCTTACATAGATGCCCAGCAAAAGAAAAGTGCCAGCCATCTGACCCCCTCACCACCTAAGGTATCCTTGTGCCCACCCTGATTGCTCACTGGCCAAAACCACCATATCCAAGTTTAAATCAGTGCCATTTTTTTGTCTTGCTTTGCAAGTGATACTGGCACTCCCAAAGCTCACCACTACAGTGAAGAGTTACCTTGGAAAACCCGCTTGCTATTATGGTTCACAGTTGCTAGTGTAGATTGAAATAATTGTACCCCTAGTGATTTGTGACTTTCACATAGCCATTCTTTTGTTTGTTTGTTTGTTTTTAATTGTTCCTATTTTTGTCCTCTGTAGCCAGCCACTGGATATCAGCCTGGTCATGGTGCCCCCAAGCTTCCACCTCAGGGCTCTGGTTACTTCTCTCCCAGCACCCCTGGCTTGCCCCCCAGAGGGTAGGGATGCAGCACCGCAGTACCAAATAACTAGCGACTGTCTGGGCAGAGCAGGTCCCAGAGGCTAATCAAAGATGGGGGCAGGCTTCACTGGTGTGGCAGTTGTGAGGAATTCTTTTCCTTGCTGCAGTGGTGGGGACGTGCAATGACATACAGTGTCCACCCCTCCCCTCTTAGAGTTGGCACCGGTAGCTGCGTGAACCCCCAGCTTCTGTCAGGGGTCCTTCAAGCACCAAGCATGACCCTCACCCTTCCCTCAGAGAAAGACAGTAGTCCATGGGATGCTCAATCCTACTCCCCCCATCCAGCCCTCCAGTGACCCGGGTCCATTCCCGAACCTGGGTTGCCTGCATCACAAGTGGAAATCCAACTGCTGAACCTGCAGGCCAGCCTTCCAGTCACCATTCTGTTTCCTTCCCTGTTTGCCACCTGCACACAGACATTGGGTCTCCCCCAACCCCAAACACAGCAGCTGGCCACCTCCTGCCCCCTCCGAGTCTTTCGATAAATAAAGAAAATGAACAATACTGACACTAAAAGAAACAAAAAAAAAGAAAAGCACAAAAGAAAGAGAAGGGAAGCCGACAGTCTGATCAGCCTCAGGTAAACTCCAATGAGCAGCACAGCATGAACCTGCAGCAGACAAACTGAATTATAAGGAGAGAATAGAAAAGTAAGTTTCATGCCTGAAAAAACTTAGCTATGACTGACAGAAAACCAAGTCCCATGCCTGGGAAAATGAAGCTGTGACTAACCATTGCAGACACTCTGGGGAGGGTGATCTAGAGTCCATAGTTGCCACAGGAGGTGATCCATTGTTACTCGGTTACTCGGTTGATGGACAAAAGAAGGCCAAAGCCCATCGAGGATGTCCTCCACACATTGTGGATCATTGTTAAATTATGTTCTTATTTAAAAGCCATTTGTCAAGTTTAGCTTTAAAAATATTTATGGTCTGGCTATCAATACTATCCTGGGGCAGGGAATTCCAAATTCTAGGGGTTCTAACAGTAAAGTATTGTTGCCTTTTGTTCGATTTTGCTCTATCCACTCCAATTTATTTGTTATGAATCCCAGCCACGTCTTTTCTTGATGTAAAAGAGTCCACAAGAATTCATTAGTGTTGCTGAATGAGAGATCTTATATAACTGGAGGAGATCTCCTCTTAATCTTCTAAATTCGAGTGAATAAAGCCCTGTTTTCTATAATCTGGATTCATAATCAAGTGATGAGAGATGTGATATAATTTTTGTGGCTTGCCTCTGGACCATCTCAATCCTGGCTATGTCCACAACTAAGTAGGGACTCCAGAAGGATGAACCATAATCCAAGTGAGGTCTGATATGAGTTTTATAAAGGGCCATAACACACTCTTCAGATTTAAGGACAAATGTGTTGTTAATTCTACGTAGAAGGGCATTAGCATGTTTAGCAACCTTATTACAATGATCAGTGGATGATAACTTGTTGTTAACCAATATGCCCAAATCTTTTTCCATAATTGATTCCCTGACTATAATATTGTTAAGATAATAGGTTTGTTTATGATTATTCTTTCCCATGTGTAATACCGAACATTTAGACACATTAAATGACATCTTGTTGGCTATTGCCCATGCCTCAATTGTTTTTAGGTCATTTATAAGGATATTCCTATTAGTATCTCTATCAACTCGTCTCCCCAACTTGGTGTCATCTGCAAACTTTGATTTAATATTATTGGATGAGATGGTTAGGTCACTAATAAAGATCCCAAACAGTGTGGGGCCCAACACCAAGCCCTGGGGCACACCACTAGACACCAACCCCTCATCAGAAAGTTCTCCATTCACCCTTACAACCTGGGATCTATCATGAAGCCAGCTTTGGACCCATGACACTATATAGTTATAAAATCCCAGGTTTACAAGTTTGTTTATCAATATGGAATGAGAAACCTTGTCAAAGGCTTTACTGTAGTCAAGCAGTATTACATCTACTGGGATGTTTGAATCAAGGTTTATAATGACTGAGTTATAGAGGGATAACAGAGTGGTTGTACAGGAGTGACCCGTTTTAAATCCATGTCGTGTAGTGTCATTTAAATTTAGAGACAGCATCTCTTCTTCAGTTAAATATTTAACCCTTTTCTCCAGCAGTTTACAAGCTATGGGTGTAAGACTAATGGGTCTGTAGTTTTCCGCTTTATAGTGTAACCCTTTTTTAAAGATTGGTGTGACAATAGCTGTCTTCCAATCCAATGGAACATTAGATTCGCTAATGGATTTATTGAAAATAATGGTGAGGGGGATAGCGACACTATTAGATGTACCCATGAGGAATTTAGATGTTATGTTGTCAGGTCCTGGGCTTGTTGTTTCTTTTAGTGTGTTTAGGAGTTTAAGGGTATCAGAAAGGGAAATAGAGTGACTAGGTGGTATACCAGGATTGACAGATGATGAAGGTTCTAAATCTTGTTCAAAAACTGAACAGAAGTATTTATTAAATTCCATAGCAATAACCTTGTCAGAGAGAATAGTGGTATTATCTATAATAAGTGGACCTATCTTTTTTTTGTATCTCCCTTTTTGTTATTTAGATAGGAATATAAACTTTTATGCGAATCCTTGGTATGGGCAATTTTAAATTCTAGATTTTGTTTGGCTAGGACAATTGATGTTTTTAAATCCTTAACTACTTTCCTGTATCTTAGTAGTATATCTTCTTTCTGCTCGGGCTGGCACTGTTTTAGGTTGGTGAATAACTTCCATTTACGTGTGCTTAGTTTTTTGATTGAGTTGTTATACCAAGCAGGAACTTTACCTTTGATGTTATATTTTCTTCTCTCAGGAACATATTGTTTTTTCTAGACTATGGATTATATTCTTAAAGGTGTTCCAAGCGTTGTTGATGTTAAGTGGTGAGAGTAATGAATCCCATGATATGGCTGAAAGTTGCTCATGAATTTTTGAAAAATGTGCTTTCTCGTATAGTTTAATCATGAGTTTATTGGTAGGTGTTTTATGCATCAATGAAATAGAAAAAAAAATTGACATATGGTCACTATTACTTAGTGGATCCATGATTTGTAAATTATGTAAAGATGCCTCCATATTAGTGATAAGTAGGTCCAGTATATTAGTCCTGCGAGAGGGCTCTCTAATTAACTATGTAAGACCAAGATCAATGATTGTTGAGATAAACTGTAGGTCATGCTGGTTTGTACCTGATAAAGTGTCCCAATTTATAGTGGGAAGATTAAAGTCACCCAACATGATTACTGACCCCTTGTCAGCAATTTGGGTAATTTCTAGAGATAGTTGTTTAGTGTAACTGATATCAGAAAAGGGGGGTCGATAGCACGTACCTACCAAAATTTGGGGATAGCCATTGGGTTGTAAATAGATCCAGATACTTTCTGTCTGAGTTGATAACGAGGATTCAAAGGATGGAATGCTATTAGCAATGTATAGGCTCACTCCTCCACCTTTCTGGCTGCCAGGTCTATTTTTGTTGTAAAGTTTGAATCCTTGAATATTCATTATGCAGTGTTTATCTGAATTACCCCAAGTTTCTGTTATGGCAATAAGCCCTATGTTAAGTTTGTAGATCTTAAGTTCTAGTTCTGCCATTTTTATCTTATTAAGAGACCTTGCATTGAGTGATAAGACATTTAGGTTGTGTGCTGTTGAGATATTAAGAGATGGCACTAGTGGCCTAGTCTCCCCCTTGGATGTCAGTTTAAATAGTTATTAATAAATGATAAAAACTGTCGATCGAGAAAGAGCTCCCCCTTCTGCTGAGGTGTCAACCATCCCAGCAGAAGAGGGAAGTATTGTCGTTAAACTCTTCCCAATGACTGAAACAGGTAATACCCTGCCTGTAGCACCATTTACATAGCCATTCATTCAGTGTCTTAATTTTTTTCAGGATTTGATAAGAGGCTCGGGGTACGGGGAGGATTTCAGAAATACCGATACTACATCCTCTTTCAGTTAGAATGTTGCATAGAGCCATAATGTCCTGTTTTATTTGTAGTAGTGGGGCTTTAGTTATATCATTGGTCCCAACATGAATGATCACCAGTGGGTTGCTACTTGCAGCTGAAAGTGCAGCTTTTGTCATAGATGTTATATCAGAGATTCTAGCCCCCCTATAACTTGAGCAAGTTCTGTTCTCATTGTCAGGGTTACATATTGTATGATCGATGAATTTAATCATGGAATCACCTAGTACAAAAACCTCCTTGGTATTAAGTGATGATAGGGGGTGACCAACTTGAGCATTGTCAGGTTCATATCTGCTACCGTTTTGAGTAGATGGTTGAGGATTTGTGTTAGCTAAGAGGAGGGAATCTAGATTAGCTACGATATTCTCCTTCTGACTAGGGCTGATTTCATCAATTGGGGAAGGGTCAAGTGGTTTGAAGGAATTAAATAATGCAACTGGAAGAGGATTATTAGGACATAGATCAATTTTCTGGTTAGATCTAGAGGGAACAATAGTGGACCAAGGTGTGTTTTCCGGGGGTGGTTGTGGCTTTAAACATAAGCCAGAACAATGTGGGGTTGAAGCCGTTTTTTGGACATCATGCTTTAAAGGGTTTGGGTTTGAGTGGTCCCAAGGAGTGGTGGTATTCAAAACATCAACGTGGGAAGGGGTTGTACTAGCTGTATCAAGGAGCAGAGACATACGGTCTATATAGTGTTCTAATGCTTCAATTTCAGGATCAATAGTCAATTAAGTAGTGTCCCGAGTTTGTTTCAACCCTATTTAATAGTTGTACTACTTCCTCTTGTAATGATTTGACCAGTACACACCTATCACAAACATAATTAGCAGTCTGTTTACAAATTGCATACATTTGACAAGAAATGCAGTATTTGTTAGCTCTCTTCATTATGATGTTCTGTAATTATTATAAATCGATACCCAACAAATACTTTACCGTTGTATTTCTGTCGCCTGTCACAGGTTTATTGTATTTTTATCAGACCGTAGTTCCGAAGTAGATGATGGACATGATAGACACGTGCTATGACATGCGTGTCTCTGCGCGCGTCTCCGCGAGTGGCCCCGCGCACGCTCGCCCTACTTGATAGTGCGAGGCTTTTAACAGTGTAAAAACCAGAAGTGCGTCACCTCACGACTTCCGGTTTCACTCTAAATCAGTGTTTGCTTAAACTGTGTTTATTTTAAAAGAATAGCCTTTAAAAAGGCAAACAAACAATAATTTGTTTGGTGAAAGGAGGTAAATGCCCCTTTAGAGGAACTGGGAGAGCAGAAGATGTAAATGCTCTCAGTGGAAACTGGGGACCCTCAAGTCCTATCAAAGTCCCACACTGCCAATAGTTCCCTCAAAGAAACACCCCACTGCAGTACACAAACAATATAAGGTTTTATATAGACAGGCATTAATAAATTTGTGTAATGGTATATTTCACACACTCTCCAGACAGCTAGAGTATTATGCTGTGAGTCACACCCACCTGCCTTGAACTTTTGACAGCTGTCTGAAAAGAAAAAAAAAAGAAAGTCTCTGACTTACATTTGCACTCATGCTGCCATCATACCTCTCAACTGTCCCTGATTTTGCCTCAGAATTTTACTCTGTCCCTCCTAAAAATTGTGTTTCCATGACCAAACAGTGTGTGGGTTTAAGCACAGAATAATGCCAATCAATAAAATTACAGACTTGTTCTTCCTTAGAAAATGTATTATACACTAAGCCCCCTATTCTACCGCTTCCTGAGTGGATATCATTAATTTTGAAGATGTGTCCCTGATTTTGGTCCTTTGTCCCTGATTATTTTAAGCTTTGTCCCAGATTTATGAGGCAGGAGGTTGAGAGGTATGGCTGCCATCCAGAAAAGAAAAACAAAACAGAAATCCCTTAACTTGCAATCTTGCTCCTATTGCCATATAGTAAAGAAAAAACAAAACACAAAAAACAGAAAGTCCCCTGATTTGTGATCTGGTTCATGTTGCCATATGAGATGTGAAGTCCATGATTCCATCATTGCTGCAAGTCATGAACCCCCACTCCACACCTCTGACTGCTGTTTGAAAAGAAAAAAAAGACCCAACTTCAGATCACGCTCCTGCTGCTATCCAGTCAAAATGATCTTTAAACAAACCTGATGTTCCCAAAAGGGGTGTGTGTGTGTGTGTGTGTGTGTGTGTGTGTGTGTGTGTGTATGTGTATATGTATGTGTGTGTGTGTGTGTGTGTGTGTGTGTGTGTGTGTGTGTGTGTGTGTGTGTGTGTGTGTGTGTATAGCTCCACTAACATGAAGTCCCTAGTTAAAAAAAAAACAAAACACTCATTCTGATGCAGGCAGAGGAATTATTTTTTCACAAAACAAATTTTAATAATTGTTTTTATTAACCTTTTTTTATTAAACTTACTTTCATTTACAGTGCCCATTTTCTAAATGCAATAATACCCTCCGGGGGAGTAGTATCATGGAACAGTGGGCATTCTGGGGCTATAAGTCCTCCACCTGTGGCATTAGTCCTCATTACGCCTCTGGGCAATCTGGTGTTCTTCAATACCAGGCCCCATTGGGTATTATTTTTTTTTAAACTTTATCTTTATTATGTTTACTTTAAAGGTACATGTTCTTTCATATATTTCATGACATACGGTGGTAAAAATCCAAATCCTTTTGACAGTCAGGTGATGACAGTATAAAAAGTACTTTCCCCTTCTTTTGTAATCTTTGTCCAGTACACTTATATAACACCCAAACACAAACTATCTGTCCCATTTCATATTTCTTCAGACTAACTATTCCCCCTAGACACCAAATATATAGCATAGTTAAGTCATTTTCTTTTAAATTTATAAGTTGCATCATGGAACAAAGTTGGATCTTTTGCTGAATTAAAAAAAAAAACAAGACTGACACCTTAATTCAAACTGTGCTATCCGTCCCTGAACCCCTGCAATCAGTGTCTCTAGTAAATAATGTTCTACTATCATTTCATGCCAAGTCTCTGTTGTAGGGGATCTGACCTGTTTCCATAATCTGGTTATTGCTTTCTTAGCAATGATAAGAAAAGTAGGTATAAGGGACCCCTTTAGCATTTTATATCTGGTGAGAGGGATTGATAGTAATACCCACTGTGGATTTAACTTTAAGTCTGGAGAATAATTTTTTGGAAGGGCTTCCTCAATCTGTTGCCAATAGCTGTATCATTTTGAGCAGCTCCAGAAAATAGGTACCTGGTCAGCAAATGACTCCCCGCATTGTCTCCAGCATTCCGCACTTGTTATGTGGGATGTCTTAGATAATTTAGCTGGAGTATTAAAATATCTATTTCAAGACTTCCAGGCAAACTCTCATCAATAAGGGGCCAGGGAAATTCCCAGGGAGGGGCAGGCATATTGAATCCAGAGCTGGTATGTTACTGTCTCTGGCCATTGCTTATCCCATGCATCTAACACTGATTGAGATCAGTCAGATACAGTACAAGCTCTCTTATTGCTCTATGTAGTAACCCAATCATATGGGCCTGGTCAGATCCCCAAATATTTTTAATAATCAGACTCAAAAGGAGAGGCATAGGAGTAAGGAGGCAGCTTCTTTACTGACCCTTTTGTAAAAGAAACTCTAACCTGTGAATATCTAAAATGGTCTCTATTCTCTAATTCAAAATCTTTTTGCATCCGAGCAAGTGAGATCACCCCCTAAGCATCCATGAATTGAAAAATAAATGTTAGGCTTTTCCTGTGCCAGATCGTAAATGTTAAATCAAATTGGTTGGGTAAGAATTCAGTCTCTTCAGTTAATAACTGCAGAAAGTAAAACAATGAATCCAAAGCTGGATTAGCTCTCAATCTGTACCAGCTTTGAAGGATCTGTCTTGTCCCATTCTCAAATTCTGTTAATTATTGAAGATTAGCTGGGGTGCAAAAACTATTCCCTGTGGGTCTTGAATATCATTAAGAAAACATTCAATTTTCTTCCAAGGTAATTGGACCCTAGGATTTACCCATACTGGGATGCAGGTTATTCCCACTGACATTGCATATTGTTTCAGGTCTGGAACATTTAAGCTACCCCTGTCCTTTGGCAGTTGTAGTAAAAAACATCTAATCCGTGGTTTACGGCCCTTTCAGACAAATCTGGATTATATTTTATTCCATGTATCAAAATATACCTTGGGGGGGTTAAAGGGGATCATTTGAAATAAATATAATAATCTAGACAAGATATTAGACTGAATAATTTGTATACTGGTATACAGGGGAAACCTCATTTAAGACCAGTTGTGCAAATCCAACTCCAATGTCAGTGTCATCAGCTCATAGTTTATTAAGATTACATTGGACACCTCAAGGGGGAGCTTCATACCTAAGTATTTTAACTTTGTGGCTCTCCATCTGAATGAGATTGATTGTTTTAACTGGAGGGAAGGGGAAAACTTAAGAGCAAGGACCTCTGTCTTTAAGGAAGTAATAACATTTCTGTAGGGATGTAAGTTTGTCATGGATGAGGCTTTAATGATGTATTGATTGTTCATGAAATCATTAGTAAACATTAGTAAATGTCATGGCACTGTCATCATTGCTATGTTTTGATGACAATAGTGAAAGTCATGGAAGTCCTGAATAAAAACCAAACATCATGGAATCCATGATGTTTATGACTGCCATGACAAACTTACATCCCTACTTGATATCTGGAGACAAAAGCAAAATCTTCCAAAACCCACCAGGCTCCTCTTAATTATATTTCTGGGTCTGTTAATGTTAAAAGCTTGTCATCTGCATACAATGACATAGTGCAGGTTTCTTCTCCTACTTCTACCCCCCAGATATCATTAGTTTCCCTTATTGCCAATGCTAGTAACTTTTTATAAAGCGCAAATAATAAAGGCAACAGGGGGCAGCCCTGTCTGGGTCTACTTTCCAATGCCAATGGGGGGAACAAGGATCCATTCACCTTTATAAAAGCCCTAGGTTAGAGGCCCTCCTAGAGGCCAAAGGACTACAGGACAGCAGGCAGCATGGTTTCATACATGGCAGATCCTGCCAAACCAACCTGGTCGAGTTCTATGACTGGGTAACTAGGCAACTGGACAGGGGTCATGCAGTGGATGTCCTGTATCTGGACTTCAGTAAGGCATTCGACTCGGTGCCACATGAAAGGCTGGGAAGGAAGTTAGTAGGCACAGGGGGTGGGTGCAAAGCTGGTGAGATGGGTAGGAAACTGGCTGCAGGGAAGGCAGCAGAGGATGGTGGTGGGTGGGGAGCTCTCACACCCAAGGGCAGTGATGAGCGGTGTCCCACAGGGCTCAGTGTTGGGACCAATGTTGTTTGGGATATTCACTGCAGAGTTATCATGGGACATCAAGAGCAAGATCAGTCTGTTTGCTGATGATACCAAGGTCGGCGTGGTGGTGGATGACCTAGGGGGATGGTAGAGGTTGCAGGATGATCTGGCAAAGCTTGAAACCTGGTCAGACACCTGGCAACTGGGGTTTAATGCCAAAAGTGCAAGGTGCTGCATTTTGGGATGAGAGCAAGGAGGAGTTACCAGCAAGGGGAATGCAGCTAGCCCAGACAGAGGAGGAGAAGGATCTGGGTGTGCTCATTACAGGATCAATGAACAACTCGGCACAATGTGAAGAGGCAGCTGCAAGGCCAACAAAATGCTGGGTTGTATTGCAGGGTATATCCTCAAGGAGGAGGAGGTGATTCTGCCACTGTATAGGTCATTAGTTAGACCACACCTGGAGTACTGCATGCAGTACTGGCATCCCGTGTCTGAAGATGGACATTAAGTTACTGGAGGGGGTGCAGCGCAAGGTGACAAAGATGATCAAGAGGCTGGGGGACTTATCATATGGGAGGAGGTTGAAGGAGTTGAACATGTACTCACTGGAGGAGAGGAGATACAGGGGTGACATGATTGAAACCTTTAAATACATGAAAGGAATAAACAAGATGGGTATAGAGGGGCTGTTCAAAGTAAGGGAGGGGAGGGCCACCAGGGGCCATGATATGAGATTGGAGTGAGGAAGGTTCAGGAGGGAGATGAGGAGACACTTTTTTACAGAGAGGGTGGTGGCTGGGTGGAGTGCGTTACCTGTAGAAGTGGTATGCAGTAGAACAGTGGACTGCTTCAAATGAGGATGGGACAGGACAAGGGGGAGGGTTAATGAAGGGGAAGGGTGGAAGGGAGGGCAGCTGCAGAATAAGGGGTGCTAGCTGCACATTCGAGCAGACTTGATAGACCTCTAGGCCTTTATCTGCTGGCAAATTTCGTATGTTCATATGTTCGTATAAATTGCTTAACCAGGTAAGCATTTCTGCAGGGAATTCAAACGTTTTCAACACCTGCCATAGATAGCCCCAGAGCACCTGATCAAATGCTTTATATGCATCCAGACTCACCACTACCGTTGGCAGTGAAGTCTTAGAAACATAAGAAAGCAGATGGATAGCATTAATGGTGTTATCTAATGTCTGCCTATTCTTTAAAAACCCAGATTGGTCCTGATGCACCAAATTTGGGAGAATATCTTTCAATCCCTTGGCCCAAATTGCCATATAAAGCTTATAATCGCAATTTAATATTCCCATTGGGTATTATTGCTTACTTAGAAGGGCTATCTGGACATAAGCAATGACTGACTCCACAAATGAAGAGTATATAACAAAACAGCAACAAGGAATGCCCATGCTGGCACAGCAATAACCTTTGTCCAGAACACTGAAATTGTAACCACTGTTAAATACCATGAGCAACATCTTAATGACAATGTTGCGTATACAACACAGACATAGTATTTGTGCTGCTCTGTGTAGCATGTCTGGCACAACTTGCATACAGTATGGGCTGACAGCCTTAAGTTCCAAAGGGGAAGGAATACATAGAAAGCCAAGATCATAGTGGACTTGGTAGATAGGTGACAAATGTGTAAAATGTAAAGACATGCCACTGCTGCATGCCAGCAGATGAAATGCAAAACCCAGTGGTGCATGGTGCAGCGGTATGGAGGGGCTCAATGAAATGGGGAATATTGTGGTCAATGTATAAATCTGCAAAAATGTAGAACAGCCACACATGTGCCGCTGTCAATAAGCAGCATACCATGTGGGGCACAGGTGGAAGAATGGGCATGATGTTGCTATGGTGAGTAGGAACTAGGAATACAAAGTAACCATAATGTAGGCTGTAAGTGGTTACAACAATAGTACCTTACTATGGTATGGTGAAGGAGTAGCCCAGCATGTACTGTCTGTCCCATGTCCACATAACCTACGCACCTCACATAGGTAAGGCACAGTAATGGAAAAGGCAACATAAGCATGGTAAATGTAATGGTAGATGTTATTGCCTGTTAAAGAAATGGTAAAAGGCACACTGCCACAGAATGCATATGCAACCAAAGTATTGAACTGCATGGCATCATGTGCAAGGCATGGTGCATGGCTTTATGTGACTGTGTGCATGTCACAATTGGCATACGATATGGATACTGAATATCACCCCCCAGTGAATTGTAGCTGATGCCATGCATTGCAACATCACATACCATGCATGCAAGAAACAGATATTCCCTCATTAAAAACACATGCAAGCACTGCAATAACATGCTTTTCAGATACAGATCCCTGTTCCCATGACAATGTGCCAGAAAGGCAATAGAGTCATGTGTTCAACACTATATGGCATATGTGTTAAAGATGTAATCAGTCACGTAGCACATGATGCCACTCAACTTGAGAACATATCAAATCAAATCAGCTTTATTTATATAGCACCTTTCAGAGCCAAAGCGCTGTACATGAGAGCATATAAATAAATAGATTAAAACAACATTTAAATATATCAGCTATATTTAAATAAAAGCTGAACTAAATAAATATGTTTTTAAATTTTCTCAACCAACGAGGTAGAGAATTCCACAGGGTTGGTGCCGAAAAAGCAAAAGTACATGAACCTGATGTTTTCAATTGAACCCTAGGAATCTCTAGCAATCCCTCGTTGGCGGAATGGAGATGATGGAGGGGACAGTGGGGAATCAGGAGATCTTTCAGGTAACTGGGTCCCTGGTCATGTAGGGCTTTAAAGGTTAGCAAACCAACCTTAATGGTGATCCGCCACCTAACAGGCAGCCAGTGCAGTTTGCGGAGCACAGGTGTAATATGACTGGTCCTAGGTGTCCCAGTCAAAAGCCTGGCCACCTCACTCTGCACTAGCTGCAGGCAGTGGATATCAACCCCAGGTAGCCCTAGGTAAATGGAATTGCAATAATCAAGGAGGGCAATGAAAAGGCATGGACCAATGTTGGAAGATCGCCCGAAAGAACCAGGTGTTTCACCCGAGCGATATTCCTCAGATGGTAAAAAGAGGATTTGACGACAACTGATACCTGAGATTTTGAGGTCAGCCCCTCATCAAAAATAACGTCCAGACTGCACACCTGAATGGAGGTAGGGAGCGGTATACCACCGAGTAACAGACCTGAGGGTTGTCCAACTCCCAAACCCGCCCCTGGGAGACCTGGGTCCACTACCAATACTTCAGTCTCATCCGGATTCAGTCTTAGCCAGCTGGAACTCATCCGAAGTCTGATCTCAGCAAGGCAGTTGTTTAGCATGGAGAGTGCATCACCCTGACTGGGGAGAAAGGACAGATACAGCTGGGTATTATCTGCTTAGCAGTGAAAACTCAAGCTGTATCACCTAATAATTTCTCCCAATGGTAGCATATACACTGCAAACAGCATGGGAGCCAAGATGGAACCCTGCGGTACCCCACAAGGCAGTGAGTGAGCGCCAGAGGAATATATTCCGGTGGCAACTCTCTAAGACCTGCCTGTGAGGTAAGAATGAAGCCACTTGAGGACTGTACCAGACAGCCCACAATAAACCCACAGGTGCTCTGGTAGCACACCATGGTTTACAGTGTCAAATGCACCAGAGAGATCGAGAAGGACCAGAATGGTACACGCCTTTCGATCTCTAGCCATTAGAAGATCACTCAATACCTGGACAAGGGCAGTGTTCGTGCTATGCTTCTTCCTAAAACCAGACTGGAGAGTATCATAGACATTGTGAGTCATAAGATGATCATCCAGTTGCAGCACAACTGCCTTTTCAATAACCTTACCAACAAATGGCAGGCTAGAGATAGGCCGGTAGTTAGCTAGACAATCTGGATCCAAGGAGGATTTTTTAAAGAGTGGTCGAACGACCGCCTCCTTGAGGGTGTCAGGAAAGACTCCACTCTCCAAGGACTTCCAGACAATGTCAGCAAAGATTGGGCAGATAACTTCTACACATCCTACTAAAAGGGGTGTAGGGCTTGGATCCAAACTACAACTAGTTGGTCACAATGTCTGGATGATCTTTACAATGTCACTGAACTCCAGCCGGCAAAAGTCTGACCAGTCAGACTGAGTACATTCCACTTCCCACCAATCGCCGCAGTCCCCCAAAGGAGAGGTCGGACTGATGCCAGACCTGATGCTGGCAATCTTTTCTGCAAAAAAAAAAAACAGCGAGCTCCTCGCATCTTAGCTCAGAAAAAGCTTCTTTAGGCTGGAGACAGATTGGATTGCACAATCTAGCCACGGTCTGAAAAAGCTGAGCCGGTCAGTTCTGTGCAGCAGAAATCTCCCTGGACAGGAATTCTACCTTCTTATGGGTGATTTCTGATTGATAGCTATCATAATGTGCCATCAACCTAAGCCTGTCAGCATCATTGCTGGACTTCCTCCAGGCTGTCTCCTACTTTTGGCCAATTCGCCTTAACTCCTTCAAGGAGCCATCAAACCAGGGGCTCCTTGGATGGAGGGCGAGAGGCCGAACACGAACAGGAGCAATTTTGTCCAGACCATCTCCCACAGCCTTATTATAGGCTTAAACGAGATCATCTGGACTCATGCATTCACCCGACAATCCCGATAGATCCAGTACTGCCGTTAGGTCACTGGGGTTAACACCCCTTAAGGGGTGGTACAGAACCATCTCCGTAGGGGCAGTCCTAGTTGGGGAGGCCCTGAAACTAAACCTTATGGTGTGATGGTCAGACCAACTGACTGGTTCCACCCCCAGATCAGTGATCTCCATCCGCAAAAAAAAGATCAGATCCAATGAATGACCCCCTACATGGGTCGAGGAGCTAACCACCTGTGTTAGGCCCAGAATTATCATCAGCTGGAGGAGATTTTGACCAAAATGCGAGAGTTCATCATCGACCCAGGCATTGAAGTCACCCAGAACAATCAGTCTAGGGAACTACAAAACCAAGTCGAAGATGAAGTCTACTATCTCCTGCAGGAAATCACCACCGTCACCTGGTGGACGGTAAACGAGAAGAATCCCACAGCCTACACCCTTTCCCAGGATATATTCAAAGGATCTGGTAGTTCCTAATGGCACATCCACAAGGTCTAGCTCAGTCTTAAACATAATGGCCACACCCCCACCCTTATGATCCAACCTTGGACTGTATATCATCGAAAACCCGTCTGGAACTGCCAAGGCCAATATAGGGCCTGGATTTTCATCCAGCCAGGTCTCAGTGATGTAAGCCAGATCAGTTGACCAAACAAGATCAGCAATAATAGCTGTCTTGTTTTTTATAGATCTGGCATTGCACAACACTGCCAAGGCAGGATGAGTTGTCGAGGAAGACCTCGGCACCTGTCCATTAACATCGGAACCCTTGGGTATGGGGACAAGACAGGACAATATCATATCATAATTCATATATATATAGATATATAGATATATATATACTGTATATATATATATATATCATATCATAGTAAACATATCATAATTAATATATCATTTATGTCCCTGAACAGCCCAAGGGGAAGGCCAGCAGGAAGGGCCAACATGCAGAACAGCACAGGGGTCAACAGCACTGCATGGAGAACATGGGAGGCCAGCTATGGCCCTTGAAATAAGAAGCAGTAAAGCACCAGAAGCAGGAACCAATACAGTAGAGGACTGGCTCCATATTGCCATGACACAGGGACCATTCACATGAAAACACCTGACAGAAACAGAGAAACATAGAACTTGACAGCAGATAAGGACCACCTGACCCACCTAGTCTTCCCATTTCCCTATCTACTGTATAAGCTCCAGATCCTATTTGATCTGCAGCCTACCTCCTCCTCCTTCCCACTGCTATTTTTGCCTTCTGCCTGTCCCATGCATTCTTGAATTTGACAACTGTTTTTGCCCCCACGACCTCCTTCAGGAGGCTGTTCCATGCATCCATCACCCATCCTGTAAAAAAAATACTTTCTCATATTTTCAATGAGTCTTCCCCACTCCAGACTCATATTGTGACTCCTTGTTCTTGAACATCTCCTTTTCTGAAAGATACTGCCCTCTTGAACTCTGTTGATCCCCTTGAGGTATTTGAATGCCTCTATCATATATCTACCCTCTTCCTCCTGTCCTCCAGAATATGCATATTGAGTTCTCTCAGTCTCACCTCGCATGATTCCTGGTGTAGCCCCTGCAACATTTTTGTTGCCCTTCTCTGGACTGCTTCTACCCTGTCAATTTCCTTTCAGAGATGAGGTCTCCAGAACTGCATGCAATACTCTAGATGAGGCCACACCAACTGCCTGTACAGCAACAACATCACCTCCTGTTTTCTACTGGTGATACCTCTGTCTATGCATCCCAGCATTCTACCAGCTTTCTTCACTGCTTTCTCACATTGTTTGGCTACTTTTAGAACATCTGTTATGACTAGTACCAGGACTCTTTCCATTTGGTTTTTTATTAGTACCTGCCCCACATTGTGTATTCCTCCCCAGGGTTTTTGTTCCCCAAATGTTGCACTTCTTGGCATTTAATCCAAGCTGCCACACTCTTGACTACTACTCCAACTTGAATAAGTCTCTTCTGCCACAAGAAGTTTCAACTGGAGGACTTCCCTGAGGTAACACGGGATCAAGAGGATGACTTTCCAATACAGAATATTGCAATGGAACTACCACCAAGTATCGCAGATCTGTCACCCATTCCAACACCAGACTCTAGTCATGGTGAACATGAGATACAGGACACCACCCCACCATCCCTGTATGGTGAGGCACACACAGACCCTGATGCAGACTCTGCAGTCTGAATGTGCACGATATGACCAGATCATGCTTGATGTGGAATGTCGGATGGCTGATATCATGCGGCAAATGCATGAAACTATGACACAGCAATACAGCAGAATGAGGTGACAATCATAACAAATGCTGGATGTCATACAGCTCATGGCAACATCCATAACAGTCTTTGGCCATGCGCATGAAAGCAGCATGTCATCAATAGCAGCTGCAGTGAGGACAATGACAGATGCTACCCACAGACAAAATGATATCATGCAGCAACATATCTCAGCAATCAATGAAATGTCTCACATGCTGAAAGAAATTCTGGAGTCCATAGTAAGTAATACAGTACAGATGCATTAGATAGGCATGCAAATGCCATAAATCGCATGACCAAAACCATGACGAAGGTCAGCCGCATGCTACTGTGCAGATATGGCACTGCAGCCACCAGTAGCTAAATAATGTCTGCAAACACAAGCATTACATCACATATCAGGGGGGAGGTGTTATCTCATTCCACGTGATGCATTGAGCCATCAACAGCCATTGCAGATCCTGCCTGTATGAGTATGGAAACCACATTAGACACATCCACTGCACAGGACGAGGGACATATGCACACACAACCAGATAAGGCCTGCACCACCACAGACCTGGAACACACAACTGACACAGCCACAACAAATGTTAGCTCCAATGATACAGTTACACTTGCATCAGAACAGGATCCCAATCACCACAGTGTTCCCACAGAGGTGTCCCATGAGTATACCCCTGGGAATGGCACACATGGCCAACAAACATTACAACAGACAATTGAATAGAAACAGGCACAGGAAGTATACACACAGAACCTAAAACTGTTCTCCAAAAGAGAAAATATATAACCCACCATATGGGTGACCAGGGGACAAAACAAGGTAGTAAAACAACTGTCCAAATGCAGGGGCAAACATTAAGGAAATGTAGCAGGACAACAGAGGGCACAAGTAGCACCCATGTAATGGGCCAGGCATGTGCACATGGGATAACAACAACAGAAAGTAAAACAGCAGCCAGAAAAAAGAACTTCAAAACAGTCAACAGCATCATAACAACCAGAAAAAAAAGAAATGTACTGGTAGGGGATGACCACGCAAAAAAACAAGCAAAACAGTAACTTACAAGATCGTCTGTCCCAACCGACCACTCCGCTCTCGCCACTCCTCTGACAAGGGATTGCTAGAGGTTCCTAGGGTCCAATTAAAAACCTCTGGGGCCTGCTCCTTTGCTTTTGTGGGCTCTACCATGTGGAATTCTCTACCTTGTCAGATTAGAGAGTACCTGACCATCGAGGGTTTCAAAACAGCCATGACAATTTATTTATTTTAGGTAACTTTCCTTGATCTCAATGACAGTTAACTTCTGTTATTCTGACTATTTTATAACCATTTGAGAGAAAGTTATTTATTATTTTGATAATTTTAAAACTGTCTGATTTTATTTTATTCATTACTATATCTGTGATTTTATTGCATATTGTATAGTGCTGTGATCTCTGGGAACAGTGCTTATAAATAAAGTTGACACTGACATCGACATTTTTTTACCTATTGATATTGCATGTTATTGTAAATGTATTTGTTGCTGTATTTATAGTATCTGAATTTATGTATTTTGCATTTATGTTTTTTTGTTGCCACTTGTCACCTATGAAAATGGGCAGTAATGTTCATCAGGCTTACAAGTTTAACATAAAAATGAAATAAAAATGAAATGACATTGACATAACATGGGGTGAGTGCTGAAGCACTGAATGTAGTATGTAAAGGTGTTCACTGTTAATAACAGGTGTGACAAATAATGGTGACTGAAAAGGACAGAAATGCATTGCCCTTACAAAAATCCAGTTGCACCCTGGCCCCTCTCCCCACCATGACCCCGTCCACCTCCACAATGTGTGTTCAAATTACATATACAAATGTCATGTCACCCTGTGTTATTAGACTTGTGCCTATTGCACGTTCAACTGATCTCTGCCCCTACCTTATAAAGAACTCACTTCTTGTATGCTGGAATCCCAATCAGATGCCTGCCTCTTTCACTGTACATTGTCATTTGTGGATGTGTATGGTACAGTGTGTCACATAGAATGCACTGTCCATGTGGCTTTGTATGACCAAATGGACTATGTACCATTGTACCAACACAGGTGTAAACCTGCAATGTAGAACCAGCATCTGCACCCCACATGGATGCTTAACATGGCCAGAGTGATACACACCCAGTACATCTACTGTTTTACTGTCCATGCACCCCACACCCTTGCTGTGGAGTGATAGCCACAGCATCTGTTTCATTACATGCCTCAACACAAGTAGCATGACACCTCCCATGCCCACAGTGCAGTTCCACATATGATTTGTCTACCACACCTGTGACAACAACATATTAATCCTTCTGGGATACACAGTCTGTCATTCATCAGCCACATGTTTCCGAGTGATCATTTTGAAAATCCACGATCCCACCTCTTAATGTACCATGCCACCCCGTATGCTGCATGGTCAGAATGCAGTACATTGAGGGTCTCATATGTAAGATTGTACCATGTGATCTACATTGTCAATGTCCATTACCTCTGAATATGGTAGGCCATTACTAAGCAATGCAAACAGATGCTACTGAACATATACTACAAAGGCAGCTGCCACTGCTGCACATTGGTTCGACCCCAGCATCCCCCCCTAAAAAATCAATGGCTGTGCATAGTGATGTGACGACCTACATTACTGGGGATGTACACATGTGTTGCTAACATGGGACATGTTGTCTGTTCCTGGAATCACCAGCAAATCATCTGTAACCTGGCACCTTAGCCGACTGCCAATTTGCATGGGATGTGAGAGATGTCCATCCATAACCGCCCCAAGACAATCATGTGCAATATCCCCCATTGATGTATACTTACATTCATACTGGGTAACTGTGTTTGTGCTGTTGGGACCAAGTAGTGTTGATTCTACTGAGTTCTGATGGCATCTGCAGCATATAAGTAGGCACACATTGTTGCTGATTGCACTGCTTGTAATGTATTGCACTCCCACTTGGATGTTCCTCCTGCACCCCTCTACAATGCACTGTTAATACCTCCCATTCCAGTCACAGATGACTAAAGTCCCTCTATCGGGCATGGATACAGGCCTATATGCCATGTTACTCTTGAGCCATTTACACAAATTCCACCCTTTTCCCATGAACATGCCTGGCCATCCACTGGGTAGGATGCAATACCCCCATATATTGTACCTAACTGTGTATAGCCTAGAACTGTCTACCTGTTGGGGAGCTTGGATCTGACTGTTTAAAGTGCAGACCACTGAGCTTAACAGGCCACATGTATGGTGACCAGTAAATACTGGGTTACAGCTGTGCAATAACATGCATGGGCACCTGTGCCATCATCATCTCCCCCTGGACCATGTCATGTCATGCTCGTACAGGACATCTCTTGCGGGTGTGTATTCTTACATGATCCTGAAACAAGTACCATCTCAGAGTTAATGTGTTGAACTGCAGACTCTAGTAACGTGACAGTGTTATCGGTTAAAAAATGTAACCTTTGTGGGACAGGAAACCCTGCAACAGTAGTGTACAATGTGTAAAAGCAGACTGGATGGAAGTGTGCAAAGTCACCTGCGTGTCCCCCAGGTAGTGTCATATGTTGCTTATAACTGGACTGATTTGTGTGCAGCTGCTGGCGCTGGTTTCCATCTTCTTCTTTGGGTCCTGTTGCTACTTTTTGCTGGGTGCTGCACCATTCCCTTCTGTCATGTCTCTTTATTAGTGGAACACAACCTTCTTCACAGGGGATGAGTTACACATCCTTCTCTGTGGTGCAGCATGTGTGCAACATTTTTTCCATAGGTGTGGAATAACAATGGCTATGAATAACTATTAAGGGGATGCTACATACATTCCATGGGCCCTTTTCTCTGCAGATATCTTCCACAGCTGCATGTGTTTTGCATTCCACAGAAAATGTTTCCTGCAGCTGCAGGGGTTTAGGGAATCTGATGCCGCATTGTCATTTTCTTTCCACAGCTGCGCAGTTTTTAGGACACTTGCAGACTTTTTCCAGGTCAAACACTTTTGTGAATAAAGCCCATTGTTCATACAAAATGACTAGATATTAATAAATCACTTACATATTTCGATTTGTAAATGTGATTCTGGGTTTGTCTATCAGTTCATTCTGCTGGACACTGTAAGTAACTTTAGCAAATGTTGGTGTATAGTGTTGCCTATTCTCTCTGCTAAGTTGTTGAACTCTGTTGAAATCGTGACAATTTTTTGATCATGAGCAGGTCTATTTGTACATGTTAATAACATTTTCCTTTCAATAAATTGAGCTCTGGTAAAAAGCTTTCTCAAGTAACTGTGCATTATAGCCCACTTCTTAGAATCTTCTCATTTCAGTAGCTTGTTTCCAAAAATCTAGGCTATTTGAGCAATTTCTCTTAAGTCTAATGTGCTGACTGAAAGGTATTGATTATATTAATATTTTGGGGTGGGTACTATCTGCATGCAATACAGTATTAGCAGTGGAAGAGTTTCTAAATCCTAGATTTCCTAAACCTTACACTTTTCACTAACTCTGCTGTGGAAGGTATTAGCTCTGTGTCTAAAAATGTAATGGAACTGTTGCTACACTAGTGAGTAAAATTGAGACTGGAAGTGGATAGAGGGGATAGGGTAGCCCTGTATGCCAGGGGAGGCCTTTAGAAACCAGAGTATATTAACCCAAAGGGGAGTACCACTATTGAGACCCAATGGGTGCAATAGTCTGCAGTTGGGGGAAGGGCCATCAGAATGGTAGATGCTTATTGACTACCAACTCAGAAGAAGGTGGAGAATGAGGTACCAGGGGAATTGATTGGCAATGCCACATCCCAGGGTGAGGTGGTCTCTGCTGGTGGGTAGACATGGGTAAAGCTGGCAAATTCACTCTGCAAATTAATCCATGAAGTTAACAAAATTCACGGAGTGCGGATTGATCCACGAAGTAGAGAATTTCTTCTTGAAGTACAGAATTCTGCCATCTGCTGGCAAAATTCTGCCACTTGCTGGTACAGTTCCACTATTCTCATTGAAAACTTCACGGTTTGGTGTGAAGTCAAAGTTGCAGAGGGCAGTGAAATCAAAACTATGCAAATGCAAATTTTGGCATCTTCACTGCAACATCATTGAGGGAGAAAAACTTTGCTGCAACTCAAATGTTGAGGCACTTCAACATGCCAGACATGGATTCGAATGCCCAGGAATACCAAGTGCATGGAACCAAGGACTGATGGAAGCATTCCATGAATAACTTCTGGTACAATGCATTGGTGAATAGATGAGGGAAAGAACAATTCCAGATTTAGTCCAAATAAACAGAGACTGACAGGGAGGATCCTGTAAAGGAATTGCTGGAAACAGTGACCATCAGTCAATATCATGAATAGGAGTGCCCTGATCACACCAATTCTAGTAACAAGGTACTGGATTATGGGGGGGATGAGCCAGCAAACATAGTCAACATATGCTATAAATGTGTCTGCCACTGCTGCACATTGGTTGCACCCAGTGCCCCCCACTCCAACATCCATGGCTGTGCGCAGTGATGTGATAACCTACATTACCAGGGAAGTACACAAAAGTGTTGCTAACATGCAATATATTAGACAAGCCTGGAATCACCAGTAAATCATCTGTAACCTGGCACCTTAGCCAACTCCCAGTTAGCATAGGAAATGAGAGATGTCCATCTGTAGCACCTCCCTCCCTCCCATGACCAACATTTGCAATATCCCCCATTAATGTCTACTTCCATTAATATTGGGAACCTGTGTATGTGCTATTGGTACTAAGTAGTGTTCACTCTATTGAGGGATGATGGCACATGTAGCATGCAAGTGGGCACACATTGTTGCTGATTGCACTGGATGTAATGTATTGCATTCCCACTCGGATGTTCCTCCTGCACCCCTCTGCAATGCACTATTTATGCCTACCATTCCAGTCACTGATGACTACAGTCACTGTCAGGCATGGATACAGGCCAATGCACCATGTTACTCTTCAGCCATTTAAACACAGTCCACCCCCCTTCCCATGCACATGTCTGCCATCCAATGGGTAGGATGCAGTACCCCCATATATTGTACCTACCTGTGTATGGCCTAGAACTGTCTACCTGTTGGGGAGTTTGAAATTGACGATTTACAGTGCAGGCCACTGAGCTGAAAACGCCGCATGTATGGTGACCAGTAAATACTGGGTAGCAGCTGTGTAATGACATGTATGGGCACCTGTGCCATCATCATCTCCCCAGGACTGTATCATGTCATGCTCATACAGGACATCTCTTGCGGGTGCGTATTCTTACGTGATCCTGAAACAAGTACCATTTCAAAGTCAGTGTGTTGAACTGCAGACTCTAGTAATGTGACAGTGTTATTAGTTAAGGAATGTAAGCTTTGTGGGGCAGGATACCCTGCAACAGTAGTGTACAATGTGTGAAAGCAGACTAGATGGAAGTGTGCAAAGTCACCTGCGTGTCCCCCAGGTAGTGTCATATGTTGCTTATAAGTGGAATGATTTGTGTGCGGCTGCTGGTGCTCATTTCCATCTTCTTCTTCTTGAGGCCCTGTTGCTTCGTTTTGCTGTGCACAGCACCATTCCCCTCTGTCGTGTCTCTTTATTAGTGGAACACAACCGTCCTCACAGGGGATGAGTTACACATTCTTCTCTGTGGTGCAGCATGTGTATAACATTTTTCCATAGGTGTGGAATAACAGTGGCTATGAATAACTGTTAAGGGGATGCTACACATATTCCATGGGCCCTTTTCTCTGCAAATATCTTCTATGGCTGCAATTGTTTCACATTCTGCAGAAAATATTTCTTGCAGCTGCTGGGGTTTTTGTGACTCTGATGCAGTGCAAATTGCCATTTTTTCTATAGCTGTGCAGTTTTTAAGACACTTGCAGACTTTTTCCTGGTCAAACACCTTTGTGAATGTAGCCCATTGTTCACACAAAGTGACTAGACACTAAAAAATCACTTAGATTTTTGGCTTTTGTAAATGTGATTCTGGGTTTTTTTCTCAGTTTATTCTGCCGGACACTGTTAGTAGTGTTGGCCAATGTTGATGTGTAATGTTGCCTATTCTCTCTGCTAAGTTGTTGAATTCTGATGAAATCATGACAATGTTTTGATCAGGAGCCAATTGATTTGTATGCTGCTGATAATTTCCATCTTCTACTTATCCACCTGTTACTTCTTTTTGCTGTGTGCAGCACCATTCCCCTCTGTCATGTCTCTTTATTAGTGGAACACAACCTTCCTCACAGAGGGGGGGTGAGTTACACATCCTTCTCTGTGGTGCAGCATGTGTGCAACATTTTTCCATAGGTGCAGAATAATAGTGGCTATGAATGGCTATTAAGGGGATGCTACACACATTCCAAGGGCCCTTTTCTCTGCAAATATCTTCCACAGCTGCAACTGTTTCACATTCCAAAGAAAATATTTCTTGCAGCTGCAGGGGTTTTGTGACTCTGATGCAGTGCAAATTGCAATTCTTTCTAAAGCTGTGCCGTTTTTAAGACACTTGCAGACTTTTTTGTGGTCAAACACTTTTGTAAATATAGCCCATTGTTCATACAAAATGACTAGACACTAAAAAATCGCCTACATTTTTGGCTTGTGTAAATGTGATTCTGGGTTTGTTTCTCAGTTCATTCTGCCAGACACTGTAAGTAGTGTTGCCCAATGTTGGTGTATAATGTTGCCTATTCTCTTTGCTAAGTTGTTGAATTTTGTTGAAATCGTGACAATTTTTTGATCAGGAGCAAATCTATTTGTAGGTGTTAAAGATGTTTTCCTTTCAATAAATTGAGCTCTGGTAAAAACTTTCTTAAGTAACTCTGCATTATAACCCATTTTTCAGAACCATAGCCCTCTTACTCTGGACCCTTGTACTTGTAACGGCTGCCTCCTCAATTCCCAGTAAATAACATCCCACTTCTGGTTAGTGTCCATGTTTTGGATGGATCCTGGCCAGCTTCCCTCATCCTCCCAAAGTTGGTCCTCTTGAAGTCTAACATCTTTGTGACCATTCCTACTCCCCCTTTCCCCATGCTTATAGTGAACCACACTGAGTGGTGGTCACTCCTTGCTAGTGGTTCCTTCACCCTCAGCTCCCTCATAAACTCATCATTCACCAGCACAAGGTCTGGGGTGTTCCATAACCTGATTGACTCATTGACCATCTGCAATAGGAAGCTGTTCTGGAAGGCTTTCAAAAGTACCTGCTCCCTCCTATTTGTGGTTGCTGGGGTAACCCAATTCATTCCCGGCAGGTTGAAGTCCCCTATAATAACTGTGCTGCCCTCCCACAGGTCCTTCTAATCTGTTCTACTAGTTTCCTGTCTAACTCCTGCATCCAAGAGCGTGGCCTATACACTACTCCAATCCCGAGGGACCTATTTTTCGAGTCCAGGAGCTGTTCCCATAATGACTCTTTGCTGCCCTCCTCCCCTTCCTCCCTTACACACTTCAGTCCTTCCCTCATTTACAGCACCATCTCCCTTCCTTTTAATTTTACCCTGTCCCTCCAAAATATCCTATACCTTGGTACTTTCAGGTCCCAGTCATGGTACTGGGTGGCCTGTGTCTCATTGATGGCTTCCATGTCCACCTCCCCATCTGCCATGTGAGCTGATAACTCTGCTGTTTTGTTCCATAGGCTCCTAGCATTCAAGGTTACCACCCTCCACCCTGTTTCTTTCCCCCATCCACTACTTGCCATCCCTTTCCATGATCCACTCCTGACCTCCACTAAGTCCCTTGGTGCTAGTAAGGGGGATAAGCTCATTCGGCTTCCCTACCTGTGGATCCTGCCTGCCTCCTGCCCACTTGCCACCCCCCCTCTTCTAGTTTAAGTTCTCATTGTTTGCTAAGTATTCCCTCAGTTTCTGTTTCAATGCCCTCCTTCCCACCTCACTTTAGTGTAGCTTGCTCTTAGCAGAGAGATCACTTCCCTCCCAGGTCCTTCCCCACTCCCCCCCACCAGCCCATACCCTTTGGAATGACACCATTATTTTAGCCATGTGTTAAATCCTCCTATCCTCAGCTTTCTTGCCATGCTCACACTGGGCACTGAAAGCACCTCCAAGAAAGTTACTGATCTTTCTGCCTCCTCACAAATCAGCCCAAGCTCCTCAAACCTCCTTTGGACTACAGCTGCCATATTTCCCCCCATGTTATTTGTTCCCAAATGCAGAACTATATGAAGTTTCTCCCTACCCTTCCTAGCATACTTCAGAACAGACTGACCAACCCTTTCCACTGTCATGTTTGGCATGGCCTCCACCCACATGGGACTATGCCTCTCCCTCTTGCTTCCCCGCCTGATCCCTTTCAGAATTAAGTCTCCCAGCACTAGAATCCTGCCCCAATGTTCATGTTCTACTTCCCTTGTCCTTCCTTTATCCCATCCCCTTCATCTCCACTCCTCCTCCTCCAGCAAAATTGTTGCCCCTTTCACGCCTGTTGTAATGTCCCCTGTCTCTACTCTACCCTCCTTCCCCACTTTCTCCTCTAATTTTACCTTCCCTCTCCACCGGGCTCCACCTTCCTCCTCCCCCTGATGCATCCCTGCCCCTTTCACCTCATATCTCCCCTTCCCCCCTCCCCTTCCCCACAACCCCCTTACTGGACCCATCCCCCCTTCCACATTGCTTCAACCCCATGGCCCCCTCCCATTTACCTCTCACCTGGTCTGTCATCAGCTCCTCCACCCAGCGTTCCCCCTAACATATTCCCCAATCCTGCCAATACTGCAAACTGATTTTTCAATGTCTCTTCACTACCACCCATTTCCTCCTTCCTTCTGTTCTCCACCCCACCACTGATGACTCTGTGACTGTTAGATTCCTCCTTTCCTCCCATACTCCATTCCTCCCCGTTCCCATCCTTATTTGTCCTCTGAATTGGAACACCTTGTCTCCTTCCCCCATCTGCCACCTTTTTCCCTCTCCTCCTCCCTCTGTTTTTAATCTGTCCCCCAATTACCCTCCTTCCCAACCCAGCCACTGAGTTGTCCTTCATTGCAGCCCACATTTCCCTCCTAAGCTCCATTTGTAAACAGCTGATCTCGTTCCTAAGCTGCCTTATTTGCCTGCACGCCAAACACCCTCCCACTCTCCAAGCAATTTTCAGAAAGATTGCCACTCCACAGTTGTTGCAGCCTACCACCCTTCCCATCTCACTTTTGCCCACCAACATCCTCCCTCATATCAGTAGCAGGATGCTCATACCACCCCCATGAACCATCCCATCAAACTTTTCCAGTTCTGCCCATGGTTCCCCCGGCTCTCTGATGCCATACCTTCAAGTAAAAGTTGGACAACCAACTACGCTTTCCCCACCAACAAGTGCAGTCTGTCCCCTAAGCATAACCAAAAGCAATCTGCCCTTTTAAACTTTGCTATACTTCAGTAGAACAGCAAATCCTAAACTATAATCACTGTGCCAAACGTATCAATAATGGGGTTTCCAGAAATACCCTGCTAACACAAACAGTATAGGACATATCTGTAAGCAATAATCACTGGGCAAAAAATTTCAGGACTGCAGGACCAATTGGCCAACTTGGAGCAGGGGGGCGGAGTCAATTGCTGGATATGATACAACAGCTATGAGACAAAGCTGATAACTAATAGAATGGGACATGTGAGACATGGAGGGTAGGAAGCCTGACAAGTTAATCACTGAGTGGCTTATCAAGCAGCTTGACCTGGCTAGCGCTTGCAGCATGTTTGAGGTAGAGTGGGCGCATGGTACCCCTAGGGGGCACTTGACGCAAGGTGAGAGGTTGTGACACTTCCTGGCAACATTTTAAAGACATCATATCAAAGAGAGGGTACTCAGAGCATTGCGTGCCAAGGGACTTATAGTGAAGGACAGTGCTAAGATATTAATACTCTCTGACTATGGTAGAGAGCTTCATAGAGAGTGACAGAAGTATGGGGAGGTGAAGGCATGACTCCCAAGACTAGGTTGGAAGTATCATTACATATATTCTTTCAAGCTGTGAGTGTTGAAGCCTGGGCACATGACAAGGGTGTTCACAAGCGCAAAGATATTGAAAAGTACCTGAACTCAGAAGAAGCAGCAACTGAGGGGAGATCTGTTGCAAGACCCATGGCACTGGCGAAATAAAAGCAGGGAATCCAATTTACATTTAAAAAGATGCTCTTTATTAAGTCCAGGCTTGAGTCCCCCTAGGGCCCCTTCGCTCTCTTTCCCCCTACGATTGACTAACTGTTTGCTCACCCAGTCTAGTGGCAAAGTCTCAGGAATTGGTCTGAGAAGCAGTGACAATGAGATCAGCAATGCAACTGTGAAAGCTTCTTCTTATGCAGAACTCTGACTCAAACATATGCTTCTCAGTGTCATCCTGAATGTTATATGAGTAATCTGAGGGTAATATTAATTAACAGGAATCTGGAATATTTGACATTTCTGACAATTACTTGGCTGGCAGGAGTGTGGGGGATTTGAGATTAGGTTGGAAAGCCAAGGCTGGCAAACACAGTGCTCTCAAAACACTTCATGGATGTAGAGTGACATTTCTGTAGCCTCCCCTCCTCATGAAAATTTAAGAAGACCTGAACAAATGAGCAGGGCTGCCATTGTCTTTATTAGGAAGGGCCATCACCCTGATAATGTGCATATTCTCTCGGCTCCTGTACTTACTACTGGCAACTGAAGTCATGGTCCCACAGAGATTTTTCAGGCAGGTCAACAACATACTCCACAATTTCCGATGGAGGGGCAAATCTGCCAGGATAATGGCCACCACATTTCAAGGGTCTGTAAAAGAAGGTGGATTGGCCCAGGGGCATTATGCAACCAGAAATTTTGGAGAGGCATAAAATCCAAACCTTTCTAGGGGGTGTCCAGATGTATGATCTCCCAGGAAAATTTTCAAAAACTGAAGTCAAACGGTGCAGTTTTGGTGACTTAGCAGGCCATGAAGCTGTTCCCCAACATGCTAAATGCCATCATTATGATAGAGGTATTGTACATTTTTTTCTCTCTTTGTTCAGTCTGTGGACAGTGACCTTTTGTATTTTCAAAGAAATTTCTCCTCTGCTATTCAGTAGTACTTGCTTCTACTTGTTAGAGGTGTGTCCTGTTCTCAGCAGCCATGCTGCATGGGACTGGAGGTCTTCTGTAGCACCATTCTCTAAATAAATAACAGTTGCCATTCTGCAGTTTGAAAGAGGATTTGTCTTCAAAGGGGGCTTGGCCTCTCTCTTCTAAGTCCTCTATTATTTTTTTCTAATGACCATCAGGGTGGTGTTGGGCAGTAGGCTACTCCAAGAACTGTCCTTATGGGTATACAGTAAAGGAGCTTTTTTTTTGTACATGGGGGGGTTCTTTGGTGGTGGATGTGGTTTCTTCTTAGCCTACCCACTTTCTAACACTGCTTCAAATGTGGCTCATATAGATTCTGCCTCTACTGCCAGCATGGCCATTTTTAGGATTTTGGTGGCCCTCAGCGAAATTAACGATGGGGCCCCCTACCCAGTAATCTTTTTACATGTGGCCCATGTTTTACTCAGATTTTATGGAATTAAAATACCAATGCATACATAGGTGCTCAATCTAATTTATAAGCCTAGAAACAATCTCTTTAATAAATGAAATAGTATACATCTGACTGTGTTAAAGAGTTTATAAGTTACTTCACACAGACACACACACACACACACACACACACACACACACACACACACACACATATACACACACACACACTGTATCCATACCCCCACTACACTGCACTTGTTGAGCCTGTCCAAATCTCTGCATTTTCCTTTACTTTATACTTGTCAAGCCATTTTAGAATGCTTCTGGCCAATTGAAATAATTCTTATTTCTTTGGAACCCCATGTACTGATTTACTGAAATAATTTTGAATGCTGACAATTTCAACACTGAACCTGGTACAGTTGTTTTATTAAAAATAAACTAAGTAACTTTACACCGTGGCAGGAATATCCTCCCCCTTTAATGCACTACTTCAAGTGCACATGCAGAATAAATTAGATCCACATCAGTACTGTACTGTATACTCCAAACAGGTGTCACAAGCAACTGCCAACATCAAGTCATAGATTCTTTCTAATCTGTATGAACCCCATCCCCCAATACCCAGTAGTGGTGGGGAAGGGGAAACAGTAGCTGGGGTCATTCTGGAGCACAGGAGGCCCACCTACAAAGTAGATACAGGGGTCTACATAGAAATCAATAGGGGGAGTCCCAGGGTGACACACTCATACCACAATTTAAGTTCAATAGGACACAGTAGCTCTGTGTTTGCATCTCACATTTACTTGCACTACCCAAATATCCCATTTAATTAGAAAATAAATGAGAAACTCAAATAATTTAAGAGTTTAAAAAGTGGACAGGTACTCAACAGTGGGTGGTCCACCTAGAAATGTCCAGTTATCCTGGTAGGTCACTCTGACTCTGGGGAGGGGCCTGGGTCCTCATTGCTAGCAGATATGAGCTGCCCTTAGCCAACACTGACTTCAGCATCAACCCTGCCTTGTCCTGTATGCTGCTGTTCCACTGAATAGAAAATGGGGAGACCTTAAAGAGCTACTGACGCCTCAAGAAAAACTTTGAAAAACGTAATAATTAGGTACAATTCAGCTTATATATTCTGCATATTTCTCTTCCCCATTATTTATTACTAAGTAAATTTGCATCATTAAATATACATACATGAAACAGCTCGCCTGATGTATATACAAATATATGGGCTGCTGTGTCTCTTACAAAATGCCATTATCTTAAGGATATTATAGATTCATTTATAGTTATGCATATAGGAACAATTAATGATATCTAAGTTCTTTTAAGTTCTCATCTTGCATATTTTTCCCCTTCCCCGTCCCAAAAACCTCTCCCCTTTTTGAAGATTTCATATGTAAATGGTGTTTATATATACATATATATTTGTATACATATGGGGTGTGCTGTTGAATGTATGTATATTTAATAAGAGTTTACTTCATTAATTCTATTTCATGTATTTTAAGCTTTGTATGTTTAGCACTGTCACTTTAAACTTTGACTTTAAATAGAGTGAGCATGTTCATATGTGCCACTCCATGAGAAAGAGCCTAGAGGGGCTTGAAAATGTTTGGCAGTGTTTGGTGTAAGTAATTATTTTCTTAATAAATGCAGCTTGAAATCAAACAATCAGTAGCCTGGAATTATTTGTCCTGGTAACAGACTGAACTCTACTCCTGGTAAACTGTTACAAGTTTAACTGTGTCTAAATATTATGGTTTGCTATAGTTGTCCTGAAGGTTTCAGCTGCTCTTTAAGCATGCGACTTAAGGTCAAGAAAGAGAGACCTTTCCCAAAAATAACTTTGTCACTTTCTCTGCCCCCTGTCCAATGGCTCCACTTCCCCTTTCTTGCTGATTTGCTCAAAATAAAAATGCAGGTGAGGAAAATAATATACATTATGAACTTTAGCAGTGTGGTGCTAGAAAAAAGAGAAAATAATATACATTTTGTATTCCCTTCAACGTCCTACCTTGTCTCACCTAATAACTGCAGGCTCTGTTGCTGCTCCATGATCCCAATGCATCTTTGCTGCAATGCCTGGGCCTAGGGTTTGCAGAGTTTGCATGGTGGCCATTGCGTAAATTCAGCCCCAGCCCTAAACCTCCCTCAGGCAGCAAGCAGCCAGTAACACCCCCTTAAGAATCCAAAAGCCCTCCTTATTTTTTTTCTCAGCAGATTTTTTTAACTTCCCTAACGGATGCTGATTGGAAGGAGGATTGCTGTGTAGGAGCTCAGGTTTCAAACTCATTGGCTCTGTCTCTAAGAGTGAGACTCTGCCTTGGCCTGTCTTTCTCTTTTACAGCAGCCGCTTAAAAAAGCTCAACCTTCTTGGAGTAACTGACAAGTTGGATAATTACCACCGTGCCTGCCAGTGAAAGTTTAAAAACCATGATTTCAGCAGCAGAGCTCCGGTCTCCTCCTCAGTCTGCGTCTCTCCTCCTCGTGTACACAGTGGAGATGGTTACGGAAAATGCATGCTTTGCTGTGCGGTGCATCAGTGTCACGTTGGGATTGGGGAGCTAAACTGAAAAGCTCCTTGGAGACAGACAGACTGACAGCATAGACAGGAGAAGTGATTGATGGAAACTATATCAAATGTCATCAAGGATTACTAATCATTTCTTACACCCTAGGCAGCTCACATATATGCTTTTTTTGAAGTTGCAGTTGAGTAAGCAAATACCAACCCCCACCCCACCATCAATGACCTCAAAAAAAGCATACATTGTTTTGGACCTTGGGATTGTGGAAATAAAATTAAAAAAAATATGTGTATTTTTTACTGTTTGTTCAATGATATTGAGGGGGCACATGCCTCCTTGGGCCCTATGGGCATGACACCACTGGATTGACCCTCACTCATGTCAAGCTTTACTGCTGCATGGCACAATATTTGTTCTTGGATCACAAAGAAGTTGGAACTAGGCCACCATGGAGTCAGCTGAAAGAGCAGGAGCTGGGAGAGGGCTCCTTACCAGGGAACATACTAGCCCAAACCTATGGGCAAACAACACAGAAAAGATCAAGAATGCCTTCACTAATCTTAATACATGCATATGGGCCCAAACACACAATTTTATAAACTATTAGAAAGGAATTTTAACACAGGTTCTCTCACAACAGCATTTACTTATTTATTTATTTGTTTGTTTGTTTGTCTATTTTTTATTTTATTTATTTATTTGTTGACCTGGTAGGTGCAGTGATCCAATGGACCATTTTCAGGCATGATCCAAGCCATGAAGATGGCACAATGAATACAAACAAATACAGATTACGTGACTTGAGAATGATGCAGGAGTCTATACATAACTAAACTGTACACTAAAAATGCTTTTTATACAAGGCATATGAGAAAGTACAAAATACATTGGAAATACAAGATACACAAATGAAATACAAATACCAAAAAGTCCAAGGAATGCAATTACATAAATCGAGTGCAATACTGTACAAGTTAGCAAGTGTAAGTTGAACAAAGGTAATGTTAGAAGAGTCTATAGTGCACCCTATCAGAGGAAGGGACAGATAGGGCCCAGGAGTAAGGGTGAGAATTTGCTTCTGTAGATTACCAGGATAAGCAGTAACATTTGGCTTCATATAACACCCAGGCTGTGAGATGAGTTTTAAAAGTAAGGTGCAAGTCTAGTAAGTGGAGGGAAACGGGGAATTTGTTTGGCTACACAGCGCATGTCCACCAGGAATTACTGAAATCAGGGCAAAAAGATATACAAAAGATCAAGGAAGTCTATGGCAGTGGTAGTGGGGGGGGGGATTTGTAGCTCATTTTCTGACTGAAAGAGTCATTACAACATACCCTCAGGTACAGTTTTTGTGTACCAATGTGGCAGGGGCCTGCTCTAAGATGAAGAAGAGTGGGAAGAGGAACCAATACTATCCGTAGTTGAGAGTAGGATAGCCGTCCCCCAAATACACACCAAGTAGGGCTATGCATTGGCTGAAAAATATTTCTGGAGTACCACAAATATTAGGCTTCCCAAATATTTGGATGAAACTCCATAATGTTCCACTATTCGCCAGCTATTCAGAGGCACTATTCAGTGGGTGACATTTCAAAGTGTTGCAGTGCTTCATTGGCAATCAGATGCTGTTTTTGGAGCTCACTGCCAGGAACACCATGTGATCGCATTACTCTGAGCTGGTAGAGGAGAGCAGACACTCATTTGTGAGAGCTTGCTCTGCTGCTTCGGTGATCAATAACTTTTCAAAACAACTTTTTTTTCTTTGATCCACAGGATTTATTTTGGTCTGTGTCAAAATCGGATCATATTTCTGGCTGCATTTTCATTTTTTACCCTTGGGCTCAGTTACAAGGAAAAGGAGAGTATGTGTGATACGTGTGTATAAGTGTGTGTGCATGCATTTGCATGTGTGTGTGTGTGTGTGTGTGTTGTGACCACCTTCCCCAGCTGATTTCAGTTTCACAGTACAGCTCTAATGGTGTAATTTTTTTTTAAGTACGTTGTTCTTATCAGGATTTTTTTGTCAGCAAAGTCAAGCTTGGCTTTGCAATGAATGAGCAACTGTTATTGGTCTAATAACAGTGAGAAATTAACATTTTTGCTGAATGCCCCATCCCCACTGTTGTATTTAGCTTTGTCAGCCACACAGCCCCACTATGATTTTTATTTTGTGAAGCAATTTTGTATTTTTTTTTTACTGCTGTCATCTGGTTCCAGGCTTAGTTTACTGCATGACTAAGGAGGGTGCCAGCAGACTCCCCTCCTCTCTCAGCTTACTGCACATGTCTAACCTGTGAATGTGTTGTTCATGCGTGTCTTTCCTTTTTTACGAGTCTGTGTTCCCTATGTGTTTATGGCTGTGTACACATAGTTTTTTAGGGCTGAAGTTGGCAGAGCCCTGCAGACCTCTCCCTTTGAGAAAAGGACTCACTGCATTCCTTGTGACCAAACAACATGTTTTAGTTGCCTCACAGTCACCTAAGTGCCCGTGGAGTACTCCGCTTGTTGTTCCCAGGTGGCACTGCACTATATTTCTGCTGATTGTGACTCTAGGGGATTGGGCACCCCCAGTGTCACTCATGTTTCTGAGGGGGGTGCTGAGAGGGAGGGTCAGGTGGGGGAAAATCTATAATTTAAAAGAAAAATAAATTAATGGGTCATGGCAGAACATGGTACACTTTGCTATGTCAAAAATGGCCACTGCACTGTACTAAGCATGTGATAGTAGTTGCTCATGTGCAGTAGTGTGCGGTGGCCATCTTGGACGCAGTGGAGTGTGCTGTGTTCTGCCATGACCTGCTGATTTTTTCTTTTTTTTAAATTATACATATCCTCCAACCTGACCCTACCTCTCAGCACCCACCCCACCCTCCATAAACAACATAACAGTGACACTGTGGGTGCCCAATCCTCCAATGTCAAGATCAATCTTTTTTTTTGTGACCCTCCCCCATCTACTACTGCACGTGGGAAGTTGTTTTTTATTTTATTTTATTTTTTAAATCCCCACCCGACACTACCTCTCAGCACCCACCACCTCACTCTTCCCAAGAGATATAATACTGTCACAAGGTGGGTGCCCAATCCCCCAGTGCAGGAATCATGCAGGAATCCTCATGTTTTTTTGTTTTCACACCTGCAAAAGGAAAAATGTCTATTGATGTCTTTTGCAGCTGTTAAACTCCCCCCACAGACCATCCCTCTCAGCACCCTCCACCCTGCATCCCCAAGCCCTTACTTACCCATCGGGGGTCCAACAAAGTAATCCTCTCTGGACCGCAGACACATCTTCACTCTTCAAAGACAGACTGTGAATTGAAGAAACAGATACGTGGTTCAATGTATTTCAATGGGGTTTTGAACTTAGTGGCATAACTTGGACATTTTTGCATATTTTTGGCCCAAATTTTCAACTTACCCCTTTTGGCACCCTACCTTATGAATGATTTATTTATTTATTTGAACAACATCAGAATTACAATTGAACACTCATTAGGCATATCTGTCCCAAAAGGTAATTTTGCTGCCCCCGCGTGAAATCACCTTTTGGGCTGGAGTTTAACATTTTCTGTGCCCTTGTTCATGAGGTGGAGATATAAAAATGCTGTGGTGAAAATTTGGTTTAAAAAATATTAAATAACAACAAAGTTATGAGCCTACATTGAATTTTGTGACTGCAGGCTCATAACATTGATAATTTTCAATGTTTCCCCCAGATTCACAACAAAGCCATATCTTTACAGCACCTCATGAGTGTGACAACTGCAATTTTCCAGATCCTGGCAAAAATGTTTTTTTTTTACATCCCGAAAGGTGATTTTGTAGTCCCTGAAAGAAATAACCTTTCAGGCAGGAGATGAACATTTTCTTTGTCCTTGTTCATGAAGTGGGGTAGTAAGAAGACTATGCTGAAAATTTGGTGAACAAATATTAAAAAACATTAAAGTTATGAGCCAACAATGAATTTTGTGAACACAGGCTCATAACTTGGTCATTTTTAATATTTTTACCTCAAATTTACAACATAGCCATATCTTTACACCACTTCATGAATGTGATAGCCGTCATTTTTCAAATCATGGTCAAAATGTTTTTTTTTATATCCCGAAATGTGATTTTTGTAGTACATGCATAAAATCACCTCTTGGGCAGGAATTGAACATTTTCTATGCCATTGTTCATTAGGTGGGGCCACAAAAATGCTATACTGAACATTTGGTGTAAGAATATTAAAAAAACAACAAAGTTATGAACCTAAACTGAATTTTGCAAATGCAGGCTCATAACTTTAGTAAATTTCAATATTTTAACCCCAATGTTACATCACAGCTATTTCTTTAGAGCACCTCATTAATGTGATAATTGTCATTTTTCATCTCCTGCCCAAAATGTGTTCTTGCATATCAAAAGTTGATTTCTCAGTCCCTGTGCGAAATCACTTTTTGAGCAGGAGTTGAACATTTGCTCTACCCTTCTTCATGGGACAGGGTCATGACAAGGCTATGTTGAAAATTTGGTGTGCAGATATTACAAAACAACAAATTGATGTGCCTTCTTTACATTTTGCTAAAGCAGGCATGTAACTGGTAATTTTCAAAGAGACCTATTCATGAACGATGCGGAATGGCTACATGCCACGTAACTTTGGTGCATAACCCATTCTTCACCTGCCTGCATCTGTCCATGTCTGCTGCACCCTATGCACAGCATGCAGGTACAAGATATGCCCCCCCACATGGCTGGGTCCCTGGCTAGATGCACAGCTCCATGAGAGGATGGGGCAGGGGCTGGCACGGTGGAAGGCATGTTCACACTCTGCCCCATTCACAATGGTATAGCTGCAGTGTGCTGGGGGCAATGGCTACACCTTCAGAAGGCAGCCATCAGTGTTACATGATCACCTGGGATGCCGCCACAGGCTGCAGTGGAGATGGCAGGGATCCCCAGACCCCCTACTGTGGCCTTCTCTTACGTCGGGACACATTAAGAGGGCTGGGGACACTCATTTGGGGTTCCCCCACTCCATGTACTGTAGCTGTGTTCACACCTGCTTCCAGCATGGCACCCAATGGGTGCAGGGGATCCATCAAGGGATGGATTGGCTGCCTACCATAGTACACCGATGAGAACCTGACCACTCCCATGAACCTGCATGCCAGTGGTTGGGGCCACTCATTGGAGCTGCATATTGGCCAGTGTTAGAGAATATGGCCAACATGCAGAACTCTCAAGGATGCAGAGCTGCACCAGAGGGGTTACATGCATTCTGCACGTAACCCCACCCACATTACTGAACAGGCACCAATATTTTTATCCCTAACTCCTCCTATGCAGATCTATTGGCTTTGGCCAGAACTTGTTCTTAGGCCTGTGGGTGGAGCCTATAGCCCTTCTGGGATCGATCAGATTGTAGCGCTCTAAAACAGATGATTGTGGATCTCTCTTTTTGGACTTTTGAAAGTATATCTCCACAGCTGCAAAATAGTGCACCCCCCCTCTGATTTTTGCTATTTGCTGCTCTATATTAAAGTCATCTAAAGAGAGGGGGGATGCTACTGTATTGTACCTCAGAACTTCTCAGGATATTATCAAACAAAACCTTTTTAAATTGCTGTTTCTATCATCTTCCCAGCTAGGAGGCAGTATAACACAGTAGTCTAAGGCTCTGAGCTGCAAATCTGGTGACATCCAGCAGACCAGACCTGGGTTTGAATCCCCCAGCTTCCACTTGCGTACTGTGTGACCCTGAGCAAGTCACTTAACCTCCTTGTGCTCCCAGGTCGCTCCTGTAAAAAAGCTTTCAGCTTAGTGTGCTATACCTGGTTAAACAACTAAAAATAAAATAAATCTAATAGATTTATTCTATTTCTTTCAGCAAATTAAGGGTTAGCTCAGTATATGTTGTCTGGAATTTGCTGAACCTGAAAATCAGATTTGTGTGTCAGATTACAGATAGTGCAACTGCATCTGTTAGCTGTCTCATTCGTATTGGCAGGACAGGTTGCATGCAAGCACACACACACACACACAGTGGTATGTACTCTGACTAAATAAATTCAAAAGGACTGAATTAGCAGCATGCAGTTTTTGATGATTGTGACTAAACAGCACTATATGGCACCAGCAAGAAAATAACTTTGGTCATTTGGTAGATTTTCACAGCCCTTTCAGCTCTGGCTAGACCTTGTTTTTAACTGCTGCCGTATGAGTTGTGTGTGCTATGTGTGATACCATTCCATTCTTGGTTTAGTGTACAACTGAGAAGGTGCTGGCTGACTCTAACTCTTTCTAGTATCTAGTATCAGCCTGATTACATTTAGGGTACATGATTATAACTTTGTGAATCACTGCTGCTCTCTGTACTGAAATCACTGCTATATATGTGGCTAACTTAAATGTTTAAGTAATAATTCTTGAATTTTACCTGGAACCTGTATTTATTAATTTAAAAATATAAATTTTGAGAGGGTGCCTGGTTATGGATTGACCCATTGTTTAATTTTAGCATTTTAGTGGAAACTTTTAGACTCTGATTTTCTATTCTGAATTTTTTGTAGTATGTTGTCTGTATTTATATTAATTCTGTTGGCATTCCTGGTAATGTACGGGGTAGGGGACTGAGTAGTGATTGGGTTTCAGTGAGGAACAGAAATATTCATCACATTACTTTGCTATCTCCACTGGATTTTTTACTGTTTCTCTTTTAATATTTATATATATATATATATATTTTCTATTTTTTCAGCTATTGATGTAACTGCACAATTGCTTGCTGTTGCTTTTGCCTGCATCTTTTGCATTTAGAGATGCAGTGAACTTTAATTTCACCCATGAAATTGTGGCAAGATTTCCAATTTTGCCTAGCAAAACATTTCACAAAACTATGGCCTTTTGGCAAAATTTTGCTGGCAAAATTTCATCTCCAATTTTGCCTGCACTTCTGAGGCAAAATTAGCTAACACTGGGAATTTCACTCTGCTGGTGGTCCCATGGTTGAGTGTAAACAGGCAGTAAGTGAGTGGTTCATTTCCTCTAGGAAGATGTGACAAATATGGTGCCAGCACTAACAACATGACCAAGAAGGCCAGAATTCCTGAAATGTTTTCCAGAAAATGTTACAGTACATTCAGACAGAAATCAGATGTCAAACGTGCAGTTACATGGTTCACATCCACCATGAGGATACACATCTGCTGTTTTCTGCACTGTTTCAAATAGTTTTCTGTCTTAACCATGTTGGTGCCACTGCCTAACATGCTTCCTTATATAATACGGTCAGGTAGTAAACACCAGTGGTGTAACAGGGAGGAAAGGGTTAATATGGTAAGCAATTTAAATAGAAAAACAGGAACACTGCAATGCACAGGCTAGATCACAATATTAATTTATGTGAGCAATTCAGCAATGTAGTGTACCTGGATATGGACAAGTCACGTGGTCAGTGTATACAGATACTTCCAATAAAAACATGAAATCACAAAAGTGATTAAGCAAAGGGAAACAGGAACAGCACTACTCAGAATGAATAACTGTTCCAATAAAGCTACCCCAAAAAGGGTCACTATGTAAGAAAAATATAACAAATAAGTAGCACAGCAACAAAAATATTAAGACTGAAAAGAAATTACAGAAACTCACTTACTACTTGTGAGAAATCTGTCAAATATTGTCAATTAGCTGGGTCTACTTTTACACACACACACACACACACACACACACACACACACACACACACACACACACACCACACAGTCGACCCTCTCCCACTCAACTCCATCACAGGCATAGAGAAAACTGAAAACACTACTTATGTATAAATACTGTAAGTATTATCCAAAGATACCAAAACAAAAAAGATTTACTAGCAGCAGTAGGAACTAAATTGAGATTTTGGGAGCAATTGACTCTCAAAAATCACAAACAAAAAGAGGTTTTTGAAGGGTTTATTGGCTGTGTTGCACCACATTGAACTACTCTCTAACTCAACAGACAATATTCTGTGCAGGAAACAGCCTGCATGTGATATGTCAACTATCTTCCCACAGTGCATTGCAATTTTGCTGGTGAAATTGAAAAACATTGGCAAAATTAAGAATAGTGGCTAAATTTCACCTTATGCCAAAGCAAAATTGGAGGAAATTTCACATTATGTGAAAATGAAATCAGGGGTGAAATTACATTTCACCTAGGCAAAAAAAAATCACGTAATGCAGGAATTACTGGAAATATTTTGCTGGGCAAAATTTGCCAGTTTCGCACATCTCTTTTGGCATTTGAGTTCCATTTTCTTTTTGAAATAGTTACTTTCACATTTATGTTTCCTTTAAAATGTTAAATATTCTGACCATGTGCTTATGTCATGGCTTTTGTTTTCAGATATTTTATTTTATGTTTAGCTTTTTTGCTGTTCTTGTTGTGGAGTCATTTTCTTCACATCCTCATTTAATCATCTTACTTGTCATCATTTGTCATTATATTCCTTGATCCTGTTAAAGTAAACTATTGCAAATGATAATATGTTGCCCTTTATAATCTGCCAATGAGCAGTACTTGTGTATAGTATTCTGTTACTGGTACCATAGGCTTTATATTTAACATTATCTTAAAATTGGTGTCAACAGCTGAGGTCTTATGAGCTGGTGCCAAGTGAATTATTCCACACAGGTAAAGGGATATATCTTCATCCCCAAGAGATGCCTTCTGGGCATGTCACTTTATCAATCATTTAAAATAACATAAGTTTAGTTTCACATTCTTACTATGAGGGAAGCAAGTAAGATCAACCAGCATGGTTAACAAATAAAAGAAATGACACCTCTGGATGAGTGGGGAAGGGGATACCAGCAAAACACATTTCTCAGTTTGCAAATGGTCATAAATTAAGCACTGAAACTTAACATAGAAGGAAAAGACCCATAAAAACTATAGAGGAGATTTCAACTTGTAAAAAAAGAGGTACTTTGGGATATAGCTCAATTAAAGGAAAGCTACATGTTAAAATCAGGATAAAATATGTATTATTAACTTTTTATGTTCAAACTTCCTTTCAGTGTTATTTTTTTCAGTTCTGGCTGTGAAAGGAGTTTTTTCTTTCTCTATGAGTGTGTGTGTGTGTGTGTGTGTGTGTGTATAAGCATGTCACGAGTAGCAAGTAGCAGAAATGGAACAGCCCTTTCTAGAAAAAAAGAAGCTGTTTTGGGGATAGCTCAATTAAAGAAAAACTACATGTTAGAATCCGGAAATATATGCATTATTAACTTTTTGCGTTCTAACTTCCTTTCAGTGTTTTTTTTTTTCAGTTCTGGCTGTGAAATGAGTTTTTTCTATGTGTGTCTGTGTGCGCATGTGTGGGCACCAGACTTGGACTTTGGGTGGAGTTTCCTTTAACTTCTTTCAAGAAAGAGGAAAGTCCCATACAACACTATAGAGGAGGTTTTAATTTGAAAAAAAAAAGGCATTACTGGAGAGGGCTCAATTAACTTCTCAAGCCAGATAAAAAATAGTGCTCTCCAGCTGCCATACACACACAGGCAGCTTAGGCTTTAGCAAAGTACACTATTTTTAACACTCTATCATGTTGTTTGGAAGATTATTATGCAAGTAGTCCTTTTCTCAAAGTGAAATGTATGCAGGGCTATGCTCACTGCTGCCGTACAATAGGAGGACTTTACAGCTGACATCACCTGTCACTGAAGAAGAGGCCACCCCTACAAGATATTGTAGTGCTATTCCCAAAATTGCCACCATGGTGGCTACGTCACTCACCAGTGTGCTCCCCTCCCCACCATCAGTGCTGTGATTTCAGTAGCCACAACATTTTTTACACATACACAGTATACAGCTTTGTATACTAATGACACCACCACTGCCACAACCTTGACTGTGATCACCACCACTGCCACAAGAGTCTGCACTGTAGTTTGTACTGCCTACACAAGCCAGTGGCCCACTTTGTTTCAGGATGGGGGAAGGAGTGGGGTGGGACAGCTGCCAGGGTGGTGGGTGGTGGGTGGGGGCCACTAGACCACTAGGGAATATGTTAAAACACACACACATACTGAGGATCTAGTTGGGGATGAACCCTAGACCACCAGGGAAAATTATTTACTGTATGGGGGAAAGGATGGGGGGGGTTGATTGGGTGGGGGAGGGACCACTGCCACCATTGTTGTATTATTTTAAAAATGTTATTAATTCATATTGGTAGGGTGATTACAGGATGGGGGAAGAGGGACCATTAGCTAACATTTTTGTTATTAACACAAATTGGGCAGGGGTGATCTGGTGGAGGAAGGAACCACTACCTACCAGGACTTTAATTATGTAAATGTCAGGCAGGTGAACAGTTGATCACGTGGAGAGGGGGTGTGCTAGCCAGATGGCGGGGGGTGTATCCATGCCATGCCCATTACCATCCCCTTCATTTTGATGGCCAGGGCAGTGTCATAATTTTGCCATTTTCAGGTGGAATGTGACAATTCCCTGCCACAAAATATTTAAGAAAATATGCAAATTTCAAGTAATTTTTTGCAGAACAAAATATGTCGATGTTGCACATATATAGTTGCAAAAAAATACATCTTTTCAACTATGTTGGACCCACAATTCAAGTGTGTAGTACTGCACCTTATAATGCCCTCACACAGGGTTACCAAGTTTCAGAAGCAGCTGTGCTCTGAACTCAGCTTCTGCATGCTTGATTTGGTTGGGCCAGCAGGTAACCCTATTGCTGAGCCAGTGTCAGACTCACAGAGACCAATTCTGAAAACTTTGAGGAGCAGGGTGACTGTCGGACTGAGCTCATCTCATCCCTAGAGGCTCAGCAATGGAAAAGAACAGAACAGCAGCCTCTCTCAGCCACTAATATGCTGAGCTGTTATTTAACTGTTACTCAGGAGTCAGTCTCTATCCATCCAGTGGAGCACTGGATCAAAAGGATAAAAGCATCTTCTCACTTGACTCAGTTGGCCCTTAAATGTATCTGTCCCCCCACCAGTGTGCTATCTGACCAATTGTTTAGCACTTCTGTGGATGTGGTGGAGCCTTACCAATCCTGACTGGACCCAGTACATGTGGAACAACTAGTGTTTATAAAATTAAACCTATCTCACCATGAGAACAAGTATGACCACTCTTAAAATGCATTAAATATTTCAGATGTTTTACTGGATCTACAATTTGTGTGTTGTAGTGTGTACCCAATCCATGCAGTGTTATCCATCATTGTTCGGTGAAAAACCACATGTTATCATTTATTCAAACATGTTAATACTTCCACAAGTCTGTAGGTTGCAACCTTTTTCTCTGTTGCCTGCAGTGACATGAAGTATTCTTTTGAAAGTGTATAACTGTGATTTCATTAGTGCCAGTGATGCCCACTACCTGCACCCAGTGACTGCTATTACTGCTAAACTCCCCACCCCTTGACTGGCGTTGCTTCTTTTCCTCTGTCCTGTATTGGTGGTGCCTCAGTTTCCTCCATCATGGTAAAAACTTTACAGCTGCTGCTGATTGTAGACTACCCCAACCAAGAAAGGTATTGTTGCTTCTCCTCTCCCCTGGACTTGTGGTGCCCCCATTCCACCAATCATGGTAGAAGCTTTCTAGCTGCAGTTGCTAGTAGACTGCAACCCCCAAATGAGATTGGCATTGCTGATTCTCCTTTCCCCTGGAGTGGTTGTGCTCCAATTCCATCTTATTGTTTGATTACTGTATTTGAAACATAACTTAGAACCACAGTATGAACAACAAACATCCCCAATCAGTATACCAGTCTCCAAGTATTTTCACTCCTGAAATATGCCTGTTGCCATTGTGGCACCACCTGCCTCCAAGTATTTCCACCTCTAAAATGCAGTTACCACTGTCACACCACCAGTCCCCAATTATTTCCACATCTGAAATATGCCAGTTACAACTGTGGCACTAACACTCCCAGTATTTCCAGTCCTGAAATATGCCAGATGCCACTATGGTACCCCCAGTCTCCAAGAATTTCCACTCCTGAAATAAGATCTACTGGGCCTGCCACCAGTTTCTACAAGTGCTTCAAGTACGCTCTTACAATACTTGAAAATGATGAGGAGAGGGATGAGGAGGAGGAGGATGATGATTCCCTCCTTTCCAGACCAGTACCATTATAATTTACCATGTTCAATCAGCACAGAATTATGAGGAAGAATTCTGGATATTAATCATGATCATTCAAACCACATCTGGATGTTTGTGATATTTGAGTAACACAGTGTGTCCTACTGGTAAGTGTAAGTAAGGTATTCAGTTTTTTTATTTTTGTATTTATGTTTTTTTTTTGGGGGGGGTCTCATTGAACATTCTGGGCCCAAGTCTCAAAGCTCTCAGGGCAGTGCAAGGGGCTTGTGTCCCACTGATTGACACAAGGTGCCCCTTGCACCCAAACAATGCCCTGGGAGCAATTCACAAAGGCAGCCTGTGTCCACTGCAGGCTGCCTGCACTAAACAGGGCTTGTACCACTTGTGCACAACTAAATTAGCTGTACAAATGTGCTAGGCATTTGCAGCAGACGCAAGCTGCCAAAGCACCTGAAACAATATTTTCAAAACTTACCCAGAAGGTGAATTTCTAAGTACTCTTAGACCAGCCAGGGCTGGTCTAAGGGTACTTAGAAATTTGGCGTCTGTATGAGATATGCACATTGTGACAATGTGACATGCTTCCCCTGCCCGATCCCAGATGTACCCCTAAATGTAAAACAGAAAAATAACTCATTGGTAGTATAGTGGGCCCCCCCGATCCCCTTTGTTCTCATTATTATAACATGAGAAACAGCCCATCATATTGGCAGTCCAGTAGTTGCCCACCCCCACCAAAGCAGGTAGTGCCCACCACCCCTTCACCTCCCATCCCAAGACAGAGCCATGGACCAGCACAGCCCTCCTCACACCTCTGCAGCTGGTCCACAGCTGAAACGAAGTGTATGCACTCATGATAATCAATGAGCGAGGGACCAGCCACAGAGGTGTGAGGAGTGTTGTACTGCTCTCCGGCTCTGTCTCATGATGGGAGGTGGAGTGAGGTGGTGGGAACTGGCTGCTGGGGGTAGGGTTGGGGGGCCACTGGACCATCAATGTGAGGGGCTGTTTCTCAAGTTATAATAATGGGGACATTGTGGATTGGTGTGGGGGGCCACTATACTACCAATGAGGGGTTCTTTTCTATTTTACATATAAGGGCACATCGGGGATAGGAGGGGAGTTGCCACTGGACCATCAATCAGAGGGGCTTATTTTTTATGTTGTTATATTAGGAGGATTGCTGTTATCCATGGACCAGCACCCCTGGTTGTGCTCCACCTCATGGACAGCTACACATACGTAGGTATATGTACTAACCTTAGTACATAGGCACTTATATTAACATAAGTGTCAGGATCTGAGTTCTACTGTACTTTTGCAATGCATATTATAGTCTCACAATATATTGTAGCACTGGAAGAGGTTTTCCATTATACTTTTATTGTATAATCATAAGCTAGGCAACAGTGCCATCTTTAGTGCTTGTGCACAACTGTAACTGCAAGTGACATTGGAAGCATCACAGACCCTTGTTGTTCACGTATCTTCTGCTAGCAAAGCAACTTCTTATGTTAGTTAGGATGATTATTGACACAACCTGTTCTTAGCCAATTGCTTACTTTTTATGTATCTTCTTTTTTTATCATAGAATACTTTTATTAGTTTTAAGAACAATGGTACAGCTCACAGACAGCATAACCAACACTCAGTTACAAGTACTCATATTTGCATAATGGTGTGTATACATAAAATGGCATCAGAGGACATAGATTAACTACACATGGCATCTGAAACACAACAACTCACTTATCAATAGAAAGTAAGCAGGTAGGAATGGGGGAATGAGAGAATCAAGACAGAGATTATGATGGAAAAAGATGGTGGCAGGTGAGTACCATAAGGGCTTAAATAGGAGGGCTGCAGTGTGGGGCGTAAGAGTGTTACAGAGGGGTGAATGGAGGTAAGCCTCCCATCTGGCAAAATATTGGTCCATTTGGCCTTGGTGTGCAAAGGACAGATGCTCTAGTAGAGACAATTTGGCAAGAGCAGCATGCCAGATGGTACGAGTCAGTAATGTTAATTGGTGCCAGTACATAAGTAGGAGTCTTTTAGCTTCAAGAAGGGCCAGTGCTACCCATTGCTGCCAGCATTGAGTTAAGGCAGTTAAAGAGGTGGTGTCTCCTAAAAGGAGCTTTGAGTCAGACAGGAGTATCTGGGAACCGAGTATTTTAGAACAGTCCTGGGCTACTATTGCCCAGAGGGATGAAATTTGAGGACAGGTCCATAGAATGTGCAGCAGATGGGTCCCAGGCTGGTGACAGTGCTAATAATATGAGTGCCCTAAAAGGCCATGGGATTGTAATGTTGCTGGGGTGCGGTTCCAAAACAGCAGTATTTTAAGCTGCAAGAAGCAGCTCTTAGTGTCAGTGTAGGTGTAATGACTTTCTCAGATATAGCGGGTCTGGTCCTCTTCAGAAATTTGGAAATTAAAAACAGACATCCATTTCAACCGCCTAGGGTTTGAGTGGTCTGCCTGAGCATCATGCAAAGTCCTGTGCAAGCAACCAATAAGGCCTGCAGAGGAAAGGGATTTATGTCGCTGAGCCAGCAAGGTCCATTTGGGATAAGGACTGATGCGAGGCATGATGGCTTGCATAGCTGAAGGAACTTCCAAAAATCCCTGCTCTGGAGATGAAACTTGTTTCGTATTTGTTCAAAGGACAGCAGGATGTTGGAACCTGGTAAGCACAGATCTTGCACATGATGGATTCCATTTGATTCCCAAATAGGCCAATGTAAAGGGGTGCCAACAATTACCAGACCTTTATTATGCCATATAGGTGTGGAAAGTCAGGGGCACCTGGGCAGACTGAGGTGTGTGAGACAAGTACATGAGTGAGTGCCATGCCTGTTTAGTCTCAGACAGAAGAGGAGCAAGGGTACAAGGGTATTGACTCTCAAGATGTAAGAGCATACACAGGCTTGTGTCCAATGATAAGTTGGCTTCCAGTTGCACCCAGAGTGGAGAAGGGAGAGGAGTGGGAACAAATCACTTGGTGGCCTATGCGGCCATGTAGGCCTGGTGATAACCTTGAAACCAGGGGGATCCCAAGCGACCCTTAGACCAGTACACTCTCAATTTATATTTGCTCCATCTAGAAGCTTTCCCATCCCAAAGGAAGTGTGAGACCTGACTTTCTAAGGAGGCAATGAGTTGGGAGGAGAGATGTATTGGTAAGTACTTGAAGAGGTACATGACTCATGGCAGCAGGAGCATGTGGACTACAGCAATCTTTCTGGGTAGGAATAGCTGGAGTTTCCATTGTCTCTCTATTTCTGCAGACAGCTGAGTCAGAAGTGGGGAAAAGTTAACTGTCTCTAAATCTGACCATTTGGAGGGAATAGTTATTCCAAGGTAGGAAAAGCCCTGTGCTTCCCAAGAGAGCTCTGATCTTGCAGGCAATTATTGGAACAAGTGGTCTTCAAAGAGGCCAGGGTTGTTTTCTTCGGTTCAGATCATAGGCCAGAAAGAGTCAAAAAGGTCTATAGGAGGGATAAGACATGTGGCAGTGCTTGTCATGGCTGGGAAAGGATCAGCAAAAGATTGTCAGCATATGCTGCCACCAATTAGGATTTGCTGGAAACAGTAATACCACAGATCTCCTTCGAGGCAGTGGTAACTCATATAAGGGGGATAGGGCCACTAAGAAAAGGAGAGTGGATAGGGGGCAGCCCTGCCAGGTTTCTGTATGTAAAAACAAGGGTGCTGATATTGCAGTGTTGGTTAGGATTTTAGCCACTGGAGAACTATAGAGTGTAGAGACCCACTGACAGAAAATAGGGCCAACACCATATAACCCCAGGATCTGGTGTATGTAGTGCCATTCAGTGGAATCAAAAGCTTTAGTGAAACCTATGGCCAGTGCAGTCATAGGGAAAGGGGAGTGAGAGGCTATCCATTTTAAATTGAGTAACAGTCTGGTATTGTCTGAGCAAGATGTACCCTTCATAAAGCCTACTTGGGCAGAGTGTAATGGATGGTAACACTTCAAGCATCCTAGTGGTCAGAATCTTAGCCAAGATATTTGTATCCATGGGGAGCAGGGAGATGGGATGAAAGTTTGCACAGCCCAGTGAATCATTGGACTTTTTCAGGAGGACCATAATGAGGGCTTCCCTCATAGTCGGGGGTGTGGAAGGAACCAGCTGTGTGGGCTTCTTGAAGGGCCAGAAGTAGGTGCTGGGTTATTTCATCTGCCAATGCTTGGTATAGCTTGACAGTTATCCCGTCTAGGCAGGGGGCTTTCCCTTTAGTCATTTGAGTCAGAACTTGCTGGTTGGGGAGTATAAATTAGCCACTTGGGTGCTGGTAAGCCCCAGCCTATCAAACCAGAGGAGGAATTTATGAAGTTCTTGCTCTAGTTGCGGCGGGGAATGGGAAGACTGGAACTGATAAAGGTCTTAGTAAAAGGCCTTCATGATGTCATTTATTTCCTGCAGGCCATGTACGATCTTATTCAAAGATTTGCAAAAGGCATGCATGTGGGTGGAGGCTTGATGCTTTTGAACCCTAAAGGCTAGCAAATGCCCACTTTTTTTTCGCCATCCCAATAGGTGTGCTTGGATTACAAAAGCAGCCATTCAGCTTTGTGGTGTAGTATGGCATTGATTTGGAATTTGAGGCCCATGATACGTTGTATGAGAGAATTGTCTTACCTAGAAGAGCTGTTAGCCTTAAAGTGATTCTCTAGCGTCGCCAGGTCAGCTTGCAACTTGGCCAGGGTAGCATTCCGTGCTTTGTTTTTAGAAGCAGAGAAAGCAATAATGTGGCCTCTGAGGACTGCCTGAAAGGCTTCCCAGACCATACACGGGGACACCGCAATGAGAGTTAATGGCAAAGTAGTCTTTTGCAGCTTGGAAGATTGCTTGACAGAAGTCTGTATCTTTTAGGAGCAATGGGTTACATCTCCAGTGGTGCCAGTTAAGGGTTACCCTCCCAACATATATATGGTGTTATCAGCGGAACATGGTCAGAAATTATAATATTCCCAATTTTAGTATTAGAAATAGACTGGGATGCTGCCATATTGGCTAGTAGAAAATCTATGTGGCTATATGTAGAATGTACCGGAGATTAGTAAGTATAATCATGTCCAGTGGGGTTATCCCTGCACCACACATCATCAAACCCCCATTCCTTTTGCAGCTTGTGGAAGTCTAAGCTTGCTTTGGGTCTGGCCTGGGGAGTGGGCACCGACTTATCTGGGAACACATCCAGGACCATATTATAATTGCTGCCTACTATGATAGGGATAGTGACACGGCTGAAGAAAGGGAGGAGAGAGCCTTGCTATGGGATGGAAAGAAATCTACAGGATCAGTATTTGGGCATACACATTACAGAGAATCAGTTTCCTCTCCAGGGAAGACAGCCTAACAGCCACCCACCTACCTTACGTGTCATGCTGAGATTCCTCTACAACCCAGAAGGAGGAGCGCTGGATTAGGATAGCTATCCCTCTAGTCTTGGAGGAGGCCAGGCTAGCACAGACACTGCCCATCCAGGATTTCCTTAACCAGAAGGTGAGTTTCCTGTAATAGGGCAATATCCATGTGAAGGGATCTGAGATGTTGAAGTACTTTGGTTCATTTGATAGGGTGATTAAGACACTTTACATTCCGGGATACCAGTACCAATGATGAGGGGGTAGGACCTGCCATTGCCATGTATAAACAGGGTAGTATTGGAATAGAAAAATAGTACTTACTCAGACCTAAGGGGGTAGTATTGGCCAACTGAGGGATGCACTCATCTCTCAAGCAGAGCCCTGGATAACTGGAGTACCAACCTGTGATGCCAGATGAAGGGGAAGAAACTCAAGAAAGAAGTGAGTGTGTTTACACCAAAAAGAGCAAGCTGTAATAAAGAGAAAAACAGGTACTGTGAGCAAACAATGTCGGATACTGTATGTCTATATGTAATTTAACCAATGAGAAGTCAGCTAAGAAAGCTACACAATCAGAAAGAACAATTTACACAAATTAACTCAAACAGAAGATAATATAGCAATGTGCAAATATGCTATAGGTTTGAAGCTGTAGGTGAAAGAGATTAATTGTATATTTGTTAGCCTCAGCTATGCTAGCTCTTGAAGCCTAATAAATGAGAGATGCTTATAACCAGCCAGGTTGAGACAGTGCAGCTTGTACAGCTGGTTCTGATTACGCTATGATTTTTGTAATATAAAAGTGTGTTATTGAGTATCTCTCATGGGACATGCTGAGACAGCCTGTGGGATGACACCCTTCCAGGTTTCAGCTAAAAGATAAAAGCAAGGAGATAATTAAAGGCTAGAAGAGACCTAAATTAAGGATCTCCTGTTTATCTGGCTTATTTGTAGCAGCCAGCTGCTAGGCTGGAAATCATAAACTTGTATGACGTTTAGAGGAAGAATACAGGCTATGTCAGTTAGGTGCTATGTCATAAATGCTCTTTGATGTCAGTGAAGAGCAAGATGCTGCTCATGGATGAAAGAAAGATCTTGGAAAATTACAGACTTGCTTAGGAAGTCCTATGGGGAAACAATTTTTTTTTTTTTTTGCTGAGATCACCTTAATTAAATGTACCTCCTGCTTGATAAGACATTCAGAGTGTATTATTTTTAATAAACAGAGGAGGAGCAGGGTGACATAATGGAGAAGGCAGGTTTGAGACAAGTTTTTTTAAATTATCTGTGACGGACCCGTAGACAGACACTCATGTTTGGACTCTGAAGAAGAAACATCTACTCTAGCACTATTAGAAGAGATACATTAGATGTATAAGTCTAATTGTCTGGTTGTAGGAATTTTGCATTTTTTAACCCTTGTTTTTTCAAGTGATTGTATGTTCTTGTGATATATTGTTCTGTATTTACATTTTACCTATTTGTTATCTATTTTAAGTAAACCTCTATTTTAAGAGACTACTTGGTGTGCCTTTGAAATTCTTTATTTGACAAGTGAAGCATATCTGGTTAAAGTTGATACTGTGCAAAAGCTTGCTGGTTTTACCAAACTGGGACAAGGTAAGAGTTTATTCTGGGGTCTTTCATAGAGTTTTTAAGGTTTCATTTTGTACACCTGGTTAGGTGCCTGTAGGCAAAAGATATTTGGCCCTCCTGAAGAGCAGAATTATCTGAGCCTATACATTGGGTATGCTAGCAAGAGGTTCACAGTTTGAATCCCTTCAGAAGTTGAGACCAAAGTTTGAGTCAAACCCACAAAACAGACAGAAGGGTTACTCTGTTCTATTCCTGTTCACAATACTGTGCTCAGATGTTGGCACTGTGGGAGCAGAGGGCCTGACCTGCTGAGTGGGGTAATGATAGATTGGTTGGCAGCAGTGTGCATAAGTTTGGTATTACAAGCTTTTATTGTTCAGTGTATCAGCTTGATAATGTCAGCTCACTTGAAAAAAAGTAAAAGACAGTGATTTATTTTTAAAAAGGAAACATAACGTTATCACTTGGCTTACAGTCATGTTCCTACCTGTTTTATTTTTTTTTTCTGAAGTGCAAGTCAGAGTAGCCATAGTTAGGGAAAAGATGGCTTCCAACTACAGTGGGCACACTGTAGAATACTTAAAGCAGTTGTGCAGGAACAGAGGAGTCCCATTCAAGGTGAAAGCCACCAAGCAGAACCTCGTAGATGCCTTGATGGTAGCAGATACCCAAAGCATCGAGTCACAGACAGTGGCTGTAAGGGACCGAACCTTGAATGTGGAAGGGCTAGCGGCCAGTGTAGTGTCCAGATCTGATGAGGAGGGCAGCAGAGCCACTGTCAGTGAAGGACCACAGTAGCAGAGGAAGGTTACCAGTATCCTGGATACAGAAGTACTCAGGCTGCAGATTGTGTTGTGCAGAATGGAGCTTGAGTTCCAGAGAGAAGAGAAATGAAAACAGCAAGCTGCAGAGGAGAAGGCTGAGTGAGAATGCTGAGAGGCAAAGCGAGAATGCCAAGAGGCAGAGCAGGAACAGCGGGAGGCTGACCATGTGGAGTGTGAGTGCCAGAGGCAACATGAACTGGAGAATCTGAGTCTCCAACCACCGGCACCAGACCAGGTAAGTGACTTGGGTTTAACTGGGACTACAGGACTGGGTTACGAATTGAATTTCAAATTTGACAGCCAAATTTAAAGAGGGGGAGGATATGGGTGCCTTTTTAAATTATTTTGAAAAAGTTTGTATTCAGGCTAAAATTCTTAGGGAGTTCTGGAGCTTCCAGCTATCCCTGCTACTTACTGGAAAAGCTTGGGATGCATTGGGTCAAATGGACAGTGAGGACAGTAAAGCAAACTTAATGCTGCACTGTTAAAAAAGTTTGAATTAACTGCTGAATCATACAGAGCTAAATTCCATAAGCTCAGGAGAAGCCCTGACATGAGCTATGTGGAGCTAGGCATGAAACAACATCAGTTTTTAAAACGTTGGTGGGAAGGAATTGAAGAAAACTCTGTTGATAAAATTGAAAATGTGATTTTGTTAAAACAGTTTTTCTGGGCATGCCCAGCCGAGCTGAAAACCTGGCTGAAGGACTGAGATCCCAAAACAGTGCAAGAGGCTGCTGAACTCTCAGACCACTATGCCAAGAGCAGACCTGCTCTGAGAGTAAATGGGGTGGGAGTGGCAGTGCAGAAAGGAAAAAGCGTGCCTTCAGGGCAGCTACAACCCTCACTGCCTCCACCAAAACAAGTTAGCCCCAGGTTTCAGAGAAAAGATTTCTCTGAGAAAAGGAATGAATGTTGGTTGTGTAAAGAAACTGGGCATATTGCCAGACAGTGTCCCAAAAAGTTGAGCAATACACAACAGGGGGTTAGGAAAGAAGTGTTCCCTGTAAGCTTGCCTGTGAACATGAGGGAGCGCATGCACTCAGTCATATTGAATGGTGCACAGATGCAAGGGTTAAGGGACACAGGGGCCTCCCTGACCTTGGTAAAGGAGGATCTAGTAGAGCCTGGTCAGCTTATACCCAATAAATATGTCACTGTACAGGACTTTACTGGTGAGGAGAAAACATTGCCCCTCGCTAGTGTTCTCCTAGACTGGGGTAAAACAGGGGAAACTGTGCAACAGGTGGCTGTAGCCAAAACCTTAGCAGTGGATGTGATCCTGGGAAACACTCTCAAACAAGGTATGATGTGTGCAGTTACCCATAGCCAAATGGCAAGAGAACACTGTAGTTCCCTGGATCCCACAGAAGCCATTGTGGAAACCACTGGGAGGCTGGTTCCTCAGTCTGTGTCTCCTGATATGGAGACTAATGAAAAGGGGGGGGTAGAAAATTCCACAGTAGCAGTTAACTGTACAGCTACAGAGGGTTGCTCTAAGGAGGGAGGGGTCTCTCAGTGTCAGAGGGTTGGGATTGACAGTGATCCTGATTGTCCTGATGCTAGTGCTAGGAACCCTAGTTTAGTGACTGAAAGGGATCTGTCCCATGACTTGGGAATGTGTTAGGAGTTTACTGCTGCTCAGAGAAGTGAACCTCATCTAGAGAAACTGAGGGCTTGGGCAGACTCTGATGGAACACATGGAGGTGATGGTAAACATAAAGTTTATTGGGAAAAATGGACTAATGCACACTCAGGCTGTGAAGACAGAGGTAGAGGTGCTAGGCATGCAGCTTGTCATTCCCCAGAGGTATCGTGAGCAGTTGCTCAAGATCGCACATGATATTCTCTTGTCTGGTCATCTGAGAATCACTTGCACTATGCAGCAGTTGGCCCATAATTTCTATTGGCCTAAATTCACCCAGAAGGTAAAGGAGTATTTTGTAGGTCTTGTCATCAGTGCCAAGAAATAGGGAAGGTGGACAAGAAAACCCCAGCTGCCCTGATTCCATTGCAAATAGTGGAGGAGCCATTCCAGAGGGTGGGAATGGATATTGTGGGGCCTTTAAATATCCCCAGCTCCTCAGGGAAGAGATTCATACTGACTGTGGTGGATTATGCCACCTGGTACCCAGAGGCAGTTGCCCAATTCTCACTGAGGACAGACAAATTGACAGATGCCTTACTTGGGATTATCTCCCATGTTGAGTTTCCACAGGAGGTTATCACTGATTGAGGGAGTTTCTTCATGTTGGGCCTGATGAAATGTTTATGGGAGAAGTGTGGGGTGATGCAGAGATACATGACACTGTATCACCCACAAGCCAATGGGCTTGTGGAAAGATTCAATGGTACCCTGATGTCAATGCTCCGGTCATTTGCTGAACAGCATGGGAGGGACTGAGAGAAATACCTTCCCCCACCTGTTGTTTGCATACAAGAAAGTGCCCCAAGAGTAGACAGGATTTTCACCCTTCAAACTCTTAAATTGATGCCGGGTACATGGGCCCTTAGACTTGATCCGGAAGGACTGGGAAGACAAGCATGCCACCCAGGGAGCTCCCATTGTGGATTATGTCCTTAAATTAAGGGAAAGGTTGAAGAAGCTTATGGGGACAGCCCAGAGCAACCTTACAGCTGTCCAACAGAAGCAAAAAGTGTGGTATGACCACAGAGCCAGAGCTCGCTCATACATGGTGGGTCAGGAGTCATGGTCCTTATTCTGGTCCTGAAAGACAAGCTGCAGGCTGAGTGGGCTGGACCGTACAAAGTGGTTAGGAAGGTAAATGATGTGAACTATATTATAGAGTTACCTGACAGAAGACAGACAGACAGAAAGGATGTACCATGTCAACATGATGAAGCCATATGTAAATAGGGTTGACATAGTGTTTGCAGTGTCTAGTCTTGGTGAGGGGATGGACAAAAAAGACCCCCTTCTGAACTTGCTGGAAGAAAGTAAGAGGGAGTCCTCTGTGGAGGCAGTTAAATTGTCTCTCCAGCTGACCCCAGACAAGATCCAGGAAGCAAGGGAGGTTTTAGCAGACTTTGCCCATTGTTTAGTGACAAGCCTGGACTAACCCCCTTAGTGACTCACGATGTGGAGACAAGTACACAGACACCTTTATGGTGGACAGCATATTGGGTGTCAGAAGCTGTCCAAAAGGACATTAGGAGGGAAGTGGAGGAGATGCTGCATTTAAGGGTAATCCAGAGATCCCACAGCCCCTGGGCCACACCTGCAGTGCTTGTGCCCAAGCCAGATGGCTTTACTCATTTCTGTGTGGACTATCATGGACTGAATGCAGTCACAAAGTCAGATGCCCACCTGATGACCCGGATGGATGAACTCCTGGACAAGTTGGAAGGGGCGACCTACCTTACAACCACTGACCTGACCAAGAGGTATTGGCAGGTAGAGCTGATGGACAGAGCTGGGGAGAGGTAAGTCAGCTTGTTTTAATTTAAAGTAATGTCTTTCAGAATGAAGAATGCCCCAGCCACTTTCCAAAGGTTGGTGAACTAGGTGTTAAATGGTGCTGAGGAGTACGCCATGGCATACCTGCATGACATTGCCATCTTTAGTACCAGCTGGGAGGAACACCTATTCTATCTTAGGGAAGTGCTGGGCAGGATACAGAAGGCCAGGCTCACTGTCAAAGCTGGGAAGTGCCAGTTGGCCATGGAAGAAGTGGCATACCTCAAGCATGTGGTAGACAGAAGACAGCTCCATCCCAACCAAATAAAAATAGAGGTAATTCAGGCATGGCCCAGACCAGAAATGCAGAAGCAGGTCAGGAGCTTTCTTGGGACACCAAGGTACTATAGAAATGTGTATTTAATTACAATGCCCTGGTTTCTCCCCATCTGACCTGTTAAAGAAAAGGATGCCAAAGAAGATTAACTGGGGACCAGCCTGTGAGGAAGCCTTTACCAGATTGAAGGAGGCACTGGGCAGTGCTCCTGTTTTAACAAGTTCACAGACACTTTATAGTTCAGACTGACACCTCAGATGTGGGTATTGGGGCAATACTGAGTCAGACATCCAGCCAAGGGAAAGATCACCCAGTAGTGTACCTGAGTAAAAAGTTATTTCCCAGGGAGCAGACATACTCTATCATGGAAAAGGAGTGTCTTGCCATAGTGTGGGCCCTAAAGAAGTTGAAGCCATACTTGTATGGGCAGCATTTTGTGGGATAAACTGACAACAACCCCCTGGTTTGGCTGCTGTAAATGGGGAAGAATAATGGTAGATTGTTAAGATAGAGTCTTGCTTTGCAAGTGTATGATATGACAATCTTACATAGGGCTGGAGCAAAAAATCAGAACTCAGATGGGTTGTCTCGCATTTATGAGGAATGAACTGATTTGGGAAGCTTATCCCATGCAGGGGATAGAGACCCCAAATTCAATCTAGGTAGGGAGGATTGTGATGCTTGAACTGCTGGTTCTGATTATGCTATGATTTTTGTAATATAAAAAATGTATTATTGAGTGTCTCTCATGAGACATGCTGGGACAATCTGTGGTATGACACCCCCCCCCCACCAGGTTTCAGCTAAAAAATAAAAGGCAGGAGATAATTAAAGGCTAGAAGACACCTAAATTAAGGATCTCCTGTTTATCTGGCTTAATTGTAGCTGCCAGCTGCTAGGTTGGAGATCATACACTTTTATGACGTTTAGAGGAAGAATACTGGTTATGTCACTTAGGTGCTACATCAGAAATGCTCTTTGATGTCTGTGAAGAGCAGAATGCTGCTCATAGATGTAAGAAAGATCTTGGAAAATTACAGACTTCATTTGGAAGTCTTATAGGGAAACAATTTTTTTTTTTTGCTGAGGTCACCTTAACTAAATTTATTTCCTACTTCATAAGACATCCTGATTGTATCATTTTGAATAAACAGAGGAGGAGCTGGGTGACTTAATGGAGAAGGCAGGTTCAAAACAGTTTTTTTTTTTAAATTATGCAGTGACTGCCCTGTAGACAGACACTCATGTTTGGACTCTGAAAGACACACATTTACTCTAGCACTATTAAAAGAGATACATTAGATATATAAGTCTAATTGTGGTAGGAATTTTGCACTTTCTAACCCTTTTTAAGTGATTGTATGTGTTTGTGATATATTTTTCTGTATTTACATTTTACCCATTTTTTATCTATTTTAAGTAAACCTTTATTTTAAGAGACTACTTGGTGTGCCTTTGAAATTCTTTATTTGACAGGGGAAAAATATCTGGTTACATCTGACACTATGCAAAAGCTTTTGGTTTTACCAAACTGGGAAAAGTTAAGAGTTTATTCTGAGGTCTTTTATAGAGTTTTTCAGGATTCATTTTGTACACTTGGTTAGATGCCTGTAGGCGAAAGATATCTGGCCCCCTGAAGAGCAGAATTATCTGCACCTGTACATTATTTACGCTAGCAAGAGGTTCACAGTTTGAATCCCTCCAGAACTTGAGACCAAAGTTTGATTGGAACCCACAAAATAGACAGGAGGGTTGCCCTGTTCTGTTCCTGTTCACAATACTGCACTCGGAGGTTGGAACTGTGGGAACAGAGGGCCGTATCTACTGAGTGGGGTTGTGACAGAGACCTCCAGACTGAAAACATGTACAAGGTTGGGCATCTGACCAATGGGAGAGAAAAGAGGGGAGGGGAAAAGTAAAAGGGGGAAGGGTAGGTAGTGGGGAGAAAAAGGGTGGAGGAGATCAAAGGGGGTTAGACAGGGGAGGGAGGAGACACCTCCTTACCAGAATATTAGAAGCCCACCATATATGTTGGAGGGCTAGTGCTAAACCTATGCCATGCTCCCTGTAATATAAGGCTCCAAGTGCACTCCAAGTCATCTAGACCAGTGGCAATGGTGAGAGGACCTGGGAGCCACACAAAGGGCCCCCATGTGAATCCATATCCATGCATCAAGTGACAGTATAATCATGGGGGGACTGGGGAGAATATACCATGTGGTCTAAGGTGCCCACTATAGACAAACAAATGCCACCCACGCGTGAAGCAGGGTATAGGCACTTGGGGACATAGCAGTCTTAAATAACAATATGCAACTGTCTCAACAAATGGTGACTAACACAGAGACAAAAAGGACATATTTTAACCAGGGAGTCCTTCGGCACTCCCAATACTTATTAGGGAAGAAGCAGTAGTCCCCAGAATCTCCATAGCCATGATTGCTGCATATGAAATGAGGCCAGGTCGTATGGGAGTCAAAGCATCCACAACCTCCACCAGAGAGGCCTCTGGAAGATCTGCCCAGTCAGAAGCTGCAGTGGTATCCATGTTGAGGAATTCAGGAGGATTGGCCTGTGCACTAGGAGGAGAGGAGTCTCTATGTTCCTGAAAGACTTTTGCAGGGGGAGCCACCATGCAAGAGTCCTGTATTGGTTAAATGCCACTTCTGGTCCTCTGGTGTTGGTGGGGAGTAGCAGCTGTCAAACAAGGAGGCATAGCAGGGGTAGCATTAAAGGGAAACTGAGGTACAAAGGCAGAGTGAGGCAGATTATGATCAGGAGGGCCTGATGCTACAGGGGGACCGCTAACTGGTGCTGCACTTCTAGCTGCAATATTGTCCTCTGGATTCCTGTTCCCACCAAGTCAATTCCCTTTAGAAGTGCTGACTTTGCTTTGTTCCGAAAGCTTTCTGGGTAATGTAGTCAGCACAGGGAGGTCAGGCCAGAACCTACCAAGCCACTTCTCAATGTCCAGAGGATGATCTGCCAACAATTCTCTACCGTCCTTAGTAACAAGCAGGCTGGTGAGTCCCCCTGAATTTGAATTGGAAATTGAATTGGTACAGTATTTTTTAAGCAGGCCAAAGGCTCTTTGTTTAGATGCAGTTTCCTGAGTGAAGTCTCTGTAAAACAAGACAGGGGCCCCTTGCCAGTGAACCTCTCCTAGATCCCTAGCAGCTCTCAGGATTCTTTCTTTTGTAGTATATCACAGAAAATATGCAATGGTTGGCCAGGGTGTGGAAAGGTTCTTGTATCTATGTCTGGTTATTCTTTGCACCCTCTCCATATCAATTGCATCCCTCCATCTGTCTCCCAGCATAGCTGGTAATGATTCATTTAAAAAAACTCTCCATGTATTGCACCTCTGCTCCTTTTTGTTATCCCTATTATTTGCAAATTATTGCATCTGGCTCAATTTTCTTGGTCCACAATTCTGTCCCAAAGCACTGGCAGCTTTTCCTCTTGTAGTTGCAGGTAATGTAATAGTTTGGATTGCTGCTGTTCATATACCTCTGCCCTCTGTTCAGTCATCTTGATGCGATCTTGGAGGTTTCTTACATCAGGAGCTGTGCCAGATAAAGTGGCGTTAATATCTTCCACTCGGGTCAGCACAGCCTCCAACATCTACATTATATATTGAAGTGATTTATCGACTGATGGACTGATGGATGCTGGATGGGTGGTTGAACTGGTGAGAGTGCCTGGTTAATGTTGCCTTGTGTGGCCATTACCCAGCTACATTTGGTGACTGTGTACAGGTCGGAATGTACAAAGTGAAGATTCCATTCAAATAATTTTGAATGCCGAGTAGTGTAGCACATTTGTTGCCTAATTGGACCTAATGGTACTTACAGTGGTTGTTGGTCTTGGGTGTGGCACTTCCACACTGGACCCCTGTACATGCCCACTGTGAGTGACAGCGAACCACCTTGGTACCACTGTTTGTCCACGGGGGACCGGAAAGCCATTGGGTGATGGCACCATGAATTTTATCCAGTTTTTCCAGCTGCTTCTTTGTTTGTCTACCCCTTGTTTGTTATGCCTGAACTTTGCACTGAGTTGAGAATGGATGTCTCCAGCTACCTCACGTCCCATGGGGGATGGACAGATTTTGTGCTGGACATGAAGTCCGCAGAAACCCATTACTGCTATTTTCCTACCTCTACTTAGAGTTCAAACACAAAGCCAAGAAATACAACCTTAAAGGTCTCTTGGTTGCAGCTCTACATACCACTGTTGAGTGTCTCAAAGCAAAGTGTGCCTCCCTTGAACTACAAAATGCATCTCTAAAAAAACAGGTGGGCTTATAGGAATCAGAGTTACAGAAAAAGGAACAGAAACTAGTGGAGGAGACACAGTCACTCTGCGATGCCAATAACAGACTGTTGCATTGTATTGCTCAAGACTCTGAGTGAACTTTTGAACAGATGGGCCCGACTGACAACCTCAGTTGCCATTTGGACAAGCTGCACTTTGTCTGCGAGAACTTTCTCAGCAACCCAAGTACCAGGTTCAAGTATTGCGACAGACAATGGAACTGACCCTCTGGGCCAAACTCCCAGATGCTATCTGCAAATGTGAGACACATGCCTACAGTGACATTGTGGCAGTACTCATTGCTGCCAATGCCCCAGGTGTCAGAGCCCACTTGGCCTACAAGGTTAAGCAGAATGTGAAGGAAAGCCCTATGGCTTACCATCGGTGGTTGTGCCTCACTTATGAGGCTAATAAAGGCCTAGCTGGTGAAGTCACACACTGAGACCAGATTGAGTACAAGGATTTGTACATCCAGAACATGATTCTGACCCTCCAGGAAAAGGTCGAATTCAACATTTACCTGGATACCGATACCTTCATGGAAATTCTCACCAAGATGGACTGTGCCGTCCAGGTATACCTCCGTAACTTGGCTTCTGCTAAAAGCAATAAAGCTGCCACCATTCAAACTCCGGCAGCTCAGGTAGCAGTAGTACAGCCTAACCTTCAACACGCCTACCCCCATACTGTACAAGGTAATAATAACAAGAATGATACCCCTACTGATGACAAACAGTCGCAAAAGGTGGGGGGGGACTGGAACTATAGAAACAATAGAAACAGGGATAAAAGCAATTGGAAATATTCAAATGACCAATTCAATAGCCTGAACCACAATGGCTGGAGCTACCAAAGCATGAAAGATGAGAACAAAACCCTCTGCAAACTGCAGGAGGAGGTCCATGCTGGGAGAGATACTAAGCCTAAGCATACCATAGCAGCCCTCGCTCAGGCTGCTGGACAGCCATGTGGCCAAAGAAATCCATTCCTGCCCTCGGCTACCAAACAACTGAGCAGCCATGGAAAGAATCCTTTTATGGCATTGACTACTGACCAGGCCAATGCAACAACCAAGGAGGAAACATCCGTGCAGGTCAATGTTGCACCTGTAATGTCAATGGTACATCTATATCCTGTGCAAGCCCAAAGAGATCTTGCAGGCCTCCAATTTCAGGAACAGGATGATGAAGATGACTCTGAGAATGCAGATTGACAATTACAGGCCCCAGTCCAGAATGTGGGTGACTTGCTTGTTGACAGAAACAGATGGCCTTGTGTGAAGGCCATGGTAGGGGGCCGCTGCCTCACCATGCTTCTGGATAGTGGAGCAGCCATGTCAGTTCTCCATGATGAGGATCCAGTTTCATCTGCTTGATCTACTGGCTTGAAGACCAGTGCCCAGGGTGTAGATGGAACTCAGCTACACACCTATCAATCTGTTCCCCTGCCTGTGGTGGTAGGCCACCTCAGGACCAATTTTGTCTTTGACCTTGTGGTATTACGTCATCACCTCAGAATATTGAGAATTGATTTTCTTGAACTGCATGGTTGTGCAGTGGATCTAGCCAACAGGCTACTCCTTCAGATCAAGCGGCAATGCCATGCTGTCACCATTTCAGATTCACACGTGGTGGCAACCATCTCCCATGACAACATTGCTTCTTTCAAAAGTCATGATCTATTTTCCAAACTTGCACCCAAGTTGCAAAAACACCTTGATGTGTTTGCTACCAACAAGCATGGTTGTGGTAGGATGCACACCACGACTGAGATCCCAGAACCTAATGCTGTGTGTTTCCATCTGAAGCCTTGCCCTCACTGAGGGAGACCATCCAATCACTGCTTAAAGAAGGATTGATTAGGACCTGTGTCTCCTCTGTCAATTCACCTATTTGGCCTGTGAAAAAGCCAAATGGAGCTTGGAGACTCACAACTGATTACAGAAAACTTAATCAAGATACCCCCAGGTGAGCCCAAACAGTAGCATTAGCACCTGATGTGCTCAAGCTGTTGACACCTGACAAAAAGTGGTTCGCAGCTCTCAACATCTCTAATGGGTTTTGGTCACTCCCATTAGCACAGGTAAACCAATACAAATTTGCTTTCACCTTTGATGGGCACCAGTACATCTGAAGCTTTCTTCCCCATGGCTTTCACCACAGCCTTTCCATCTTCCATTTCCACAAGATGGATGACCTGCAGAGGTTCTCCACATCACAGTATCTCCTGCAGTAGGTGGATGACTTGCTTCTAGTGATCACCACAAAAGAAGATCACTCGGCCCTTCTAGATAAACTTCGGACCCTCCTCAGGAGAGCAGGCCTGAAGTGCAACCCCTCTAAAGCACAACTGTGTGAAAAAGATGTCATCTTCCTTGTCCTATGTATTATGTAAAAAGGCAGAAGCCAGCTGTCAAGAAGATTCAGTGCTTACAAGATCAGCCACTTCTCACTAACATGGCAACACTCAGATGCTTATTAGGAATGGTAAATTACTCCAGGGACTTCATCCCTGACTTTGCCTTGAAGGCTGCTACCTTGTATGAGATTCTTAAAAAGGATGTCCCATGGACAGGGGGCCCCAGTCACAATGAAACTGTTACACAACATAAGTAGGCCTTAGCCTCAGCCCCAGCACTGATCAACTCCAATCCAAACCTTCCCTTCCATTTGGAAACTGCAACCTCTGAAGTGGCCATGTCTGCAGTGCTGACACAAAATTACAATGGGTACCACAGGCCCATTGCCTATGCATTTCAGATGCTGTCCCCAGTAGAGAGGAACTACAGTAGAAGTCATAGACATTGACAGCTATTTCCAGATATTTTGCAAAATATCTAAAGAGTTTCTCTCTGCTGCTCCTACTGTAGTAATGTAGAAACCAGGAGATTTCTCTAGAAATATCACAGAAATTTCAGGAAATAGCTGGCAATGTCTGTGGCTACTACTATACAGTCTCTGTGAATGAACACTTTTGGCAACCTTCTGGGCTGTCAAACTCTTTCTGTACATCATTGGGTATGCTCCTATTGTTTTGCATACCTGTAACACCCCGACTAACTTTTTGCTTTCAGACAAAGTAAAAGATGGTTCAGTCTCCAACACCAGACTCACCCACTGGTCTTTGCTTTTGCAGGACAGGGACATGAAAGTACTGCCTGCTAAAATGCCTTCAGTCTTGGACCATGGTCTACTCTTCACAGGTACACCCCATGACTGTGCCCTCCAACCCCCTGATTTACCTGAGCCAGGACCATTCTTATTGGTTACACCACATGTTCTGGAAGATACCAGCATGTACCGTATTTTTACAGATAGCTCCACCTCCTATGTAGATGGAGAGCAGGTAGCAGGATTTGGAGTACTCATTTTAGACAATGAAGGTGATTGCAGATGTAGATCTAGAAACTTCACTGTTATCTCTTCACAATATGCAGAATTGGCAGTGCACTATCTCCTCACAATATGCCGAATTGGCCACCGTGGCCTGTGCTTTGAAGGTCATGCCCCATGGTGATACGGATGCCATCATTTTTGCAGACTCTGATTGGGTCTGCTCATCCCTTACTGGGTTTCTACCATTCTGGGAGGAAAAATAACTTTACATCCTCTAATGGTACACCTGTCAAATACAGGGATCTAATGGTATATATACACACCCTGACACAACAGTTTACTCACAATTATCCACAAGGTAAAGGCTCATTGTAAATCTGACCCTTGCAATGAATTCAAAAATCGAGTAGACTCACTTGCCAAAGTAGGCGCTTGAGGGGGAGACATGACAATTACTGATCCATTAGTTGCAGCAGCTATAGTAGCTGCTAATACCAGGCAGAAACCAGTACCAGAACCCCCACTGGACCTTTCTGCTGCACAAAAATCTGACTCAGAACTAAAAGATGTGTTCAAATTCTTGGACAAGGGAATTGAACAAGCACTACCTGTTGGTAATCCATACAAGAGACATTCTGACAACATACACTTGTCTAGTGATCAGAAACTCTTCTGGTATTGAAAAGAGGATGCAGGTGACAAACTGTGGGATGCACCACAATCTCTGCAAACCAAATTCATCCATATGGTTCATGATACCCCCACTGGAGGACACCAGAGGACAGAAAGTACCCTACAGAGAGACTCAAAACTGTCATCTGGTGACCTGGCATGGCCAAGGATGTGGAGCACTATGTTGACAACTGTATTGTGTGCACCCAGATCAATCCAATTTATGTGCAAATAAATGCCAAATTGTTCCCCAAAAGGTAAACTGGACCATGGAATGCAATACAAATCAATTTCATAGGCTCCTTGACCAACTCCAGCAGGAACAAGTATGCACTTGTCATCACAGATTTTTTTCTAAGAGTAACATGACAAAGACAACTGCCAAGATCCTGGTGGATCAATTGTTCTCCAGGTTGGGCCTGCCCTGAAAGGTAGACTCAGATAATGGAACCAGATTTACAGCTGAGCTGATGAAGCAGACACTTCAACTACTTGGAGTAGATCAGAAATTCCATATCCCTTACCATCCTCAATCCTCAGTCCAGGATGAAACAGCCAACAGAAGAATCAAACAGATGTTATGCAGATTTATCATTGACAATCCCAAGGATTGGTATTCCCTCTTGCCACTACTGCTAATGGCAATCAGGGGCACTCCTGCAATCACTACTCAGTGCACGCCTTATGAGGTTATGACTGGTAGAGCCATGAGATTACCTGAGCACCTGTTGATTGATCGCCACATCTCTAGTGCAAATTTAGTATCTGTAGACAAGTACATAGAAAAGCTTCATGACGGCATCAAGAAGACACACCTATTCACTGTCAATCTAATGGGCAAGGCTCAACTACAAGCTAAAGCTCATTTTGAGAAGCATATCAAAGAAGTCAACTGGCATGTTGGAGACCAAGTTATGCTTCTCCAATACAGACAACCAACTCATTGTTTTGCCAGCAAATGGGAAGACCCATACCCCATTGTCAACAAACTCAGTCCTGCTGTCTATCAGGTCTGAGTTCAACAGCAAAAAAAGATCACAGACAATCAGCTCAAGTTGTACAAAGGTGACTACATTTACTTTTCCCAACCCACTTAGGGCGTAATAGTATCCCACACTTAAGAATCCTCTTCTGTTTTCTTACAGGTACACTGGCAAAATGGCTATCTTGCATCTCCTCATCTTGGTGGGACTACTATGATTTCCCCTGACAGAATCCCAGAATAAACCTGTCAACACACAGACAATGTGTACAACTTTTACTTAGTAAACTTGAACATTCAGCCCCAATGGGAATTCATATTAATGTACCCAACAAAAAGATTACTGTTAAAGAAGGATCAGACATCTATCCTGATGCCATGTAGTTGCTCCAGACAGATCCACCCTTTCCATTCAATGGGAAACTGACATTAATGGCTATACACTCCCTGTAGCTCACCAATCCAAAGGTACAGTCCACAAATGGCCCAACACTGACATTTCTAAGAATGGTACGCTCTCTATTTGTTAGACTTCTCCAGACATTCTGGTCATTATAACTTTACTGCTGTCATAGATCCTGCTTGGTGTGACTGACTCATATGTGAGTAGGTATGTGATTTCTGTCTTCATAACTATGTAGCTACTGAAGCTCTTTTCCTTTCTGTAGTCCCACCAACCGAAGAAGTGACTGACTGCCATCTCCAGGAGGAAGGTCCTCCTATTGGCTTGACCACCACTTCCCTTCCAGAATCCCTGATTAACAATTTGCAGTTTATGCATGACCCAGTTATTTTCAATCTTACACAACAGAATATGGCTGAGCTTGGTCTCTGTCACACGACTAATACTTCTACATTTTACAGTATGATGCTTACAGATATTGTATCTGCTCATCAGACATGTACTAATGATCCTGTCAGAGGGCCCCCATACCACTGATCATGAATGGGTCTTCCAACCCACACCTAATGCTAAAGCTAGACCACACACTAGGCATGACACTGCAGATGTAACTGGCACAGCAGGCATTGTCTCTGGCCTTTTTGGCTCATGCATGTCTATTTGGAATAGAGCAGACATAGCTGCTATTAAAGCAAAAACTTGATTTTCAACAAGCTGTTAAGAATGATATACTGCCCCTACTGTTACATGGTGTAGATGGTTTACATAAAGAAAAATGTTTTACTGTATTTAACATGCAAGAAATTGCCAAAGGATTCAATGATATTAAAGATAACATTAATTAACTGATTTTTCAAAACAATAAGGAGGTAGACAAGCAATATATCACCCTTGAACATTTATGCTCCGTTTACGGCTCTTATGTAATCTCCACTGTTAACAATCTCTTCCGGGACTTGAAAACAGGATGCATTCCAGATCTCATCCATGACAGGAGAATGGGTAAATGGTATTGCCCTCATTGCAAATCTAATAGTTGCATTACTATTTGTTTAGCAAACAATGTTAACATTTCTATGTCTACAGCTCGAAACCTTGGCTATGTCTCTGCCGCGCAACACAAGGCCAAAGGCCCTTTGCCCATAGGGCCCCCACCTGTCAAAATGGTCTTGCTAGTGACACTACCTCTACCACCTTCCTCTGTGCTTTCAAATCCAGGCTCTGAAACACCCTCATTGCCTCCAGAACCTGTGACTGCCTTGGCTAATAAATTGGCACTTCTCCTGTTACCTGCTGTGTTGGGTTTTGGCCCCCTCTCGCACTTGCCCTCCTTGGGCCCCCTTTTCATGCTCTTATCCACCAGACAACTCCACCATTGGTGCTTGACCCTACCATCCCCAACATCATCTCACTATCTCCCCTGTTCCTCACCGCATCTCCTCCATCCTATGTTACATTCTATTAACTCCTTCTACCCCCCAATTTCCTTTTTCCCTCCCTTCCTTTTGCTCTCCTATTCCCTTGTCCCCTTCTCCACACAGTATGGGTTTGTGTCTTGTCTCTAAATCAATCCCAGTGTTATTTTTCCTATTGCAATTTATGTTGTCTACTGTAACATGAGATGTGGAACCTTTCTAAAAGAGCCTTGGCTCAAAGGTAGTCGTAATCCTAGAATCAAATAAATAAATAGAAAAAAAATAAGATATCCAAATCAAGCACCTTGTTATTTTACTAAGACTTGTTCCATCCATGACAACATATTTGTCACATTCACTGTGTCACTTCCCTGCTTTGATCCTGTTACAACTGTTTTTGATAAATTGGCAGCTATGAATTCCATCATATATCTTGATGATGACATCTATCATGAAAGAACTCACTTACCCTCATTACTTGTCTGCCATTCTGTGCTCCAAGCCTGGGTGGCACCCCACACAAACTGTTGTTCCAAGAAGGACTACTACTACTTGTGCCGTTGTGATGTCTTCGGTATTGTGAAACCTGTCTGCAGTTACTCACCAGAACATCTTGACTGGGCCTTAACCTTGAGTGATAATCTACCATTGAACCTTACTGATGTTGACGAGAATGACACATCTGAATGTGCACAAGCTGAATCTTCTACGCCTGACACTGAAACAGCTAAATCTCTAAGCTACCTGCAAGAGGTACATCACTTCACATCACGGCTCACCAACCAGTCCTTTTCCTGTCCGATGCATCTACAGTGATGGAGGGCACCAACTGTGAGAGTTACTTACAATTCCAGTGAGCAGTACTGTGTAGTGACGAATCATAAAACCTTTGCTTATGGTCAAAAATCTTGTGTTATTGAAATGCCTAACTTCTGTTTCACTCCACAGCAGAAAACAGTCATTGGTCACACTGTCATAATTCCTATTCTTCTCCCTGAACCAGATGTTATTGATACTGATCCGCAATACTTGCTTGCCTTGTCTCAATATTTGCCTGTGTTTAACGTGCACATTGACCCTTTGACACGTTCTTTGAAATCTCTTTTAACTAGAAAGGATTCACATTTGATTTATATTAGCAATAATATTTCTCAAGCTGGTGATGCCATTAATACTTTTATTCATGAAGGTGATTTACGTTCTGCTCTATCCAATACTTGGTTAGAACTCACTTTTAATACTTCTGTTATTATTCAAGCATTTTTGATTGTTTTTCTGATATTAACCCTTTGCTGTTTGCGACATCCTCTGTGACAACACTGAAAACAACTCAAATTCCTTTACAAGGCTCACGCTTCGGTCTTGTAAATGACTTTTTAGCTCCATCCCAGTACTTATCTGGGATTGTTGCCCTTCTGAGGCAACAGTGGGGGGAATGCTGTCCATGGACCAGCACCCCTGGTTGTGACCCACCTCACGGACAGCTACACATATGTAGCTATATGTACGGTTCACAGACACTTAGTCATGGTTTATTTTGCCACGGACAGTTTGTTGTGGTCAGTTTAGTGATATTACATTTGTTGCAAGCCAAATTGGTCATGGTCAAAATGTAGACACTGCGGCGAGTTACCAGCGACATTTTAAAAAAAAAATCACAGACTTGATAGCGGACTACAATTAGTCTGCCCTGCTGCAAGGCCACTCGGATTGGAGCACCTGGCTAGCCTGCTCTGGGGCTACTTTGTGACTGCTCCTTCCCTGCTGCACTTTGATTCTGTTAATTCTGTAAATTCTGGGGAATTTTTACCTGCTACCTGCCTGACTCCCATTTCTGTTGCTGTTGAGCTAGCCACAAGAGCCAGGATTTCTGATCACTGCAACTAATAGTCTAACTCTACTGTGTCTTTTTTTAAGGGATAACTTAGTGTTGTTTATAATTTTTTACTACTGAATTATAAGCCCAAGCAGGATTGGGGACTGTGAAAGGCTGTATCCAGGTTATGAGGCAGATCCACAGCAGCAGCAGTGAGGCTTGCAAGGCAGCTGCACGATGCTAGCCTGGATCTATTGTAATAAATAGTTCAGAAGCTGATGAAATATGGGACTCTGTGGCCTGAAAGTGAAACAGCACACACAAATAAGCTACTCAAGATCACAGCAGTAAAGAAGAGCAGATACACTGCAGTTCTCGGTGCAATGTTATTTAAATCTATATGAGAGACTGGCAGCTCAAAGGGGCTTACACTTGATTTGTTTCACCCCTTCAATTATCTGCCTGTCTCCAGTTTCTGTTGCTGCTGCACTATCCATGAGAGTCAGGATCACTGCGACTAATAGCCTAGCAACATGATAACCATGCAACAAATGCGGTAACTCCATGTAGTCCGTGTGACGATATGTCCGCTCCTAATTATCTGCAAAGATTTGTCCAGGGACTATTGGCTGTATGCGCAATAAATCATGCGGTCATGTTTACAAAATCCAACACACTCCATTAAATCCAATAAAAGTTTCCATGTAGAACTTACCTCTCCCACAAAGCTGCACAGACTGAAACTGTTGGTCAGTGATATTTGTTCAAAGTGTGGCATGGCAGAGGGTACATACATACAATATACATGGTCCTGTAATGTCCAGAAATCATGGCCTATTGAGGGATAGTGCACAGCGTTATGGAGTCTGTTCTGCAGACTTGGCTAACAAACTCTTCCTTAGAAGTCCTATTGGGGGCCTGAGACAAAAACACACAAGACAAAACACAGGGCCTTATGGCAGCTTGTACTAATCACTACTAGTAAAGCACTGGCAAAATATTGGGGAACGGTGGACCCACCATTTATAGCTTACTGAAAAGCAAACCTGCCGGAGTGTATGAAGCTGGAGAAAGCACAAAGGTGTACAAATGGGAAGACAGGCAAATTTGAAACCATATGGCAAACATTGCTGAAAGCACTAGAGGAGGCAATCATTTCAAAACAAAGCTTTTAATGGCATTGAAGCCATTGACTCCACCATAACAGAAGTTCCATTCATGTTGAAGAATACCACCCATGTGAATGCCACTATTTAAAAAGAGGGGGAAATGTAGATCCAGCATAGTCTGTCATTGCATCTGTTATGTGCTGCTTTACTGGATGAAGTGCAATGAGCAGTGTACTTTGTCATGTTTTGCTATGATTGTATGCCTGTTTGAAAAACTTGAAAATTAAGTTTATAAAAAAAGGTGCTGAAATACAGGAGGGATGATTTTGACAGGATGCAGGAAATACTCCAAAGCAGATTAAATAGTGTGAAAGTGGCAGAAGGAGTGAACAGAAAGTGTAGAATATTCAGGAATGGTTTAGAAGAGGCCATTAATCTCTGTGTAAGGAAGGTTGGGAAGAACAAGTAGTGCAAGTATCCTATGTGGTTCATACAGGATGTGGAGGTGTTGGTGAAGGAGAAGAAGGTGGCCTTCAAATGTTACAAAATTGACCAATCAGATGAAAACAGGAAGGTTTACTTAAACAGTGTGAATGAGGCTGGTAGGATGTTGAGGAAAGCAAAAGTGGAAGCCAACCTCAGAACAGCAGTGGGCATGAGAGTGGTGAACAAGGCTTTTTTTCTGCTTCATCAAGCAATAACATCAAGCCAAGGAAGGGATAGTCAGACTAAAAAGAGTGTAGGTGTGGAAGGAGAACAATACAGGTAAGGTAGACATACTGAACAAATACATCTGTGCTCTTTACTAGTGATATGTGTGCAAAGTGTCTTGACTACACTGAGTACAACGTCTCTACTTTGTGTAGTTCTTCACGTAGTGAAGTGCCACCCTGCTGAGTAAAACAACACTTCACTTGAGAAGTACTATGTGAAGTAGCTGAGCAACCATTTTTATAAACTAAATCAAATACTTCCCACCTGCTGGGTTTATGCTTCCCACCCCCTCGTACCATGTCATCCAGTATTTAAACAAATCTCCTACCACACCCCACTATGCTCCCACTTCTTTTCTCACATATACCCTACAAAGTTTTTCATTATCACTAGCTTTATTTGCAAGCACAAAGGCAAGGCAAGGCAAATTTATTTATAAGGCGCCCAATCCCAGATGCTCTGGGTGCCAAACATAAATAAGAACATACAGAGGTAAATTAAAACATATGGTAAAACCTCATTAAAACCATAACAAAATTAATATTCAGCAGTATTAGAAGGTTTTCAGAGGTCAATCTTCAAGGGACTGGCCAAAACTAAAGATGGCATCAGCAGTTAAATGCCAGGCTGAAGAGGCGGGCCTTTAGCCTCCCATTACACACATCAATCAAGGGAGCATCCCGAACTGCAGGTGGAAGCAAGATCCACAGGGTCAGCCCAGAGACACTAAAAGGACAATTTCTCCAAGGTCCTGAGCTGAACCTTGGGAATGTCCAGGAGGTCCCTCGAGGAGGAGTGAATGGAGCGGGCAGAGGACACTGGTGTCAGGAGCTCAGACAGGTAACCAGGACCCTGCCCATATAGGGCCTTAAAGGTGAGAAGGCCCACCTTGAAAAGAACCCTCCTCCTGACTGGCAGCCAGTACAGGGCATGCAGGACTGGAGTCACACGATTGGACCTTGAAAGGTCCATCAGCAACCGGACCACTGCATTCTGTACTAGCTGCAGTCTGCAGAGGGTCCCTCTCATGACCTCAAAGTGCAGTACAGAGCATTACAGTAGTTAAGCCTAGAAGTCACAAAGGCATGCACTAGTGTAGGCAGATCTTCTGGCAGAATGAGGGGCTTAATCCGGGCAATGTTCCGCAAGTGGTAAAAACCACTGTGGACTACAAATGACACCTGATCTTCACAGGTCAATCTGCAATAAAGGATCACGCCCAAATTCTGCACCCTCAGAGAAACCATCAACAGTGCAGACCCCAGAGCAAGTCCAGAGTCAGGCCCCGGTGACAACCCATCATGTCTGTGACCAGGCTTGATCACCAGCATCTCAGTCTTAGCCGGGTTGAGTCTCAGCCAGCTGGAAGCCATCCAGTCACTGATTTTAGCCAGACAAGTTAAGCATGTCAACAGCTCCAGATCTTCCTGGTGCAAAAGACAAATATAGTTTTGTGTCACCTGCATAGCAGTAAAACTCCACACTGTATTGTCAAATGATCTTGCCCAGGGGCAACATGTACACTGCGAACAGCATCTGTGACAAGATCGAGCTCTGAGGCACTCCACAGGACAGAGGCATTGGGGAGGAGGAGAAATTCCCTTTCACCACTCACTGCACTCCATCCAAGAGATAGGACTCAATCCATTTGATGGCAGTACCGGCGAGTCCACAAAACTCAGAGAGCCCATCAAGAAGCACAGCATGATCCACCATGTCAAAAGCTGAGGAGAGATCAAGGAGCACAAGAACTGACCTGTCTCATCTATCTCTAGCCCTCAGCTGATCATTATGCACTCTCTCTAGAGCAGTTTCGGTGCTATGTCCAACCCAAAAACCTGACTGGAAAGGCTAATAGATATCCAAGGACACCAGGTGATCCTCAAGCTGTTGTACCACCAATTTCTCAACAACCTTACTCAAAAAAGGCAGGTTGGAGATCAGACAGTAATTCACCAGGACATCTGGGTCGGGGGAAGATTTCTTCAGGAGGGGCTTCACCAGTGCTTCTTTCAACACAACTGGGAAGACCCCACCCACCATCGAACACCTGGCAATCCTGGTGAACATGGGACCAATGGCATTGACACATCCCATTAAGAAATGTGTCAGTGCCAGGTTCAGTTCTCAAAAGGTGTGCTTCATTTCTATGATCACCCTAGTCACTCCAGACAATTCCACTGGCCCAAACTCCTCCAAGGCAGACTGAGTGCCTCTGAAACTCCCAACTCAACCGCTGCGATGCAAAAGCCTCCCCAACTGGATGGTCGGTACTCTGTTGTAGAAAAAACAGCAAACTCTTCACATAAAGTGGTTGAAAAAGTTTTTTTCGGCCGAAGAAAGGCAGGATATAAAAGCCTGTCCATGGTCCGAAACAGCTGAGATGGTGTGTGTTTCCTCACAGCAATTTCCCTGAACAGAAATTCTGCCTTCTTATGGGAAATTGCCCCCTGGTACTCAGCATAGTAAGAATGTAGGGCCAGCCTGTCAGCCTCCAGCTGGGCCATCCACCAGCAAACCTTCAACTTCCAAACCCTGCTCTTCATTGCCTTGAGATCTCCATTAAACCAGGGGGATCTCAAGTGAGAGGATCTGGTGCATATACGGACTGCTGCGATGGTATCAAGAACATTGCCAACCACCCTATTATAGGTGGCTACCTCCTCCTCTCCAGTGCCAATCACACATGCTGCATCAACCCTAGATAGGTCAGCTAATGCCAACAGTCCCTCTGGGTCAACACCCCTCAAGAGGCGATAGCTAACCAGCTTCACGGGGGGGGGGACTTTCGGGGGCACCCAAAGCTGAACTCCACAGTGCAGTGATCATACCAAAAGACCTGATCAGTCTTGAGGTTATCACTCTCAAGACCCAGCTGGAACACCAGATCAAGTGGGTGGCCATGATGGTGGTTAGCAGCAGCAACCACTTATGACAGGCCCTATGATTGCATCAACTGGAGGTGGTCATACCCAAAACATGAGGATTCATCATTGATGCAGGCATTGAAATCCCCAGGATTAAACACCTGGGGGACTCAGCATCTGGTCAATGATAGAGTCCACTACCTCCTGCAGGAAATCCCCCCTCCCCAGGGGGGCAGTAAATGAGGAGAATCCTGAAACCTGCACCTGTACCCACACCCTCATACATGGCGATGCACTCAAAGGATCAGATGCTATCAACTGGGTGCACCGAGAAGCCCAAGTTGGATCACAAAATGATGGCCACTCCCCCAACCCTGTGATCTGTCCTTGGACAATGTGCCATGGTGTATCCAGTGGGGATGGTGGCCTCAAACACTGGACCTGCATCGTCATCCAGCCAGGTCTCTGTGATGCAAGCCAGGTCGACAGAAGAAATAAAGTCCACAAAAATAGCGGTCTTGTTCCTCACAACCTGGCATTGCAAAACACTACTGGAAGAGGATTAGAGGATGCTGCTGGTCCTCTAGCTACCTGCCCACTCAGTCCATTGGGAACCCTGGGTATGGACACCAAACATCTCAGGCCTCTCCCTAGGCTCTGTTTTCACCCAAAGCGTCTCCTGCTCTGGACAACCTCAATGCTGCTCACCACCCCCTCCTCAGCTGCCCTCAGCAGTCGACGAACCAATCACCTCCTAGCAATACTGACCTCTCTGCAGTGCCTCACTGCAATATCAGAAACTGGGAGGTTGATAAAGGGGGAAAAGGTCATGGTGCCGAGAGGCAGCATAGGTGATCGGGGGAAGGCCATGGCACCAACACATCTCCTGCCTTGCAAGATCAGTCCTGACAGAGCACTAGATGTTAGTACAAGAGTGCAATGACAAAAGGAAACACTGGTATTAACAGTCACACTCACCACTCACACCACCACACACACAGCAAACACACAGATAAACACAAAATATTAAAATACTAACACACCAACCCAATCACACACCCTACTCAGTCCATCCCCCGCCCACAACTAACCTATACAACCACCTCCCTACAAATAATAATTCCCACCCAACAATTCCCAACCAAAAATACCTCTGGGAGGTGTGGCCCTATGTTACAAACCACCCACAAAACCAAGTTCTTCCTACCTGTCCCTGTGCTTTAATCAGTGAAACCCAACTCCTTTTCTAACCCTCTTGTGAATAATTACCCCTACCTCCCTCCAAAGTCCTGAAACCCAGTTTCAGATGCATTTATACATGTAAAGAAGAAAACAATTCAATGGCAGAGCAAATGTCTTTGCTCTTCAGGGTCTGGAATAGGAATGAAAGGTGAGTGATGTCTATCCTAGTAGTATTTTGGTTAAATTCAATTTAATTCAGGATAAAAACCTTTGAGCAGAGCTCATATACAATGCTGTCCTGTTAAGGCAAAACTTCTTATTCACAGATTCATAGATTCTGTCAGCAGATAAGGATCACTTGGTCCACCTAGTCTGCTGGTAAAATCCCCCCTAATAGTGCTACCCAAGCCACTACTGGGGGCCATCGCCCACCTCCCTCTATTATCCAAGATACCCATGTGCTGATCCAATGCACACTTAAAACATGTGACAGTATTTCCACCCACCACCTCAACTGAGAGACTGTTCCAGTTGTCCACTACCCTTTCTGTGAAGAAGGACTTCCTCACATTACCCTTGTTTAAATATAAGAAAAATAGCTGGACAAGAGGACTGCATGAGATTAGAGGGGGGCCGATTAAGGGGGAATGTGAGGAAATTCTTTTTCACAGAAAGGGTGGTGGATGCATGGAATGGCCTACCTCAAGAAGTGGTGGCTATGAATACAGTGCAGGGCTTAAAACAGGCGTGGGATAGGCATAAGGGAGCAATACAAATGAGTATGAATAGATAGGCCACTGACAGAGCAAAGGCCGATGGCACATTTATAAGGTAGAAAAAGAAATGGGCAGACTGGATGGGCCATGCGGTCCTTATCTACCATCGACTTCTATGTTTCTATGATCCTATCCCCCTCAAACTTCAGATTGTGACCCCTAGTCTTAGAACATCCTTTCCTCTGGAAAATACTCTCCTCCTGTACCTTGTTTATTCCCTTAATATATTTGAATGTCTCTATCATATTTCTCCATCTCCTTCTGTCCTCCAGGGAGTACAAGTTTAATTCCTTAAGTCTCTCTTCATAGGTCTTCTGATGCAGGCCCTGCGTCATTTTGGTTGCTCTCCTCTGCACCGTCTCAGTCCTGTCCCAGTCCTTAAGAAAATGGGGCCTCAAGAACTGCAAACTGTACTCAAGGTGTGGACTCACAAGTGAAGTATGAAGGGAAAGCATTACCTGTCTCCTTCTGTTGGTAATACCCCTCCCTATGGATCCAGCCAATTGGTTTGCCTTTCCCACTGTCTCCCACACTGCTTCGTCACCTTCAGGTTATTGGTAATAATAATTCTCAGGTCTCTCTCTCTCTCTCTTGCCTTGTGAACCCTAATACCACTCCCCCAGGTGTGTACTCTGCCGCTGTGCACAAACTTGTACTTTTTGTGTTGAATCATAGCTGCCACCTTCTTGATCACTCTTCTAACTTTTCTAGGTCCTCTCTTATCGTTTCACCCCCCATGTATCCACCCTCTTGCTGATCTTTGTGTCATCTGCAAACAGGTATACCCTTCCTCCCAGGCCCTCTGCCATGTCACTAACAAAATTATTGAAGAGTACAGGGCCCAACATTGATCCCTGTGGTACCCCACTAGTCAACCTCCCCTCCCTGGAGTGTGCCCCATTTACAACCACTCTTTGGTTCCTATCCCTAAGTCAGTTTTCCACCCATTTTAAGATTTTAGGCCCCACCCCCAGGTCGCTGAGTTTCATTACCAACCTTTTATGTGGGATAGTGTCAAAGGCCTTGCTGAAATCTGGACAGACCATGTCCACCACCCTGCCCTGGTCCACTACCCTGGTTACCCCATCAAAGAACTCTATCAGGTTGGTCTCATAGGACCTCCCCTCTGTAAACTCATGCTGTCTCTGGTCCTGCAGTCAGCTGGTTTCACTGATGACAAGGTAACATGTTACAGACATACATGGTGCTAGATACAGTCTACAGCTTACAAGGTATTGTATGTTTTTATAGACATAACAAAGTTTCAAGTGCAAGGTAAGGACCAGCGTGCAGGGTGCTGGGATGGAAGCTCACAGTTGTTTCTGCAGTACTTATGTTATGCCTTTGGGATGATGGCAGCAAGATTTATGCCCAAAGGAAACTGCAAAGAACCATTCTGTGACTTTTGTACTGAAGAGCAACAGGCAGTTTACAAGGCATAGGGATTCTGGCATCATTGGCTGAAGAAGAATATGGATAGAGCTGAGTTGGTCCAGATGAGTGCACCAAGATGATTAAGTGACAAGAGGGAAGGTCCTAATAGGAAAGACTGGTAGTATTTTAGATGTACTCAGTGAAAAAAAGGAGGGAGAGGGACATAATATCGAAGCATTCAAGTGTGTACAGGGGATAAACAAAGTGGAATGCAGGGGGCTGCTCATGTTGAGTGCAAACACCAGCACTAGAGGTAACTAAGGGTGAGTGAATGTAGAAATTGTAACTGTGGTTTAGTTTCTATTCAGAGTTTCTTCAGTTTTTCTTTAACACATCAGCTAAAGACAAGTTGGGTCTTTGATATAAGGGTCTGGCAGGCTACTTACAAATGGGGGTAAGACACACCCCTTCACCACCCCTCTCCTACTCTGGTCAGTCCCAAACTCTTCCACTGTACACCATTCTTCAAGTGAGTTTTTTAAGGAGTTGGAAATTATTATTATAATTATTCATTATTATTTATAATGAAAAAAAATCCATGGGGAGAAACATTAAAACATAATAGACTTTGTTGGCAGAAAAGTTTTGGTAGGCCCATCAAGTCTGCTCCCTTTCCCTGCCAGTTCTGACACATCTGACCCTTTTTTGGTCACTAGCGTCCCTCCCCCCACCTCTATTCAGTTTCCCCTGTGCCTATTCCACATATACTTGAAGCACCACATAGTCTTTGCTTCCACTGCCTCCTCTGGTGGGGTTAATGTTATAATTATAATTACAGTATTGTAAAATTTGAGGAATTACTTGTCACTCCCTTTGATGCAATAAGTGAGATCCCAAGAATTGACTGTAATGGGGGATTAGAAAATCATTTAAGATGGTTTGATAAAGAATACTTCCAGGTCAGTGCTGCTTTATGGAGGATAGGAAAACTTATTGTAAAAGTCATAATGTAATATATTTCAGTGCCTCAGTCTTTCTTAAGAAAAAAATATAGACATCTTCTCAAGATAAAACAAGCATTTGTCAATGCCGAATGTTGGCTTGCTGGCATTGGCAGTGCAGGAGTTAGAGAGATGCAATATTGGAATAGCAGTGAAGTATTGAACTGATGCCAACCCACCCCCACCCTGCAGACAGTGACAGGCATTAGGGTGTCCCTTTGGGTGTTTGATAGTGCAGTGTGGGAAAACATGTTGGGCAGGATGTGAAAAATGACAGCTGTACAGTTCATAAGGAGGTGTAAAAAAATGCCAGTGTTGAAAATGTGGCTTGTAAATATAGCAAATTTGTGGAGTTACAAGGGTGCGTGGGAAACATGCAATGCATGCTTGCAACACTGCCATTTTAAGGGCGTTCTGCACCAAATGTTCAACATAGGGATTTTAGCACCTCTGCTCATGTAGTGTCACTGTTATTTCCTGAATGTGTCCCAAGAAGTGATTTCGCACAGCGACCACGCTGTTCTACGCTGGAAGTGCGAAAACAAATTTTGGGCAGGATATGTGAAATGGCAGCTGTACTGTTCATCAAGAGGTATGGAAAAATGGCAATGGTGAAAATCCAGAGTGAAAATATAACAAATGCACGACGGTATGAACGTACGTGCAATCTGCCAACACACGCTCGTAACACAGTCATTTTATGGAGTATCAACACCAAATTTTCAACATAAGCAATTTAGGACCTTTGCTCATGAACTGTGTCACTGTCATTTTCATAATCTGGCCCAAACACTGATTTTCCACAACGACTGTGCTATTGTGTGCCGGAAGTGTGGAAACACATTTCAGGCAGGATGGGGAAAATGACAGCTGTACTGTTCACAAGGAGGTGTACAAATATGACAATGCTGAAAATCCAGCATTAAAATATTGTGACTGCGTGACGTTATGAGCCTGCGTAGCAACTGCACAAAGCACGCTCGTAAAATAGGCATTTGTTGGATTTTTCCCACCAAATTTGGAACATAGGCTTTTTGAGAGGCCACCTCATGAACACTGGCACTGTCATTTTGTTAATGGGTCCCAAAAGGTGATTTTGCACAGTGACTGCAAAATCACCTTTCGAGGCTGATTAACACCATGACAGTGACAGAATTCATGAGAAGGGGCCCCCAAAAACCCATGTTGAAAATTTGATGCCAAAATTCCTAAAAATGCCCGAGATATGCAGCAAAGTTGAAAAAACCCTATTCATTCCATTATACAGCTTATCGGCATTTCCTCAGTTCGCGGTTGGCTTTGAAGAGTGCAGATGTGTTCCCAGTCCACAGAAGATCATCGCGCCAGACTCCAGAGGTAAGTATAGGGTGGGGTGAGAGGACGAGGTGCGAGTGGGTGGGTGGGTGGGGGAGGGGCATTGAGACTCGAGGAACAGTTTTTGTTTTACAGGGTAAAAAAGGAAAACCATTGTGAGATAGTTTTCATTTTTCAGGGCATTTGGCATGCTGGGGTGGGCTCCCAGCATGCCACCTAACTGTTTTTTTTGGAGGGTGTCAGTAGCTGACAGAGGATTAGGCACCCTCATCAGCACACGACACGGGGGGAGAGAAAGCAATGCTGATGGGGATTGGGCACCCCCGTCGGCAAACAAAGAAAGCGGGGGACATGAGCCGAGGGGATTGGGCACCCCCTTGGCATTTGACAATTGGGGGGATGATGCTGATGGGGAGTGGGCTCCCCTGTCAGCACACAAAGACAGTGGGGGGGGCGCGAGCCGAGGGGGATTGGGTACCCCCCTTGGCATTCAACATTGTGGGGGAGGTTTATGCCGATGGGATGTGGGCTCTCCCACTGGCACACAAGGACAGCAGGGAGGTTAAGGACAGGGGGATTGGCCACCCCTGATGTCAGCACATGTGAGGCAGCTGCCCACTCACTGACCATGCTGATAATGGCGGCGAGCATGGCAAGCAAAGGACCACTGCATATGACGAGCTTTATTCAGATTGCAGTGGACCTTTGCTTAGATGTGCTCACTCCATTATGTATGCATGGTGCGGCGCCAGGCATGCAGGCCGATTGGGGAATGAGGGACGCACCTACTGATGTGTGCCCTGCATTCGCCCAACAGCGGCCGCGCCCTCCAACTTTGCACCACCGCAAGATGTTTACTTGAGTGCAAGCATGGAAGCTGACATAAAAAACTATAAGAAGAACCTATTGAGTAATTTGCAACAAGCCATCAAGAAAAATTATAACAAGACTTTTTGAGAGCTTGGTGCCTTTGGCACGGATAATACATAATTCTAATATTCATGCTTCTACTGTATCTGGCATGCCTATTTCAGTAAGCTGAATATTGCACATATAAGTAACACAGAAATAGTTCTGGATAAAGACCTGCCTGCATGGCTACCTGTTTCACTGCAAGAGGTAATTGTAATGGTTAATGCACAGAGAAATAATAAAGCTCCCAGGGCTGACAATATCCCAGCTGAAGTTTACAGGGCAGACCCTGTTTGGTGGGAAACTGTTTTAGCTAAGTTATTCACAGTGATAAATAAAAATGTCATAGTACATGATCAATGGAGAATAGGGGAAACTGCCTATTTTCAACAAATTCTGGTCAGAGCCACTATGGCTGCTAATACATTAACTTGATAAGGATTTTTCATGGCCTTAAGTATTTTTCACAGAGAGGGTTATGGATGCATGGAACGGCCTTCCGAAGGAGGTTGTGGAGTCAAAAACAGTGGTAGAATTCAAGCATGCATGGGACAGTCATAAGGCAATTCTAGGGGGTGGGGGTAGGAAGAAGTAGGCTGCTGGTTAACTAGGATCTGCAGCTTATCCATTACGTAGGGAAATGGGCAGACTGGGTGGGCCAAGCAGTCCTTATCTTCCATCAAAATCTATGTTTCTATGTTTTAAACATAAAAATAAATTGTCGTAGTCAGGTCCATGTGAAAATTTCATTTTTGATTAAGGAAGATCATTTATCTGGTCGAGTCTGTGTTTCTCATGTGTTTAAAATTTGAGTGGCGAGTGCATGTTGTACTATATGTGGAATGAGAGGGAACACCGCACCAAGGCCTTCAAGTAACATGAGAAGGAATGGTGCAGGAAGGAGAGGTATGTCTACAATGGGGACTGTGGGCCAGCTTGGAAGGATAAGAACCTATACTGAGGTGATGGCCAGCTTCCATTAAGGAGGGAACCACAGTCCTCAATGGACAATTCAAATGTTATTTTGATGGGCATTTAAAGGAGATGGAGGGGTGGATGGAAGAAATAGGGAAGGCAGAAAGTGGACCACCGCAAGCTGATATAAAGAAAAGAGAGCTCTCAAGGGGACAGAATCCCACCAGGATGCAAGTTATTCAAGGCAGGGAGGTTAGGAAAGGGAGAAGAGGGGAAAAGGAGCAGTCAAATGAGAAAGGTGTGGAAGGGGGAACAATTGGAAAAAGGAGAAAGCAGCAAGGATAGAGGTGAGGGTTGTCAAATGTTGCAAGGTCTGCATCAGAAGCACTATGAGGAGAGACTGAAAGAGTTCAATGGGGCATATTCTTATATGGGTGCAAGTTATGTGCAGATAGTGCTTAAATAGCCTGTGCACCCACACGGCCCCTGACAGGTGCAAGGTGCACAGATTTATTACCCACAGCACCCACAGGGCACCTGTCTGAATCCATGCCACCCTGGTTTGCTGCAAGATTGGGCTGCATGAGGACAGGGTGTGGGAGGCAGGCAAGCATCCAATTAGATACCCAGCCTGTATCCCAGAGTAGATCGCCTGTGCCACAGGTGCAGCGGTTGTGCAGGACAGCACTGGTCCAGGTGCTGGAATGCAGGGGACACTCACTAGAATGGCTGCTCCCAGCCCAGTCTGGCAGCCCAGTGGACTGGGGAGATGTATGCAGGGGTGACCTCATTGTTGTCGCACCCTGATGGTGACCATAGGTGGGGTGCATACATACTTACTGTTGAGTCCCTGGGGCATAGCACTTCCTGCCCCATCCTGGCATTCTGCACTGTTATGAATGGTGCTGGTGTGTGGGCATACCCACTGGCAGACACCCTGCCCAGTCCAAGTGCAGAGCAGGATGAACAACATGGAGATCCAGTGTGCAACTGGTCAGCACACTGTTGGTGTTTGCTGTCAGGCCCCTGTGGTGTGGGTATTTCATGTAGGCAGCCTATCTGCTGCATATATGCAGTGCTTAGGCACTATGCCCCTACAAAAATAGGCCCCAATATAAACACTCTGGAGGAGAAGCGAGAGAGAGGGGATATTATGGAGACCTTTAAATACCTCTTGGGGGTTAATAAGCTACAGGAAGGAGATATCTTTTAGAGAAAAAGGTCCTGTAGAACAAGGTGTCATGATATAAAGCTGGAAGGAGGCAGATTCAGGTGAGATGTGATGAAGTACTTCCTCACAGAAAGGGTGGTGGATTCCTGGAACAGCCTTCCATGGGAGATAGTGGGGTTGAAATCATTGCTGGGATTCAAAAATGACTGGAACAGGTACAAATGAATCCTGGGAGGAAGGAAGGGGTGGAAGGGGTAGAAGAGACAGTGCTGTAGGGCAAGTTGGGTCTGCAGCAAAAGTGATCATAATTAAAAATGGGCAGACTAGATAGGCCCAATGGTCATTATCTGCCATCAGTGTCTATGTTTATGTGACCCCCCTTTGGGAGATTATTAGTCTATTTGCCCCTTCCTGGGTTTATGTGGCCTAATTCAGCCCAGTAGGGAAAAGGGTTAATTCTTCTCAACACTTGGCTGCAGCCTTCTGTGGGTCAGGAGGTCACAAAGGTGTGTGGGGGCGATAAAGCCCTGCAGTTTGGGTGGGAAAGGGAGTTCTAGTCAAAGAAGTAAGTGATAAGGGAGCGAGAGTGAGTCGGTGCAGGGCAGGGGTGATTTCTTGCTTTGGCCCCTGGCTGGGGCACTTGGGGAGACACAGAGGAAGAAGTTGAAGCCAGTAGCCAGAAGCAGTACAGTATCTTGGAGGGAAGTTAAAGGCAAGAAGGGATCCAGTAGCTGCAAGTTGCATAGTTCCCTGGCAGCCTGCACCAATTCGTGTAGGGGTCCAGTGGGCAAGAGTACGGCATGGAGTGTAGTGTCCAGTGAATGAGTTTTCTTGGAACTCTGCAGGATGTATACCACTATTCAATTTGGAGACAGTTGCTGCTAGTTCTGGAAAAGAATGCAGGTATCATGAGGAAACCTGCAAGTCCCCAAGCTGTAAGGATTGCATGTTCCAAGGAGGACCCGCTGACCCTGTGTAGTGGGGGGGCAGAGAGAGAGAGAGATAGATGGGGATCATTGAGATTTTGGTTTGCCTGTGAAGAATAATGGGCTGTTAGGCACTGCGAACTGTTTTGGGACATGTGCTGCTTTCCAACCTTTGTTACCATAGCTGTCCAGAGTTAATGCTGTCCTAAAGACTGCGATCTCCTCAGTCCAGGTAAAAGCTGCTATTATGGCCATACTGGATGTGAGAAAGATGAATATATTCCCCACAAATTAACTGTTGCTTCCTGGATATATGTTTGAATATGTTTAATGAATTTGGGATTCATGTTGTTTCCTCAAGTTCCATGTGGACATTCCATTGTTGAAAGGAACTGTTTAACATGTATTATCCTGTTTTTTCATCCAACAACAGCAAAGAAAAGGGACTCTGTGTGTGCCATCTGGGCATAGGTGACATGGCCACTGGAAGTGTTTCTGCTGCTGTGGGCATCCTCTCCCCATAGTCATGTTCCATTCATACCCCAAGACTCGGAGAGGGAGGGCTACATTTCTATATATGACAGGTTATGTAATTCAGATCTAGAAGGCACACAGATGTTACAGTTTTGTACTCTCGCTGTTGGTTTACAGAGCAAATTTAGATAAAAATGTGTGTGTGGGTTGTTGGGGGGTAAGGAGATGCGAACTTGAGGATCAAATCAAACTGAAATCAAAACAAATTAAATACCTGTGCCATATAGTACTATGCACTCAATCAAACCCAGCATTGATTAACGTTGCATAGATATTCTGTAGGTTACAGTTTGTGATTTCAGAAATACATCATTTTTTAATCCAAATCATTAGCCTCCTTCAGTGCACGTAGTAAGCTTCATTTGTAAAAGGTTGGGAAAAAGTTTAAGTTGACAAGAAAGTTAAGTAAGTTATCATGTTTGGTCGGGTTCACTTTTCAGCATTTCCCTGTATAAGTCTGGCTCTGAGAGAGAGAGAAAGAAAGAAAAAGAAATGTAATTTGAATGTCTGATGGAGCAATGCAGTCTCATTACAAATTCAGTTTTGATGAACATGGCATTGTTTAGATAAACATGTGTAAAAAAAAGGGTTTAGGTGTCCTAAGAGAGAAAGAAAGAATTATGGGCCTCTATTTATTATTCAGTCTTAGATGGCATGGGGCCATTTTGCCGTAAACAAAAAAAGAGCATCAATAAATGCCACAAGCAAAATGCAGTCCTTCAAAATAAGGTTGGGTAAAACATTGACCATACAAAAACAGCGCACACAATAGTGAACAATGGGAGTTTTTAAGTTTTGCTGGGGGCTCTGCCAACTGCACACCTTAACATGGAGGGGCTACACCCCAGCTACACCCTCACACCCCCAGACTTAATAATCAGCTCCTAGGGGGTGTAGATTTCGGGGATGTGAAGAAACTGAGGAGGAGAGAAAATTAATTTCCAAAACATAAAAAAGCTGCAACACCAGGAGACCTGGTGGGAACAGAACCATGATCCCAGGACTCCAACCTGCTGTGTGCTAGTGCCCTAGCCATTCCACCATCCAGACGGCTCAACCAGATGCCACACCAGTGGCAACTTGATCCTTATATAGCTTCAGCACTAGAGGTGGGAGAAGTGCTCCCACTTTGTTACGCAGAGCACGTCACTAATTATCTCCAAATCTGCATAGTGCTCTGCAAAGTGAAGCAAATTACTCCGCCTATAAATCTGAATGCGAAGTACATTGTTTCCAATGGACTTTGCGTTACTTCACCTTGTATTGCAGCCTTCCCCTTAATGTTAATGTGAAGTGTCATTGCTTTTTAATGGACTTCGCTTTGCTTCACCTGTTTATTGCTATTTGAGGTGAATTTTGCATAGATTCATGAGATGGCAGGTCACATGGGCTCTATATTGTCTTGCACAGCCCCAGCTCTGCATAGTGTGCATAGTGGAAAGCTGGAGGCAGTTTGTTATCAGAGCTCTGAAAATCAAACCATCGAATAAGCTTTAAAAAATCACTTTTGATCCAATTATTTTCTTCCAAATTTAGTACATCAACTGTAGGAAACCCCCTGTGCTTGGACCATCGAATGTTGATTGTTTTTATGTGCATTTTGAATGTTAATTTAGAATATTCAGCCTGTGTACTCACAGACACTGTTGAAGTATGCTTCAGGGAAGGGGTGTATCTGTGGTGGAGTGACAGTCACATGAGAAAGGTAATCTTTCTAACTGTTTTGTCCTGGTTGTGTGTTAGTATGTGTGTTTTTACGTACACACAGTGATACTTGAAGTAATTTTTGGTAATTATTTTCTGTTTGTTGTGGTGCAGGTCATATTTTCATTCTGCTTAAAAGGTTTGTTTATATAGTGTACTGCGCTGTTAAATTTTCTGTGCATTACCTGTAGTGTGTGAGTGGGGATGTATGTCATCAAGTCAGACACATTTTATTGTGCCACACAGTAATCGCTGCACTCTGAATCAGTTATCCATCTGTATTTTTTTTTTACTGCTTCCTTCTATCTAGCTAGTGGACTTCTACTGCAGCACCCCTCCCCCAAACCAGCAAGAGGCATAATTTATTTTTCCAGTTTTGGATTTGTGTGACCACTGGTTAAGGTGTTTTGGTGCCTGTGCTGCTGCATCTGTTTATAGTGTGCAATCTGCATCTGTGCGTTTGCATCTGTTTAGTGCCCAGTCTGCATCTGTAAGCCACGGTTGTTGTTTTTTGGCTTCCCATCCACCCCAAATTTCAGAAATCTCAATTTGTTGTGAATTTTCTGTGTAATCCCAAAAAATGCATGGAAAGAGAGGTGCATGCAAAGATGCTTCTTGCTATGGCATTGCTGCCAGTGACAAGAGTGGCTGTGGGCATAGTAGTATGCAGCAGAAGTGCATAGTTTATGCCAGTCAAGGGATTTCTCTGACTATGTTTTTCACAACACAATCAATAGCTTCACTCATGGTTGGAGATGCTGTTGTCCCTGCAGGTGGTAGTAAAGTTGCTGATGGCATGAGTATTTCCCCAATTTCAACCTGTGACAACAAGCTGACCAGTTTCCCAAATATTGTGGAGTTTAAAGCTTAATATGTATAACTGCAAGTAAAGGTGGGGAGCAAGGTAGAAATGATCAAGTACTTTAAGGGAATCAACAAACATACAAGAGCGTAGCATAGTTCAGAAAAAGAGGCACACAAATGAGGGGGCAAAATTTGAAGACAGAGGTGGGACAGATCAGGGGCAAGGTCAGTAACTATTTTTTTATGGAGAGAGTGGTGGGTGCAAGGACAAACAAAAACTAATGATCAGTGTTATGGTGTGACAGCAGCAGTTGAAGCATGCCCATTATTTGGAGTTGGTGCACCTCCGTGGGCTCCAACCACTGCTCCTTATTGTCAATCCGGTGGTTCACATGGTCTAACTTACTCCACATCAGGCCCAAATCAGCATGTGTAGCATTTATTTGTGCAGGGTTGCTATCATCACCTGCAGGTTGTAGAGCAGCCGCTTACTCCATGGCCCACCCTCGCTTGACACCATGTACAGGTGGAGGCTGTGCTACCTCCTGTTGACCAGCAGGGACAGCAGGCATATTCCTACACTGTTCAGCAAGCTTGGCCAGCCAAACTGCATGGTGGTGATTGTATAAGTGGGTGCGCTGACCACCTGTGCCCAAATGACTTCCCTTGGGGCCATAGCACACCACCTCACCACACAGATTGCACTTCACTACACTGGTGTCCGCAGGCAGTGTAGTGAAGAATTCCCACACTAATGAGCTGTGGGGAGGACTGGGCACAGATGGGGGGCCCAGATGTTGTTGCCAGCTGCTGTTGGTGCTCAATTGGGGCATGGGGTGGGGAAACCTACTGCTGCAGCTTCTGCAACTGCTGCAGCTACTTCCTCACTTCCTGCTGAGACACTGGTGCAGGGACCATGGCAGGTGGTGGCATTGGTGGGGGAGTGCTGGTAGGTGCCACTGGAGGTGGTGCTTCCATGGCACCACTGCCTTCTGCTTCAGGGAGGTGACCACTAGCATGGAAGTTGCTCTGATTCAGATGTGGGGTTTATATTTTTTGCTATCTCTCTTTCTCCTCTCAAAGAGGGGTTTACATTTTTTGCCAGTTCTCTGTTTCCTCTCAAATTCAGCTCTTTCTCCCACACTAGATAAGGCAAAAGTGAAAGTCTTTCACTCTTTTGCATGATTAACTTCCTTCCTGAAGCATATGATCTGCAGACTGTGAGCCATGTGATCTGTGGGTTATTACAATGCTCACTCACTCTGCCTTTTAAAGAAAATAAAGCAAAGTAATGCAGAGTCATCATAATGTGAAGTCATTATGACGTGAAGTGGAGAAGTACTGCATTTCAATGGGCCCTTTGCATAGCTGTATGTTGAGGTAGAGTGGGCCACTTTGTCTCTACTGCGCTAGCAAAGTTAAACTTTGCTGCTTTAGCACACAGTGACGGGGGCAGTGGTGATTCACTACTACTATTATACCCCTGTCACTCTAAATGCTTTCACACTTTATATAGTGCAGTTCCTGCCATGTTATTCATGAAGCACAGTATTGACCTGGTGCCATCTTAGATCAGTTGTGAAAGGGTTAACAAACCCTAAGACAGCAGTAAATCATTGTACACTGCCACATACACATTGGGAGACAGAGAGAGAGAGAGAGAGAGAGAGAGAGAGAGAGAGAGAGAGAAAGAGAAGTGTAACTTGAATCTCTGCTGGACCAATGCAGTCTCAATACAAAATCTGTTTTGACCAACAGGCAGTGGTGTAGTGCTAAATTTAGAAATGTGGGGTCTCCATGAACTACGATGTCCCCAGTCCACCAAGGCCAGGAGTCTTAGGGCTGTCAGGTTTCAGATGCATTTTAAACAAACATTTTATTGAAGCTGCAGCACTTTGGGGCTTCTACAGAAGGCCTGTTTTAACTAAATAAATGTAATTTGGGATTTTTGGTAACATTGCACTAGCAAGTGACCCACAGTCCCCTAACTACAACTTCCTGAGCTACAGGCACAATAAATTAGAGCCCCGCAGTGAGTGGGCACGTAGATCATATAACCACTCTGTGACACAGGCATCAGATATCCTTAGTGAAGTTGTAGAGCGAAATTAATGTAACAAATATATGAAACATTATGTTGTTGTGGTTTAAAGTAAGAGGGACTTGGAGCCTTGGTTTAGAACAGAACCAGGAAGAGTGAGAGTGTAGTTCGAGAGGGTCAGCTGAACTACAGCTCTCAGAATCTAGTGATTGGAATTTTAAACAAACATTTTATTGAAGCTGCAGCACTTTAGAGCCTCTATGAAAGGTCTGATTTATCTAAATAAATACAATTTGGGCTTTTTGGTAACATCACACTAGTGAGTGACCCACAGTCCCCTACCTAGAACTTCTGGGTCTGCAGGCACAATAAATTAGAGCCCTGCAGTGATCACGGCAAGCTGAGTAAGGTCTGCAGTGCAGCACATGGAGACATGCTCAGAGACATGTGCAGCTGCACATGTCTGTTGTTTTTGTGGAGGACACGGAGGAATGAGGCACAAAGGTGCATAAAACATTTGTCAAGTAAGCAGGAAGAATATAAGGTAAACTTGTAAACATAATATTGAGATTGAAGCAAGTGGAAATACAGATATGGCTCAAAAAAAAAACAAGCATTTGTCAATGTCGAATGTTGTCGCTCTGGCATTGGCTTTGGCAGTGCAGTGTGGAAACAGTTTGGGCAGGATGTGAAAAATGACAGCCGTAGTGTTCATAAGGAGGTGTAAAAAAATGGCAGTGTTGAAAATGTGGCATGTAAATATTGCAAATTTGCGAAGTTACAAGGTTGTGTGGGAAATGTGCAATTCATGCTTGTAACACAGTCATTTTATGGACTTTTGGCACCAAATTTTCAACATAGAAACATAGAAACATAGACTTTGATGGCAGATAAGGACCACTTGGCCCACCCAGTCTTCCCAGTTCCCCTTCCTATTGGATAAGCTGCAGATTCTAGTTAACATAGGCATTTTAGCACCTCTGCTCATGTATAATGTCACTGTCATTTCCTCACACTGTCCCAAAAAGTGATTTCACACAGCGACCGCACGGTTCTGTGCCGGACATGCGAAAACACAATTCTGGCAGGATATGTAAAATGACAGCTGTATTGTTCATCAAGAGGTGTGGAAAAATGCCAATGGTGAAAATCCAGAGTGAAAAAATTGCAAATGTATAATGTTACGATCGTGCATGCAAGCTACACAATACACACTAGTAACACAGTCATTTTAAGGAGTATCGTCACCAAATTTTCAACATATGCATTTTAGGACCTCTGCTCATGAACAGTGTCACTGTCATTTTCATAATCTACCCCAAACACTTATTTCCCATAGCGACCATGCTATTGTGTGCTGGAAGTGCAGAAACACAGTTAGGCCAGGATGTGAAAAATGACAGCTGTACTGTTCACAAGGAGGTGAAGACAAATGACAAACCCAAAAGGTGATTCCATGCAGCGACTTCAAAATCACCTTTTTGGAATGATTAACATCATAACAGTGACAGAATTCATGAGGAAGGGTCCCAAAAACCCCAAGCTGAAAATGTGGTGCAAAAATTCCAAAAAATGCCTGAGATATACATCAAAGTTGAAAAAAGCCTATTTATTACATTATACAGCTTACCGGCATTTCCTCAGTTCGCAGTCGGCTTTGAAGAGTGCAGACGTGTTTGTGGTCCACCGAATATTTTCACGCCAAGCTCCAGGGGTAAGTATGGGGTGAGTGGGGGTGTGGGGAGACAGGGTGCACAGTGGGTGGGTGCGGGTGGTGGGTAGGCAGACTACGAGGGACCATTTTCTGTTTACTGCTGGGAAAAAAAAACATTGTGGATGATTTTGTTTTATTACAAGTGTTTTTTTGTGGGGGATACAGTAGCCAATGGGGGATTCGGCACCTCCGTTGGCAAATAGGGAGTGGGGAATACTAGCTGAGGTGGATTAGGCACCCCCTCAGCACAGAAGAAGGGGGGACATCATGCCGATGGGGAGTGGGCTCCCCCATTTTCACATTAAAATAGGAAAGGGGTAACAGATGCCAGTGGGGATTGGGCACCAAGTTGGCAAACAACAAAAGTGGGGTGGGGTACATGCTCCTGAAGTTGGCAGTTTAGTTGCCACTGTGCTGCCATGTTTGTAGTGGTGAAGCACATAGGAAGGTCTGCTGCATGTGACTAGCTTTGATCATATTGCAGCGGACCTTTCCTTAGATGTGCTCACTGCATTAACGATGCATGCTGGCTAAATGGGGAATGAGGGACGCACCTACTGGTGCATGCCCTGCATTCACCCAACAGTGACCGCACTTCCAAATCTCTACTGTCGCAAGATGTTGGCTGCGCAAGTGTGCCAACATAAAAAGGAAAGAAAACTGTTAAGAAGTGCATGATAGCATGTACAACATGTGAAATGTTCACTGAGGAAATACGGACTGAAGAATTTAAGTGTGAAAAATGTTTATTAGTGGATACACTAAAGGAAGAAATAGCCCATTTATGAGCACGGTTAGAAACAAAAAGAGAAATAGGAGAACTGGAAAAATTTATAGACTCCATGACTGGGGATGTGAGTACAGGTGAAACAAATGCTAAACAACGAGAGTAAAACAGGAGTAGCAATCCAGCATATAGCACAAAAAGAGAAATGGAAAAGGAAGAACCAGGAGAAGATTGGGCTAAAGTTGGGAAGCAAAAATTAAAACACAGTAGCAGTCAAACACATAACAGTACACCCACTGAATTATACAACAAACATGAGCAAATAAGTATGTTAGAAAGCAGGACAGTCAATAACGAGCAGGTAAACTTGGAAAGAAAGAGTGCACAACAAATCAAAATAATAAAGACAAGCCCAAGAGAAACATAGACTCAAACACTTTTTTAATAATAGAACAGGAAACACATAATGACCCCAATACAAGAGACAGTCTTATAATAGAAAATTCAATTACAAGAGGAACAGTCTGAATAGTATGTGAGGGCAGACAACCTAACACTACAGTAAGTAAGCTACCAGGAGTTAGGTTGTCAGATATTGACAGTATACTAGGGTTAATGGAAAATTCAGTAAGTCCCCTAGTAATACTCCACGTAGGAGTAAATGACATAATTAAGAAAAAGGACACAGAAATTCAAAAAAATATAAAAACACTAGTTAATAGAATAGAAGAAAAATATGGGGATGTGATAATGTCGGGTATACTACCAGCATATAGACATTATGAACATAAGAATAATGAAAAAAAAAATACATAAATTGTTGGACAAGATCTTTTTGTATTGCACACAATGTAGGCTTCATGGACAATGAAAAGGCATTCCATAATAAAGTATCATTCAAATAAGAAGATCCCCAGTTCAATAAAATGGGAACAAGAATACTGGGGAAAATGAAGGAAGTTGCTAGGTTTCATTTAAACTGGAAAAAGGGGTAATCTGAGAATAACAACCTAACAAAACCAGTAAAAGATGAACAGTACAATCAAGGTTTAAAAGGGGTCCTTATCAATGTTAGGAGCCTAGACAATACATTTTATGAATTCAAGTACCTCCTTGAAATGAAAAGCATTCAGGTGGCTCTAATTACTGAAACTTGGTGGGAGAAAGATGATGTGTGGGACAAAAACATAATAGGGTATAACCTTTTTTCCAAACCAAGAATACATAGGAGTGGTGGTGGGGTTGTAATTTATGTTGCAGAATCACTAAAATGGGAGGATGTGGCCTTAGAAAAGACAGTTTAGAAATATTGTGGTTAAAATGAATACCCCAGACCCTAACTAAAATAAATTTGGGATGTGCTTATCGCCCTCCTTCAGCATCACCAGAAAATAATACTGTACTATTAGACCATATAGCCGGATTGGACCCATCCAAAAAAATCATACTGATGGGAGACTTTAATATGCCTGACATAAACTGGCAAGAAATGAAAGGAAACATTAAAAATGAAAGGGAGATTTTGGATGTCCTTGACCAGATGGTACTAGAACAGAAAGTATTACAACATACTAGAGGTAGCAATACATTGGATATTATTCTGACAAACAAGGGTGATGTTGTTGTAGATATAGAAGTGGGAGGACCATTAGACAATGGAGATCATAACACAATCTGTTTTACTATTCAAGAAATAAACAAGGAAACAAGTATAAATTATACTGATCAGCTAAATTTCAGACAGGCAGATTTTAAGTCTATAAGAGGGGACATAAAAAATGGAAATGGGAATTAGAATTCCAAATTAAATGTGTAAACAAACTATGGGACATATTATTAGACAAAATTCAAGAGGTAACAGTTTTACTCAAGAAGAAAAGGACTGGTAACAAAAAGATCACACCAGGATGGCTAAACAGGAACATTAAAAAAATGATAATGCTAAAAAACAAAAAAATATAAGGAATTCAAGCATAATCCAAACCAGGAAACCAATAAATGTTATAGGGATATGGTAGCTGAGGTACAAAAGGAAATTAAAAGGGCTAAATTAAACTATGAGGTGACATTAGCATCTAAGGTAACAGAAAATTATAAATCATTTTATACATTCATAAACAGCAAAAAAAAAAGTTCCACATAAAATTGGATCATTTATTAATAAGGATGGAGAGTTGGCAAATAATAAGGAAACAGCAGATCTACAAAAAAGTATTTCATTTCAGTACATAATTAAGATGATGAGGTCAAGGCATAAGCAATTATAGAAACCACTCCAGGGCAAATTTAAATATGGCCAAATAATGTCCAAGAGAGGTTACAAAAACTAGACATTAATAAATCACCAGACCCCGAAAATGTTCACTCAAGGTTTCTCAAGGAACTGGCCATGGACAGAGTGCCTCACAAGCATTTCTTTTCCAAAAATAACTGGATAATGGGATGGTGCCACAGGGATGGAGAGAGAGGCAACAGTGGTTCTACTGTATAAAAAAAAAGCCAAAGACAAGACCGGAGAACTATAGACCTGTGAGTCTGACTTCAGTGGCAGGGAAAGTTCTGGAAGGAATACTGAAGAGTAATATACTGGCATATTTAGAAGACCATAATCTTATTGATCCAGTACAACACGGATTCACCAAATTAAGATATTGTCAGACAAACGCACTTACTTTCTATGAGAGGGTGAGCAGGGCACTGGATGGTGGGAGTTCGGTGGATGTAGTGCATTTGGACTTCTCTAAGGTCTTTCATAAACTTCCTCATAGAGAATTAGTAAGAACACTTAGAGAGTTCAAAATAAATAATAATATAGTGAGAAGGACTGAAGAGTGGCTGGGGGTAGGAGACAGAGGGTGACAGTGAATGGTGTGATGTCAGACTGGGTGGTGGTGGTGGTGGGCAGTGGGGTTCCCCAGGTATCTTTGCTGGGCCCCTGTCTCTTCTATGTGTATATATATCTTCATTACAAATCAATTGTCCTAATGTATGGATATCCAAATTTGCAGACGACTGCAGAATAGGGGCAATAGTAGACAGTTTTACTGACATACAAAATCTGCAACACATGCTGGACTACATATTCAAAAGGACTACAATAAATAAATTGGAGTTATACTTAAGAAAATGTATTGCAATACATATGGGTAAAAAAAAGAATATCACCATTACAATTTAGGAGGCTTTAAAGTGAAAAATTCAGTAGAGGAGAGAGACTTGGGAGTTACCATAACAGCAGATATGAAATTTGATGTTCACTGTCATAAGATAGTCAAAAAAGCAAATCAGGTACTAAATTGTATTCTTAGGCACATTATTAGTAGAGATAGTGAGGTTATCATACCGCTGTATAGGTCATTGGTGAGGCCACAGCTTGAGTACTACACCTAGGTTTGGTCACCATGTAAAAAAAAGGATATTATTAAAATAGAAAAAATCCAAAAAGGAGCAACTAAAGCAGTGCAATTGCTCTAGAATACAGCATAGGAGCACAGGCTAAAACATCTTAAGTTGTATACATTGCAACATAGAAGGGTAAGGGGAGATATGTGTTTGCTGTACAAGGCCTTGCATGATAACACCTTATGGGGAGAATTTGGGTTAGTAATAAAAAATAGTGTACATACTCTGTAGGTCACTCACTGAAGCTTAGTATGGGGAGGTAGAATAAACTGAAAAGAAAGCACTGGTTTAGCCAGAGGGTGGTGAATTTATGGAATAGGCTGCCGGTGGAAGTGGTGACAAGTGATAAAATGGAAACTTTTAAATAAGATTGGACAATTATTGTATAAACAAAACTTCGGTGATTTAAGGATAAATCTGGCAAGCACTATGGATAAAAGTCTACTATAGCTTAAAACTACCTATGTAACCTATGTAGCATGAAAGCAAATGTGTTTTCACTGACTTATGCTTGTTTGTTTGGGCAGCAAAACGTACATAGCATTACCATGGTAGCCCAAAAGATTCATTTAATACAAACAGAAAAATATCCCAGAAGTAGATATGTAGGAGACAGTAGAACAAGTTAAGGAAGAGCCGTGCATTTAACTCCAGGGTCTATGCTGTCACAAGTGCATATTTAGGCACTGCCATAGGGCAGGTAAAAGTTAAGTGTAATCCCAGTTTAATATCCTAGTTACTCTATATTATTGTTTACTTGTTTGATTATACTAAATAGTGGAGACTCTGGCTAAAAGAAGAAAACTGAACTAAAGCCTAACCCCCCCACACACACTTCTCAACCCTCACCCACCAGTAAACACAAGAGCTTACAGTACATTGCAAGTTACAGAGGCAATATAACCATTAGACACAGACAGCAATAAAAACTGTCACATAATTGTCAATCAAGCCATCATTTCAAATAAACTGTTTACAAATGAAAATAAAGTGTAACTACCCACATTTTTCCACAGGATTGTCAATACAAAAACTGGACAGAGAGGTTACATGAGATTTACAGTACTTACCTTAGTAGGGAAAATAACTAACTTAGCAAACAGAGAGCCAGAGCCAATAGGGCTGCAGCCAAGACATTTGGGGTAAAAATATTGAAAACATGTTTTTTTAATATATTTACACCAAATCTTTCAACATATCCTTGTTATGACCGTGCTCATGTAAAAGGGCAGAGAAAATGTTCAACTCCAGGCCTAAAAGTGATTTTATGCAGAGACTGTGAAATCAACTTTCTGGATGCAAAAACACATTTTGGTCACTAGTTAAAAAACAACAAGCCAGCACAGTAGAGCAGAGGGTTGAGGTGCTGGATGCCACACCTCGAACCATGCCGGCAACCTGGGTTCGGGAACGGATTCAGGGCGCCAGGGGTCGGCAGGGGCTGAAGAGGATTGAGCATCCAGAGGACTGCTCTCCTCTTCAAGGGTGGGTGGATTGGGTCGCCTCACTCAACAGTGGCTCCCAGTGGAGACTGGGGGCACCGTTTAGGGTGGCACGATGTGGGATCACCAGGAAAATGGAAAATGGCTCCTGTGTTCACCAGATGATGGCTCCCTCACTCTGTGACAACACCGGAACCTCCACGGACCTCCTCTACCTCAGCAGTGCTTCCAGGAGACCTAATAGATAGTGTGTTGGGTAGGCCCCCTCCCACTGCCTTCCTCCTCCTCTGAAGAGAGGGACCCACCCGGTGAAGGGATACACCAGGATACCACTCAGGAGTTGACTGCTATCTGAGGATCAAGGTGAGCCCAGGAAGAGGATGGTCGGTGAGTCGGGAGCACTGTAGAGCCCGAAGGAGAGGGGAGCACTGGAGCGTGAGGCGAGTAAACAGATCATGAAAAAAAAAAAAAACAGCTGTTACATTCATGAGATATTGTAAAGAAATGGATACAGTATGTTGTAAATTGGGGTTAAAAATATTGAATATTACCAAAGTTATGAACCTGCATTTGCAAAATTTAACATAGCCTCATAACTTTTTTTTTTTTTTTATATTTTCACATCAAATTTAAATCACAGCCTTCTTATGACCCCGCCTCATGAATAATGTCAGAGAAAATGTTCAACTCCTGTCCAAAAGGTGATTTAGTGCTGGGATGGTTAAATCACCTTCCGGAATATAAAAAAAAAAAAAAACATTTTGACCAGGATTTGAAAAATGACAGTTGCCACACTCATGAGGTGCTGTACAGGTATGGTTATGCTGCGAATTTGTGGTACAAATATTGAAAATTACCAAAGTTATGAGCCTGCTTTAGTAAAAGTTAACATAGGCTCACAACTTGGTTGTTTTTTAATATTTTTACACCAAATTTTTAACATCACTGTCTTATGACCCCACCTCATGAATAAAGGCAGAGAAAATTTTCATCTGCTTCCTGAAAATTGAAACTGGGATACCGCGCAAGAGCAGAATGCCAGTTCTGTCCATGCGTAGAATCTCAATTTCACTTTTCAAAGCAGAATTTTTCTTGAAAATAGCCCTCAGTTTACAAAACTACCTCTTCTGTGGACATAGAACACATAGGGCTGGATATTCAAAAGGGTTGCACCATGCGCAATAGGGTTGCACCTGCGCAAGTCTGAAATTGCGCCATTCTGCCATATTCAGCAGGAGGCAGTTGTGCCCCCCAAGGCATGCTGAGCAACAGCACAATGCAAATGAATGCATGCGGAACTGGAGGGGGAGGAACCATGCATAAACTGCACAGCCCTATATTCAGCGCGCTGTGCAGAGTTGTGCAGGTGCAACCCCCAACCTGCGCCTGCACAACTTTGAGCCAAAAAAAAAGGAGTAAGTTGAGGGCCACCCACAGGTGAGCTGCCGCATTGCAGGGCACAACACAGCAGCTGCCACCTGTGGGTGGCCCTCAACCTACTCCATGTGCTCCCACTGCAGCCTGATCAGGGATCAGTTCTTGGGGGGGTGTGATTCATCACTTTGCTGCCCGCGATAAGGCTTAGCGGTCCACTGGACCACTAGGGATCAGTTCTTGGGGGGGTTGGGACTCTGTGCTGCCCGCGATCGGGCTGGTGGGGGGCATTTACAATTATGCCCGTGATCGGGCTGGTGGGGGAGGGTTTATTTAACCTAATGCCTGCAATCAGGCCAGTCGGGGGGAGGGGGATTTTCACACTATTGTCCGCAATCGGGCTGCAGGGTGCATCGGTCCCCGATGGCTGCTGCCTGGCAGGGTGCCAGGCACAAGTCCTCGGGGATCGGCGCACCTGCATGCTAATGGCATGCAAATGGGGCCATAAATAGATGCAAGTGGCCCCCCCTGAACCTTGCATGAATTATGGCCCCATTTGCATGTCACCTTTTGAATATCGGAAATTTGCACATGGCGCATTGGTACTTGCACCACCACAACTTGAATGCTCCACTCTGACCACTTGCGGTGTCGCAAGTTCCACTGCGCCATGCACAGTGGCTGTGGCTGGGGGGTGATATTCAAAGGAGTTGCTCAATAGCGCATCTCCTTTGAATATTGCCCCGGCCACACCCCTGCACAACTATTTTGTGCAGCGCAAGGGCTTGCACCACAAAATAGCGCAGTTTGAATATCCAGCCCATAGTACATTTAAATTAGACATTGATTTTACATGTGAATGAAATTTAACTTTGGTGTTCCGCAGTGCATGACGATGTGGGAGGCTGCAGAGCAAGGGATCGATGGACAGGATGTTTACTTCAGAAAGACACCAGTATCAGAAGGATAATGAGCCATTACAGTATTCACAGGATAAAAGGTATTAAATAAGGCAGTAGTAAAACATATCCATTCACTGACTGTGAGCTGTCAATTTGCTGTACTCATTGATTCCCCATGCTTTTTTACTTAGGCACAAAATACATCACTTTTTCTACATAGCATGTGAATAATGCAGCCAACTGGGCACATAATGTATTGCTAACAGAGTGTCTTGGGGAAAGGGACAATCATGATCAGAGAATGTACACCTTAGCAGTGTCAGTGGCTCAGCAGGTTGCACATTTGCCTCTGAGGCAGAAAGGTTGTGGGTTCTAGTCACACACCAGGCACTTGGGGTAAATCCCAATACTGACATTATAGTGCATCATGAGGGGGATACTGCACTTCTGGTGTGCTGTCTTTTGGATGAGACATTAAACTGAGGTCTCATCTGCCTGTTCTGGTCGGTGGTAGTGCAGGTGGATATTAAATCCCATAGCAGTTTTTGAAAAAGAGTAGGGGAATTTTTTATTGAAATAATACAATACAAGAACAAATAAACAGCACAATATTATTCAAACAATTGTTTTACATTCAAAGAAATTGTTGTAAACTTAGACACTAAAATGGGAAGAAAGAATGAATAATGAAGGGAAAAAAGGGAAATTGCAAACTGTGATCTAAAAATTGGAAGAAATCATAATAAACCAAAAGAAAATGTTAAGGTTTTGTTATATTACATACTTAATTACATATGAATATCATTTATATTATCCTGTCAAAAACCATGTGCAATTTCTTCATAATACCTTACACTTTGAAACCATGAGTTTTGGTTTTTCTTTATTATAAAGTGAAGCCAACTCAAATTTTATCTGTGTCAGAACCACAGTAGGTGAGATTTGCTTTTGCTGTAATAAAAAAGCACAAGAAGCTTGCCATACATAAAACCAGCTTACTGTAAAAAGCAGTCGAATGGTACTTTGATGGAATTTAGCATAAGCTGGTGGTTGTAACCCTAACAACAGTATTTCATAAGTGATTGGGGAGATGCACTGTTCTCCCCACAGGTCCGCAAACTGAGACCAGAATTCCTTTGAAAATGGACAAAGCAAAAAGAAATGTTCCATAGTTTAATAAATAATAAATGTTATTTCTTGAGCCCAATTCAACAGGCATCAAAGTGCTATATGAAACACAGTCTGTAAAACAATCAAATCACAGATAAAATTAAAACTAATCAAATATCCCTAAAGTATATCAAGCAGATATCGATAATTAAAACTCAGGAAAAGCACATGAGTATAAATACATTTTTAGAGCAGTTTTAAAACTCTCCAATATCTGGCACTCTCATACCTAACAAGGTAGAGAATTCCACAGGGAGGGAGCAGCAAATACAATAGCCCGTGCTCCCAAGGTCTTCAAATGCACCCTGGGAATCTTTAGCAATCCCTCATCAATTGAGCGAAGTGGTCTGAGGGGGCAGTAGGAACTCAGAAGTTCTTGCAGGTAACTCAGACCCAGACTATGTAGGGCTATGAAAGTCAATAAACCAACTTTAAAGGTGATTCGCCACTGAATTGGCAGCCAGTGCAGAGTGTACACCACAGGTAAAATATGGCTGGATCAGGTTGACCTAGACAGTAACCTGGCAGCAGCATTCTGCATTAGCTGCAAGCGGTGGATATAAACCCCTGGAAGCCCTAGGTACAGGGAGTTACAATAGTCAAGACGTGAGGTCACAAAAGCATGGATCAGAGTTGGAAGATCACTGGATGAACAAGGTGCCTAATCCAGGTGCTATTTATCAGATGATAAAAAAAAGGACTTAACCACAGCTGACACCTGACAATGAAGTGTCAGCCCATCATCCAATATCAATCCCAGATTTTGTACCCATTCAGAGGTCCCCAAGCCAAAGCCTGGAAGGCTGCCAGCAACTGACCCCTCTATCCAATGCCTCGGTCCCACAACTAACACCTCCGTCTCGTCAGAGTTCAACCATAACTAACTGGAATTCGTTGAGTCTTGGATTTCAGTGAGACAGTTGGAAAAGACTGAGAGCGTACTATCCTGGTTGGGCACAAAAGACAGGTACAGCTGAGTATCATCTCCATAACAGTGAAAACTCAGCCCGTACCATCTTACAATGTCTCCTAATGGAAGCATGCACACCATGAACAACATGGGTGACAACACTGAACCCTGCGGGACTTCACATGGCAAGGAGAATGAGTCAGAGGAAAAAATCCCTGACACAACCCTCTGTGACCTGCCAGTGAGAAAAGAATGGAACCATTTGAGGATTGCACCAGACAGGCCACAGATGACCCGCAGGTGATCAGGAAGCACCTCATGGTCCACGGTGTCAAAAGCTGATGAAAGATCCAGAAGGACCAAGATGGAATGGCGCTGCTGGTCTCTAGCCATCAGGAGATCATGGAATACCCGAACCAGAGCAGTCTCAGTGCTGTGTCTCATATGGAAACCAGACTGGACAGGATCTTATATAGCATGGATGGTGAGATAGTTCTCCAACTGTTGTGTGACAACGTTCTCAATAACCTTCCCTATAAAGGGGAGGTTAGAAAGCGGCCTGTAGTTTGCAGGGGAATCTGGATCAAAGATGTCTTCTTGAGAAGTGGGTAACCACAGTCTCTTTCAGGGAGCTGGGAAACTTCTCAGACTCCAATGAACACTATATTAACTCCACTAGAACTGGGCCAATCACATCCACACACCCTATTAAAAGGCGGGTAGAGCCCGGGTCTAAACTACAGCAAGTTGGCCACATACCCCAGAGAAGCAGCATTATATTCTTGATCACCAGTCAGTCAAACTCAGCCCAACAAAACAGAGGAGTCACGACCTTGTTCTGACCACCAGTAATCCCCATAGGGCGCAATAAGTGGATCTCCGACCTGATGTCGGCAACCTTATCAGCAAAGAAGTAAGCAAACTCATCGCACTCTACTTGTGACAAGGCTTTCCCAACCCGTAAACAAGCTGGATTGCACAGTCTCTCCACCATTCGGAACAGCTGAGCTGGTCGATTCTGTGCTGAAGCAATCTCCCTGGACAGGAACTCTTCCTTCTTATGAGAGATTGATGACTAACAGTCCTTATAATGTTCCATCAGTCTAAGCCTGTTGGCATCTAGGCCGGATCTGTGACAGGCACGCTCTAACCTTCAGCCCACCTGCTTCATCCCTCTCAAAGTCCCATCAAACCATGGCAACTGAGGGCAGAGAGTAAGAGGATGAGGGTGGACCCCCTTTGCCTGACACCCCGATGGCAAAACACGGAAAATGACCACTACAGTGACAGTCACTGTAATGGTCCATTTCCATGTTTCACTGTCCCCCAGTGTCCTGCCCCCTCCCTGGACCAACTCCGACTTGGAGTTAAGAATCCTAAAGTGCGGGGGGTGTGGAGGTGCAACCCCCCACAGAAAACACTGGGGGCTTGGGCGGCACAATACCTGTGTCGGTCTTGTGCCATCGCTGTGCGGGCAGTCAACAGATTTACTGTCGACCAAACTTGGTGCTTCCAGCAGATGAACATGAAAAGCAGCAAGGGTATCTAGAGCTCCACCCACAGCTCAGTTAAAAGCATGACATTGATTCTCCAGACCCTCAATTATCACTGGCATTCCCAATTGATCCAACACTGCCGAAAGGCCATCGGGGGTCAAGACCCATAATGGGCAGTATCAGACCATCTGCACTGGGGCAGGCCTATAAAGGGGAGCCAGAAAATTGAACCTGATAATGTGATGGTTGGACCATCCAACTGGTTCCACCAACAAGTTAGAGGCCTCCAACCCCAGGAGAAAGACCAGGTCCAATGAATGGCCATGACTGTGTGTCCAGAGGACACTACCTGTGTGAAGCCCAAAGAACTCATAAGTCAGAGGAAGTCTTTTCCAAACTGCGAGAGTTCATCGTTGATCCAGGGGTTGAAATCCCCCAGCATCATCAACCTGGGGTATTCCAACACCATATCAATGATGAAGTCCGCGACTTCCTGCAAAAACTGACTCTCGCCTCATGGTGGACGGTAGATGAGAATGATTTTGCATCCCACACCTGAGGCTGCAGTACACTCATAGGAACTGGTGTTCTCAACTGGCATATCAACAAGGCCTAATTCTCCTTTAAAAAAATTGGTACACCCCCACCCCTGCAACCCAACCTAGCATGGTGTATCACCGAGAAACTGGCTGGAATCGCTGACTCCAAAATGGGACCAGCATTTTCACCTAGCCAGGTCTCAGTGATGCAAGCCAGATCAGAAGACCCAACAAGATCTGTTATAATAGCTGACTTGTTTTTAATAGATCTGGCATTGTACAACACCGTGCAGATTGGGTGAGAAACTGGAGCAGTTCAAGATACCAACCCACTAAATGTGGAGTATTTTTTTTAATTCTTGTTCCTGAACTCCTGGAATCTTGGGAGGCTCATAAAACATCCAAAGCACTGTACTATAGAAGGCCTTTCTTGTATTTACCATTAAGAATAGAGGCATACTTTGCCATTTCCTTGTTTTTAGAAAAACTGTGTGTAAAAATTTCAGAATTTGGAACATTCTAACATTTCTCAGAATTTCTAAAGGATCTGAGTTTCATATGTCACATAACTGTTGTATTTTAGAATGCAAAATATCTTACCATGGAAGTGAGTTTGCCTTCAGTATTGGTAATAGATTCCAATAGATGTACAAACTGATGAAAAATAGTATCGGGTGCACCATGCGTGCTCCTCCATAACAGTAATCATGGTAAGTAAGTATGTAGTCGTTTTATGGGATTGAGCCGGTTACTCCCAAATCCTGTAAAGAACAGGTTTTTTTATTTTTGCCTCCAAGTTTAAAGGAGGTGGGAAAAGATGTGCTAAATGTGAAAAATTTGCAAAAAAATAAATGTTTTTAATAAAACATCCTTTTCCTTTTTGAAATAGAGTTTATTTCCAAGACATGATTATCCCAATGGCTTTGTCCGCTGTCCTGTTTCTATTGAAGTTAACATCATCTGAACTATCAAAATGCAGTCCTAGAATCTTTATTGGTTCATCTGACAAATTTATGTTTGCAATACATTGCCTATATCATGTGTCTTATATACTGGGTGCAAACAAATTCCTTTACTTTTTTCATAATTTAGTTTACCCCCTGATATTTCCTCATAATCAGAGATTATTTTTTTATTAATGCTATGCTCTGCAAGTCATCTGTTGTATATATGCGGACATCATCTTCATAGGCACATACTGACGGTAGCAGTTGCTGATCAGAAAGATGTACCCTAAGTATGCTGGGTTTAGCTATGATCTTCTGTAAAAAAGGGTTGATTTGAAATACATAAAGCAAGGGTCACAGAGGACAATCCTGCTACACCCCTTTGAGCCCCAGGAAATTTCTCCCAGGAATTCCATTACAATATGGCTGTATCCATTTTTGATTATATCAGACCCATTGCCAGCTGGGGTTCATCTGGTTCAAACGAACCTCTCCTGTTTTGAACCTCCTACTGTTTTTGTTTTATTTATTCAGTTTTTCAGTGCTACAACTGTCTCTTTAAACAATAGATGTGGCGGTGCTGAGCGTGCTTGAGCATCTTCCAGAGTGATTGACATGCCCCCCCCCGCTGCCAATCATCCAGCATAGGAGGTCCCCGACTTGCAACTGAGCCAGTGACAAACAATTTGTCCCTTCCCAATCTGCCAATCAGCTCCTGACTTGCCTGTTGCTGAGCTGCTCAGTCCTTCATGTTGTTGCCTTCTCCAGAGAGTATTGTGGCCAATCAGAATTGCAAGAATTTGTACTGTGCCACTACTGCCTGCAAGATGGAGCGTGGAAGACAATGCAAGGTGACAGAAGAACTTTTGTCCGCCACGGAAAATTGGCCACCATGCCACTGAGTCGGGCTTACTATCGAGTATTTTCTGCAGCAGTCAGGTGATAATGCAGCTGCTGGATCAGACAGTTAATAATTTAACAACATACAGTGGCTGTTGGAGAGGTCAGGGAGCAGACAAGTGGGGATGCAGCAAGTTCTCTGAGTCTAAAATGAAAAAGAAAAGAAATACGATCTCAACTTCCTGTAATAAAATAATATGTTTTTTGAGCTCTACAGTCTGACAGCCTCATCCCTTCTGTGTGGCTGCAATGAATTTGCTCAGTCCATCCTCTGCAGCAAAAGGGACTAGAGCAGCAAGTTCTTACAGAAAATATTGAACAAAAAAAAACAAGATTGAATTCTAGTCTGCCCCCCCCCCATGGTATAGATGTGGCCGATTGAATTTTCTGCATTAAATATAATGCCTGCTGTAGTTTTACTGTCCATTATTGTTGTGTGCAGATATTTTCTACATATTTTTTTTTGTTTAAGAATTTGCAACTTCTGGTACGAACTATTTGTATAGACTAATTTTGCATCCATAGTTTAGGGATGCAGAAGTAATCTGTTGTCCAGTGTGTACAGGATCATTTTTTTCTGCAACTTAAGAGGTCAAGTTATAACAACTATACATCCTCCATTCCTTTGACTAATGTCTCCAGCCATTTGCTGCCTAGCTAGCACAGTAGATCACTGTAGTCATTGTATGTTGATTGAACAAGGCAGTGTGGTAATGGTTTAATTTTGGAAAGTGCACCAGCTTGTGAACCAGGGATAAAGGGTTACATCCAGAGCCAATTATTGTGTAACACTGGGCAAGTCATAGTAATATCCCAGTGCTGCAGTCCACCCAGATACATATTCAAGGTTCATTTTATACATTTTTCTATGCGGGCATTGACCTTCTGGGTATAAAATGTAAGGGTCAAATGAAGAAGCTAATAGGTCCTATTTAATTTTTCAACTGAGCACAGATTCATAAAACAGTAGTTTTATACCATGTCCAGGTATAAAGTGGGTCAAAATACACCCCCACCCAAATGTACCCTGCATATTAATGGGAAGAGTTAGGAGTTCATTGGAACAGAGATGCTGCAGAGTGAGATCTTGGATATTAACACAAATGTTTGATAGTTGGGTCACATGTTTACCAGAGAACAAACTAATGTGTGGCATGATCTGTAAACAACCAAGTTCTGACCATGGTCTCCAGTCCAGCCCTTAGCTAGCACAGTGGGTCACTGTTGATTACAGAAGAAGGCAGTGTTTTTACCACACTTCGGGGTGTGACTCTTTAGTGTTGTTTCAATTTATGAGGTACAATGATTGTGCATAATTGTTGTGGTTGTTTTGGGCTAGGAATGTTGTGTGGCATATGTGGACTAAAGAAATGGTGGTAGGCATTGAGTGTGGGCAGTAGAGAGTACAGTAACTTTTCAGTGGTGTGGCATTATACTGAAAAGCTACCAACTCCACCAACCACACATTCTGCATTTCCAACATCTGGTGAGCACGCATGCTATGAACTCTGTAACATACTCACCAGATTTTTTTGGGGGGAGGGAGCGGGGCAACAAGTGGGGTGCCTTGTACTGAACCAGAATTTTTTTTTAATTATTACTAAGTGGAGTGCCTAATATGTTGGCGGGGGGGGGTGGCTATGGCTGGCATTGGTGGTGGGTGGAGAAGGTAATTTTACACTGGGATTCAATGCCCCCGTCAAGATACCGTTTACCTCACTGACTTACATGCCTACCACATTGTTAGGAAGGGGGGGCAATCAGTGTGATGCCCAGTACTGAACAAAGATTTGTGTCACATTCTTTTTTCCAAGTGGGGAGGCCAGTTTACCCAGTTGGGTAGTGGGGATGGGCATCGGGATGGGTTGGAAATGACTTTGCATTGGGATGTCACACCACTGTCAAAGTTACCTTTTCCCACGCCCTGTTAAGGTTCATAATAAGCCACACAATGTACCACAGAGCATCTAGTACCTCAGGGCCTCTAGGGGTCTAGCAGCCCCTAGATCACCTGTCTTAGAAACAGCAGGCACTGCAGCAAGCAGTAGCTCTGGTTGGCTGCATTTTGTACTACATAATGTAGTACAATACCCAGCCAAGTACATCTACAGATTCTGTGCTTCAGGTGCAGTATATTATCAGACTGTTGCTAGCCTCAGGAACTGAATACATACATATATTCACCCTGCAGTCTGCCGGATAATAATAATTTTCTGAGAGTAAGGTGTAGAGGGGAGCTCAGATATGAGTTATTTAGGTTCAAAACAAGCCACAAAATGCACCTCAAAGCGTTTAGTACCCCAGAGGTTCTGGGGGCATGGTGACCCCCAGACCCCATGCTTAAAGACCAGCAGACACAGCAGCAAGAAGCATCTCTGGTTGACTATGTATTGCATTACATAAGGTACTGTAGGTAGTACAAAACCCAGCCAACTAGATTTACAGATTCTGTGCCTCAGGTGCACTACTTTATCAGCATCTTGATAGCCTTAGGTACTTACACATACATGTATTCACCCTGTGTAACCAGCCAGATAATAATACTTTTCTTCAAGTAAGAGGTAGAGGGGAGCCCAGATATGAGTTATTTAGGTTCAAAATAAGCCACAAAATGCACCACAGAGCATATAGGACCCCAGAGCTTTGGGAGGCTGACAGGCCCGCAGACCCCTGGATTTTAGGAAAAGTCACAGACTGCCCAAAAAGAACCCCCCTTTCAAAAATCCTGGCAATGGCCCTGTATACTGTATAACATACTGTATGCATCCAGGAGATGAATGTCTCTGGGATCTGATATGCCTTTAACACTTGAAGCAAATAAAATTAGTCCATCCTTTCGAAAGCCTTGGCTTCATCCAAAGAAAAGACCGGGCTCAAGTTTTCTATAGTGCTAGACAGAAATAGATCCTGTATAAAAATTAAATTATGAAATATGGACTTGTTTGGTGTTGCACAAGACTGTACTAGGGAGGATATAAGTGATTCTGCCACCATAGACAGGTGTGTTAACAATATGGAAGCTAATAGTTTATAGTTAACATTCAAGAGACTAATTGGCCACCATTTTTCCAAATTTGTCCTATCACATTTTTTAAAACAATGAAATCATAATTGCTTCTACCATGGAAGCTGTTAATTATTTTTTCTGAATTATCTCATTAAATACTAAGGCTAAACAAAGGGTTAAGGATTCTGTATAAATTTGGCACAATTCAGCTGTTAAAGTGGTCTTGCCTTGGATAAGATTGCTTCTTCAATTTTATTTTGGCTTGTGCAATTTCTTGTGGCTGTATTTCTTCTAGCATGGCATCCTGTACTTCTGTGGGAATATCCAGCAGATCCAAATTATGGTGATACCGGTCAGCCCATACAGCCGAGGAGGGTGTTACAAATGTTTTTTCTGAATATGCTTGTCCAATTTATTTGAACCATTTCTGGCGCTGTCTGTATAGTCTGGGTGTTAGGGTCCCTCACAACTTCTAATTTTGTGTGTGACAGTCTATCCTTGCAATTTTAAAATCTATCTAAAGCTGTTTTTTTTCCTTGTGAACCATAGTGGGCCTCCATCTTTAAAGTGTCCACCCCATTATATTGGTATGAAATCATGTCTGTTTCAATATTTTCAATTTGACTTTTTAAGTCGATTTTAAGATCGTAAACAGATGAGATTAAATCCAGTAGTTGTTTCCTTAGATTCAAATATGTAAAATAAGCATTTTGTTTCTTTTTTCAAGCCAAAGCTTTAAAAAAGAAGCCAAATCCTGATTTATGTGTAGCCACCAATCTGTTAAATCTTCATAGGCATCCATCACCGAGATCCGTGTTCTTAGTAAATCTTCTCCTGATTTTTTAAAATTTGGGGGTTCTCCAGTAATGAATTACTTAATTTCCATCTGGAATGTATTTTTTTACTATAGTTCCCATTTTTTGTACTGCAGGACAAAGCTACAGCCAGGTGGTCTGAGGTTTTGCATGGGATGGTACTGGCCTGCAAGGCTAAAAGACTTTGAGAAATAAAAATAAAGTCTATCCTGGTGGCCAGGGTTCCCCAAACATACGTTTTGGCCCCTGTAGGATGTAACTTTGTGTACATATCCTTAAGACCTGCCATGGTTAATATGGATTTTAAACAGTTTGGGCAGGATTCTCGATGAGGGATTTTTAAAGTTCCCCTCCACAACTGCTGTTGCAGACTGGAATCGCCCGCAGCTGCGGCGGTAGCGATTCACAGTTGCAGCAGTTGTGGAGGGTGCTATGGTGGGTTCCAATGCCCATAGTGGCCTCCCGCAGCTGTGGTGCTGTCCATGGCAACAGCATCTGCAAGCTGCCATATTCCATGGAGCCGGTCGCACTCCGGCTCCACCTTCATGAATACACACAGCTGTGGGCAACCTGCGGCTTTGCAGGTGGATTCCCACTAGCTCCAAGGTTTTCCCGCAGCTGTGGGTCCTTCTCCCTCTTTAGTGAATTCTGCCTCTTTTGTCTCCAAACAATTTGGTTGTGGTTCCACCCAATCCCCAGTGTGGAGACCACAACTGAAGTCCTTACCAAAGACTATGAGCAGCATTCACAAAGAAAGCTAAAAATCCCACAGCTGCGGAAAAAAGGCCTGCAGCACTGCAGAAATGCAGTTGTGTGATATTCATAAAGAAATTTTGAGCAGGTGTGGAATTTCATGAAATCCCCGCAGCTGCGGAAATTGTGCACATGCTGAAAATCCGCAACTGCGGATCCGAAGCTGCAGAAATAGCTTAGGAGGTACAACAACAGTGAACTTAATTAGCTGAAACAGCAGACTTTAACAAGGCTGCCATAGAATGAAGCTGAAAGCACCCACAAAGAGACCAGCAACCAGTCCCTCAACTGGGATCACTGCAGCACCACAGGTACTAGCAATATTATGTCACCACAGTGGACAACTGTCACTGCTGGTCCTCCCTCCCTGGGGTGTTACTGTTACCTGCAGGGGTAGCACTCATTGAAGGCTGACCAGGCTCTACTGCCTGTGGGGCACTGACACGGGCTGCAGTGTGTCTGGTGGTTGTTGCCTGTTGCCATATCATGGCAATGTGTGCTTTTGTTGCTGTTACAGCAGCCACTGTTATACGATCTGGGATGCTATTACCTGTGCCTCACCTCCACCTTAATTGATTCCAATTATTGGGGCACTACTGCAGTTTTCTGAGGGAGAGTTACACTTCATTCCACTGTGTGTAACATTTTTTCTGCAACTGCAGAAAAAGTACTGGCTGTGAATAGCCTTTCAGGGGCTGTGCCTTACTTATCTCACACCTTTTTTTCCTCGGGGACTTCCGCAGATGCACTTTTTTCCACAGTCTTTAGTGTTGTTTTCTGCAGCTGCAGAGGGTTTTGTGAATAGCACTCAGTGCAAATTCCCCTTTGTTTCCATAGCTACGGCAGTTTTGGGGACTTAGGGAAGGTTTTGCACCTTCAGAAAGCTTTGTGAATCCAGCCCTATATGCCTGCGTGTGTGTAAGAAAGGCTAAATTTGTCAGAAAACTTGTGTTCTTGCTGCAATACTTTGGGGATTGTAAATATTGATTAAATGAACATTTTTAGTTTTATAGGTAACATCCAATATTAATGCCCTACCTAAACTAATTTCTACAGTTCTTGTGATTTTTAAATCAAAGCCTTTAAACAGAATACCCACCGCATCACATAGATTCGTTCCTTGTGACCAACAGGAGGCACCGATCTGTCACAATTTTTTAACCTGCGAGATTTCTGCAGTTGTTTTTAACCTTGTCTCCTGCCAAAAGAGGACATTACCTGGCAGGTTACATACAATTTGTAGGATAGTCCAAGGGTGGAGGAATAGCTGTTGCAGCCGGTGTAGTGGCACAGGGGCCCAGACACCTAAGGGACCCACTGAAACGTGCCCCTTTTTATGTCTTTTTTTTATTTTCCCTGCAGTTCTGCTTCTGCAGTTTATTGTGCCACAAACTACTGACTGCTGACCAACCTGTCTGTTCCCTCCTGTGTGTACAGTGCAGGTGGCTGTAGGTGGCAACAGAGAGCATCTCAGATCGGAGCGAGAGTGCGCCACGCAATGCATCAGGCAAACAATCCAGAAAGTACTGTTGTGTCATGGTGGCCTGTCTTACGACTGTGGGGCATGCCCAGCACGGGCATGAGTGAGAGAGGTGAGCAAGCATCAACAGAGAGTGAGCGAGGATGACGCAGCACACAGGATCATGGATTGTTTGTGACTGCGTGCCACCGCTGCGACTTGCAATGCGAGTGCACGAGTGAGGACTGAGAGAAGGGCAAGTGAGCAGTGAGCCTGAAGCAACAGGTTGGTCTGGGACTGGAAGGAAACAGCGCCACTAGCCTAGGCTGGTGATGTAATGGTGGGGTTGGGGGACTGGGCTGTGGTGGTGTGACCTTTTGTTTTGTTTTTAAGCAGGCACAGGAGGAGGACAACCATGGGACCTCCTAGCACCGAGCTACTGCATCACGACTGACTGGCTGACTGACACCTGACTGGATAGGGACAGTGTCAGTTAGTCAGTCACATCACTCCTTGCTCTGTGGTTGGGTAGGAGAGCTGAGAGGGTGGAGATTTGACTAGTAAAGTGATCGAGTTGAGAGCACCCAGCGCCATAGTTGAGAGAGAGACCCAAATGAGAGGGTGGTGTGGTGGAGATTGTTTGGCTCCGTGGGGCTCAGGCCTTTTTACATTGCCTGCCTACTCCTAACTCTGATCCTCTTAAATTTTGCTCTAGAACTATTCTAGGGTGCAGAGAGAGCAGATATTTAACATTTTAATTGAGTTTATTGATCTAGTAGTTCATCTGATTGAACTTGTAGCAGCAGTGCAACCTGACACAGACTAGGTCAGGGCCTAGGAAGGACAGGTGGGGATTGGGTTATTGCTGATCTCTAAGGGCTGTGGTCCCAGCCAGACCCCGGCTGGCTGGTTGGCATGTTGCCTGGCTCATCTAGCCCGCTGCATAAAATAAATCTGAAGATTTGATTTACTTCAGTTCAGAACTCTCTTCACTTGTTGTCGGTTGCTGCTGCCTGCTGCTCCAGCCAGTGCTCATGCTCAGTTAGTGAGGAGACGGCCGTTAGAATCAGTTAGCAGATAGACAGCAGCACAGCAGTGTATGACTCCACTGAAAATTGTTTGACCCACGCAGCCAGGTGGTCACTAGAACCACTACACTAGCCAGCATAAAATAAATATGTTTTTTGTACAGTAAATATTGTTGGTAGTGCAGTCTAGACTCCTTAGTTGCAGGTGCCAGGGGAGGGTGAGGCCGGGGTCAATTGCCTGTGCTGTGTGACATTTTTTTCTATGTCCAGGCTTCCAGCAGCATCTGCTGTGCAGTATCTCTCTCTCTCCCATCTCCTCCTCAGTAAAACTCAGAAGATAGTGGACAGAGCAGCAGAATCAAACCTCCTCCAGAGTTCTAACCTTATTATTATCCACCTCATGCTGACTTAGGCAGTCAGAAAAGGCTAAAAAGGAAGACTGTTAGACAAACACAGACTGAACTGATCATTAGAAAAGTGCTGACTGGTGTCTGCAGCAGCACCTGCATAGATATGTGTGTGTGTGTGTGTGTGACAGTGCAATAACTATGCTGTGGCAAATAAAAATAAGTAAAAAAAAAAGCCCCAAAAAAAAACAGGAACAGTGCACCAAGCATTCACTGTCTGTAACATATACTGTATACAGTAAGGGTGTTTAGAGGGGCAAAACTGGCAATTATTGACTAAAACAAAGGAGCAGGAGCACCTCCTGTCCTGTCCTGAACTGAACCTCTCCCTCCCTCGCTGGCCTTGTTTTCCATTACTTGTGCAGCCTGCACCCAATTTCTAAAGTGAATCAAGCAAACAGAAAGTAATTTACATAAAAAGTGTGACAGTTCACTGCAAAGGCAGTGGTGGTGGGGACTAGTGGGTAGTAGTGGGCACTAGGCCGGGGGGACTGAGTACTGAGCTAGGGTGATAATTGATATCAGTGAAGGAGCACCTCTTGTCCTATCCTGCACTTCTCCCTCCCTGTTTGCCATTATTGCAGCCTGGCCCTGAAAAACACTGATTCTTTTTCTAAAGTGAAGCAAGCTAATAAAAAGTAACCTACATAACAAGTGTGACCATTCTCTGCAAAGGCAGTCAGTGGTGGTTGGGACTAGTGGGCAGTCAGTGGGCACTAGGCCGGGGGAACTGAGTACTCAGCTAGGGCAATATCAGTGAAAAGGCATCTCTTGTCCTGTCCTGCTCTTATCCCTCCGTTTGCCATTACTGCAGCCTGAAAAACACTGATTCTTTTTCTAAAGTGAAGCAAGCTAACAAAAAGTAACCTACATAAAAAGTGTGACTGTTCTCTGCAAAGCAAAGGCAGTGGTGGTGGAGACTAGAGGGCACTGGGCTGGGGGGTACTGAGTACTTGAGCTAGGGCTCTATCAGTGAAGGGTCACCTCTTGTCCTGTCCTGCACTTCTCCCTCCCTGTTTGCCATTACTGCAGCCTGAAGGCAAGCAAACAAAAAAGTAACTACCTCACAGTTTATTATTGGATGTAACAGTAGAAGATGCCTCCAAAATTCAAAAGAGGTGCACAAAAGCACAAGCAGAAGAAGGAAGAATTGCTGCTGGCTGCAAAGCTTCCTAAAATTAATGTTTTTTTCTAAACTGTGACTGAGCGTGACAACACACCTGCTAAGACTGAAATTTGTGAAAGTGACAGTGACACAGATGCAGAGAAGGACAGTGGACCTAGTACTGTGGCCGATTCTGAGATAGTCTGTGCTGATCACACTGACCCTGAAACTAAGTTTGCTAAACAATCTGAACCAGAATCAGACATGGAAATTGTATTGGAGAAAGAACGCGACAAAACAAGTGCTGCTTTAAACACCGAAGATGCAGAGCAACCTGTTTTTCCAAGTTTTCCTCATGTTGATGAAAAAAAAAAACAAAGACAGAGGACATTTTCCCTTACATATTAAGGACAGTTAAGTAAAAAGATATATTATATCACAAGGTTCATGTAGACCAGATGGACCATTTCCACGGGACAAAAATCAAGATGGGCTCTATTTCTCCAGAAGCTATTATAACATAACAACAAAGGCAGGTGTTACAATACGGCGTATTTGGCTTTGTTATCCCCCAAAATTAGATTGTGCATATTGTGAGCCATGCTGGTTGTTTGCTGATCGTAGAGCACCTGCATATAATGTTGCATGGGTTAAAGGAGTTTGGGACTGGCGTCACCTAAGCAGTGAAATTGAATATCATTAAACATCAGCAAGTCATTTAGAATCTTGCTTAGTGTATCAGCAGTGGCGATTAAATGGAACAATTGATGAAGATTTGGAAACTCAAATGCAGAAGGAGAAAAACTTCTGGAGACAAGTTTTGGAACGTCTCATCAATGTGACTCTTACATTAGCTATGTGCAATTTAGCTTTCAGGGGGCACAGAGAGGTTATAGGGCAAGGTAACAGTGGGAATTTTCTTTCAATATTTGAACTGTTAGCTAGGTATGATCCCATGTTGAAGCAACACATTTCCATGCCTAGTGGATCGATTCACTATGTTAGTCATACTATACAGGACAAACTTATTGAAGTTTTATCAAAGCGTGTTGAGCAAGATATTATTTATGAAATAAAGGCTACACCTTTTTTCTCTGTAATAATGGATACCACCCAAGATATTGCAAAGACTGACCAACTGAGTCAAATTTTTCGGTATATCACAATTGAAAGGGATGACAGGGATGTGGCAACTGAGGTGATAATCAATCTTTCCTTGGTTTTCATGAAAATAGTGATCAGTCTGCAGTTGGACTTGAGAACGTAATAGTTAGCTGCATTGAACAGAAAGGTTTAGAATTATCTAAATGTCATGGTCAGGGGTATGATGGGGCCTCTATTATGAGTGGTGTGTACTCCAGTGTGCAAACAAGAATATCCCAGAAGGAACCAAATGCTGCACATGTTCACTGTGCTGTTCACAACTTAAATCTCATGTTGAATTATTCTGTTAGAGGAATACCAGAAGTGAGGAATTTTTATGATGTGATCGAACGACTATACACTTTTTTCGGCCACAGTATAAAACACTGGGCCATGTTATCTTCATTCGCTTCCACTTCAGAGCTTTCCAGCAATGTTACTTTGAAAAAGCTTTGTCCTACCCGTTGGTCATCCAGATATGAATCACTCCTTGCTCTGAGGTTTCGGTATTCAGATGTTATGAAGACACTCACAAAAATAGTTCTTCAGAGCAAAAATGCTGATGAGCTCAACGAAGCTTTGCCATTAAATTATTAGAAAATTTTAGTTTTGTTCTTCTGGTGGTGCTCCAAACAAAGATTCTGGAAACAGTCAATGCTGTGTCAAAACTGCTACAATCTAAAGACGCAGACCTTTACAAAGCAGCAAACTTACTTCACAAGGCCAATGAAGATCTAGTTATATTTCAAAATCAGTTTGATGAGGCAAAAAAATCAGCAATTAAATTATCAGAAAAATGGGGTGCACAAGCCAAGTTTGAAGACAAGCGCATGAGAAGGGTCAAATGCCATTTTGATGAGCTATGTTAAGATGAAAGACTTGCTGACTCAGAACAACTTTTCAAAGTGAATGTGTTTTAAAGGTGCCTTGAAAAAATAAGCACACAGCTTTCAAATCTATTTCAAAGCATGCAGGCAGTCGCTGACAGATTCAGCATAATTCAGCCAAGTACGCTGATTTCTGCAAGTGGTGATGATGATCTGTATAAAGGAGCTGAAAAACTGGCTCATCATTTCTACAAAGACATTTCTCTTGCTTTTCCTGGGCAGTTGCTTTCATTCAGATCTTGTTTGAAATCTGAAATCTCAAAACAATTATCAGTGAAAGAGTTGGCAAAAGTGTTAATTGTTGACAATAGTGCATTAGCATCCAGTTTTCCAGAAGTCTGTGCTGTACTTCTGCTGTTTTTCACTGTCCCAGTAACAGTAGCCAGTGCTGAATGCTCATTTTCAAAATTTAAACTTATAAAGAACTACTTAAGGAGTAGTATGGGACAAGCAAGACTTGGTGGATTGGGAATCTTATCTATTGAAAATGAACGAGCCAGAAAAATCAACCTACAGCAGACCATTGGTGAGTTTGCAGAATGAAAGGCTTGCAAAAGGCGATTCAGATAGATGAGTAGAGAATATTACTATTATGTGTTGCAGTATACTGTGTCATGGTCCCACTGTTCCAGATGGAACAATTTTGATAATTGTTATGCAGTGTTGAACACTTGAACTGGCAATGGCATGTTTAATGTGTATAAATAAGTTTGTATGTGTTATAATATCCTCGATATTTGAGGGTCCAGTGTGCATAAATATAATAAAAACAAAACTGATGGGGGGGGTGGAGCAGGGTGGGCACCAGGGGGGCGTCGGGGGGGGCCAAAATTTCAACATACACTGGGGCCCATCTTTTGCTTCCTCCACCACTGGCATAGTCAAGTGTTTCCTATACTACCTTATGCCAGATACATTTAGTATAAGAAGGGAAATGCAGAAGTTATACAGCATTAAAATACACAGGAAAAAACATGATTAATTATCTTCTTGTTTTCCCCTTACATGACTTTTTGCCCTTTTAAAAGCAGAAATCTCAGTTTCTGAGTCAGATGAAAAGTCAGTTTTTGAAGAGACCACAGAGTATGTGTCTGAATCCTCCACTTCCTCATCTGTGTCCTCCCATTGCTTCCTTTTTGCCAGTAAATGGAAGCAATTCCTAGTAACCACCTGAATTCTAGTGGGTACTTGTCTTGTCCTACACTGCCTTGACCAAGTCTGGAAGATTTTATTAATTCCTTATGTAACCATCACCAGGGGGTGGGCATAACCACTGTAGGTGAGGATTGAGGGGTGGCCTTGGAAGTAATCACATCTTGTTCAGAGATGTCCTGTATCGTCTGTGAACTAGGTTGCCCTGGGGATGAGAGAACTTGTTCCTACCATAGTGCTACTTCCTCATTCTCTACCTCAGGAGAGACAGTCTGGGTCTGCTCCCCTGTCCCCTCCCTATGAGCAGAGGTGCTAACTAGCTGGGCTTTGGCCTGGGATTCCATAATCAATTATTCTTGATTTTGCGGGGGTCTGATCAATCCTGTTATGATCTGCCCAAGGGCACTGCCTGTAAGATTGTCCAACTTCACCACAGAGCTTGCACTTAAAAGGGATTAGACATCCCAAGCTAACATGCCCATAATCTAAACATAGGTTACATCGGGGTTTGTCACATATGGAGATAAGGTGCATGTGAGCTCCACACTTTGACAAATTGTTGAATATCATGGGTAGAGGCACAGCCCTCTATCTCTCCTGATATGGAAGTTCCCTGGCAGAAGTGCTGTCCCTGTTTCTGTTTGCCTCAGCTTGATTTTTACTTTCCAACCCCCTGTCCAGACATAATCCTAATCCAAAATGGGGGTAAGTCTATCCACATTTTCACATCTTTGTCTTAACCAGTACTGTACATCCACTATGCTAAACCCTTAATATCTGAATAGTAAAGTAAAAGTTTTTCAAAGTGGGTTTTGTTAGTGGAATTGGGAAAAATGGCACCCATGATGGGCTATCCTTTACACTCAGGTACTTCTACCAAAACTTTTCTAGTGCAGATACATTTTTAAGGCTAATATCATACACCACCTCTCTCTTAACGTGTATAAAGGCAAACAAATCAGCTGCCATAATCCCCATCATTTCTTTCAACATCTGGTGTAGCACCACTTTCCTATCCAGGACACTAGCTGCCTCACCATTACATTTCAGGTGGACAGGATTCCGCCTCTGAGCAGGCTCTCCTACATTACTAAACAAATCAGCCATTTTAAGTTTGTTGTGGGATTTGTTCAGTATCAGATGCCTCAGTTTCAAAGACTTGTGCAGCCTCCTGAACTGCTGTTTCAGTGTCCTGCAACTGCTGTGAACATCAAAGAGGTTCCTCCTGTATCATACCTATATGATCTAGTACAGCTGTGGCCTCAGGAAGTCTCTGTTGATATGTGGCAATTTAGCTGGAAGTAGGAGCATGAATATTAGTCTGCCGCCTCACTGCTGATTTATTTGTGTTCCCTGAAAAATGTTTTTTAGCAAGTGGCAGTAAGCCAGATTTAATATCCTTGTTATTCAGCCATCATTGATCCATATTGCCATTATGTCTTTAACCTATACTGGCCCTGGTGAGATCCAGTGTCATCCGTCGGTTGTTTTTTGCCAACCAGCAGCACAAAGAGCCACATCTGGGCTACATTGCATTTTTCCTCCTTCTTCTGGGCATCCATGCCACAGTTCTAAGGATGTTACCAGCTTGGGTGAATCTGTAAGTACTCCATCATTTTTTCCATCCAAAGTATCTTCTGACAGCTGCAAGGGGATGGTAAATTGTGAAACTGCAGCTGCCATTTCTGATGTCTCTGCAGTTTCATTCCTCAAGACAGTCTCCTCTTGTAGTAACTTTAATAAGAAAGCTTTATGTGTTACCATGGCTCTCCTTAGTAGTTCCTCTTGTGGGTCAAGTGTGTCCATTCCATTATTTTCCAGTGAGGTCTCAGGATTTTCTGGTAGTTGGTTTACAGGTAAAGTCATGTCAGCATTCTGTTCATTATCCTTTATACCAAATGCAGCAAATGCAGCAACCAGTATATCCTCTGATGCAGTACAATCCATAGGCTGTTGATCTTCTGTTAAGACAGGCACAGATTTATCTTTTGAATGCACGAGCACAGTCTCAGATGCTCTAGGTGCAGATACACCACTTCTAAAACCTTTAGCTTTCTCCTCACCTTCCTCTCCATCTGCCATTTTGGAAATGGCCGAGAGGGGTTCCCCTACAAATGAGTAGGAGAATTTTTATTTGTATAACTGACAAAACAAAACATGAAATCATGTAATACAGATAAAACATAAAGATTTAAAAAAAAAACATAATAGTCATCCAGAAAGCTTCAAAAAACTTATGGTACACCATTCCCATTAACCCTTTTCATGATTTTATATATTAAATACATTTTCCTGTTTCTCGCCTTCTTATTAACTTAAAAAGTTCATACTCCTTATTATGAACTGGCTGCCGATAATCCAGCAACTTGATTGGCCAAGAACTCATCTTAGCCATGATTATAAATAACTACATACTCACGGTTAAAAACGAGTTCTGGCAACCTCTTTCCTTCAGCCCTACATGCTGCTCTGCCCATACCCCAATTTACGGAGTGAAAAAAGGCTACCCACATGAAATTGCTGCAGACGCTGTGCAAGACTCTGCTTCTAAAATTACAGTGACGCTGACTGCCGCATATCCCAAACAAAATAAAAGTGTCACTCCTCTTTACTCTGTCTCTCTCCCTACGGCTTTCTATACTGGCAGTCAATGGCAGCGCCAAACACAGAAACAAAACTGTCACTTAAGCATGCCTGAACAATTAAAATCGCTAGCACTTACCAAACTCCTTTCAACCTAACTGCTTCTAATTTTCCAAAAGCTAAAAGTGGGGAAGGGCACAAAAGTTGTCACCAAAAAATATATATAGAGAGAATGATACACATTTGGCAAATGGGAAGAGACACAATCAGTAGATGAGGGTACTACAGTTTCATATTCAGAATCAGTCTGGAAGAGACTTCACACTGTCACAAGAGCTCCACCTGCTTCAAGTAAAACAGCGCCAACTGCTGACTACAACCCTCCAAGAACTATTTTCTGAAATGGTACTCCTACACTACCCCCAAAATTAATTTTTAAAATGTTTTAACAGCTTTTTTTAATTATTATTCTTAGTTTTCATTTATAAATCAGTTCATAATAGCAATAATGCAATCCAGGGTGTGGTATGTCATGGGATATCGTCACATCTCAGGTGACTGGATGCACTTGGCCCCAATCACCTGAGGCGTGACGATATCCCATAATATACTGTATCACACCCTGTCATGCATTATTGCTTAATTATGACACTTCATTTTTACACTATATCACACTATACAAATATGCTATAGGCAATTTATGGTATATCTTGTTTCATTAAATATTTATAACCCTTTTAATTCCATCCTTCCACCCTTCAGTTTTTTTTCTTTTTTTTTCCTCCTTCACATTTTAAGGACATTCTTCCATAATTTGAAACCTTTTGCAGTTGGTAATACCTTTACTTCTTTATCTATGTATTCCTTAATTTCATTTTTAACAATATTAAACAGTTGATCCTGATTTATGTGATGCTGTCAAATAGAGAGGCCCAGATATTCAAAAGGGTTGCGCATGGCGTAACACTGTTGCACCATGCACAACCCACTGATGCGCCCTGGCACGATATTCAAATGGGAATTGCACCTGGCACAAATTCCGATGTGCCAGAGTGCATCAGTAATGTATGCAGGCGCAGGTGGGGGGGGCATGCCCATGCATACTCTGCATAGCCCGATATTCAGCCCAGGATGTGCTAAACCATGCATGCTCAACCTGTACTTGCGCCGCACAAAGTTGAGCAAAAAAAAAAAGGAGCAACGGCTGGCCACCCGCAGGTGAGCTGCCATATTGCAGGGAACAACACGGCAGCTGCCACCTGTGGGTGGCCACCCAAGCTCCAGCTGCACCTCCGTGGTGGCGCCCCTCCCCATGCCCGATCATGGGCATTGGTGTGTAAAAATAGAATCTGATAACTCTGGTGGTCCAGTGGACCGCTGTCAGCCCGATCGTGGACTTAAGTAAAAATAAAACACTCCTATATCCCTGGTGGTCCAGTGGACCACTGTCTGCCCGATCGCGGTCTTAAGTAAAAATAAAAGACCCCTATATCCCTGATGGTCCAGTGGACTACTGTCTGCCCGATCGCAGGATGCAGTAAAAGAAAAAGATTCCTATATCCTTGGTGGTCCAGTGGACCGATGTCTGCCCAATCGCGGGCTTAAGTAAACATTACTGATTACCATATCCCTGGTGGTCCAGTGGACCACCCCATCCACCCACTGATCCTCACCACCCCAATCCCCCCCGGTCAGTAGGCGGGCAGCAGCAACCCACCCCACCTTCCACCCCGCCGCCCGCCGACTGACACGTCAGTAGGGCTGTACGCCCATTGGTCCACAACATGAGCCAATGGGCATGCAGCTTATACCATACTACACATTCCAGATATGTGAGTGGATCCAGGGTGCAATATTCAACGATGATGAGCCATGGCGCAGCTCCGTTGAATATCGCCCAGTCCACGCCCCCAGCACAGCCAAGTTGAGCTGCGCCCAGGCCTGCTCCACAGCCTGGTGCAGTTTGAATATCTGGGTCAGAATCTACATCTACTTTGCCAAATCCAATACTTGAGAATTGCAAATAGTAGATGTACACTACTCCTGTCCAGAGTACTCCAGTGATATGATACAATTCCAAGTACAAAGGTATTGTAGTTTAAATACTGAAAAGGGAGGCAGGCCCAGTTTGTTTTCACAATTTTCCAAAATTCCATTGCATAAGGGCATTCAAAAAAAGATGTTGAATAGTTTCTAAAATTGTGGTACAACAGGGCCTTGGACAATATCTTTCAGCAATTCCTTTGTGTTTTAAGCAATTCATCACATGTATTTTTCCTTGTGCCCCTAGCCAGACAATATCCAATGTCTTACCTGGGATTTTAGCTTCCTAAGTATTTGACAGACATTCCTTTTTCCTGTGTCATTTCTCCCTTCAAAGGGTGCTGCTATGTAATGATGTTCTTTTTTTATCATAGAAGAACTGTATTGATTTTATGATGGATCCATACAAAGTTGACCTGAAAGTCACATTTACAGGTAGTACAGCCAGTGATAGCAATATCCATGCAAAGTGCCATAATACTAACTATACAGCCCAATAGACGTGCCATATCAAACAACTATGTAATGTTACACAGAAGTAGAGTGTAAGTCAATGTCAAAGGTAAGAGGTAAGAGGTGCTAACTGCTCAGATGGGAAGGTTATTGTAGGGAGGGGGAACTTTGCAGATAGAGGAGTGTAAGTAGGCTTCCCATCTCGCTGCATATTTGTCCAGCTGGCCTTGATGGGCATAGGAAAGGCACTCGAAAGAGGCTAGCCAAGCCAAAGATGCATGCCAGCTTTTCCAAAGGGGTAAAGCCATCTGGTGCCAGTGCATTAAAAGAAGATGCTTAGCTTCCATGAAAGCCAGCATCACCCATTCCGGGATTGGGGTTGATAAAGCACTGAGCGATGTCACATCCCCAAGGAGAAGTTTTGGGTCTACTAGTTGTATCACAGAACCTACCACCTGTGAACAATCAGAGGCAACAGCTAGTCAAAAGGGCAGAACCGATGGACATGTCTAGAGGATATGCAACAAGTTCACCTCCAGTTGGTGGCACATCCAGCAATTCGAGTGACTCAAGAAGCTTTGACTACACAAGGTCGCTGGGGGTGTGATACCGAAAAAGGAGTATTTTTAAGCTGAATGAATCTGATTTTTGTATCCCTGTAGCTCTTGTGCACATTCCATAGGTATTGGGACCAGTTATCTTCGGGGATGTTGCAGTTAAGGGATGCCACCCACTTAAACCTGCATTGGGTCGAGGTATCCAGCTGGTATCTCTCAGTGTGTGGTAGAACCACCTAATAAGACCTCTCAGACTAGGGGGACTTATGCATCCGGCCCATCCACACCTATTTGTCATCGGTGTCGTAATGAGCTGAAAGGCTCTGTAGAGCATTATGCAATTGGAGATATCTCCAAAAATCTGTAGAGGAGAGATGGAATTTAGTTTGCAGTTGTTCATAGGATAGCAAGACAACAGAGTCTTATATACATATATCCTGTACCTTGGAGATACCTTTCAATTCCCAGGTGGGCAAGCCGATAGGCGCACCCCCTACTGTTAGGAGGGGGTTACACCACAGAGAGGTATACCAAAATGGGGATGCCCAAGCCTTATGGGGGGGTATAGGATAGAGTCATAACAATATGCCATGTCCAGCGAGTTACTAAACAGGGGGGGGGGAGAGATTGCACGGGCCTTTAACCTCTGGATTAAGCAGATTCATCAAGGGGCCATTTTGATGCAGACCAGTTTCTACCTGAACCCAGGGTAAATCCTGATAGGCCCTTGGCACAAACCAGTGAAAGACAGAAGCTGCCAGACAGGCTAAGTGGTAGCCTTTGAACCAAGGGACTCCTAGCCCCCCACGGGTCCAGTGTGCCCGTACCTTCTATTTACTCCAACACGGGGGTTTGCTGTCCCACAAAAACTGAAAGATAAGATGGTCCAGAGATGCAAACAGTTTTGGAGAAAGGGGGATAGGCAAATTATTAAGGAGAAACATAAACCGAGGGAGGAATAACATATGCACTGGCGTGGCTCTGCCAGGTAGAGACAATTGTAATTTGGCCATCACTCCACCTCTGAAGAAAGTTGGGCCAGTAAGGGAGCAAAATTTGAGGGCTCCAGCTCTGACCACTAGTTGGAAATGAAGATGCCTAGGTAGGGAAACCCTTTCTCTGCCCAAGCAAGTTCTGTTCTGATAAGGAAGTCTTTGCAGCAAAGGGAGTTCAGAGGGTCCAGGATGTTTTTTTTTTTCTGGTTGACATTTAGCCCAGAGAGAGTGGAAAATCTTGGAGAGTGGCCAGAACTGTTGGATTTGACTGATGAGGGTGGGAGATGGTGAGTTGAAGGTCGTCAGCGTAGGCCGCTACCAAGTGGGATGTGCCTTTGATCACAATACCAGTGACGGTCTGAGAGGCTATCAAGGCCAGACAAGGGGGTCTAGTGCTATCAAAAAAGAAGTGGGGAGAGAGGGGACACCCCTGTAGAGTCCCTCTCTGCAATGGACAAGGGGCAGAGATGGTGTTGTTAGTGAGAATACAGACCACCGGTGAACTGTATAGGGTATGTACCCACTGACAGAAGCCAGAGCCAAAGCCATATCTCTGGAGTACTGCAGACAGGTAGTTCCACTCAATCGAGTCAAAAGTCTTAGTAAAATCAACAGCAAGGGCTGCCATCTGGATATTGAACTGGGACGCTGCCCATCTGAGGTTAAGCAACAGCCTAGTGTTATCACTACCTGATTTACCTTTCATAATGCCCACTTGAGCTGGGTGAATGATAGAGGGGAGCACCTCTAACATTTGAGTGGCAAGGATTTTAGCGAGTATCTTCATGCCAACTGGCAAGAGAGAAATGGGGCAAAAATTCACACAATTCAAGGGGTCATTAGATTTTGGGGGGAGAAGGGTAAGGATGGCCTTTCTCATTGTAGGTGGGAGGGATTGAGCTGTATGGGTTTCTTGAAGAGCCTGAAGTAAGGGACCTTTTATTTCAGTCCCTAGTGCCCAGTAGAGTTCATTCGTCATCCCATCAGGGCCTGGGGCTTTCCCAGGTGCCATTCGGGAAAGAGCTTGCTTCACCTCTACACCCTCAAGCGGGACATCCAGCCGGGTCATCTGGTCTTGTGTGAGGGTCAGCACTACAAAATTTTGACAGAACCGGGCCACCCCCGACATAACTGGGAGGGGGATAGGGAGGAGTGTGATTTGTACAGATAGGCATAAAAGGACTGAATGGTGTAACTGATTTCCTGTGGGGTATGGACAATCTTCCCCCAGGTGTCCCAGAGACCATGGATACATGACAAGGCTTGTTGTTTGCATAGTCTAAATGCAAGAAGCCTGCCACTTTTCTCGCCCCATCCCAATAGGTATGTTTCACCCTAAGGAGTAGCCACTCTGCCTTGTGATTAAGAATGGTGTTAATTTGATATTTCAACCCGACCATCTGGCTCAAGAGGGAGGTATCTCTGCCCAGAAATCTCAATGATTGAAACCTTTGTACCAGGCCTGCAAGGTAGGCTTGTAGGGAGGCTAAGGTCACCTTACGGGTTCTGTTCTTTGCGACTGCAAAGGCTATGATGTGGCCTGTAAGAAAAGCTTTGACGGCTTCCCAGACTGTACCAGGGGCTACCTTTCCATTTGAATTAGTGGCAAAATAGTCACGAGCAGCCTGCGATATCATACAGCGAAACTCTGGGTCTTTAAGGAGAAGGGGGTTGCATCTCCACAGTGTGCCTTGTGGTTGTTGCCCCACAGGAGTGTAGGTGGTGAGAATTGGGGCATGGTCAGATATGATGATACTCCCAATTTTGTTCTCAGATAAGTTCTGGGCTGCAGCTACATTGGCCAGACAGAAATCAATGTGGCTATGAGTGGTATGGGCATAGGAATAGAAAGTATAGTCCCGTCCCGTTGGGTGATCCCTCCACCAGATATCCACCAGGCCCCACTCCTCCTGCAAGTCATGTGGGGTGGCTTGGGCTTTGGGATGCACCTGAGGGAGAGGATTAGACTTATCTAAATAGGGGTCTAAGACCATATTGAAATCCCCCCCCCACCGGGATAGGGATGTTGGGTCTCTAAAGAGAGAGGGATGAGATGACCTGGCTAATGGCAGGAACGAAATCTGAGTGATCTTCATTAGGGGCATAGAGATTAGTAAGGATAAGTGGTCCAGCTGGGGAAGACAGCCTCACCACCACCCATCTCCCATAGGAGTCTCTGTGAGTGTCCTTGACCTTCGAAGGCGATGATCAACATTCCAAAATGGCCACTCCTTTGGTTTTATTCAGGGCTGAGCTGGCATGTATCTCTTCCACCCTGGATTTCTTCAGCCAAGGCACACTCAACTCAGGAGATGCATTTCCTGAAGTACAGTGATGTCTGTGCGAAGAGATCTGAGGAAGTGGAACACATTGGTGTGTTTGATAGGGTGATTAAAGCCTTTAACATACCAGGAGACCAAAATGGTAGCAGAGGATGGAGAAGTTGACAGTGGGGCCATGTTTGGAGGAACAAAGAAGAGGGTACTTACTCAGCTCACCAAGGTAAAACAATGGAAAAATGGTACCAGCAATACAAGGAAAGGTTTCCACCCACAGGAGACACGAGACATCTCTGACGAACTGTTGGCACTAGGCTTTAACAGGCACAAGCAGCTAAGAGAGGGGCTGTAGAGAAGGCACTGGCACCAGAAAGAGGCTGAGAAAAGAAAAAATCACAATAGCAAATGTAAACCATCACAAACGGTAAACAAACTTGAATATTAAACAAAACTAAAGACAACCTAAATATCATACCCAGAACACAGTGTGAACAGGCGTAAATACACTACTGGGTTCTAGGCCAAATGCATAAGAGAGTGTTAGATAACCAATGCTCTCGGCTACGCCAGTCAAGGAACCCACCCAGGGGGAAAATGCTCAGGACCCAATGGAAGGCAGACCCCCAATTGAGATATCTGCCATATGGTCGGGCACCAGGACATCACAGGGGAATAGGGAGGAAATGGACAGGGAAGGAAGGCTAACGGAGATGGGGGTATGGGAAGGAGTAGGTCAGGGGGGTGAAGGGGGAGATGGGAGGGAGCAGAGTGTAACCCTCTAACCGTACACATCAGTAGAACTGAATGGCCATACCAAGGCCATGAGATATGGTTATATAGCAAAATAAACTTGCAAGGGGAAAACAGACCCCAGACCTGAATATGTCTGGCAGCTACAAACTAGGACATTGGTACATCCAGCTAGCTGGCCATGAGTGCCACCCACTGCCAAAGATGAATCCTTGAGAAAGCAGGGAAAAAGCAGCTCCCCACCAAGCTGCCCGTGTGCACATGGCAAAACATAAGCTATGTCGTATTACCCCAATGGGGAATAGAAATGCCAGGAAAAAACTCCAGTGAAGCAGAAGGGGGGGGAGAGACTGAAATAACACTGTAAACCTTAAGCTAAACATGCACAGGCTACTCATGCAAAGGGAAAGTCCAGTCTTTAGCCATGAGGGCCTTCAGTCTGCCTGGCAACAGCCGGGGGAACAGCATTAAGATCTTGAGAGCCCAATGACACCACAGCAACATAGGACAGCACTCCAGGACTCACAGGAGTCGAGGCATCCACTACTTCTATGAGGGAGGCATCCAGATAGTCTGCCCATTCAAGAACAGTATCAGTGTCCATGTCTGGCAAGTTCTGGCATTCGGGGTGGGTAGGAGAAGTAGAGAAGGCATAGTCTTCCCTTGAGATTTTTGCTGGAGGAGCATTCAATTGTGACTCAGAAGGCAAAGGGGTTCCACTTTGCACCCTTTGTCTATGCCTAAAGAAGTTAGAAGCCCGATGCGGCAAGGGGTAGTATAGCTGGGCTCAGAAGAAGTAACTGCCATTGACGGAGGAGGTGAGTGAACTGTGGAAGCAGCTGGAGTAGGAGGGCTGATGTTAAGTGTTGCAAGTCCATCGGAAAAGGGGACCTCTGGCAACTGCTTCTTCATATTATCTGTCCCCCTAGTGGCTGAAGCACAGAGTCTTCTGGGAATCATAGTAGGAAGCAGGAGTTTGGGCCCAAATTTGCTGAGCCATTTTTCCACCACAGCAGGATGATCAGCCACCAATCTGAGCCCGTCTTTAGACACAAGCAGGCAGGTGAGTGCCTTGAGCAGAAATTGAAAGTTATGCTGGTACAAAAACTTCTTGATTGGCCCAAACGCCCTCCTATTGGCTGCAGTTTCATGTGCAAAATCCCTAAAAAAGGACATCACAGACGCTTGTCATCACACCTCTCCCAAATCCCTGACTGCTCTGAGAATGCGCTCCTTAGTGGTGTAGCACAGAAAGTAAGCCACGATGGGCCTTGGGGCCTGGTTGTTTTTATCTCGAATGCTGGACACTCGATATGCCCTCTCCATGTCCATGGGGCCACACCATCTTTCACCCAGCAGAACTGTGAGGTTCTTATTTAGGAAACATTCTGTAGACTGGCCTTCTACCTCTTCAGGGAGACCAATGATGTGAAGATTATTACATTGGCCTCTATTTTCCTGATCTTCCACCCGGTCCCACAAGGTAGCTAGTCTCTCTTCTTGCTGTTGAAGTCTGTGCAATAGTTTAGACTGCTGGTGCTCGCTAATGTCGAGGTATTGTTCCACCACATTCATTTTGTCTTATAATTGCCTGACATCAGCTACTGTGTTAGTCAGCGAGAGGTTAATGTCATTGACCCTCATGAGCAGTGTTTCAAGCATGGTAGTAATATATTGTAGAGTCTCCTACAGAGACAGGCTGGGCCGGTGGTTGGATACCTTGAGGTTGTGAAGTTGGTAGCCTTGGGCTAGATATGGTTGCAACCACGAGGGAGGAGTCATACAGTAGCTGTAGAGTGAACAGCAGGTAGGCAATTTAGTACTTTGTGGTCTAAGTAGGGGGCCTGTAGCCTGGAATGTCTCTAGCAGTCAGACAGGATGAGGCCTATGTGGCCTACAGTGCCAATGCAGCTCACGGATGCCCAACACTGCAGGAGAAGCAAATCACGTCAGAATCCACTGAAAATGCCACCAGTCGGTAGAAGAAATGCTGCCCGAGCATTAGAAGGGGCTAGGGGTTCCCGCTGTCAGTTGATGACGGTGCCAGAGCATGGATGTTGCCCCGATAGGGGAGAGCTGAAGGGATTAAGCAGCCATTGCTCCAGCGGACAAGCCATGCCCCAAGTAATGATGTTCTATGATCTGGGTATATATACATAATTCCTAGTGCAGGTTATTAGGCTGTCTTTTTCCACTCCCCACTGTTTTAGTTTGTCCATACTATATTTTAAGCTTTTGTGTAATCCATAAGTTTTAAGATTCTTAGATATTACAATGTTCTCTTCCTAATTATTTAAAATGGGTTATATTTTATCTGTTATCCAGGCAGCCCAGGGTGGGTTTTCTTTTTTAAGAATGGGGACTAAATTTGTGAAGAAAAACATACTGAAATAAAACACAATGGGATATATTATGTAAAGTCCTCACTTATTTTTATCTAAATGAGTAATGCATTTTTACGAGGTTCAGTTGCCCCCCACACACACACACAAACAAAAGAAAAAGCATCCAAATATTTTTGATTCCATCTGTTTGGGTATAGGAAATATATGGCTGATATATAGAAACATTGGTTCAAAATATGTGTTGATAACATGAATTATTTTTAATTCCCCCATATTCCATTTTTGCCATTGTGCAATTCTTGGTAATGCAATGTCTAATTTGTTTTTCCAGTTTATTTCTGACATATCACTTGGACAAAAGTAGACCCCGTAATATTTTGCATGGTTTGTATGTTAATGGAATGTCTTTGAAATCCATTTCCTGTATGTTATCTATTCCTATTACTAAACAAAAACTTTTAGAATGATTTATTTCTGCTCCTGTGACTAGAAAAAAGGTCTTCACAACTTGTAAAGCACTTTCTCCAGAAGAGAAATCTCTGACTATCAGCACTAAATCATCCGCATATGCACATATTTTTATATAATCTGAATTTGGAATCTGTACTCCAGTTATCTCCCTAGAAGTATTCAAGATCCTTATTACTGGGTCTAAACTAATAATGTACAGAAGAGGGCTAAGGGGGCGGCCTTGATATAACCCCCTTTTAACTTCCCTCTGTTTTCTGTATCTAGTCCAAGATCGTGCATACAGAATAGTGCGGTAAAATACAACGTGGGAAAAACAGCAAGGCTCACAATGCTGTGATCCTGCAAATACCAAAAGTACTGTGTAATGCAGAGGGCTATGCCCTCCACACCCCTCCCTGAAAATATAATCAACTTCTAGGAGCGGACACACTCGGGAAGGGGGAAAAAACTTGGATGCCAGCTGAGTTCAGGCGGCAAGGGAAAATCAAAGTATGAGTGGACACCAGGAATATAAAAATATGCTGGGTGCAGGGGGGTTGAATTTGAACTCCTAACTCCTTCATCTGTGGTGCCTTCCCACTCAGTGGCTCTATTCTCTGAGCCATTGCGGCAGCATGACTACTTTTCTGCAGTCTGACTCCTTAAGCTGTTGGCACGAGTGAACAAGCCATAAACGCAATTGAACTTACCTACAGATATAGCGCTGTAGTGTCCAGTGCTATATCTTACCCATAGTTATATTCGCTCACACACTTTTTCTTGCACAGTTATTACCACGCTCATATTGCTTAGCGGTATTGACCGGATAGGCTTTTTTCCTAACCATCCTTGAATTAGTGGTATTAGGGTTGCTGTTTTATAATAATTCTGAAGCAATATTATGAAATTTATGGGTACCCCATATCTTTTTAAGCATAGACATACAAAATCATGAGATACTTTATCAAATGCCTGTGATTGACCTAGGCTCATAATTTAAGTTTTTGTATTTATTTCCTGACTATGTTCTACTATTTCTCTTAAGAGAATTAAGTTGTCTATGATTTTCCATTTTGGAATTGAACATGTTTGGGACTTATGAATTATACTGGGCAATATGTTTGTTAATCTATTACTTAATATTTTAGCTAGGATTTTTAGGTCTTCACTAAGAAGTGTAATAGGTCTCCAGTTTTAGAGTAATGTTTTGTCCCCTTTTTTAAATAGTAAAAACAAAATTCCTACATTCATTTCAGGTGGAATGTCTTCTCTTTGAATAAGGCATTATATACCTTCGCAAATTCTTCTGGACAGTGTTCCCATAACCATCTATAGAATTCAGGGGATAATCCATCTATACCGGGGCTGTATTTGCTATTAAGGTTTTTATGACGCTCTCTACTTCTTGATTTGGAACTGGAGCTATTAACTTATTTTTTTGTTCTTATGCTATTTGTAGTAGGTCTATGTTATATATCCATTCCAGTACAGAGCTATTTTGGGGGAAATTAAGTACCAAACATTTGTTTAATAAATTTATCAATTTCATGTAGGGTATCATTTTTATGGGAAACATATGTCCCTTATCCATCTGCAATTGTGATATGTTTTTATTTTGTACTCTATTTTGACAGTTGTCATATGGGTTGATAATATGGGGTTTACCCTGAGTACCAAACTTTTGCTCCGCTTCCAAAGTTATGAATCTGCCATATTGTAATATTTCTAATTCCTCTTTAATGACTGTAATCTGCTGTGTGGCATTTTTGATACTTTTAGATCTTTCCTGTAAAAACTGTAACTGGATTCTTAATTCTCTATATCTTCATTGTTTAAAATAATTTTGGTTTCTAGATATTCTTTTAAGACAATTTGTAAAGTCTTTTTTGGAATTTATCCACCAAACTATGAGCTCCTCATATAGACAAAACACTGATTTCCTAGCGATGATTAACTCTTGTAAGGTTTCTCAATGTTCAGCATGTTGTAAAAAACTGGTGTTCACCCTCCATATTCCTTTATCATAAGAAACTTCTGAAATGATAGTTAATGAAATACTAATAAGACAGTGATCCGATGTGGCTACTGGCTGCATTTGTGAATGCCTTACTGGCATGTTTTCTGATATGCAAGCAGTAGCACATGATGAGGTGTGGGTTATGTGCTGATAAGAGCATGCCCAGGGGTGTACTATGGCATGAGGCACTTGCACCTAGTGCCGTATGTCCTGGGCATGCTCTTATCAGCACGTAACCCACACCTCAGAGTGTGTTATTGTGCTTATAAAATGGGCTCCCAAGTAATTACTTCAGAATAAAAAAAGAACCAAAAAAAAATTTAGCAAAAACATGTAAACTGAGGATTAAGACTGAACCAGTAAAACAATTGTCCCCCATTGGCAATTCCAAATGGCCAGTACCGGGTGTCCCCCCCCAACACACAAAGAGAGGTAGTGGTCAAAATGTATCTTTTTGTCTCCTGACACTGTATTTCTGAGACACAGTGATTTCAATTTTGTTGTTTCCTTACACTGTATTGCTGACTGAGAAAGTGATTTTAATTAAATCTCTGTTTGCTAAGGAGTAGAGCGGGCAATTCTTTCAGAGCTAGCATTGTGTGAGCCATCATGCCATTTCAGTCAGAGTGCTCTGGTTCATTGTCAGGGGCCCTTATTAGTTTGTTTTGGTTTGTTTTTTTTAAACCGATGTATACATTGAGACCGTTTGAGACTGACTTTTCCGGGAGCGAGTAAGTTCCTGAGTGAGTGTGTCCTATAGCGACCGCTGTATTGCCCGGTTTTTACTTCCTGGTTGTTCTAAAGGAAATTTAAACATAGCAAAATGAAGGAAAATTAGTACAGTAGATCCCGCTTGAACGCATACCCTCGGAATGGAAGAAAAGTATGTGTTTAAGTGGGCTATGCACTCATGTGGTTCTGTATTCTTAACACTGTGCGTTTTTTTTTTGAGATTGCGTATACATCGCACAATATATGCACAGTATATTCATTGTGTGTTTTATATACTTTATAGCCACTTTATGGTTTTAATAGGTGCAGCCACATAAAATATTGTGTTAGGTGGTACAGTACTTCTGTAGTGACTTTTGTAGTAGGGAGGGAGGGTTGGTGTTTGTGTTGTTCTTTACATTGCTTTTTTGTGACTTTGTGCTTTGTGCTTTCTGTTAAAAACATTAACTTTATTTAAAGTAATTAAAATCAGCTTTGTTTGCCAAAGATTTCTGTAACTGTGCTTTGCCGTGTTTTTCGAGTTGCTGTTATGATGCAGAAATGTTTGAGCTGGTAAAATGCAGCAAAGTTGTCATCACAGACTGTGTTGAGCTCTATGTAATGCCACAGTTTGCGTAGGCATTGCTGCACCTTGGAGTTTGTTGGCACTGCAATTTTTAATTCCTCCTCCTCCTCCTCCTGCTGCTGTAGCACCTGTTTTGCTATTTCAGAGTCACTGATTTCCCCAAAGCAGGCCACAGACTCATCGATGTCCACAAAGGCATTGAATTCCTCTGCGGTCATGTTGTCAGGCAATGGTGATGGGACTTCTGGTTCCGGTTCAGCACTTGCTGTTTCTTTATGGAACCCAGCCTTATGATAGCAGTTCTGAATCATCTCACTTTTAATTTCTCCCCAAGACCTGCATAACATGTGAATGACATCAAGAATGGTGAGCTGTTTGGCTAGTTCATTCACAAAGATGGTCACCCCACTGTCAAAGGATGTCAGAGTGCGGTCTAACATATGGCACCTGTGAAGGCTTTTTAAATTCTTAATGATGCCCATATCCATTGGTTGAATCAGTAAAGTTGTGTTTGGGGGCAGATAAATAACAGTTATGTTACGGAGCTGTAACGGGGGGTGGGCACTACAATTGTCGAGTAGGAATACAATTTTCCCTCTCCTGCACCCCATGACCCTGTCAAAATCTTTCACCCACTCAGTGAAGAGCAATGAAATCTTCCAGGCATTCTGGTTAGCCCTGTAAGTGACAGGTAAACTCTGGATATCGATGTCTTTAAAATAACAAGGTTTCTGGCTCTTTCCTATCACCATTAACTTGCGCTTATTGGAGCCATCCATGTTTGCACAAGTAAGAACTGTGATTCTTTCTTTAGCTTTTTTGCTCCCCGAAATGGCATCATTTTTAAATATTAGGATCCCATCAGGAGTATCCCTGTAATAAACGCCTGTTTCATCAGCATTGTAAATGTCCTTGGGTTGAAATTGGGCTAAAATGCTAGGGAGCACTGTCTGAGCCCAGTTGTCAGCCCCAGCTGTGTCGGCATCTTCTTTTTCCCCATGGGCCTTTTTAAACACAATGTTGTGCCTCTGTTTAAAGCATCACAGCCACCCATTGCTGGGCTCAAACTCGGGTTTGCCCAAGTACTCTGCAAGCTTTTTTGCTTTACCATTCATCAACGGTCCAGAGACCGGCATATCAGAACCCCTAGCATTTTTGAACCAGCACAATAAAGCATCTTCCACAGTGGAGTCCTTACCCTCCCTTTTTCATTTGCAACTCATGTTGGAATTGCTCTGAAATTCAGATCTGATTGCCTCTTTGTTTTTCTGGAGGCGACTTACTTGTGACTGTGAAATTCCCCATTGTCTGGTAACTTGACTCTGCGTTACCCCAGGCAGATCTAATTCATCAAGGACAGCAATCTTTTCACCATAGGTTAGCTCCTTTTTCTTTGTGGAGGCAGAGACAGGATAGGAGTGTGATGTGGCCATTGTATGAATCTAAAGGGGTCAAGCAGAATACTGTTCTTTTGTAGCAAATCCAATTAGTGGTGATAGCTAGATAACAAGGTGCTGCTCTCCCATGGAGGTTTCTCAGTGCTGTTCTCACACCTGCACCTCATTATAATATTAATGAGACAATTGAATGCTAGGTTACATTCACAGTCAGTAAGATACTGTTCATTAAGACACATATAAACACTGCCTCTAGCCCAAAAAAGTATGCATTTAAACGGGATCTATTATGCATTTATCAGGGCTGTTTTACATGAGAAGCATATGGAAAAAATCAGGACTATGATATTTTATGTTTTTAAACAGTCTATGCATTAAAGCGGCATGCGTTTAAGTGGGCTTGACTGTACTATGGAAAAAAAAGAGTTGCCCTGTGTTGTATCATGTCATGGATGTTGAGGAGTGGACGCGAGAATGGAGAGTGCGGTTGCGGTACTGCTGAGGCCATGTTCACCGTTAGAGGGCAGTCAGTTTAAAATGCTGGGAGGGCTCAACAACTGTATCTACACTGGCCATGGGAAATGGGAATGAAAATTTGAACAGGTACCAAGTTTGTACACTTTTTTTGGGTGGAGAAATTGGGGCTGGGTTCTGTTGTTTCTATTGGCAGTTTTGGGACACTGGTAGCACTCTCTCAGTGCAGCAGTTGTGGCTTACTAGGAAATCTGCCAGCAGCATCTCTGTTTATGCTTGGTAGAGGTCACTGATTTGTTGCTGTTGTGGGGCATGTTGGTGGGCAGTAGTCGCAGTTGGCTACTATATCATCTGATAAGGACACGGCTCAGATGATGTAGTAGCCAATCAGAGAGTTGGATTTCTTAAGCCCATTTTATCAGAAAAAATAATAAATCCTTGAGGATAAACTTCCTTTATAGAAAGTGTGTGATGGTTGAGTTTTACAGAACCCCTGAGTGTCCTTCAATTTTGTTTGTGCTAATAAAGCTTTAAGGAAATTGACATTACAGAATACTTTATCAGTACAGATTCCTCTATCTGATCTTAAAGGGGAAGTAAACATTGCAGGGGTCTCTCATATTGTGAAAGCCCATAAAAATATATTTCAAATGAGGTATGGGACTTTCTTGTATGTTTCAAGAATCCTGAGATATGAATAAATTAAATACTCTATAAATCAAAACAAGGCAGCAGTCATTTCCTGGGATCCTGAGACACAAAGTGATGTCACTGAGGAGCAAGTTGTAATTAACAACATAGAGCTAGCCCCTCAGTGACATCACTTCCTGTTTTAAGATTAACTGAAATGGCTGCTGCTGCTTTGTTTTTATTTACAGATAATTTGATGTTCATATTTCAGGATTCCTGAATCCTACAACTACAATAAGCCTAGTACCTTGTTTGAATGTCTTATCTTGCAGTTTCACAATTTGAGTGAGCCCTGCAATGTTTACTTCCCCTTTAACTGGACACTATTAAAGTCTCCCCCAAGTAATACTGTTTTTGCTGTAAATATACAGGTATGTGGTTGTATTTCTTTCCATAGATCTATGTGTGCAGATTTGGATTGAGGTGCATAACAATTTATTAGGCAGAAAACTTGTTCTTTGAAACTAATGTCTAGTAAGAAAGCTCTACCTTGATGGATATCTACTATTTTTAATATTTCAACCCCCAAATCTTGAAAACAGATGCCTAACTCACTGTAGGGTTTTAATCCTAAAGACCAGAAACTGGGTCCCCATTTCCAATCATCTGCCACTCTATCTGCTTCTGTTTGCATGTATAATCTTGTATCTTGAAAGAAAATCACATCATACCAATTTGTTTCCAAAAGGGAGAAGGTTGTTTCCCTTTTCCTTTCAATTTTAATACTTTTTGCATTGAGAAAGGCAGCTGATAAATTAAACATTAAGGTTTATTGTGATCATTGGACTTCCTTAAGGCTAGGTAAAGGGTATCATCTTTGCTTTTGATCTGGTAGCCCAACCTTATTTCTTAACCTTTGGTGTAATTTTTGCTGGATCCTCGTTATCTTAGGATTACTCAACAGTTGAAGAATTGTCTGAGAAATCCTCCATCCAGGTCTCTCCCCACTGTAAAACTTCATATTTATTTTGCAACTGCACTGTACTTGGGGTTACTTTGTCTGGTTTTCCTTTCACTTTCCCTTGTGTCACCCATGGAAAGGAGTTTAAATTTGGGGTGGCATATCTGGTAGGGACCCCATATCTTCAGATTGTTCTAGTTGGGAGGGCAGGTTCTGTGCTACTGCTTGCTTTCTCTGCTGTTTTGGCTGCTTTAAGGACTGTGTCTGTTTTCTCATCATGTTCACTGGTTCCTGTTCTTGTATTAGCTTGTTTGTGTGTTTGTGATGCAGTTTTCCTGTTCTGGGGGGTGAAGGGGTTGGGGGGATCTGGTTTGTATGGTCTTGTGTGTGGCTATTTTTTTGTATTACTGTATTCACATAAAATTCATGTTCAGCAAAGTCTGCATCCATGGTGTTATGGGACACCCAGGGGCAATTGGTAAAAGTGTGTCCCTCATTGTCACATAAACTGCATTTTGGGGTGAAAGCACAACCCTGGATGCCCTAGCATTCCACACATTGAACATCTTATTTTCTCACGTCCACTGCTCACATGCCTTGGGCAGCCACATTTGTAGCATATTGGTGGTTGCCTGGGTAGAATAAAATTCCCCCTCTCTCCCAAGAAAAAAAACTACTTGGAAGGTGTTGTATTCCTGAGTCTGTGAGTCTAAACTGAATCTTAAACTTCCACCCCCCCCCATCCAAAAGCCTTTGCTATCGAAAATTGGGTCTGGTAACTCTTGGACCTCACATCTTTACTCCAGTCAGTAAAGAACATCTTTATCATTTATCCCTTCATTTCAAAATAAAACTGTAATTATCTTAGTAGTGGGTTTAGATAGGGGTATTGCAAAAAAAGGAACCCAAATAGCGCTATTTTTCACCTTTTGATATTGCTGCCAGAATCTATCTTATAATGAAGCCGACCTAAAACTAACATCAAAACATTGCTCTTCTGGAGCACATACAAATGCAAAAACCTCAAAGGGAGAAAACTGCAAATACTTTTTAATGAGCTGTTTCCCAACATAAGTCCTATCGGATGGTTCTTTGAAGCTTCCTTTATACTGGATCCTTAGTACGTGTTTCCATTTTGCATTCTCCGGTGACTGGTGAAATAAACTAGCAAAAGTGGATTTTTGATTTGAATTAGAGGTGCTGTTAGTTTCAGATGTATTTTCTGGTTCTGGGTTAGATGCTAGCAATATTTGACTGTCCGTAATATCATTTTGTGGTTCATCTGTAATTTCAACATTTGTGGCTATATTGTCAATACTTGCAGGATCTTCTTGGTAGTCTGGTACAGTGATCTTCTTCTACAAGCTAGACTGATCCAGGTCTTTAGTGGCATGACCATTTTGATTTCCATCCTCAAAATGAAATGAAATTAGGTGTAGAGCCACCTCATTAGTACTCATTTCCGATAGCTGCACATTAGGATCAGGAATCCAGATGCCAGCATCAGACAGTATCCATCCTGCATTCTGCGAAGCCATACCTGGAATCCAGTTTGCCTCTGTCTCTGTGCTGTTAACCTCTAGTCCTGGAGTTTTACTTGGGTATGGTGCACCGAAATGAAAAACAGAGGTTGGGAGGGTTTTTTTTTCCAACAGTTGTGTGTGGACTAGCCGCAGGTCTTTTCCTTTTCTTTTCTTCTTCTTCAGTTTTGCTTTTTTCTCCAGGTATTGCCATTCTGCTGTAGAAAGCATATCTGCTAGTCCATTCTTCTCTGTGGCTAAATTGTCCTGTAAGTTTTCTTCAGCTTCATCTAAATCCATTGCAATGCTTTCCTCAGGTTCAGTACTGTCTGATTTATTCATTTCTACCAAGTTGATCTCATTTGCTGGACTGCAGGGATGGAGATTGGTTCCCCTGTAGGTACACCAGATGTCTCCTGACTCTGACTGCTGTCCGCGATTGTGGACAAGGGTTCGCCCTACTCACAGAGTAGGGGAATTTTCCAAGTGCCCTGGCCAAATGTCCCCCATTCACTAAAAATACCACCAGCAGCTTAATCTGGTTCAGTTTCAGTTGGTTACCATATGTATTCTCTCCCAGGTCACCCCTGAAAAAAGGACTTCATGTCTCAATGGGCCTGCCCAGTCAACAAAATTCAATAAAATAAAATTAAATAAATAAATAAAATAAACATTAATGAATGTTTTCTTAGCAAAGCTACTGCAGTTTAACTGTATTGTACACTGTGATTCACTCCTGTGCTCAATAGTGATGTCACAAGCACAGCCCCAGTCCAAAGCAACACCATGCTTGCTGTAGAAGTTCTCTGGTTCACTCTGCAGTTTTTAGCAGCTCAGAATGCAAAAGCTTACTGCAGTGGACAATAATGAAATACAAATTCAGACTCAGTGCAAGAAGAAGTAATTTATGCATGATGGTCATAAGAGCTGGGAAAAGTGCTCTTTAAATACATTACTCTCTGTCGTTGCCTTGAATGCGCTCTCTATAATTTTTTCTATATCATACTCTCCTGTGTCATGCCTAAAAATAGACATTTGTTTGCCTAGTGCACTTACCCAATCAATAAAAAACTAAATGAAAATAATATCAACTGCAATAACATACTAGAAAAGGATAATTGAGATAGATGACGGGTATCTCCCAAAATTATATTAGCTAGAACTACAAAAAAATAACCAACAAGATAATGGCTGGTTTACATGCCTTAACAAAAAATTGCAGCTGGACCAGTTGCACTGAGGGCTGAAGAGCTGGACACCACACCTCGCACCACACCGGTAACCCGCATTTGGGAGCAGACTCAGCCATCGGAGGTCAGTAGGGAAGGAGAGGATCGAGCATCTGGAGGACTGCTCTCCTCTTCTGGGGTGGGATCCTGGGATTTCCCCACCTTACAGTGGCCCCCAGTGGAGATCGGGGGCACTGCATTGCTTGAGGATGTATGTTGGCGGGGCAGCGGCAGATATCTGCAGAAGGCACCGCTCTGATGTCATTACACGTCTGCCACCTTGGGGCAACCAAAAACCAAAAATCCCTCTGGCACCAGGTGGTAGACAGAGGTCCCCAGGGGCAGGCACACATGTCTACCACTGGTCCTTGCCTGGTTGACTGTCCTGGGTCCTCCCCTCTCTCCAGGGCCTCAGATGGGAGGACACTGTCCCTGATTCTTCATCAGGTGGGGATTCAGGCAGAGCAGCAGTGCCTTGTCGAGCGGGTCTTTCCTGAAGGGGCCCTAGTGTTCAGGATACAGAAAGAAAGTTCACAAAAACCAAAAAAATTGCAAAATGTAGACCTTGAACCATATGGGCCCAAAATATCTTGGCAAACTCCAACAATTTTCGGATGCCAAACAGATCCATGAAAATAATTATTACAATGATCTGGCCAAGATAGCTGATTTACCCAATATTAAGGGTTATCATCAGGAGATACATTCCCTGGATTCAGTTATACAAACATACGAACATACAAAGGAGCCGCCAGAAGAAAGCCATTTGGTTTATCCAGTCTACTTGTATATCAGGGTCCTTAGCCTATGCTACTGCCCCTGCTCCCTGGTCCTTCCTACCTTTCCATCTACCCCCCCAGTCCCCATGATTTACCCTTATGACTATCCCAGCCTCTTTTGAAGCTGCTCACTGACTTCATCGAGACAACTTCTGCCAGCAGTGTATTCTAACTGGCCATTACCCTTTTCATGAAGAAGTGCTTCCTAACCTCCCTCCTAAGCCTTTGCCCTTCCAGCTTTAGACTACGTCCCCTCATGGTTTGGTTTCCATTTATCTCGAAGAGACCCTCCATTTTTACCCTGTGTATCCCTTTCAAGAACTTGAAAGCTTTAACAAGGCTGTGCTTGGGTTTGATAAATAACTTAGCACACAACTTGAGTTTTTGAACAATGTCATCTGCCTTTTATTCCTGTGTATGTAATGTTGATATGCACCTTACTGTTGAACATCTAATTATGAATTGACCTGTTTTTGAAAATGAAAGAGAAAAACTGATTTTGCCACTTTTATGTTGAAAACATATCAGGTTATCTGCAATATGATAGTTTTCAGTCAAAATCTGTGCACTTTCTTTTCTGTGGCTAATTATGCACATATTAAATCATGTTTTTAAAACTAGGTGAGTTACTTTCTGCAAAGACACCTTGAGAATGTTATTTGTTTATTTTGTATCATATGTCATTTTTTAGCACATTGTAAGCTTTGTTTTATATGTGTTTTTGTTATATAAATAAACTGATCTGACCACTCCCTCTTCTAGTAGGCTTTTCCAGTCTTCCACGACCTTTCAGTGTGATATATTTCCTCACATCTCCCATACACTTCTTCCCCCCTTAGCTTCATGCATGCCCCTGTGTTCTAGTGCCTTTTCTCTGAGACACACAACGTGCACTTTGTTCATCCCTTTGAGATACTTGTGCATCTCAATCATAGATAATCTCTTCTCTTCTCTTCTCTTCTCTTCTCTTCTCTTCTCTTCTCTTCTCTTCTCTTCTCTTCTCTTCTCTTTTCTCTTCTCCTCTCCTCTCCTCTCCTCTCCTCTCCTCTCCTCTCCTCTCCTCCAGGGAGTAATATGTTGAGTTCCTGCAGATTTTCCTCATAAGGCTTTTCATGCAATGTTCACACCATTTTGGTTGCCATCTTCTACACCACCCCACCATGTTAATGTCCTTGAGGAGATGTGGCCTCTAGAACTGGACACAGTATTCCAGATGGGAACTCACTAGTGAGCGATACAAAAACAGCACTCTCTCCCTCCTCCTGGTAGAAATCAACCCAAGTGCACTCCAGCATCCTACTAGCCTTTCCCACTGCCTTTACACCCTGACTAGCTACCAAGAGGTCATCAAATATGATGACCCCTGAGGCTTCTTTCTTGCTTGGTGACTGTAAGTACCTCTCCCCCATTATATGCACAGCTCCTAGATTTCCTCACCCCAGTTGCAGCTTTGCACTTTCCTCATTGAAACTCATCTGCAACACCCTAGACTACTCCTCTAGTTTTCCCAGATCCCTTTGCATTCTCTTCAGCCCTTCCTGAGTGCATATCCTGTTGCATATTTTTGTATCATATGCAAAGAGACACACCTTCCCCTCTAGCACCTCAGCAATGTCACTTATGAAGACATTAAACAGGACTGGTCTCAGCACTGAAACTTGTGGCATCTCACTAGTCACTCTCCCATCCCCTGAGTATCTGCCATTTACCACCACCCTTTGCCTCCTATAGGTTAACCAGTAAGATCACTAGTTTAACACTTTCTACCCCACCTCAGGCTGCTTAGACTTTTAATTAGCCACCTGTGCATCAGAGTAAAAAGCCTTAATGAGGTCCAGATAGGCCACATCCACTGCTATCCCTTGATCCACCTTCCTAGTAACCAAGTCAAAGAAATCCATGAGATTTGTTTGACATGACTCCCACCCCGTGAAACAATGCTGGTGGTGGCCCTGCAGACCATTTGCCTCCAGGTACTACATGAGTCTCTGCATCAGTAGGGTTTCCATTAGTTTCCCCACTATTGATGTGACATTGACTGACCTGTAGTTCAGAACCTCTTCTCTGCTGCCACTTTTGTGCAGAGGGACCACATTGCCCAAACCTCAGTCCTGTGGAAGTCCCCTCATCTCCAATGAGGTGCTAAGTAGCATAGCTAAAGGGACTGCAAGTGCTGTGCCCAGTTCATTTAGGACCTTTGAGTGGATCTCGTCCGGCCCATTTGTCTCATCATTTAGGGCATGCAATCCCTTCTGGTCTCTGTCTATTGAGAATGGACTTGTGTCCAATCTCCCATCCCTTGTTTCTTGCTGCTACATGCTGCACCATCCTCCCCCACTCTGTACTGGGAAGACCAAGCAGAAGTAATCATTTAAAATTTCAGCTTTCTCTTGATGTTCCTCTGAAGAGTCCCCTCCTGACCCCTACCCTCCTAATTTTCATGATTCTCCCATTAGCTTATCTTTTCACCTACATATCTGAAGATGATATTGACTCTTTCTTAAACACATAAGCTATCCTCTCCTCTATTTGTGCTTTAGCTGCCCTCCCCCTTCTTCCTGCCTCCTGCTACATCTTTGCACAGTGGGAATGGACAATTGCCTGTCCACCTTGAGGCACCATGGAAAGTGCTATTAATTGCCATCTTCAAAACTCTTCATGTGTTCATTCAAAAACCATGTTTTTTTTGTCATATAAAGAAACAATGCATTTAAAGAATTCAAGAATACAGTTATGTTATATTATTATTGTCTTCTCCAATAAATTTATTGTTGTGTCACTTATGTGATGGGGTCATGCTCTGCTGCACTTCTCTACAAGTACCAGCAAAAGTACTAGCATCAGTGTCCTGTAACTCATTTCACAACTTATTGGGTAGTGAGGAAGGCTCCTGACTGTTAGCAGTTCATCATTGTAGAAGACATCAGCTTTCAAAATTTCTTGCATGAAGAACAGAAGCACATATACAATGTTCCATCAGACTTCTCATTGTCTAGATATTTATTAGTTGTTAGCTTTTATTGACCAGGTGAGTACACTAGACACAGTTGCACCTATTTTCAGGTACAACATGGGAGGTTAAAAGACAATCAGTACATGAATAACAAGAAGGGTGCAATACAGAAATACAGCAAGGACTGATGCAGCAAATTAAGATATACAACAGTACATGTTGTAGACCAGAAACAATAAAAACACAAATTTAAGATACAAAAATCATTAAAAATTCATGAGGTGGCCAGAAGAGCTAGTAAGTTATAGGCTGGCTAGGATGCATAGACAACTAAACTCAGAAAGCAGCACAGTTTGCCTAGAAAGGAAAATGTGCATAGACTAGTTCAGATTAGACCATGCTGATAGTAAGGTTAAACAGCCTGAGGGTGTGTGACACCCAAATAATTTCATGTGTGAGTAAAGCTAGAGTTTTGGGGGCAGTGAGAAAGGATTCTAGAGAATGTTGAGATAGGTAACAGCTATGATCCTATAAAATCAAATATGCTACCCAAGTAGGGATGTCAGAAACCTCTGATGTTCTGGATTCTAGTTCTAGGCTAGAACTTTTGAAAACGTTGAAGGATTCTAATCTTTTTTAGAACTTTTTAGAACTCAAACCCTATTATAATAAAGATAATAGTGAAATACATGTGAAATTGAGCAGAAAAAGAAATGAAATTTGTTCAGTTTAAGGGGAGAGAGAAATTATCATATGCGGCTTTGATATATGACTACATCTAGGTATATTTATGGTTTGCTAAAGCCAGCAACTTTCAGGTGCTCACTGCTAACAGGGCCACCCACCCACACATATGTTAAATGTTTTCCTGCTGCAGCTGCATTACAAATCCTGAGTGAAAAAAAAATAATAAGTGGTACAGTTATGTACTCAGTTATATCTTCATTATCAAGAAGTATGAAAAAAAATAACTGACATTATCTAACCTAGGCTATTTGGTATTCGCTACTGTCACTTTTAAATAAATAAATCAAACATTGCTATGTTTAAAAGAAACTTTGTATAACAAAGTCAAGTTACTGCAGCCGCAGCACATGGAACTGGTGCACCACATATTATATCATAAGTGCAGTCAAACAAGACATTTGAATAAAAGAAATATGTATCAATCATTCTTGTTTGCGAATTAAAATAACACATACAACTTTTGAAGATTATGAATAAATAAACCAGTTCTTGTTGGCAAATAATACATACAATTGTCTAATGTAATGCATAACTATACCAACATTCTTAATGGCAAATTGAAATAATACATGCACCTTTCTAAGATAATACATCAGCTGGCCAGCCACTATGTAAGTAAAATGTATATTTCATTCACATAAATAAAAAAAAGTGCTTTCCTCACCACATCATATCTCAAGGATCATTTAATGTAGCTGCAGTAGTTGCATGTGATGTTTAAGGGACAATGTTTGTCAATCTCCTTAGTGTCAAATTGTCCCTATTTTAAAAACAAACACACTTTATGATTGGTCACATTCTTTAAATACTGTTGATGTAGCTGGTTGTTTGATTCTTCTGCATAAAAGTTAAAAATAGATTGCCTCAGACAATATTGGGGCACCACAAAGTTTGTTTGCAGTGTTACACTCCTTGATCAACTTCAGCTGCATCTTTCCTGTCTGGGAATACCACCACACAGTCTAGTCAAGCATGATTCAGTGGGAAGAGAGAGAGAGAGAGAGAGGAGACACAGCATCATGAGTGGCTTTTGGGGGCATCATTGTATTTTTCAGGAGGTATGGAATTAGAGTTGATCAAGGTAGGCTTTACTAGACATGTTAATATTTACTTGTAGCAGAAACTTGTTATTTTATGAAAAAAATGTTCATTGCACTGCTGCCGTAAGTAGTACTAAAAAGGAAGCAAATAACACAACCAGCAACATCAATTAATTTTACAGAAGGTAAGGAATCAAAAAATATGGGTTTTCATTTCAACTAGAAATAATATGATACAAAAAAGGATTGACAGTGTCGGTTTCATGCCAGATTTGGACCTGTTCCCAATGTTGTTAAATTTTTCTTGTAAAAAAACATGCTGAGTTTAGGTCCTATCTATAAAAGCAGTTTGCCACAGAAATTGCGAAAGTGTTTTGTGTATATGGTCCATGGTAGTAGATTGAGAGAGGAGAGACAGCACATTTCATCACAGTCTATAAAGTTGTGTTTTTGTTTTTCCAGAAAGACCCCATCCAACACAGTATTTGCCATTCACCACCATCTGAGTTGTCACCATCAGCATCCACAACATCAGTCATCGCAGGATCAGCTTGTATACATTTGTAGGGATATGAAAATCTTGTCTTATTAACTTTGATAAATGTTATCATGTGTACATTTTCTGGCAGCAACCTATTTCTGGTGTCTATCACAATATTGCCAACTGTACTAAACATGTGTTCTGAAGAGACACTTGTTGCTGGACAACCAAGATATTTAAAGGCTTCATCATACAGCTTGAGCTAGACTAACCTTTGTGATCTCCAGTATTCCCAAGGCATGCATTAATAAGAATAAGTGGTTCTTGCTTATTTGTCTTTTCCTAAGAACAGAGAAAGCTCTGAAGAAGCAGTGTACACTGGTATGGCAGCAATTTGCAAAATGTTTTGCCACAGACTTAGCTTGCTACTAGGGGTGGAAGTGGGAGTTGTGGAAGAACTACTCCCTTTTGGTGATTTGTTATATTCTGTACCTCTCCATGAAGATAGATCTGAACATTGTGGTGATGACAAATTGAAGCTACTGTGTGTGTGTCTGTGTTTGATTCCTGTGACGACTGTAAGTCATCTAGCAACAGAAATGTGTACTGCTCTACATCATCTGTTTTTGGAAGATGTATAGCCTTGAACCTGGGATCTAAGGATCTAAGAGAGTTTCAACTATGTAGCATTTTGATTTCATCATTGCAACTAATCTGTTATAGTTTTGGAAGTGCTCACACATTCTCTTTACAAGATTTCCATGATACTGTCAACATGCGGTCTCATCTTCAGATCTGTCTTTTTCTATCTGTAGAGTTAGAACACTCAGGGGATGTGCAATCAGCATAGTGAATGGGATAACCTGACTCAGAGACACACCTTCTGAAGACATGTCCCTTGTAACTATCTCAAAAGACACTAGTATGAAGCACATTGACTCTACTAATTTTCACTGCAGCACAGAAAGCATAATTACAAAACCAAGAATGTAACTGTTGCTGTTGCTAGCCTTGCTTGTAGAGCAGAAAGCCGCTAACTAAAAGAAGCTACATTTTCTTATTAATTTCAAACTTATGTCTCAGCAGGAGTCAGTGTCTGTTGAGATTAAGTAGACAGATACTTTATTAGAAGTAGAAGGGGTCTTATTTAGGGTTAAAAAAAGAAAGAAAAGAAAGAAAGTCAGTGTGTGTTCTGTGCTGGGAAGGGTACTGTATCAGCTGACTTTGCTAAACCAGTAGAAGGAAAGAGAGCTTAATTGGGGGTGTGGCTTAGACACTATAAAAGCAGGTGACTCAAATTACAACTTCCTGTTGCTAGCCTTTTCTTACTAATTGCCCTCCATCCCACCCTAAGCCAGTTCTACTTTTATAGCCACTGGATTTGACTGTCAACAGAAACTTCCTGTTTGGCAGTAGGAAGGGAAGGATCATAGAGAAACATTGGTTTTGTCAACCCTAAAGGAAAAAAGTCGCTCACTCTCCCCCCCCAGCTGCTGGTGGTCTGACATTGAGCAAGGAAGAAGGAGGCTACTGAAGAAGATGGAAAGTTGCCATCTCAGAACAGGAAGGGTGAGAGTTTTAAGGAGAGGAGAGAGTAATCATACAGAGAAACAGTAGAGGGGACACAAAATAAGACATGATAGGAGTGGTGCAGTGCAATGGCTGTGGGATGGCAGTGTTCCGGGAGACATTCTGGAGGCTGCGATGCTGCCCTATTTGCAGGCACCTCTCTGGTCTGAGAGAGGAGGTTGCCCATCTCCAGGCTGACCTGGCTAGGATTCGTGAAACCTCATCCCCCACCCAGGGACCACCAGGGCCAATGCCACCACCTCAGAGGTTGCCGAAGAAAGAGGAGAGGCTGGACCAGGGTGGGCTCAGGGAGGGAGAGGTGGTGGAACAGAGTTGCATCCTCCAGCTGTGCCTCTCCACAATTCATTTGCTCTTCTGGTGGATAGTGGTTCCTCTATGGAGGCACCTGCAGTGGAGATCAAGGAGGATGCTGGGAACCTTCACAAGGGAGACCCACAGGAGGGTGGCATGGGACCACACAGGGGAAGGAAACAACTCCTGTTGGGGAATTCAGTCATTAGGGGGGTAGAAATGGGGGAGGAAGGGGAGAGGGAGATAAGTTGCCTTCCTGGCGCCACAGCTTGGAGGGACAGGAAGCGAATCCTCAGGATCGTAGGAGGAGCTGCACAAGGGAGGGAGCTGGATGTCATTGTCCACCTAGGGACAAATTACCTGGCTAGGAATGGGATCACAGCAGTGCAAGAGGAGTTTGTAGAGTTGGGGAGGGGCCTTAGACAAGTAGCGCATATGGTAACCTTCTCAGAGGTGCTGCCTGTCTATGGCAAGGGTGATGCTAGGGCACTCCTCACCAGGGAATTCAATGAGTGGTTGAGAAACTGGTGTGGAGCTCAGGGTTTTGGCTTCATTGGGGACTTGGGAGCCACCTGAAGGGATGCAGACCTATACTAGTGCGATTGTCTGCATCTGTCCAGGGGGGAACCAGGGTCCTAGGTGAGAGGTTTAAATGCTTCATTGGCAAGCATTTGAACAAGCCAAGGGGGGAGGCACTGAAAAGGAGCAGGGAAATCACAGCCTTCTCCCACAAAACATGGTAATTAGTGAGGTGAACACCAAGGTAGAGAAGTTATTAGGGAGCAGAACAGAGGTAAATGTAAAAAAAGGCAAAGGCAGAAAGGACAGGAATGGGGCTAAAAGGGGTAAGGCTATTAAAAAGTGGAGGGTGATGAGTACCAATACCCATAGTCTGTGTAACAAGCTCCCTGAACTAGTGGCCTTGATGGAAGAGGGTTGCCTGGATATTGTGGCAGTCACAGAAACATGGCACACAGAGAACCATGACTGGGATGTCAACATACCAGGATACACAATCCACAGGGAGGGACAGGGAGGGTAAAAGAGGAGGAGGAGTAGCTCTCTATGTAAAGGAAGAGATCAAAGCAACAGAACTAAAGAGTAAACAGGGAGCAGATGAGGCACTCTGGGTCACCCTGGAGACAAGAAATAGCACCACAATCCACATGGGGGTTGTATACTGACCCCCATCTCAGGGGGAGGGAATGGACAAGGAAATGATAGAAGGCTTCCTTAGAATGGCATAAAAAGGGGAGATATTGTTGATGGGGGACCTGAATATGCCAGATGTTAACTGGAGCACCTTTGCTGGAGGCACATTCAAGAGCAGGGTCATTCTTGATGCCCTACAGGGGCATGCCTCAGACAGCTAGTATTGGAACCCACTCGGGAGGGAGCAATATTAGACCTGGTACTCTCACATGGGGATGGAGAAAGAATCTCAGATTTAGAAGTGGGTAGCCATCTGGGAACAAGCAACCACCAAACAGTGTGGTTCATGTTAAACACAGCCATACAATCAAGCCATACAAAGCAAGAGTATTGGACTTTAGGAGGGCTGACTTTGGGAAAATGAGAGAGTGCCTCAGAAAAGCACTAGCAAACAGGCAAGAAGGAGGGTGGAGGAACAATGGGAGTAATCAAAAGCCATCACAGCGCAACAAGCCTTTGTGTAAAGCAAATCAATAAAACACAATGAAGGAAAAAACGCTATGGTTCTCAAAAAGGTGGCAGGAAAGTGAAGGAGAAAAGGATAGCATTCAGGAAATATAAGGAACACAGAAGAGCAGGACAGACAACTTTATCAGTTAAAGCAGAAAGAGGCTGGGAAGGCAGTCAGAATAGCAAAGGTCCAAACCGAGGAAAGGATAGCCAATTCTATTAGAAGGGGGATAAGACCTTTTATAGGCAATTAGGAGTGAAGAAAGACCAAAGGAGGGCTACTGAGGCTTAATAAAGGGAGGAATGTGGGTAGAGGATGACAGTGAAAAGCAGGATACTGAACAAATATTTCTGCTCAGTATTCACAAAGGAAGAGAAGGGGGAGGTACCTAAACCAAACAAGAGAAACACTCTGAAGACGGGGGTCGATACCGGTCCATTTACAGAAGAAAGGGTTCTGAAAGAACTAATAAAATTGAAGGTGGACAAAGCAATGGGGCCTGATGGCATTCACCCAAGAATTCTAAAAGAACTAAGGGTAGAACTAGTGACACCGCTGATTACTCTCTTTAACAAATCATGGGAAGATGGGGTGGTACCCGAGGACTGGAGGAGGGCAGATGTGATTCCTCTTCACAAAAGTGGGAGCAGGACAGAGGCAGAAAACTACAGACCAGTTAGTTTGACCTCAGTGGTAGGGAAAATGATGGAATCACTTCTGAAGGAAAGAATTGTTGAGTACCTAGAGGCCAGTGGGGCACAGGACCCAAGGCAGTATGGATTCACGATGGGAAGGTCATGTCAGATGGATCTAATAGATTTCTTTGACTGGGTGACCAAAGTAGTAGACCAGGGAGGGGCTGTGGACATGGCCTACCTTGATTTTAGCAAGGCATTTGATACAGTCCCTCACAAAAGATTAATACACAAGTTAGCCAGCCTTGGAGTGGGTCCCAAGGTGGTAGCCTGGATAAAAAATTGGCTAGACAACAGGACGCAAAGGGTAGTAGTAAATGGAGTACACAGTGAAGAAAGGAGGGTTACTAGCGGGGTACCGCAGGGTTCAGTACTGGGACCGGTCCTTTTTAATGTCTTTATAAGTGGCATTGCAGAGGAACTGGAAGGAAAAGTATGTCTCTTTGCAGATGACACAAAGATCTGCAACAGGGTTGATACACAAGATGGAGTGGAAAGGATGAGAAGGGACTTGGCAAGGTTGGAGGAATGGTCAAATGTATGGCAGCTCAGATTCAATGCAAAGAAGTGCAAGGTAATGCACATGGGAAACAAAAACCCAGGGGCAACGTACACAATGGGGGTGAGATACTGACAACAGTAAAAATGGAAAGGGACCTGGGGGTAATTATATGAGATGACCTAAAGGTTTGCAAGCAATGTGAGAAGGCAGTAAGGAAGGCTGGGGGGATACTGGGGTGCATAGGAAGAGGCATCAATAGTAGAAAACACATTGTTATCCCTCTGTACAGGCAGTTGGTGAGACCCCATCTGGAGTACTGTGTGCAGTTCTGGAGACCCCATCTCTGCAAAGACATAGACAGAGTGGAGGCTGTCCCAGAGGAGGGCAACCAAAATGGTGCAGGGTCTGTACCAGAAGACATACGAAGAAAGACTAAAGAAGCTTAATATGTATACCCTTGAGGAAAGAAGGGAGAGAAGGGACATGATAGAAACTTTCAAGTACCTCAAGGGAATCAACAAAGTCCAAGAGGGTAGTGTCTTTCATAAAAAGATATGTGCAAGAACAAGGGGGCACCATTTGAAGATAGAGGGGGGATGGCTCAGAGGTAATGTGAGGAGGTATTTTTTCACAGAGAGGGTTGTGGATGCATGGAACAGCCTCCCTGAGGAGGTCGTGGAGTCAAGAACAGTGGGGGAATTCAAGAATGCATGGGACAGACATAAGGCAGTCCTAGTGGTGGGTAGGAGGAAGTAAGCTGTTGTTAACTAGGAGCTGCAGCTTATCTGTTAGGTAGGAAAATGGGCATACTGGGTGGGCCAAGTGGTCCTTATCTGCTGTCAAATTCTATGTTTCTATGTAACTGGAGCAATATTCATGTACAACTTGCTTTTGTTCCAAGATGCACTGCAACATATAAAGAGTTGAATTCCACTGAGTGCAAACATTTTGAACCAGCTTTTGGTGGGGCAGCTTGTGTTTCCTTTGCAGTTCAGATACTATCCATATAACCTTGATTGAATGTGAAAAGTGAGTAATAATTTGTTTTGCAAACAACAATCATACCGTGAACTTGTGTTTCATTGTTCAAGAACCCAGTGACAATTAAATGTAAACAATGTGCAAAGCCAGAAGCATGCTGAACCCTCCATCCTATACTACTTTCAAGATGTTGGCTCCATTGTCACTTACTATAAAGCCTCATTTTAAACTGTGAGAATAAATCCATTTGTTAAGGTACTTATTTAGTTCTTGAAAGATATTTGCAGCTGTATGACTATGCCCATACTTTTTTATATGCAGTAATGCCATCTTTTGGGGTGTGTTAATTTTTGAAGCAGCACAAGAAAAAATGACCCAATGAGTGGTAAAGGACATATAATTTTGACTGCTGGTCTACATAACTCTTGTTACATAAATAATCCTGCACTCTGCTTTTTTAAGTGCAAGCATCACTGTCACTATTAATGCCTCATAAATGTTTGGTATTTCAACATAGACAAAGTATCTTTGATAAGGAACATTGTAACATGGCTCAGCAAGTTTCAAGACTGCCCTAATTTCCTCATAATCTACTAAAGAGTATGGGAGAAAGGCTCCAGCTAACAGTTTCCCAATTTTGTGATTAAGATGAAGATCATCTTTGGATGATTTTTGGTAAATAATATTATTCCTCTCAAATGCCTGAGGCAATGTTAACTGCATACAACATGACCCTGATGGTTTATTAGACACTGTGCTTCATTTAACAGCTGTACATTGAGGAGGTGGACTTGGTTTTCTACATTCAGTGGCATCACTGGATGTGTAGCTGGTGCTAATGGTGTTGGCCTTGGTGGTAAGGATGGTCCTAGGGCTGGCACTGGTTCAGGCTGCCTCATGTTCAGAAAATTCACTATGCATTTCTACAGATTCATGACCCTTCTCATCTGTGGTCTGGAAGGTGGAGGACATAGTTTTTAGCTGATCAATCAATATTGAATATGTTTTCAGATGGCATTTAAGAGCTATAGTTATGAGACATGATGCAACTTTACCATGACTTTTACTTTGCATAGGGAACGGATTGCTCTGCATGGATCATTGTTACCGACAAAAACAAATTCACAATTCAGAAGTGACAGACTTTGTTGAGTGCTAGGAAGGTAACTAAAAACTGTTTGTATTTTTTGACCTGTCTGAGCAGAACTCAGTCTATCCTTCTTGGTGCTAAAAGAGTGGGCAAGGGCACTTGAGGTTTTTTCATTGTTATCCAGCGTAGAAGTGGTAGATTAACTGGATATGTCCTTCTCATTGCTACCATATGTGGATTTCTTTGCAAGTGAGCTACCTGTTTGTCAGCAAACTTGTTCATGTGACTTGGTTGAGGGACTGTTGATATGTCAGCAGTCACAGCAGTGTCAGACTGAGACAAAGAGTCACTGCCTGACTCAAAGACTGAGCCATTATCACTTACACTATTACTGCTAGTGATAGAGATTCTAACAGCATGAGCAGCATACCTAATGGTGCATCTCCTCGTGACACCAGCAGCTGCACAACATTTCTTAAAAGGTCCCCCTTTACTGTGGTTTATTGTTGCTCTTTTGTTGTTTGTTGTATCTTTACCTCATGAAACATTTTGGTTATTTTTGCCAACACCAGGATTACCACTACCAGTAACACTTGATCCACCAGCACCTGATGTTTCATCTTTGTTATCAGCCATAATTGCACTGTTTGTATACTGTACACTATTCTTGTGTTACAAAACAATGTCATCTGTGATCACTGTAACTTATAAATTTGGTTTTGGCTTTATGACACTGTGATGCAGTGGACTGAAAGCTAACTGAACAATATGCAAGTCTGCAACTAAAGTTGGATCCTAGGTTCAAGGCTTACAAAATAGAGCAAGATGAAATGTCAGGAATTGTAATTCTGAATAAAAATTAGTGTTTCAGTATTGCAAAAAAATATCCATTTATTTTTTATATTATATTTCAGTAGTTCTTGCTCTGTAAGATATTTTACTTTTTATGCAAGATGATATCATGCACTGAGTGCTGGGTGTGGTACACAGTAAGTATGTAATGGTACAGTAAAAAGGCACACAGCAGTATGATGTCCAGTACACCATGTAGGAGTCATACATACACTGGGTACAGTTGAGCAGTCAAAAGGCACACAGTAGGATGATGCCCAATAAAGTAAGTAGGGGTCACACACACACACACACACACGCTGGGTGCAGTGCAGCAGTCAAAGGGCACAAAGCGGGATGATAGCCAGTATGCCATGAAGGAGTCACATATACACTGAATAAAGTGCAGCAATCAAAGGGTACACAGCAGACTGATGGCCAGTATGCCACACAGAAGTCACACACACACTCTGGGTACAGTGCAGCAGTCAAAGGGCACAAAGCAGGATGATGGCCAGTATGTCACATAAGGAGTTACACACAGACTGGGTACAGTGCAGCAGTCAAAGGGCACACAGTAGGATAATGGCTAGTACACTATGTAGGAGTCACACACACACACACTGGGTACAGTGCAGCAGTCAAACAGCACACAGCAGGATGATGGCCAGCCCAGTAACATAAAAACATAAAAACTGGTGGCAGATAAGGACTGCTGAGCTCACCTAGTCTGCCCATTTACTCTTCCTACTGCAATACCTCAGACCATACTTGATTTCCAGCTTTCCTTCACTTTTCTATTGTTTGGATTCCCTTATGTCTGTCCCATGCATTCTTGAATTCCCCCACCATTTTTGCCTCCACCACCAATGCTGGGAGGCTGTTCCAAACATCCACAACCCTTTCCACGAAAAAGTACTTCCTCACATTAACCATGAGTCTACTTCCTTCCAGCCTATTTTTGTGACCCCTTGTTCTTGAACATCTTTCTTTCTGAAAGATGCTACCCTTTTGTACCTCACTTATGCCCTTGAGGTATTTGAATGTCTCTATCATATCACCACTCTCTCTCCTCTCTTTCAAGATATACACATTGATGTCCTCTTGTCCCTCCTCACATGCCTTCTGGTGCAGACCCTGCACCATTTTTGTTGCCCTTCTCTGAACTGACGCAACTCTGTCTCTGTTCTTCCAAAGATGCAGCCTCTAGAACTGGACACAGTACTCCAGATGAGGTCTTGCCAATGTTTTGTACAGTGGTAGCACCACCTCCTTTTTTCTGCTTGTGATCCTTCTCTCTATGCACTCCAGCATCCCACTGGCTTTCCCACAGCATTTTTTTTTTAGTATTTGATAACCAGGTAAGACTCACTTGGCACAACTGCCTGTTTTCAGGGGCAGCCTAGAAGCACTGGGCAGTTAAGTGACTTGCTCAGAGTCACACAGTATGCAAGTGGAGATTGTGAGAATCAAACCCAGATCTGGTTTTTCACATTGCTTTACTACCTTCAGGTCATCAGATATGATTACCCCCAGGTCACTTTCCTGTTAGGCGTCTGCCAGTATCTAACTGCTCCATCATGTACTCCTCCCCATGGTTTGTGTTGCCCAAATGCATAATTTAGCACTTCTTTGCATTGAATCTAATGATGGACAATCTACTTTCATCTTTAAAAGTTATTTATGCTGCTAATCCAAATACAAGATATCTTCCCCAGGACTGGAAGAGAGCCAGAATTATTACTTTCTTTAAAAAGGGTGATAAAAGTCTTCTTGACAACTACTGTCCTTTTAACCTCTCACCAATTCTTTGTAAGGTGTTAGAGAATCTAATTAACAATAAGTTGGTTACTTTATGCCTTCTGCATTTTTTGGCATTGAATTGAAATTCAATGCCAAAAAACTGCAAGGTCATGCACCTGGGAAAGTGTAACCCAGGGAAATTGTACTCAATGGGAGGGGAGAAGCTGGTGGCTACCTGGCAGGAGCAAGACATAGGGGTGATCATATCAGATGACCTCAAAGTCAGTAGACAATGTGAAAAGGCAGCAGTAAAGGCTAGTGGTATCCTAGGATGCATAGGAAGGGGCATCACAAGCAGAAGGCATGATGTAATCATGCCCCTGTATCAGTCCATGGTCAGACCTCACCTGGAGCACTGTGTCCAGTTCTGGAGGCCACATCTCAAGAAGAACATAGATAGGCTGAAGATGGTACAGAGAAGAGCAACAAAGATGGTGCAGGGCTTACATCAGAAACCGTACGAGGCAAGATTGGATGACCTCAAATTATACTCCCTAGAACAATGCAGAAATTGTGGGGACATGACAGAAACATTCAAATACCTTAAAGGCAACAACATAGTGCATGTGCAGAACCTCTTTCAGGTAAAGGACTACAGCAGAATTAGAGGGCACAATCTTCGTCTTAAGGGAGGAAAGTTCAGAAGCAAAACGAGGAAATTCTTCTTCACAGAGCACATTGTGGAACCATGGAATGGCCTGCTGGAGGGAGTGGTGGGAGCCAAGATAGAGGGGGAATTCCAAGAGGACATGGAACAGACACTGTGGGATATATAAGCAGGCAGTTAAGTAGTTGGATAGGAAGCAAAGGCAGACTTGATGGATCATATGGTCCCCATCTGCCGACAACTTCTATATTTCTATTTTTCTGTGTTTCTAAGTTAACTCCACTGCTTGACAATATTGACAACTGTCAACATGGCTTTATTAAAGGATGGTCCTGTTCTACTAATTTGATCAGTTTTTGCAATAATATAAGCTCCAATCTGGATAACGACTCACCCTGTGATGTCATATTTCTTGATTTCAAAAAGGTTTTTCACTCAGTTCCACACTGTGCTTTAATATATACACTAAAGGCTTGTGGTATTTAATCTTCACTCATACGTTGGATAGCAAACTGGGTCTCAAACAGATATCAGAGATTGGTTATAGATGGTCATCTATCGAATTGGTCAGGAATTAATAGTGGTGTACTACAGGGATCCATTCTGGCTCCCCTCATCTTTCAAATATTCATTTCTGATTTGTACCGTGATATAAACTGTAATCTCATTAAATATGCTAATGATTGTAAAATCAGCAATGTATGTAACAACAGTGAGGAAATTGATATTCTACTAAAAGACTTAGATAAATTGAGCTCCTGATCTCAAAAATGGAGGCTACACTTTAACACGTCAACATGCTGTGTACTTCATTTTGGGGAAAAAAAATCCAAGGAATAAATATCTATTATACAATGAATCATTAAACTGTAAGACTTATGAACAAGATTTAGGAGTCACCATTAATTGTAATGTGTACTTTGACCAACATATCTTTAATACTCTGGGTAAAGTCAATAAAACATGATGGACCATCAGGCACAATATTAAATCAAAAAACCCTAATATGCTATTACCCCTCTATCATTCCAATGTGCAACCCAATTTCGACTATGTTTCCAAACTTTGGTGTCCTTAAAAGAAAAAAAGACATCAACAGAATTTACATTTTCAATGAAGGGTGACAAATTGTATTTCTCCAGGCAAATGTGTATTTTATGAAAAGAAAAACTTTCTGAATTTAATCTAAAGTCATTGGAACAAAGGTGCATGAAGGGGGATCTTCTGTTCACCTGTGATGTTGTTAACGATCCATCCCTCATTCTTGATTGTGGACTTAAATTCAAACAGGTTGCCATTAATACAAGAGGACATCCACTTCAACTAACCAGAAATAATGTTAAATACAAAAAGGGCATATTATTTTTCACAGAGAAGCATCAACCGTCGGAATTCCTTCCTTACTTCTTTTGTTATCAGTGAAACAAAAAACATATTTAAAAACAGGCTAGACAGGTTTTTGCTATCAAACAGCCACATAGGAGTCACACACAGACTGGGTACAGTGCAGCTGTCAAATGGCACACAGCAAAATGATGGCCAGTATGCCATGTAGAAGTCACACACACACTGGGTACAGTGCAGCAGTCAAACAGTTCAAAGTAGGATGATGGTCAGTATGTCACAAAGAAGTCTCATACACACTGGGTACAGTGCAGTAGTCAAATGGCACACAGCAGGATTATGGTCAGTATGCCACATAGAAGTCACACACACTGGGTACAGCGCAGCAGTCAAATGGCACACAGCAGGATGGTATTGAATATGACATGACAGAGTCACACACATCGAGTACAGTGCATCAGTCAAAGGGCACATGGCAGGATGATGACCAGTACACCACAAAGGAGTCACACACACACACACACACACACTGGGTATATTGCAGCAGTCAAATGATTCACTGCAGGATGATGGTCACTATGCCACATTTGAGTCACACACACGCTGAGTACAGTGTAGCAGTGATGCTGCACACAACAGGATGATGGCCAGCCAAGTACGCCATGTACTAGTTACACACACACACACACACACACTGGACACAGTGCAGCAATCAAGCAGCACACAGTAGGATGATGGCAAGCCCTCTACACCACAAAGGAGTCACACACACACATTGGGTAAAGTTCAGTAGCCAAATGGCATACTGTAGGATGCTAACCAGCCCAGTACACAACATAGGAGTCACATACACACTGGGTACAGTGTAGCAGTCAAATGCCACACAGCAGGATGATGGCCAGTATGTAACATAGAAGACACACACACACACACACACATAGACACACACACACACACACACACACACACTAGTGCATCAAACGGTACACAGCAGGATGATGGCCGGTATGACACATAGAAGATGAAGTCACGCAAGATACAAAACACAGATTTTTGTTTTGAGTAAGGCATTTTTCTTTCCCCCCAAAGTCCCCCAAGAAAATATTTCTGGCATTACTAATGGATACCACAGAAATGGGTACTGAGCTACACATTCACACACTTAATAGAGTACAGTGCAGTCAAAGCTCACACAGCAGGATGATGAGATGGTCAGTACACCAAGTAGGAGACAGAGTCACACAACATGGTGACACACAGATTATTTTTTGTAGTGAGTAAGGGATTTTTCTGTCTCTCCTCCTAACAGGGAAATACAGTATTTTGGCATGTGTTAACAGATACCACAAAAATTGGTGCTGTACTGCACACACTCACACACAGGGTAGGGTACACTGCAGTCAAAGGGCACACAGTAGGATGATGGTCTGGCCAGTACACCACGTAGGAGACAGTCACACATCACACAGATTTGTTTTTTTAAGAGTAAGGAATTTTTCTCTCCTCCCAAAGCCCCCCAAGAAAACAGTTCTGGCATCTGTTAACAGATAACACAGAAATGGGTGCTGGGCTGCACATGGTCACACACTGGATAAGGTACAGTACAATCAAAAGACACACATCAGGATGATGGTCTGGCCAGTATGCCATGTAGGAGACTGAGTCACACAACACAGCGACACACAGATTTTTTTTTTTTGTACTGAGTAAATAATTTTTCTGTCTCTCCTCTTAACAGGGAAATATTTCTGTGATGTATTTAAGGATGCCAGCACTGGATGCTGGGCTGCACACAGTCTCACACTGGGTAGCGTACATACAGAACAGTACAGTACAGTCAATGGCACACAGCAGAATAATGGGCTAGCCAGCCAAGTACAGCACGAAGGGGTCACACACTGGGTGCAGTGCAGCAGTCAAACTGCGCACAACAGGATGATGACCTGTACCTACAGAGCAAGATGATGACCATTCACTTAAGTCCACAAAATCCCATTCAGTCCCTGCCTGCCTAGTACGCACACAAAGCTAAGAGGATTGCACATATTGGTCTAACGTAAAGCAGATACACCACAAACAAATATAAGAGAATGCAATTTTTTTTCTTTTTACTTACACAGCAAAAGTTAAAAAAATTCAGACATATAAACACAGTGTCCCCACAGCCTGAAAAAAAATGATGGTGTTTTCTACCTAAAATGGTAATTTGTTAAGGGTTAACCAGATTACAAATGCATGCTGCTTAAATATCTTAAAAATTACATCAACACATAAAAATAAAAACAACAAAATGGCGGTCGTGCTGGACTAGCCTCTATACCTCTTAATTCGCATTTTGTTTTAACCGTTTTAATTATTTATTTGGTTCATTTGGTCGTGAGTTTAAATTGTTTTATTTGTAATCTTGTTTATTTGTGATTTTTATCTTTGGGCTGTCCAGTTTTTGCGGTCTTTTTGTTGCTTCCAGTAGCTTGTTTTGATGCTCCGGTAGTTGTCTCGGTGCTCTGCCTGTCCTAGTGTTCACGGCCAAAGGAAGCTTGTACTGGGAGTCATTTTCCTTATTTTTCGACTGTTTATTGCTTGCTGCCGATTGCTGTACCGGTATTTCCCCAAGTGTGGTGAAGTAAGTCTTGCAGCTTACAATAGTTCTCCCTGATGCCTGATGCCCTTTTGTGGGGGAAGCGAGCGATTTTTGCTGGGAGCAGGATCCCATGGTTGCCTATTGTTTGCTGCTGTTGCTTCCCTGGCGTATGCATTAATCTGGGAGAGCTCATCTGGATGTTCGTTGGCCTTGGTCCCAGGGATTTGCTGGCTGCAATTTGACCTTTGGCTCTTACAGCTGGATGTACTGTGAAGGATTTTTGCAGTGATTTATCGAGGAAGAACTGGACTTGTTGGTGTGATTTCTACATGAATTCGAGCTGGAAAGGACAGTTACTGGTGTTTTAATGTATCATGAGTAATGAGACTCAATTCATTGATCGATGTCCTTTTTCCCTGGGATTTCAAACTTTATTCTAAGCTGTGTTTAATGTTCTGTGGGGAAGTAGTGCCTTATTAATGGTCTTGGTTCTGGGAGGTTCTTACACCCCCCTTTTTGTGCCTGAGTGATCTTGGGTTGTGCTGCCTGGGACCAAGCAGGAGCTGTTCTCATTTCCCCTAAGGAGTTGGGGGTTATTATGGGGGCCCCTAAGCTACTCCAGGGTTGGCCTTAATAGTCTGGCCTTGGGATATCTGAAGTTGTGGGTCCTGGTAGTATAATCGAGCCTGATTAGGCAGTTTGGGTGTGTGTTGGGGGGGGGGACTTCCCGTTCCTTGCAGCTTAGCTTATGGATATCCCCAATCTCATTTCAGATATTTCTTCTCTACTTATGGACTCGCTCTGAGATTATATGTTGTTACTCTGTATACGTACATTTGCAATAGTTTGGACTTTGATTCGGGGCATCGTAATGCCATTTGACTTTTCACTGGATCCTGCTTTCATCATATAAAGGACAGTGTGTGTAATGAGAGGACCTCACTATCCTTATACATCTGGATTTTGTAATATTAACTATCATTGGCAGTGAGAGTGCCTAAAAACTGCAAATGGACTGCCTATATTTGTGTTTTTTGAATGCTTTGTCCTATTGGTAGTGAGAGGACCTGTGGGACAAAAATTAGTTTTGAATTGTATTATTTTAGTTTTTAATTTTGTTTTTTCCCTCCTCAGAGCCGTGAGAGGGTTCATTGGGTGGGGAAGTTTTATTTATTTGTTTTGTTTATTTGTTTTTTTAAGTATGTAGATGCATGGGTTTTAATTGTGGGTAATTTATTTATGAGGTAATTAGGATTTTTATTTAGCTGTCTAGCAGTGAGTTTGTTTCCCACTTTTGGTATTTGCTGTTTAGTTATCCCAGTCATGCATTATTCATCTCCGATCTCGTGCCTTTGCCCTCCCCTCCCATTTTCCATCTACCAGTGCTGTCGGGCGCTTGGCATTATCGTGGGAGGGTTTGGGGTGGGTGTGGCGGGGGACGTGGACATGGAAGGGTGAACGATCGGACCTTTCATATAGGGCTAGTTAGGCCCAGAAGATGCCCTGGGGCAAAATGGAGCCTAGAACGTGGAGATTCATGTCTAGTCCACATACCCAAGGGCACCACCTGTTCAGATGGGCAAGTAGTCGGGGATGGCTCCGGAGCCTTGTCCAACTCGGGTGGTGTTGTGCAATGTCAGATCTATTAAAAACAAGTCCACTGCTATTGCTGACTTTGTTGGGACAGCGGATCTGGCTGCATCACCTAGACCTGGCAGCATGGAAAAGCTGGCCCCATTTTGGAGGTGGCTGTTCCAGCTGGGTACTCGGTAATTCACCGCCCAAGATTGGATTGCGGGGGGGGGGAGTAGCAGTCTGCTTTAAGACCAGGTTGGGGCTCATGGGTGTATCAGTTGAGGAAGCTGAATCCTGTGAGTGTATCATAGTAGCTGGTGTGGGTTGCAGGATAGCCTTCGTCTACCGTCCGCCAGGAGACGAGAGGTGATTCCTGCAGGAAGTGGCTGATTTTGTTGTCGATATGGCATTGGAGTCACCCAGATTGATGGTTCTGGGTGACTTCAATGCCTGGGTCGATGACGAACTCTCAGCCTTTGGTCAACACTTCCTACAGTTGATGACATCACTGGGCCTTACACAGATTGTTTCTTCTGCTACTCATAATCACTGTCACTCTTTGGATTTAACTTTTCTCCTGGGGATTGAGGCTTCTGATTTGGTGGTGGAACCTGCCAGTTGGTCTGATCTTTACACCGTGGGCTTCAATTTTTGTGCTCCCCTTCGTAGGTCTGCCCCTGTGGAGATGATTCGATACCACTCTTTATGGGATGTGTGCCCTGAAGACCTGATGGCAGTACTGAACCTATCAGCATTTCTGGTTGCCAGCTTGGGTCTGGAGTCCATGATCTTGGCTTATAATCAGGCCATTTTCTTGGCCCTTGACTCAATTGCTCCTGTCCATGTTCATCCCCTCTCTCTTTGCCCTCGGGCCCCATAGTTTGATGGGTCCTTGAGGGAGTTGCAATGTGTGGGACGACAGTTAGAGCATTGTTGGTGGAAATCTGCTCTAGAAATTGACCACCTTAGTTTGGAGGAGCATTATCAGCTCTACCAATCAGAGATCTCCCGTAAGAAGGCAGAATTCCTGTCCAGGGAGATTGCTGTTGCTCAGAATCGACCGGCTCAGCTCTTCAGAACTGTGGACAGGCTGTGCAACTCAGCCTGTCTCCAGCTCCGTCGAGTTTTTTCACAAAAGGAGTGTGATGAGATCGCTCAATTATTTGCTAATAAGGTTGCTGATGTCAGATCAGAGATCCACCCGACACACTCTAAGGGGGAAGCTATTGGTCGGCATCTAGCCATGGTATCCCCAGTCTCCTGGAGTTCCTTTAACCTGCCGATGTTTGAGAATATTATGCGGATCATCCAGGGGATGCACCCTATGTGCTGTAGTTTAGATCCAGGTCCAAACTCTCTGATTATGGGTAGTGTTGAGATCGTGGGCCCATTTCTGGCTCAGATGATCTGGTGCTCCTTAGAATTGGGTGAGTTTCCTAGCTCCCTAAAGGAAGCGGTGATGATTCCCCTTTTGAAGAAGGCTTCTCTGTACACAGATATTTTTGCCAACTACAGACCTATCTCTAACCTTCCCTTTATTGGGAAAGTTATTGGAAAGGTAGTGGCAAACCAGCTGGAGGACCATTTGACCATCCACAGTATCTACGAACCTCTCCAGTCTGGTTTTCGTAAGAGGCATAGTACCGAGATTGCTCTGGTTTGGGTGCTCAATGATCTCTTGATGGTGAGAGATTGGAGAAACTGTTCTCTCTTGGTTCTCCTTGATCTCTCTTCAGCTTTTGACACTGTAGACCATGGGGTTTTGCTTGAGCACCTGAGGTCCATCTGTTGACTGTCTAGTAAAGTGCTCAGATGGTTTTCATCTTTTCCATCGGGGAGAACACAGAGAGTTGTATCAGGCATTTTTTCCTCTGACCCTTTCTCGTTGCAGTGTGGTGTTACCCAGGGCTCGGAGCTTTCCCCAATGTTGTTTGCAGTGTATATGCTGCCCCTCAGAGACATTGTTATAAGGTATGGGCTGAGGTTTCACTGTTATGCTGATGATACCCAGCTCTACCTGTCTTTTGCCCCCGACCAGGTTAGTGCTTTCTTTGTATTTAATAGCTGCCTCACTGAAATCCATGACTGGATGAATTTGAGCTGGTTAAAGTTGAACGCCAGCAAGACCAAGGTTATGGTTGTGGACCCAGGTTGTGGGATAGAGGGGTCGGGGTCTGATCAACCCTCTGGTTTATTTCTTGGGGGGATCAGATCCTTACCTCTGAATGGGTGCATAACCTGGGAGTGGTACTTGACGATGGGCTGACCCTTCATCATCAGGTGTCAGCAGTCATTAAACTTGCATTTTACCATGCCAGGGTGAAGTACCTTGTTCCGTCCAGTGATTTACCTGTGTTGGTCCATGCCTTTGAGACCTCATGCCTTGACTACTGCAACTCCCTGTACCTGGGGCTTCCTGGGGTTGATATCCACCTCTTGCAGCTAGTGCAGAATGCTGCTGTGAGGTTGTTGGCAGGGGCATCCAGAAGGACACACATTACCCCTGTGCTGCGCGATCTGCACTGGCTGCCTATACAGTGGTGGATCACCTTTAAAGTAGGTCTTTTGACCTTCAAAGCCCTGAACGGACTTGGCCCTGACTACCTGAAAGAGCTTCTGATTCCTTACAGCCCTGTACAACAGCTCCGTTCGGCTGACAAGGGGTTGCTGGAGGTTTGAAGGGTTATTTAAAATCTTCTGGGGCTCAGGCTTTTGTGTTTATAGCCCCAACCCTCTGGAATTCTCTACCTCACCGGCTTCGGTAATGCATGACCGTGGAGTCTTTTAAGTGGGAATTCAAGACCCATTTGTGGAGCCAGGCTTTTATGGTTTGAGGTTGCTGTGATTACTTTGATTTTACATGTGTATTTTCTGATTTTATTATTTATCTGTACAGCACCTTGGTGCTTGAAAGGCGCATAATAAATAACGTTTTATTATTATTATTATTATTATTATTATGTTTCAAATCACCAAACCACCACAAAATACAATTAAGTTCATTGAACACAGAAAATCTTAAATTACAGAAAAATATATTAAAGACCTATGTGTAAGATACAAGGATCAAAAACATAAATATCAATACAAACATAAGTTAATACTGCCGGGATCTGAATATATATATACATGAAAAATACCCATAGATTACATTTTTCAAGTTCATCCTAGTCAGTTCCCAACCTTCTTATAGATCTCTGTGGGCCCCTTGAGCTCCTTGAAGACATAAGTACTGTAATGGAAAAATTCATCACATCACGGGAGACTAATAAAAGAGGAATAGAAGACATATTATTACAGAGGCAATTCTAACATTACACTTAAATGCATTGCAAATAGAGATCATCAGTCCTAGTCAACTACAATATATATTAACAGCTCTATAGAAATGGAGTGATTTCTAACCTCTCATTTAAACCTGGGATTCACAGACTATCTAATCTAAACATCCAAAATTCCTCTTGCTTCATCAGTGCTGCATTTACGTGCCCTCCCCTTATTTCTAAGCAGACCTTGCCAATTCCAGAAAACATCCATTTATGATCAATAGTGTTTCTGTTTTGTAAAATGTGAGCTGCCAACAAATTTTCACTTCTGCCATTGTCAATATCTTTAATATGTTCACCTAGTCTGAGTTTGAATGCTGGTGTGGTTTTTCTGATATAATTGGCACCACAAATGCACCCAGCTTTATACACTACCCCCACTGTGTCACAAATAATTAGATGTTGTATTTTAAATTGTTGTCCAGTTCAATTGCTAAAAAATGTTAAGATTTTTTTAACATGTATATAAAACCTACACTTGCCACAAGGTGCACATCCTAATATTGGTCCACCAATACGATGTTCATATCTTTTTATAGGCTGTAGTAAATTGACTAACAAATGCATAGATTTTTTCCTCATTTATAAACACATGGGAGGGGGATCCTGAGTAAATTGACTACAGATAGGGATTGCTTATACAATGTGTCAGTTTCTATTAATGATTTCTTGTACTTCATGTGATCTCTTAGTGAAAGTTATAACGCACTTAAATCTATTGGCTTACCAGACATTGGAATAATGCTCCCTTAGTTCAAGTAGACAGTTGTGCTCTTGTGTCCCTGCTCACTCTTTTTCTGACGCAATAACTGTCTCCCAATAAACTCTGTCCCTAAATCTGTCATTTTTCCAGCACACTCTTCATACTTAGCATCTGAACTACAATTACAACGAGTTCTTAAAAGCTGTCTTTATGGAATGTTTCTGAAAATGTGTGATGGGTAACAGCTTGATGCCCTAAGTATACAGTCAGTGTCTGTCTTTTTACTATATAAATCTGTACTAATACTCACATCCTACCCCTTGGCAATGGTCAGATCTAAACAGACAATAGTCTCCTTACAGTATTTGACTGAAAAACATAAATAGGGACTAGAATGATGTAAATAATCAACAAACTGATGCAGCTGTGTCTCAGAGCCAAGCCATACTAAAAACTAATCATCCATATACCTTTGATACACCTCAATATGCATACTAAATGGATAAAGATCTCAAGCTTGTATTGTCATGAGCTCCCAGAGCCCCATATATAAAGTTGCATAACTAGGGGCCAAGATCACTCCCATCAATGGTCCGTTTAACTCTAAGAAATGTTTACCTAAAAAAATAAAATGATTGTTCGTAAGTGCAATTTCACAACATTTTGAATTCACCCATTTATTCCAAAAGAAAATTAAAAAGCTTCAAATAAATAAAGTTAGATAGTCTGAATAGAGTTGTTCATGTATAGTTGATTGGGACTGATGATCTCTATTTGTGATGCATTTAAGTGTATTGTCAGAACTGCATGTATAATAATATTCACTTGTAACATGGCAAGAAACAGAACACCAAAATACAGTAAAGAGACTGGTGGAAACAGCACACGTGGTATAAAATGAAGTGGACATTAATTCCCTAGTAATGCCAGCTTCATAATCTAGTACTCTTTCCTACCACATTAAAATCACCACAAAAGAAGTGTAAAAGTAAAGCACAGCTTCATTCCTACCCACCCACCCTGTGGTACTCATATAATCACTAGAGACAAACTTGCTCCCCGGGAGCCTTCTGGGTCGAGAGGGCAACCCAGCAGCCTTCCCCCACAGCTGACGGACTCGTCCCAAGCCCCATGCTGATCGCCCCCTGCAAAAGGCGCAGAATTCAAACCGAAAAATCTGCACAGGTAAAGGAGACCAGGACGAGTGAGGAGTGCAAATGGCAGAGCGCCATTTTTACTGAAAGACTTAAACTTTATTTTCAGTCGCCACACGAGTGCTGATTGTTTTTTCCCCTCAGTTTTTCTCCCTGTATACTTGTGAATTTAAAGAAGTAGCAGAACACCTTAATAGTGAAACAACAAATGCCATAGTGAGCTCGTTTTGTGACCGTGACATTTATTTTAAACTGAATCAGTGAAACTTGTAGTGCCAGAGAAAATATTTTCCCTGATTACCCAAGTTGCTAAACTTCTACTGCCTTTGCACCTTTTAACCTTATAAACCCCAGTGCCTGCAAAAACTGCTTTGTCTCCACCTGAGCCCTCTTTGTTTAGAAAGTCCTATAATGAGCTTAACCAGGGCTGGGCTAAAATAACCTTAACTGCATTGAATATGCGATCCCCAAACCCAATGCTCATTTAGTCTGTTGCTTTGTGTAGGATCTGTATAAAAGTCTCACCTTTTTCCTCCTTCTCTGCAGAGACAAACCTGCTCCCTGGGAACCTTCTGGGCCGAGAGGGCAACCGAGCAGCCCTCCCCCACAGCCAACGGAATCTTCCCAAACCCCACGCTGATCGCCCCCCGCAAAAGGCGCAGAATTCAAACCGAAAAATCTGCACAGGTAAAGGAGACCAGGACGAGCGAGGAATGCAAATGGCAGAGCGAGGACCCTGCCGATGCTACGCATCAGCTGCCCTGCTGCCCCCACCACCACCCTTGGTCATCTCTCCTTTTTATAGGATAAAGCACCTGACTGAAATTAACCTATCAGGTGACTTTTCCATTTGCAGGTTATCACAGCTGTCCACTAGTGGCCACTATAACAAAAGGAGCTTCTGGCTACCATACCCAATACAAAACTCCAATACCCCCTCTAGTGGCGTTTAGCCATCACTGCACCTGTTTTCTCTAATCCCAACCTTTTTGCACCACTGCAAATTATTGTACAACTCGGGAAGTATCTCTGTCTCTCCCTACCAAATTGCCTGCTACCCATAAAACTGCCAGTTGTGTCATAAACTAGGTAGTCAGAAATTAATTTATAATACCAAGCATGCTGCTGGGCATACTTCTGGGGAGTGGCTATATCTTTCTTACACTATACACAGACCACCTAATGTTAAACTCTGAGGTGAATTATAGCCTGCCACCTGGCCTCATACTAACGCATTAGCCCTGTGTCTATCCTCAATTAAGCCACTACCATAGCCTGCTTATTCTGAACAGTATCAGGAATAACGGTCATTGCTATGCCTGTGCAACACTCCTCAAATTAAACAAACACCTGTCTTTACAATGTCCATCCAAGGCGTTCCGGAAGGTATGGTTTCTCCTAAAGCTCCTGCTAGCAGGGGATATTGAAACAAACCCAGGTCCGCCCTGCACAAATATCCCAAATGTAATTCCCTCTCTGCCCTGCTGGACTAACACTAAAGGGCTGAAACTGGTGCATATCAATATTAATAGTCTCAGACCTAAACTGCAAGAGCTCGAAGCCTGGGCAGACCTACACTCCCCTGACGTATTAGCCATCTTTGAAACATGACTCAAACCCATGATCTTAGCACACAAGATTAGAATCCCTGGATTCAAAACCTTTCGAAAAGATAGAATAGGAAAAAAGGGTGGAGGGGTTATCGTATATACTAAGGAATCACTAACAGTGTCCTTAGCAGAGATTCCAGCAAAGGCAGATGAGGGCTGCGAAACACTATTTGTAAAAGTACTACTAGGGGGTACAAAGCCACTACTAATAGGATGTGTTTACCACCCTCCTAAGATTGTGACAGAAGCACTAAAGGCCCTTACTAAGCTTATCCCTGACCTGCCCCCCCCATGAGGAAATAATCATGGGTGACTTTAATCTCCACTGGGGCCCCTCGACTAAGACTGACATTAAGTCCAGCTTGCTAGATGCCAAGCTTACCCAACTGATCCATGAACCAACAAGACTGAATTCGAAATCTGGAAACCACACCACCCTTGATTGGCTACTGGTGTCTAACCCCAATAGATTCAAGCTGGCCGGTACTTTTGCTGATTCCTTAAGTGACCATGCCCACATCTTTGGTATATGGAAAAATGACTATCCAACTCCACCTCCCCATGCCTTTCTGGCATATGACTACTCCAATTTCGATGCTACGTCCTTCTGGGATACCCTGTCGGGAATTGACTGGGCTCAAATTAATCTTGCCCCCAGCCTGGACTCTGCCCTGGCCTTTTTGACCAAGAATTTCCTCTCAGCCACCAACAAACACGCCCCTCTAAAACAAATGAGAGTCAAAGGACAACAGTCTAGGTGGCTGACACGTGATCTAAAAACACTAATGAGCGAAAGGGACAGGGCCTGGGGCAGGTACAAGTCCACTAATTTAACCAATGACTGGGTCCCTTACCGAATGCTTAGAAACTCATGTAAAAAAGATTTAAAACAGGTCAACTGACAGTACCTTAAGAACCTACAAACAAAAAATTTCTCTAACCCCAAGAAATTCTGGTCCCAAATAAACACGCTTCTGAAAGGCCACCACACGTAAAATGCCTGTGACATTGTTGTGGGAGAAGTCCACCACACGAACCCGCAAGATGCTGCAAATTCCTTTAATGAATTCCTCACTGACCTTGGCAAGTACAGAGTTCATCCCTGAAGCCCAAAACAGCCATCTTTGGATGACTCGTTGAATCTCCCCTCATCCCCTAATTTTCACCTTAGGTTAACATCAAAAACTGAGGTCCTAAAGCTCATTAGGAGCATTAAGACAAATGGTTCTCCAGACTATGACAAGGTTGAACCCAGGTTACTCAGACTGTCTGACCAAGAAATTGCTGTGCCAGTCTTGTGGTTGTTCAATAGGTCGCTGATGGAAGGCAAAGTCCCCTCAGCTTGGAAAACAGCTTTAGTTACCCGGAGGACCCAGTGAGCTAGTTGAAAACTATAGACCGATTTCTATTCTCTGCACACTAAATAAAATGCTTGAGAGAATTGTATACCAGCAAGTCCAGGCATATGCTGAACAACATAGCCTCCTCACTCCACGACAACATGGATTCAGAAAACAACATGGTACCGATACTGCCCTGGTGAGTCTAACATCCGACATCCTTGCTGCCCAAGACAAAGGCCAACTTAATGGTGCGGTTTACATAGACCTTACCAAGGCCTTTGATCTAGTAGACCATAAATTGCTCATCCAGCAGCTTAGCTCTCTCAGACTGGACAACCACTCAACACAGTGGTTTAAGATTACTTGCAAGACAGATCTCAGATAATCAGATGGCAGGGGATGGAGTCAGGCAATTGCTCCATTGCTGGGGGTGTCCCCCAAGGTTCAATACTGGGGCCCCTTCTATTCTCCGTTTATCAACAACCTACCAAAGCACTTCGGTGGAGCGAAAGTGACCCCCTTTGGGGATGATGCAGTACTATACAGATCTGTTTCAAATGCTGTACAGCTAAGCCAACTCCTGAACCACGATCTCTCCCTACTGGAAACCTGGTTCCTGACAAACAGGCTAGTCCTAAATGAGAAAAAAAACAAAGCCATCCTATTTGGACCCAGTAAATTGGGCCCTAACAGAACATGTCTACTATCCTCTTATCTGTCCAGTGACCATCCTATTGAGGTGGTGGATTGCATCAAATACCTGGGAGTCTATATTGATCAAGACTGCTCTTTCAAGGTTCATGTTGAACAATTATACAAGGCACTAAATCAAAAGCTTGGGCTCATGTACCGTCTAACCCCTTTTCTTACTCAGGCATCCAGGCTAAAGATAGCCATGGGCATGCTCCTGTCCACCTTATTTTATGGTGTCCCAGTGCTACATTCAATGCAAAACACAGAGATGTGGAAGCTAGGAAAATTGTACCACAGAATAGGACGCTTTGTCCTGGGAGCTCAGCCACTAGAACACCACTGTAATATATTTGACTCAATGAATTGGCCCTCCCTAGAGGGCAGACTGGCTTACACTTACCTATGCTTGCCTTTAAAGCTTCTACAAACAGATGCTCCCCCAGCCTGAGTCGTACCTTAGTACTTAAGCAGCCTAAAAGAACACTTAGATCCTTGTGTCATCGACTCCTCCATGTCCCAAAAGTCCAAACAAGAGAAGATCTTCGGTCATTCGAAAATTACATCCCGTCCCTATGGAATGGCCTACCTAGCAATCTTCAAGACTGCAGCTCCTTTGAGGGTTTTAAAAAAGGCCTAAATACATACCTTCTAGAACTAAACCTCTGTACATGCTATTGCTGAGGATAGAAAACAGCACTCCACCTCTGACACTAAAAACCTGCCACCTAACAGGTTGGTATCCTATTTCAGTTGAATCTTATCACTTCTGAAACACTTGAAATTGTAACCCAAAAATTTGACCTGATAAAAGAACCTTATGTAACTGCCACTCTTGTGAAACTAGTGTTTATCCCATGTTATTCTAAACATTACCTAACCTGCCTGTGATTGTACTATATGTACTGATTTTAATGTATGTATATGCACACTTTCCCTTGAATTGTTCCTACTTCTTATTATACTGTTGACTGTAATTAGCCCCGGGTCAACCCTGAAAAAGGGACCACCCGGTCACCAAAATTTAACTAAAAAAAAATAAAAAAAAGCACTGGAGAGCTGAGAAACTGGAAACATGAGTGCTAGCAGTAAATACGTAACAATGTCATTGTGAAAATACCTCCTCATAGTAGCGCAGTTCTGTAGCTCTTGTCACTAACTGCAGTATTTTACATGGGATCAGTATAGGGATGTAGCTCTGTTTGCAGGCCTGAATACCTAAATAAAGAATCTCATAATGCAATGCACCCATTTTGACTTAGTGCAATGATTGTTTTTTCAAGAAGCATAGCAAAGCAATTTGTAAATGTAACGAAGGAGTGCTATTTTGAATTGAAGTAAAATGCAGTGACCGAATAAATCCTGACATCTGGCACTATTAAGAGCAAGTGACAGTCACAATATAACACGCAGATATCACAGTAAAATAATTCAAGGGCTGTACATCTGTCTCTGTATTATTATTTTCAAATCATCAGATTGTAGTCATTTTTTCAAGCACTTGCCATGTTACAAGCACAATAATCCACTCCAAAGTCGGGCTCTACTAGGAAATCAATGCCCGGTTGGTGGTTGGAGGCATGAGACCACAGCCTCACAACTGGGCATTAATTCCCTAGTAAAGCCCTCCTTTGTCATGGATTAATGCTTACATATGTCCTCTGTTCCTCTTTGATTAGTCTCCTGGGATATGATGACTTTTTCCATTACCTATGTCTTCAAGGAGCTCGAGGGGCCCACAAAGATCTAAAAGAATGTTGGGCACTGACTGGAATGGCCTTGAAAACTTGAAACACTGAATCTATGGACATTTTTCATGTAACATGTTCAGATCCTGGCAGTATTAACTTATGTTTGCATTGATATTTATGTGCTTGCTCCCTGTATGTTAAACATTGCTGTAATTTTTAAGATTTTCTGCGTTCAATTAACTTAAATGTATTTTGGGATTTGGGGGTGATTTGAAACACATGTGATTATGTAATTTTTAAGATATTTAAACAGCATGCATTTCTAATCTGGTTAACCCTTGACAAAGTGCCATTTTAGATACGAAACGCCTTTGTTTTTTCAGGCTGTAGGGACACTGTGTTTACATGCTGACTTTAACTTTTGCAATGTAAGTAAAATAAAAAATGTTTGCATTTTCTTACACTTGTTTGTGGTGTGTCTGCTTTACATTAAACCAGTATGTGCAAGCCTTTTTGCTATGTGTGTGCTTCATTTTTTGCTTATGCACTTCTCCTTTGGTGACCCATCTACTTTATTTAGCCTCCCTAGTACTCCCCGACTCCCTTGATCCAGTCTCAAAAAAACACTTCCCACCTTGCTTGGATTGCAAGAAAAAAAAAAGATTTTGCAAAATTTGAAAGGCATAAGACACTGAAATGCCTACTTCAGTAGTAGCAAGTTATGTTCTCCCCCACTTCACTTATGCCACTGGAGGCTGTTGATTTTATTCTAATTTCTGCCAAACCAAAGAGAATGCCTTCAGGTCCCTACTGTCTGCCTCCTCTACTAATGTTAGCAGCAAGTTAAGTTCCCCCATTTCCATCTCACTTACACCACTTGTGGCTGCTGCTTTGATTCTACTACTATTTTTATGTTTGCTTGTGTGCATGTGCAAGAAACGTTATGTGGCATCTTAGGAAAGAAGCGGGTTGTGGAGGTGCGGCACTGTAGTGGCCAATGCTGACACTGCATTGTTGGACTTGGCAGTGCTCGGCCAATGCAGGGTCAGTGTCCTGATGGCACTGGTTCTGCAGAGTGTCTCCAAGCTGTCTAACAATTTCACTGCTGCAATCTGGGGCCATCTCGTCATTGCAGCATCAGCCATTCTGCTGCAATGAGGGAGTGACCTGTCATTGCAGGGCGGTACCTTGCCTGGTGTAACATTAACAGGAACATTGCAGCTATATGCTGCCACCTCAGAAAGGTGCATAAGCTGATAAAGTTGCCAATTCCCTGTCGACATGCCCTCAACCCAGTTCGTTTGCCAATGGGGGAGTCCACTCCCTGTCGGCATAATGACCCCCCATTTCAGTTGTGTGCTGAGGGGGTGTGCAATCCCCCTTTTCATCATGTGCCCCCCACACATTTCTGTGCTGATGGGGGGCCTAATCCCTATAGGCTTTAGTCTCCTTCTTCCCAGTTCAAGTTGCCAACAGGGCAGCCCACTCCCTGTCAACATAAAGGCCCCCCCAATGCTCGCATGCCTGTGCGGAGGGGGTGCCAAATCCCCCTCAGCATCATACACAGCCCCCACCCATTTCTTTGCTGATGGAGGGCCCAAATCCCCATCAGGTTTGGTCCCCCTCCCCACAAATGCAGGTTGTACAATGGGAGTGCACCCCAATGTATCAAACACATCTGCAAAAAAAGAAAACTGACCCTCATTGTCCATTTGTTTTTGTGTTTACCTGTAAAATGAGAAAAAGTTCCCTCAAAGTTTTCCGGTCCCCCTCTCCCATCCCGCACCCACCCTCTGTGTACTCTACCTCCCCACACCCCCCTCACCCCATACTTACCTCCAGAGCATGGCGCAATGATCTTCAGTGGACCGGGAACACGTCTGCACTCTTCAAAGCTGACAGCAAACTGAAGAAATGCCGGTAAGCTACTGTATATAATGGCATAAATAGGTTTTTTTTCAAGTTTGGTGCATATCTTGGGCATTTTTGGAATTTTGGAACCAAATTTTCAACATAGGGTTATTGGGACCCCTCCTCTTGAATTCAGTCACTGCCATGCTGTTATTCAGTCCCAAAAGGTGATTTCGTGGTCACTGTGTGGAATCATCTTTCAGGACCGATTAATGAAATGACAGTGCCACTGTTCATGAGGTGGGCTCTCAAAAAGCCTATGTTGCAAATGTGGTGAAAATATCTCAGAAACGACTGTTTTACGAGTGTGCATTGCACAGTTTTCACACACACTCGTAACTTTGCAAGTTTGTAATATTTTCATTCCAGATTTTCAACATTGGCATTTTCCCACACCTTCTTATGAACAGTACAGCTGCCATTTTACTCACTGAAATGTGTTTTCACACTTCCAGCACAGAATAGCACAGTCACTGTGGGAAATCAGTGTTTGGGACAGATTAAGCAAATGACAGTGACACTGTTCATGAGCAGAGGTCCTAAAATGCCTATGTTGAAAAGTTGGTGATGAAAGTCCATAAAATGACTGTGTTACAAGCGTGTATTGCGCAGTTTCCATGCACCTTATAACTTCGCAAATTTGTAATATTTTCATACCAGATTTTCAACAGTGGCATTTTTTCACAACTTCTTATGAACAGTACAGCTGTCATTTTTCACATCATGGCCAAATTGTGTTTGCGCACTTCCAGCACAGAATAGCATGGTTGCTGTGGGAAATCAGTGTTTGGGACAGATTAAGAACAAGCAAGTGAGAGAGGGGGAGTGAATGAGCTCAATTGAGCTCTGTTGGGACTGCTGTGGATTTCTTTGTGGGCAGAAGAAGGTGCAAATGCAGGCAGGAGCCCTGTATAAAAGGGCAGCCTGCAGTGCCAGGAGAAACAGAATGAGCTAATGAGAGAGGGTGAGTGAGCGAGCTCAACGGAACTCTGTCAAGAATGCTGCAGATTTCTTTGTGGGCAGAAAAAGGCTCCAACGCAGGCCAGAGCCCAATACAATAGGGCAGCCTGCAGCACTGGGAGAAACAGAATGAGCGAGTAAGAGAGGGGGAGTGAGCAAGCTCAACAGAACTCTGTCGGGACTTTAGAGTTGCCCACCATCCTGCCCAGGGTCCTGTGTTGTCCTATATTAAAGCAGGGTTTCTGGGGTGGAAACAAAGCAATGACTGGATACTTTTAGGATTGCTGTAATAATACAGATTTAGTTGTTCTGTTCATTTCTTTAACTGAGCTAAGTACTTAGCTATACTGTTAGGATTGGTGTAATAATACATATTTATTTGTTCTGTTTATTTCTCTAACTGAGCTGAGTAATACTTGTAGTGCAATCGGATTTCTAACTGGGATAAGTGAGAACTATATGAGGGCTGAGAACAAAAAGTATGGTAGCTGAGGGGTGAAAAATGGACAAGGAGGCTGTAGGATTGCTACAATAATGCAGTATCTAATGGATGAAATTTGAGACTGAATTAACCCGGTCGACAAGGAGGCAGTAGGGGGACTAATGTAGGGGGAACAGGAATTTGAGTAAATAGGGATCTAACAGTTGTAGCAGGGTACACAAACTGGCAGTAAGAGCCCATAACATAAGATGGGGGCCAAAATGAGGCAGGTGCCGTATGTCAATAGGGCGGGCATCTTTGGAAGGGTGGTGGGGTGTACAGAGTGTGGGTCCACCATGATCCTGGACTGGGCTTGGAAGATGGGGGGGGGAGTGTATGGTCCCTATGCAAATGGCTAGTTTGAGGGAGGAACTGTGGAGGCTACAGAGGTGTCTAAGTGACAGGGCAGATGAATATGGTAGGCAACCTGGCTGGGGAGGATAGGGGATGGCAAGAGGGGACGGGGGAAGAACAACTAGGGACTGAAACTGACCCCAGTATCAGAAGCACTAGCAGAAAAGATTGAAGAAGTGAGGGGGTGCCCGAGGTGAGGGGAGGCCTCCTGATGGTGGAAGAAGAGACCACGAGGAGTACCAGGGGAGAGAGCAGATGGCTGCGGTTAGGGCGGGCCAGGGTGGGACCAGAGGGGCAGAGGGGAACAAGTAGGAGGGGGGAACCGATAGGGGGAAGAGATGTAGGAGGGGTATTGACTAGGAATAAATTTGAGCCTCTGCTATGGGAGGAGGGAGCAGGAACATACTGAAGGGGTAGGACACATGGGGTGTGAGAGGAATGGCAACAGGTAAGGGAAGAGATAGCGAGGATGAAAGGGTAGAAGGGGGCCTATTAAGGAAGGAAGGAGGGGGTGACTGGAGGAGAGAAGGCTACGGGAAGGGGAAGGATGGAAGGGGCATCATTATCGGGGTCGAAGGGAATGGGGGCTCTAAATCGATAACAATGGGGATAGGAGAGGGGTTGGAAATCAGCAGGGGAGGAGGGGAGGTAGACATGTGAAGCCCAGTAGGAAGTAGTCAGGCTGGGAAGGGGTTCAAGGGGGATGAGAGGAATAAAACAGAGAAAAAGGGTGAGGTGAAAGTAGGAGGTGCAGATACAGAAGTCACAGAGGGTGCAGCTGGCAGGGTAAGGGGCAGAGAAGAAAAATACTGTGGAGGTGGAAGGGGCAACAGAAAGGAAAGGGGTTAAGGGACAGGGGCGGGTACACCTACTGGGGGATTCTATACTGAAAGGGGTGAGATGGGGTGGAAAGGGGGAAAGGCACAGCCATATTTGGGTTGAAGCTATCCCCGGGTTGACTGCAGGAGGGGCAGGGCAGGCACTGCTCAAGTGTGCAGCAAGGGGGAGGCAGAAACCTCACTTAGTGTTGCATGTGGGTAGAAATAACTTGGCGGGAAAGACTGTGGAAGTACTGAGTGAGAGTTTCGAGGAGTTGGGCAGGCAGTGTGAGGGGGGTGGGAGTTGGTGGCATTCTCGGAGTTACCCCCAGTGCCATGTGCAAGCACGGGGAGGAAGGGTAGGATCGAGGAGTTCAACGAGTGGCTGAGGGATTGGTGCCACACCAAAAATTATGGGTTAGTGACTAACTGGGGTAGAGTTTGGGGGAATATTGACTTGTATGCAGGGGACAGGTTACACTTGAGCAGGGAGGAGAAGGGAGTATTAAAGGCGGGATCAGAGGGATATATCTCTACCAAGGTGGATTTAAACTAGTTGGGGGGAGTGGCCAAAAGACTGAGGTTGGTAGAAAGGTCCAGACAGGGGAGCCTAATGAGCTCACCCACCTAGATATAGGTAAAGGTGGAGGCTTAGTAACCCCGGGAGAGGGCGGGCAGACTTGTCTGAGTGTAATACAGAAGGCACCACCACCCATTAAGAATAAGGAGGCAAAAGGGTTCAGACTACCTGGATGAGGGACACAGGCCAAGGAGAAGAGTGAGGAGAAGAAGGGGTACGGGTGGAAGGTGGTCTCTCTCAATGCAAGAAGCCTGGGGAACAAAATTGCAGAGCTTCAGGTGCTCCTTTTAGAGGGAAAGGTGTACATTGCTGCAGTGACAGAGACTTGGGCCACAGAGTACCATGATTGCAAATTGGCAATCCTGAGATACAGAATATACAGGAGGGACTGGGAGGTTGGAAGGGGGGTTGCATTCTATGTGAGGGATGCAATCAAATGCAAAAGGGATGAGGGAGAAGAGGAGAGGACAGAGGCGCATTGGGTGCAGCTCCTGGACTCCAAGGGCAGAAAGGTGAGGCTGGGAGTGGTGTGCAGACCACCAGCCCAATCCAGGGAACAGGATGGGGAGTTTGCAGAGCAGATACGGAGGGTGTGTAGAAGGGGCAGTGTATTGATAGTGGGGCATTTTAACCTACCAGTGGTTGACTGGAGCACCCCGGCCACTAGCAGTTCCAGGGAGCAGGTGCTCCTTGATGCATTTCAGGATGGCCTTCTGACACAATTGGTAGGTTGGCCTACAAGGCTTGGTAGCACTCTGGAGCTAGTACTGGCAAATGGGGAGGCGGTGAGGGAGGTAAGGGTGGAGGACACACTAGCGGGTAGTGACCACCAAACAGTGTGGCTCGTTCTCACGCTGGTCAGGGAGACAGGAGGCATGGTCACTAAGGTGGTGGACTTTGGGAGGATGGGAGCAATATTGCAAGGGAGACTTCAGGATATAAGGCCGGGGATGGATGCAGTACAAAAGTGGGGAGTCATAAAGACTGGGCTAACAGCGGCCATAGTAGCCTGCACCAGGGTCAGGAGTAAGAAGAGCAGAGGCAAGAAACCATGCTGGCTGAACAAGGAAGTGTTGCAAGGGGTGAGACCAAAGAAAGCTGCATACTGGCAGTACAGGAGAACAGGGAAGAGTGAGGATAAGGAGACACATGGGAGTTGGTTGAGGGAGGTGGCAAGGATGGTGCAAAAAGCTTAGGCCTCCAGGGAATTAAGGTTAGCACAGGGCATAAAGGGAGGGAAAAAGGACTTTTTAGGTATGTCAGGGAAAAGAGGAAGTGCAAGGAACATACTGTGTGGATAAAGCAGGGAGGAGACTGGGTGGAAAAGGGGGAGGAGCAAGTGAAAATTCTAAATGAGTACTTCTGCTCTATTTTCACTAAGGAGAGGGATGGCCCACTACCAGCATGGGCTGGGGGGTTGGGGAAAGGAGGGGAGGAGGTGACGGACAAAATGATCACAGGGAGTAGGGTGCTAGAGGGGCTGACTGCAGTAAGGGTAGACAAGGCACCAGGTCCCGATGGCATCCACCCCAGGGTGCTGAGGGAGATGGCTGAGAAGCTGACAGATCTGTCCAACACCTCCCTGGAAATGGGGTGTGTGCCTCAGGACTGGAGGGTGGCCCATGTGGTGCCCACACACAAGAGTCGGCCTAGGTAGGAGCCAGGAAATTATCGGCCAGTCAGTCTCACGTCCATAGTGGGTAAGCTTATGGAGGCGATACTGAAGGAGAGGCTGGTGTCATTCCCAGTGAGTAATGGCCTCCAAGATGGGCAGCAACACCGATTCATCTCTGGGAGGTCTTGTCAAACCGACCTAATAGAGTATTATGACTGGGTGACAAGGGAATTGGACAGGGGCCATGAGGTACATGTCCTGTGCTTGGACTTCAGTAAGGCTTTTTATACAGTGTCACATGAGACTGGGGGGAAGCTGAAGGCAGTGGGGGTGGGAAAAAAGCTGACTAAATGGATAGAGAACTGGTTACAGGGGAGGGTGCAGAGCGTGGTGGTGATAGGGAGCTCTCTGCATCTAGAGCAGTGACAAGTGGGGTGCCGCAGTGGTCAGTTCTGGGCCCAGTGCTATTTGGGCTCTTTATCTCTGATATAGCACATGAAGTCAGGAGCAGGGTTAGTCTGTTCACAGATGATACCAAATTGTTGTGGACAAAGAGGACAGATGGAAAAACTGCAGAGGGACCTAACCAAACTAGAGACATGGTCGGTAGAGTGTCAGCTAGGATTCAAGGCAAAGAAGTATAAGGTGATGCACTTCGGGGCTAAGAACCAGAAGAGGGACTATTGGTTGGGGGGGTGAGGTTGGGGATCACAGAGGAGGAGACGGACCTAGTGGTGTTGGTAACTGGGAGCATGAACAACTCAGCCCAGTGCAGGAAAGCAGCAGTGAAGGCAAACAGGATGCTGGGGTGCATTGCAAGGGGGGTTCTCATCCAGACACAAGGATGTGATCCTACCACTCTACAGATCATTAGTCAGACCGTATCTGGAGTACTGTCTGCAATACTGGAGGCCATACCTGAGGAGAGAGATAAAGTTACTGGAGGGAGTGCAGCGGAGGGCAACAAAAATGTTAAAGGGGTGGAAGAAAAGGCATAAGAAGTTAGGCTGAAGAAGATGAACATGTACACACTGGAGGAGAGGAAGGATGGGGGGATATGATTGAATCATTTAAATACCTGAGGGGGTAAATAAACCTGGAACTGAGGGGGTGTTTAAACTGAGGAGTGGAAGAGAAATGAGGGGGCATGGACTAAGGTTGGAAGGGAGATGTTTCAAGAAGGAAATGAAGAGGCATCACTTCACTGAGAGGGTGGTGTCTAGTTGGAATGCACTGCCAGAGGGGGTGGTAACATGTAGGACAGTCAATAGCTTTAAGAAGAAGTGGGATAAAGCAAGAAGAAGAGTTAAGGGGGCAGGGGCTGGGACAAGTGGGGGAGGAAATGAGGGGGAGGAGGCCTGGGCAGCTGCAATCTAGGGTGCTAGCTGCACACTCGGGCAGACTTACATAGACCAATTGGTCTGTTCTGCTGACAGATTTGTATGTTCGGATGTATGTTCGGATGTAAAATCACAGTGACTCTGTTCATGAGCAGAGCTCCTAAAATGCCCATGTTGAAAATTTGGTGACAAATGTCCATAAAATGATTGTGTTAAAAGCATGTGTTGTGCAGTTACCATGCACCTTCGTAACTTCGCAAATTTGTAGTATTTTCACTCCAGATTTTCAACACTGGCATTTTTTCAGACCTTCTTATGAACAGTACAGCTGTCATTTTTCACATCCTGCCCGATATATGTGTTTACACATCTGGCGCAGAATAGCGCTGTTGCTGTAAGAAATCAATGTTCGGGACAGATTAAGAAAATCACACCGACAGTGTTCATGAGCAGAGGTCACAAAATGCCTATATTGAACATTTGGTGAAATAATTCCACTAAATGACTTTATAATAACTAGCTCTGCCTTTTTCCCATAGGAAAACCGTGGAGTAATTTGCCATTATAAAGGAGCGTTTATAACGGCAAACACGCACACAGTTTCCCCCACTCTGCATATGCCCTGCTGCAGCTTGTCCCTCCTGATTGCCTACAGTATGTTTTCCCCTGGAAGACTGAACCACCACTAGAACTCGGTGGTAAGTGGCAATTTAAAAACAATATCTGCAAGGGAAATGTAAAGTAGTCATTGTACTACAGACTGAATAAAAAAAAAAAAAAGAAAACCGAATGGTGAGTCACGGGCCAAGCACGCTGAAATCTAACCATCCTAGGGCCACACAGGAACCTTCATTTTATATAATTGCTGTGGTGAAAAAGCCAAACTCAGCAATTATATAAAATAAAAAATGGGTCAGGTGTATGAACTAGAAGTTTACACACACCCTCGGGGTTAGATGCTTTTGATAAACCCCTCGAGCTTCGCTCTCAGGGTTTTTGTAGCATCTAACCCCTTGGGTGTGTGTAAACGTCTCGTCACACACCCCGATCCATACTTCATTCTCTATGTTACGCGCATGTGTTGCACAGTTTCCACATACGCTCGGAAGTTCAAGCATTTTTAATATTTTCACTACAGATTTTCAACATTGCCATCTTTTCACACCTCCCTATGAATGGTACAGCTGTCATTCTTCACATCCTGCCCCATCTGTGTTTTTGTACATCTGGTGCACAATGGCATGGTCACTGTGGGAACTCAAAGTTTGGGAAACATTCATAAAATCACAATGCCACTGTTCATGAGAAGACATCCCAAATGCTTTCATGAGGTGGGGGTTACAAAAAGGCCATGTTGAAAATTTGTAGTGCAAATACCAACAAACTCCGGGGGTGTTAGGGTTTCTAACCATAACGTCCCACCCTGTACAGACTGACAGGCATCAGGGGTGTGCCTTTAGATGGTGACTATAATGCTCATGCCATTCCACCCCATCCCCCCCCCCACCCTGCAGCTACTGACATACATTGAGGTGTGCCTTGGACTCTTTGGCCCCAGAGTTCAGCCCATTCTCCTATATTGCACCCATTTCAGCATATGTCCTTATGGAGTGGGGTGACTGTAAATCAAAACATTCCAAGGCGCACCTCGACACTTGTCTGTGTCTGGAGGATAGGGTGAGGTGAAATGGCATGAACATTATGGGTAACAACCCAAATGCATACCCCAGTGCCTTTCTGTCTCTGCAGGGTGGAGGTGGGGTTGGAGTTAAGTTCACTACTTCATAGCCAATCCTTCTCTGCATCTGTCTAACTCCTGCATTTCCATTGCTAATACTAGCAAGCAAACATTCGGCATTGACAAATGCTTGTTTATTTAGTCTCAGGAATTTATGCCACACTGAAGAGAATGACTTTCAGTCCCTACTGCCTGCCTCCACGCCTAACATTTTTGGTTTTTCAACCATTCCTCTGCTATCCAAGAGATGCAGAGCAGGCATGTCTGCTCTGCTACTCAATCCAGTTCCATCTGACCAACTGTAGTTCCTGCTGTGCCACATCAAGAACCAACATGAGTCACATGACTCAACTACAGTACAGGTCATGCCACTCAAGCGACATGGGGTTACAAAAATTTAAATTGTCCCTCCCTAATACTTCCCTCCCAGCTGTCAGTCCTTCCCTTCAAGGGTGTCCATCCTCCCAGCAAGTGGGCTTGAGTCGGACCACACTGCCCCTGAGACCAGACTACCCACCCACTAGGAGCGAGCATCAGAAAACAGCAGGCAGTAGCATAGCAGCACCATAGTCACATATCATGTACCTAGGGGGAAAAGATGTGAACCCTTTTTTGAACCCTCTAGTGTTCGAGTTCTAAATTAAAACTTGAACACCAGATTTCATTTTAACCTTTGCCAAACTAGTTCTGACAACCCTATACCAAAGAGCTACATGTAATTGCACCATACCTTTACTAAGTTTCAGGGGCCCAGCTAGAGATGTCCTGTTACAAATTATTAAGCAATTTTGTGCAGTTATTTACACAATGGGAACCCAGTTAGGGATCAGCTACAGATCTCCTTAATAACAGTTCCACAGAGTGGTAGGGAGAATAGTCTATCCAAATAATGTTAAGATAGGGAACAACTGGCCCAATGTCATGTTAGCAGGCCACATTTACAACACAAGTTTGCAGGCAGCAGGATAATTGCAAGATAGCAGACTGAATGTTTATATGCAGTTTTTAAACCAAGTAAGCCCTAGTGTCTCTATGAATCATAACACAAGATTGTGAAATGAACCAGTGACTAGTATGTAAAAGCAACAGCCCACTGGGCATATACATCAGCTCGGGGCAATCAGCAATAAACAGTCACATTTTAATGCAACATGATCAGTAGTTGAAATGTTGAGCAATTTACACTCAAGGTATGGTTTAGAATGTAAGTGTCCTTGCACAATATCAACAGGTTCAGGTGCTAAAACAATGGGGGACAATGTTGAGCAATGTGACCGACTGAGGGCTGACTCCACAGTTGACACCCACAGTGTGACACCTTTTTGCTTTCTGGCCTTTAGTGCTCTGGACCACTAATCCCAGCAGGTTTTATAGGCAGAATAATGAACAAAAAGGTGATCTGAATGGCCAGAAAGATACCGGTGAAGGAGCAGCATCTGGGACCTCCAAGTCCTGATGGGAGCTGATAGGTACTGCAATCATCTGGGGAGAGGTAGAGACAGAGGGCTGCAATTCCCCTCATGACTCCAGTTTAGTTGTAGCTGGTGGAGGAGATGGCAACAAATTGCCACAGTTTCAAGTTTTAAGTCTCCTGCTTGGTGGTTTTGGCAGGCTTTCCTCAGTATCACCCCCTGTACCAAGGAGGTGATCTGGTTGGCCAGAATGTTGCGGTTGGAGGAGTGGTAACTGGGACTTGCAAGTCCCACTGGGAGCCAATAGCTGTGGTGATTGCCTAGGGGGACAGAGATATAGAGGACCGGAATCCCCCTCATGTCCCCAGTGTGACTCTAGCAGGAAGAGGACCTGCCTAAAAAATGGCCACAGTTTCAGGTTTAAGTCTCCTGCTGTGGCAGTTTTGGTGAGCTTTAATCAGTGCCACCTCCTGTTCCAAGGAGGTTATCTTGTTGGCCAGAGGGACACTGAAGAATGAGCAGCAACTGGGATTTCTGAGTCCTGACAGGAGCCTGTCGCTGCAGTGATCATCTGGGGAAGGGAGAGGAAGAGGGCTGGAATTCCCCTCATGACCCCAGCATGCCTGTAGCAGGCAGTGGAGACAGCCAAGAAGCAACCAGTTTAAAGTTTTAAGTCTCCCACTGTGGCGGTCTCAATGGTCTTTCCTTTGCACCATCTCCTGTCCAAGAAAATTACCAATATATTATAGTCTTTGGTAACCAGGTAAGGCCCACTAGGCACAAGTGCCTGTTTTCAGGGGCGACCTGAGAGCACTGGGGGTTAAGTGACTTGCTCAAAATCACATAGTATGCAAGTGGAGATTGTGGGACTCAAGTCCAGGTCTGCTGGATGTACCATGCTCATTCACAGCTCATTACTCTCTAGGCTATGCTGCCAGCTGCCAGCCCTGGATGGAATCTAGTTGGCCAGAAGAATGGTTGTGGAAGAGCAGGAACTGGGACATCCAAATCTTGATGGGATCCGATAGCTGTGGTAATTTGCTGGGGGGGTGGGAGAGCTAGAGGGCTGGAATCCCCCTCACAACCTCAGCATGGCTGTAGCAGGCAGTAGAGTTGGCCCTGAAATATCTTGAGTTTCAAGTTTTTGAAGTTTCCCCCAGGGTTCTATATGATAACTGTGATTATAAATGGTGATTGCCATAACAGTGAATGTACATCGCCAAAAACAAAAACAGTGATGTACATTCACAGAGAGAAAATATACTTGAGTGTTTAATGTGGGGGGCTTCCTTACACCACCTCTACGATGAGGGCTGTGCCCCTGCACTCCCTAATTAGAATAACTAATTCCGGGGGTGCATGTAGGGAAGGGCAGAACAAGAATGCAAGAAATAAAAACCAAAAACAGCATGGAAAAGCACAAAAACACTGTGCTCACCCCCTGCCCCGAACCCTGCACACTCCTTGCCAAGACCAGCCTCCCTAACCACCGCACCACTAAACTAGCTGGGCAGCTTCCCCTCTCACCACCCCTCACATACCTTGCAAATACCTTCTGATATCTTATCACCATCCTCTTGCTCTGCCCTTTCCTATTGCTACCCTTGCAGGGTAGCCCATAACAGAGGTGCTGAGACTGAGTCACTCATATTCGAGTTGCTCAATCTCAGTCGCCCTTTTGATGGTATACCCTCCCCCAGTGGCAGTTTGGGCAGGCTTTCCTCTGTGGCCCTGTCCCCATGACTCAGACAGTTTAACTGGTGGTGTGTGCTGCAAAGCTTATTCCACTGATGCAACCATATGAACAGGCCTCCAAAGTATACAATAGTTAACCCTTGCCATGGTCTATACCTTAGAAATTTCACAAGAATGTCACACATACTATTATTTACAATTTTCTAAACCATCCGAATGAAGCATACTGTAATACTATTTTACAACTATTTTCCTGGTATATAAATAGAGACCTAAATAATAATAATGGCATTAACATAAAACCACAAGCCAGCTCCATGGCACTGAATGAAGGGGTTCACTCTGCACACTGGTGACCCGGGTTTGCACCCCGAGCCCAGGTGCCAGGAGTGGAGATACGCACGGAGGGGTTCCAGAGCATCCACAAGATGCTTCCTTCCTTGGGGGGGTGGTCAGGGCCTTGGAACCTGCAGAAGGATTGGAGACAGGCAAAGGGGATGTGTAGCCTCAACACGCCCTCCGCATGTCCCCGCTGCATGTCACCACTCCCACAGGTCCAATCTGGTGTGAGTAGGTGGGCCACAAAATGTGAAAATGCCCCCAGGCTGACTGGATGGTGGCCACCAGTCCCCAGCACACCATGTAGCCCTGGAAAGCCCCGTGCTGACCACCCCACTGCTGATCCTAGGGCTAAGTAGTTGTGCCTCTGGGCACTTCTTCCCTGGAGGGGGGGAACCATGCAACGAAGGGTTACATTGGGTCACCTGGAGGATTAGTAGGTGGTTGTGAGGGCAGCAGGATTGTGACTGGTGTAGGAGGATGGCCATGAGGCCCAAGTGGCCCGAAGGAGTGGCCAGCCAGGGGGGCCATAGAAGGAGAAAAAAAAAAACCATAAAATCACAGAAATTGACTAGTTATTCTTAACAAAATGCATTCATAGGGTGGGATATTCAGAATGCGCCAGGCAGGGGCGCAAGCCTGGGAGCAGCACAACTGGGATGTGCCAGGGCATGGTCTAGGCAACATTTAACGGTGCTGCACTATGGCGTAGCACCATTGAATGTGACACTGGGGCTGCCCGTACTGCACATGGTGCAGTGGCACTGTGCCAGTGCAAGTGACAAGTGAGGAGCAGGGGAATGCGCCAGCGCAACTGTGGGTGCGTTAGGCACATGACCCTTGATATTCAGTGCTGGACATGCAAATGAGGCCATTATGCATGCAAGTCACAAATGGAGTCATTTGCATGTCATTATGGCCCCATTTGCATGCCTGGTGCTCCGATCCCTGGTGACTTACACCTGGCGCCCTGCCAAGCTGCAGCCATCTGGGATTGATGCCCCCTTCCCCTCAGTGGGCACCAAGTCCATCACACAATTGCGGGCTGTAGATAATGCAATATCCCTGGTGGTCCAGTGGACCTGCTCCCCAGCCCAATCGTGGGCTTATGTATATTAAATAACTCCCTGGTGGTCCAGTGAACCTGAACCCCAGCCCGATTGCAAACTTTAGCAAATGTAACATCCCTGGTGGTCCAGCGGTAACCTCTTACCTACCTGCCCACTCAGACCCACCACCCTGCTCCCTCATGGTCAGCAGTGGGCAGCAGCTCCCCACCCACAAGCCACCTGGCTGCCCGCCGACTGACAGTATACAGTACAGCTGTACTCCTGTACTGTACTACACAGTCCCAAAATGTGAGTGAAACCATTCATATATCGGGACTGTGTAGTACAGTACGGTCTGTGGTCAATGGGCATACAGCTGTACTGTACGCTGTCAGATGGTGGGAAGCTGGGGGCAGCTAGTGGGTGGAGAGCTGCCGCCCAAGGCTGACTGGGTAGGGAGGCGGGGTGGTGGGTGTGGTGGGTGGGTGGAGGGGGTACCACTGGACCACCAGGGATGTCCTTGCTGAAGCCTGTGATCAGGCTGGGGTTTGGCTCCACTGGACCACCAGGGAGTTATTTAATTTACTTAAACTCGCAGTTGGGCAAGGGAGTGGGTCCACTGGACCACCATGGAGTTATTTAATTTACTTAAGCCCACGATTGGGCAGGGGAGCGGGTCCACTGGACCACCAGGGTTTATATTTACATATAAAGCCTGCAATTGGGCAAGGGGGGGCAATGACACCCAGACATTGTCTCTGGAGGTCAGGTGGCCACCCACAGCTGGCAGTTGCCATGTTGCACCCTGCAATATGGCAGCCCACCTGTGGGTGGACAGGCCTTGCTTCTTCTTTTTTCGGGCGGATCTTTGCACCACCCTGTGTGGCGCAAGGCAGGTGTGTGCCTGCATATGCGCCGCACTTCCCGGGCTGAATATCGGGACGTGCTGAATATGCATGGGCATGCCCCCTGAACTTGTGCCGCATACATTACTGGTGCACCCCGGCGCATCGGGATTTGCGCAGCTCAACTTCAACCGTTGAATATCGTGCAATGGCCCATCAGTGAGTTGCGCATGTCACAATGAAACAACAAAAACTTTATTTGCCTAGCTCAAAAAGTGCTTTACATACTGTCAGAAGTCCATATCATATATTAATATTTTTCCCTTTAATAAAATAATCAGTACTAAAAATCCTTAAATTAAATCATGTTGTTTTGGCAGATTAAAAATAAATCCATAGCAGTGTCAGTGGCTCAGTAGGTAGCACACTCGCTTTTGAGGCCGGGAGATCAGAGGGCTGTGGGTTCAGTTCCCACATCTGGCACTTGGGTTAATATCCCAGTACTGACACTGTAGTGCAGCATGAGAGGGGTGCTGCACTTCTGAGGTGCCGTCTTTCGGATGAGACGTTAAACCGAGGTCCCATCTGCCTGGATTGGTGGTAGTTCAGGTGGATGTTAAAGATCCCATGGCACTTATTGAAAAAAGAGTAGGGGAATTTCCCCGGTGTCCTGGCCATATTTCCCTCATTCACTAAAAATACCACCAACAGCTTAATCTGGTTCAAGGTCAGTTGGTGTTCATCTGTATCCCCTTCCCCCGGGTCGTGCCTGAAAATAGGCAGGATTTGTCTAGTGCACTTACCCGGTCAACAAAAGCTAAATAAATAAATAAAATAAAAATGAATGCAAAGAAAATGTGTATAGTAATACTATCATCTTTATTTTACTGTTTAATATATACAATACACAACATAAAAAATATAAATAATAGTAAAGATAATATAAAATTATAATCATAATATAAAAATATAATTAAAAAAACCCATAGTTCTGCAAGGGAGAATATAAAAATTGACATGAGATAAATAATAATTGGCATGAGATTAAAGGGAGAGTCTTAGACTACGGGGGTATATGCCTTGATATCAGCAACAAATAGTAACTATTATTATAGCTCACATGTGATCATGGCTGTCTTTGAGTTCTGCAGACTATGTCACAACACGACAAACAGTCATCCACAGCAGATGCATGCCAAACGCACCTGCCGCAAGTACACTACAGTAATTTCTATTCATGCAGCAACAATGAGTGATATACTCAAGGCTTAATTTATTTTACATGTTTATTGGTACAGTAAGTTCAATGAAAAGTATAAAGCTGCACAGAATAATAAAAGGGTCACTGCAGTTGGTGACCGACAATATAGTAATTATATTGAGACCTACACTTACAGGACAGTAATTGCACAACAAGGGTAGTTGAAAAGACTTATGCATTTTCACTAAGATGTTTTGCAAAGTACCAAAACTTCTACAAAATAAGCTATTTTCCATGAAGAGTTTCATTTGCAAATTGCCAATTGAAAATCCCTGTTTGCTTGCAAAATTGCTGATCTTGTGATTTTGTGATTTTGCTTGAAAACTGGCTATTCTTAGGGCTGGGTGAATTGTTCCATGGCAAATCCAATCACTTCAGATCAAGGCCTCACTCACAGACTCAGATCAATAAGGACTGAGATGCGTAAGTCCAGTTCCAGTTCCATAAGTGAGCCATTTGGCTGATAATACCACTGCAGTGTGCATTGTGCACTGCATCATTTACTTTTTTTTTGGCACCTTCTTACATGTGTATGCCTGGGTGAGCTATTTGCTAAGTTCCCTCCTTGGTTTCCTGTGATGTGGGTGCCTGTCTGGTACAACTGTATGTCACTAGGCTGGTAGTGTTAGGGAGTTGGGACTGAAGGACGGAGTCTGAGGTTGCATGATATGTTGCTAGTGGCTGCCTGTAACTGGTTCTGCATGCCTAGGAAGGGGAATCTCATCACTGATTCACCATGGTGAGGATTTGTCCATGTTCATGAGAATCCTCATGACACTTTGTCAGTCAGTCATCATCTCATTGGCAAGACTCCAATCATGGGAACTTGCACAATTGATTGAATGTATAGCATCCTGCCTCACAATGCCTCATGGTCATGTAGAGAGTTCAGCTGAGAGTGAGTGAGACAGAAAGAAATTGAGTGAGCATGCACTTCTGGTTTCTTGCCTAAGAGAAAAATAAAAAAGGAAATGCAAAGCACTCAGTGGCAGCAAAGCACAGAATAAATAAGCATTGAGCAACATCAATCATGTTTTCTTCTTTGTATTTGTTGTGTAGTTGTTGGGCTTAAATTGTGATGCAGTTAAAATAAAAAAAATAAGTGTTTTGGGGCCAGGCCTTCAGCACAGTGGTAGCAGTACCACTCGAGACACTGGTGCCCTGGATTTAAGTGTGAGTCTAAGTTGTGGGAAGCCAGCCTGAGGAAGAGATGTCAGGTGTCCAAGATACTCCTTTCCTATGAGAGGGAGGGTGCCAGTTTCCTGGTACCTCGTTGCCTCTGGGGTGATAATAGAGGGAGTTACAGCATGGAGTTCAGGTAGGTGAGGATGTCTCTGACATTGTCAGGTGTGCTCATATGCACATCCAACATGACATCCTAATCTGAGACATTCTCAGCGGGGATAAAGAGAACTAAGGGGAGAACTCTCAGCCATGCAGCATGACAACCCTGTTGCATGTGCAGATCCCATAGCTTCAAATCTGGGCTATTCCCTGCTGACCAGATGCAACCCCTGAGGGGCTTTGTCCAGCCCAAGGGACCCATCTTGGGGGAAGGCAGTGAGGGCAGTGTGAACTGGGGGGGTGACCTGGCAGTGAGGGATGAACTGGATGTGGTTTAGGAACACAGGCAAAAACTAAATAGGGTCATTGCGAAAGCAACAAACTTGTGCATCAAGGAAGGGAGGAAAAGAAAGAGGAAAAAGAAAATTATACAGTATGTTTCTTAAAAGAGGTGGTAGAAAAGGCAAAAGGTAAGAAGGTAAAATTCAGATGGTACAAGGAGACACAGAGGGATGAAGATAGGGAAGTGTATTGGGGAAACAGAGGAAAGCAGGGAGAGCAGTATGGAGTTCAAAGGCATAAACTTGAAGAGAGAGAATAGCTACTGTAAGGCAATTACAACAAGCCTTTGTCAATGCCGAATGTTCACAGCTGGTCTTACTGTTGCAGTGGGACTTGCTTGTACACATTTTTATTATATATTTACCCATGACAGAGCAGATGAGATGCAATTTCTCATTTTCAGTGGTGTCCTGCTTTGACACATTGTAGACTGTAATTACCCTGAATAAGGCAGCTGAGAGGCAATATTAATTTTTAAGTGGGCTTCCGCATTTAGAACCTAAACGTCAACCAGTCTTTTTATGACCTGACGTTATGATCAAGACAGGTGGAATTTTTAAAATCCTACCTGAAAGGTGATTTCGCTGTGCTACTGTGGAAGCAAGTTTTGCAGGGGATTTGAAAAATGACACTTGCCATGTTCAAGATGTGGGGTAACACAAGGGATCTGTTAAACATTAGGGGCTAAAATCTGCAAAAAATAAAGTTATGAGTAAATGATGAAACAATTTGTTTCCTCATGACTTAGTTGTTCTTTCACATTTTGGCTGAAACGTCATTTTGCACCACAAGTGTTGAAACACATTATGGGTAGGATTTGGGAAATGACAGTTGTCACATTCATGAGGTGGTGTGAAAAAATGACTGTGTTGAAAAGTTGGGGTCAAAATATTGAAAATTACCACAGTTATGAGCATGAGCTGAAAAATTGCCACATAGATTCATAACTTTGTTTTTTTCTTATATTTTTAACCCACATTTTCAGCATAGCCTTCTTATGAGCCCACATAGCCTTCTTATGAGCCCACCTCATAAACAAGGGTGGATAACATATTCAAATCCTGCCCAAAAAGTGATTTTGAGCCACAAGTGCAAAAACACATTTTGGCCAGGATTTTTTTTAATTATTATTATACTTTTTTATCCCTACTGACAAGACTCAGTGCCAGCCCATCCCGGACCCCATCACACCCTCTTGGGTTGAGGATACCCCCTGGATTTCCCCCCAGGGTAGTGTCAATGCACCCAGCAAACCCGTAAGAGACAGAGGAAGGATTTCAGCAGGTGAGGCTACCGGTCTTGCCTCCCTGGCTTACCTCCCTAAGCGGGACATGGAGTCAGCCAGGCACACCAGTGGCCATAATGGATCAAGGTCCAGAGTGCCACGATGGTGCGACTGGAGTCAGGAGAGTAGGATCCTCATAGAGTGACAGCTGTGTTTTTTGGCGTTGCTTTTCCTTGGTGGTGGGAACATGAAATGACATCCCGTGTCTGCTCCGCCCTCCACAAGTGAGATGGTACTGGCACGGAGGTACCTCCAGCCTCCTCCAAGGGTCTGCATTCTGCCAGATACCCTATCCCCCATCCTCACTCCCCCCAGAGAAGGCATGCAGTCCCTAGGATGCTAAATCCCACTCCACTGGCTGGCCCTATGATGTCAGTAGTCTGTTCCCGAACCCGGGTCATCAGCATCACAGATGGGCTCCCTGCCCCTGCACGAGAAGGCTGGCTTATTTTGGCCAGGATTTAAAAAATGGAAGCTGTCACATTTATGAGGCGCTGGGAAGCAATTACTATGTTGGAAATTTGGGGTAAAAATATTAAAAATTACCGAAGTTAAGAGCCAGCTTTCATAAATGTAACAGGAGCATTGAAGGGAGGGAAGTGGATACTAGTCCATTCTTAGAGAAGAGAGTTCTGAAGGGACTCACAAATCTGAAAGTGGACAAAGCAATGGAGCCATATGGGGGTCCTTCCAAGAGTACTTGGGGAACTGGGAGGTACTGGCTGCACTTCTGATGGCCCTATTTAATAGCTCATTGAAACAGGAGTGGTCCTGGAGGACTGGAGAAGGGCAGATATAGCCCCACTTTAAAAAAGCAGTAGCAGGGAAGAGATTGACAATTATAGGTCAGTCATACTGATGTTAGTGGTAGGAAAGTTAATTGAATCACTGCTGAAAGAAAGGATTGTAGAATATGTTGAATCCAATGGGTTAAAAGGCCAGAAGCAACATGGATTCATGGTCAGGGGGGTCCTGTCAAACAAATCTGATAGTGTTCTTTGACTGGGTAGCAACATAACTTATATCAGGGTGCAGTAATGGACAAAGCCTACCTTGCTTTCAGTAAGGTATTCAACATCGTTCCACATAGTGGACTAGTAAGCAAAGTTGGATAGGCAGTAGAGGGTGGTGGTTGACAGAGTTCACTCATAGGAAGGGAGGGTGAGTAGCAGGGTGCCACAGGGCCAGTACTTTGACTGGTCCTCTTTATACATTTATAAGTGACACTGCAAAGGATCTGGAAGTGTAGGCTTGCCTCTTTAGGGATGACACCAAACTCTGAAATAAGGAGGCCACTCCATGAGGGGGTGGAAAGGAAGAGCAGTGACCTGAGAAAACTCATGGAGTGTCAAGGGTATGGCAGCTGGGTTTTAATGTTAAAAAGTGCAAATAATGCAGTTGGGGCACAGAAACCCAGGGGTGGAGTACAAACTGTGGGTGGTGGTACTGACAACCATAGAGCAGGGAAGAGACCTGAGAGTGATCAAACTGGGTGACTTAAAAGTGACCAGGCAGTGTGACAGAGCAGTTGGGAGGGCAAGTGGTATGCTGGGGTGCACATTGAGGGGTATCACCAGCAGAAAGGCAGAGGTGGTGTTGCCTTTCTATAGATCACTGGTAAGACCCCACCTAAAGTACTGTGTCCAGTTCTGGAGACTATGGGCTCAATTTGGAAAAAGCCCTTAGATCACCACAATTTGCAGTGATCTAGGGCTGCAGAAAACTCAGGGTGCATCAGAGACCTTGCCTCCTTTTTTATAAACATGGGGTTCCTTGCACCAAAGACCCAAAAGTTGCCACAGCCGCAGTGTTGCGCCAAAGATTTGGCACACCTGAGGGGGTTGACAGATGGATCCCTCAACCCCCCTGGTGTAACACTAGAGGGGCTATGAAGGTGCAGGGTAAATATTCCTGGAAGGATGGTACTGAGGGCAGAAGGAGCATGGGAAGTGGCCTATGCCATGACAGGGGCATGGCAGGAATGTGAGGATGATGAGGTAGAGCGCAGTAGGGGTGCCCTTTGCAAGTGTCAATAGCCAATCAGCTAGGGTATAGTGGGTGTCACATGAATGGACCTGGACCTGGCATCAGCTGGACACAGCCCTGCCACCTGCTCCATAGGTGCCAATGACCCCAACACTGTAATCAGAAAGCAGTGGCTGCAGGTTGCAGGGTGCAAGTGGTGGATGGGAATGGCCCTGAGCACCATGACAGTCCCCAGGTATTCTTCCCCAGGCATGGAGGCAGACTGCTGCCCACCTATGGTGTTGGGGTCATTTGCACTTATGGAGCAGGTGCCAGGGCTGTATCCACCTGAGACCAGGTACCAGTCTCTTTCTGCCAAACCCCTGTACCCAGACTGATCGACTGTTTGCACTTACAAAGGGCACCCCTGCAGGGAGCCATCTCATCACCCTCACATTGCCACCATGCCTCACTCACTCCCTAGGCCATCCACCATACTCCTTCTGCCATTGGTCCCCTTCTTTCAGCCCCATTCCTTACTGCCCTGCTTAGCATCCCAGCACATTCACATGGCCCTTAGACTACCTACTTTTGCTGGTCTAAACTGAGCCCCCTGTTGTTGCCATGGCAGGGCTTCTAGAATACAAAAAAAGGGGATGGTGCAGCCCCACCATAGTGCAAGTCCCCTTGCAAACTGGCACTCGGTCACTTCTGCTGCAAGGGTGCTACAGGGTGGCTTTCATGCCCGGCATATCAATTTCAATGCAGCCTGCATTTGAAAATTGGGATTGCCACAAACCTTGACATAAGGTGCCACTTGTGTTATACCCATTTGGTACAGGCACCTTGCATCAAAGAGTTCCCTCTGAAAATTGAGCCCCACATCTCAGAAATACAAAGACAGAGTGGAAGTGGTCCAGAGGAGGATAACTAAATTGGTGCTGGGTCTGCATCAGAAGCCCTATGTGGAGTGATTAAAGGAGGTAAATATGTACACCCTGGAAGGGAGAAGAGAGAAGAGGGATATGATAGAGGCCTTTAAATACCTCCTGGGGTGAACAATGCACAATAGAGAAGTATTTTTCAGATAAAATAGTGCTCAAGGACAAGAATGCATGATAAGAAGCTGGAGGGGTAGATTCAGGAGAGATGTAAGGAGGTACTTCTTCACAGAAAGAGTGGTGGATTCCTGGAACAGTCTTCCAGCGGAGATGGTGAGGAAGTGGGGTTCAAAGATGTGATAGGCATAAGAGAATCTTAAGGAAGGAGAAGGTGGATGAATGGGATGAAGATTAAGTGGGATATGCAGTGATACTATAGGCAGGGAAAAATGGTCAGACTGGGTGGATGAAGTGGTCCTTATCTGCCAGCATATTCTATGTTTCTGTTTAAAGAAGGGCCAACTATGCAAGCAAATGGATTATTTGCTTGTGCAACTGCCTTGATAATTGAGCCCATACTAAGCAGCTGGGTGGTTGAGAGCAAGGATCCAAAACGTACATAGGAATGGAAGGAGAACCATACTGATGTGAATGACCGTCATTTGTAGTATTTGCATTCAGTACAGCATTGACTTTCAATGTCATTCTGTTGTTTTGTAATGGAGCACAGTTCATTGTAGGAAATGTAAGATTTAAAAATAGAAATACCTCTTCAATCAAAGTTGGAAATGATTGATATGTAATTTATTCAGTGATTAGAAGCTTCATTTTTTCCTATTGCTATTATGATCCCTATTGGAATTTTAAAGTAGATGACGGGGTTGCAAATTAACTGCATTGCACTGTTGTGAGAAGTAGCCATAGGTAAAGCAGAATGCAATCTCAGCAAGCCTATTAGCCACCTTGATCAAGAAGACGCCATTGAAAATGAGTTGTCATAGCTGAATTGGGCCATCGTGTCTAATTGTGCACATAAAAAAGGGTGAACAATAATAAACACCAATAAAGGCACATACAGCTTCCATTTATAAAATGAAAGCTTCTGTTATGCCAAATCTAGCTGCCAGGCTTCATCAAAGGCATATTTAGTTCTAAAACATTTCAGTTGTCTCCAACCTGCCATCAGACATCATCATATCTAAAAAGCAAAGGCTGATTATTAAAGCAGAACAAAACTAGTGATGTACAGCTAAACTGGAACATACGCTGTACACTGATAATTTTATGATCCAGATATCTTTAAAGCAGATAATGGGACATCCAGGTTATTACCTAGAGAAATATGAGCTAGATTATTATACATTTTTCAAACATTTTACTTGTTATCCAAGCCTATAGTGCATAATATACTGCAGCAAACACTAGGCAATGATGAGCTAACACAAAGAAGTTACATTTCTGGTGATTCAAGGAATCTTCAGATATGATCAAATCCTTAGGAGAAACTGACTTTAAAACAGAGTTGAGTGGAATTATATTAGAGATCCCATTACAGAACTCCCAACTTCCACACGATTACACACATTTTAGTAGAATTCAGAAATGTGCATAATATGGTGGAAATTTACCTCCACGATACTTCCAAAGGCTTTCATTCTGCAATTTTAGTTTTCCAATTTTTGCACATCTGAAAGAGCTGCAAAACTTAGCACCTAATTAATTACTTCACCATAAACAAAATCCATAAATTTCCACCCACCAGTCTACCTATCGTTTTTTGTTGCAAAATGTTTAATCAGAGCAAATAGATTCAGTTGTTTTCAGGTGGAGGGGGTAGCTAGAAGTGTCTGGGGATAGGGTTTCTGGGTCAAAGTTCACCTTTTCACTGGAAATTTGGGTGCTGTTCACATTGATTGCACTTGCATGTGTTCTTATTACCTCTGCAGATGAAATGAAATGGTCACTGTTCATGTGTGACAGTTTGTTCGAAGAAACATAGAATTTGTAAAGGACTGCTTGGTCCACCTAGTCTGCCCAGATGGTCCCTGCCTAATCTGTCCCTGCAGACCCTAACTTGTCTCCAGCAACTCCCCCTCCATATTAACCATTTCCTAATATCCTCCTGTGTCTATCACACACATTTGAAGCCCCCTTCTGTTTTTACCTTCACCACTTCTGTTTGCAGTATTTCCAGATGTCCACCACTCTTTCAGTTAAGTAATACTTTCTCAAATCCCTCTTTAACATCCTCTAGCCACCTTCATTCCATGCCCTTCGGTTCTGGTGCTCTTCTTCATTTGAAATATAACCCCCTACTGCACCCATTTCACCCCTGTAAGGTACTTGTATGTCCCAATTATGTTCCTTCCTGCTCTCCTGTTGTAGGTGGTGGAGGTGTGTCCTCCAGAACTGAACACAGTACTCCAGGTGGGGTTTCAACAGCAAGTGACATAGTGGCAATCCCTTCTCTCTCCCTCCTCCGACTGGAGATCCCTCTCCCTAGGTATCCTAGCATCCTGCTGGTCTTACCCATTACTTTGTCACACTGCTTTACCACTTTGAGGTCATCAGATATGATAACCCCAAGATCCCTTTCCTCCTGAGGGACTGACAGTACCCTCCCAATCCTATACTTAGTTCTTGGGTTCATATGCCCTAGGTGCATGATTTAGCACTTTCTGGCATTTAACCCCAACTGTCATGAACTTGACCACCCCTTTCTTATCGTCAAACCTATTACACCCTACTATTGTAAAAAGCACTTTAATACCTTTTTCAAATCTAGTACATGTATGTGCATTTCTGTTATTTTTCAGTAATGTTAAATACTTAGTGGTTTTTTTTGAATATTTTGAAGTGTAGTAGTATATAATTTGATTATACTGGTTGTTAGAAATTTTAGTTGGCTGTATTTCAGCCTCATTTTTCTGTCTTATTTTAAATAACTCTTTTCATTTGGCAGTTTTATTAATTTACATTATAATGGTTCAGAAAAGGCTACAACTAAAAGCAAAATCACTGAATGTGAGCATTAAATAGTTAATACAATCTATTCATTGAAATATTAGTGATAAAAAAATATTAGCAATTTGCATAAATGTTCATCTCTGGACAATAAAAATGTAAAGTAGATATTCAGTAATATATGATTATTGATTGGCCCTTTTCATGTTTGTCATGCATGCAGGTGCAGCAAACATTTTGTTAGGAGAGAGGATTTTGAACGGTGTGACAATTTATTTATTTATGTTTTTAGTAATCGGGTGAACACACCGATCCAAAGGACCATTTTCAGTTGCGACCTGGGCCATACAGTGGCACAGACAGTAGGTACAAGTTATAATACACTAGCTACATATAATACAGTGAGTACAGTGGTATCAGAAACAGTGATATACAAATATCATGGGTCCAATTCTAGAAGGGTGGTGCAGGTTGCCACCAAATGCAACCTGCGCCATCCGCAACTGTGACACTGACCCTGCACCCTATTCTAGAAGGGGTAGGGTCTCCATGCAAAGTCCTGTAATTGCGACATGCGTTAGGTACACCACACAGAGGCGTGCCTTCCAGCATGTATGCAACCTACTACTGTAAGTCACTAGAATGCACCTACCTGTGCCTGACCCCCGGGTTGACTGCCACCAATGCGGCACATTACCAGCCCTGGTAGTCCAGTGCCACCCCCGAACTGTACAGTAGTAAAACAAAGCAGCATTCCCAATTCCGTGGTAGGCTAGTGCCCCCCCTGAACTGTACATTTCCATAATATAAATAATTCCTGATCCCTGGTAGGGTAGTGCCCCCCTCCGAGCTGTACATTTCCATAAGATAAATAATTCCCAGTCCTTGGTAGGCTAGTGCCTTCCTGAACTGTACATTTCCATAAGATAAATAATTCCCGATCCCTGGTAGGCTAGTGCCTCCCCTGAACTGTACTTTTGCATAGTATACAGTAAATAAATATATTAAATAATTCCTAATCCCTGGTAGTCTAGTGGCCCCAACACCCAGCAATGCCAGCCCACCCAGCACCCCCACCTGTCCCCAGATGGCGACTGGCTGAGCCACCTCTCATCTCCATGGCCAGCTACCAACTGAGTGCAGGAATTGGTGCTATTGCACTGACATGCTCAGAAATTGAATTTCAGGCATGTCGGTGCAGCTAATACTGCACTCAGTTGACGGCAACATTGAAGTGGTGAAATGATGAACTGTGCCAGATCAACTGAGATGGGTGGGGAGGTGCTGGGTGAGGCTGGCATAACTGGTTGGAGCAGCTGAGACTACAAAGGGATCGTTCAATGTTTATATTTGGAAATGTGCAGTTTGGGGGCAATTAGACTATCAGAGAATTGGAATTATTTATATTATGGAATTGTACAGTCGGGGGCACTAGACTGCCAGGGCTGATTATTGCCGCATATGTGGCAGATGACTCACGGTTCGGGGCATGGGTGGGGAGATAGCAGTGCCGCCCTGTGGGGCTTCTGCCAATGGCTGTTCCGGGGGGCTGGGGGTATGGGTAGCCCTGTGGGGCCCTGTTGGGATGTGCTGGGCATGGGGGGGTAACTGTGCACTATCCACTGGACAGCCAAAGGGTCTACAGGACCCCCGGGGACATCTGTAAGTTATACCAGCTAAATGCTGGCATAACTTACATTGCCGGATCTCCTCTGGAGGTTCCTGTAGAATCCCAATGTGGGCACTTTGTTACTGCCCTTCTAGAATGGGGTGCAACTGCTGCCATAAACTCCCTAGCACCATGTCGCAGGAGGTTTATGTGGTGTAACAGCTGTTTGGCCCAAGTGGCCTGCAACATATCGCAGGTCACTTTGTAGAATCGCACATGTCACAACTGCTGGCGTAAGTTGCTACATGCGCCATTCTGCTTGGCGCAACTGCTGTTACGCCTGGCGTAACCCTTTTAGAATCAGGCACCATCTCTTAAAAATAGGGATTAAGGACATAAAGAACAAGTTCATGACAAATAAAGTGACACTACTCTGCTTGAAGAGAAGTAGGACATACACTTACAGTAAATCAAGACATTATTCAGCCAGTCCAAGGTTTACAATAAAGCACATAAAGGATTACATTATAGCAATCAACATTTTCACAATGGAGTCAAAAACATGTCAATTGTATATGTTGTAGCCAGTACTTGGGAAGTAAGGCAAATGGTACACTGGAGCCCTAAAGTGGATTTCTGGTGAGGGTGTTTTCAAGGGAGCAGGCACAAGTGGCCTTGACATGAGCCAATCTCTTAGCTTCAATTTGAATGACTGATGAGAAGGTAAAATTTGGGTAACATATGGATAGCAATGTCAGTCCAATGCAGAGTGGTCTGAAAAGGGTTTATCTGTGTCACACTAATCATCAACCAGGTGGATCATGACACCGTTCTGGCTTGCTGGGAGGAAACTTTGTGTATTTCAAAGGAAATAGCCAATCCAGTCATGGGTCTGCTCTTTCCTGTGGTCTGCGCTGCAGAACAAGCACAGCTGATCTGTCATGATCAGTCTGCTGTGGTTAAATTACACCCTGCAGAAAAGAAAACCATTCATCAATGTCTGTTGCCACCTCTGCCTGTACTGTCCCCCCATCCAACTCTCACACTCAGCACCAACCCCCCTATACCCCCCCCACAAACAACACTAAAACTGGGGGTGCTGAATCCCCCAGTGACAGCAACTGAAATAAAGAAAACCATATCTCCATTATAAAGAAAAACATCCATCAATGTCTGTTTCTGCCACCATGTTTATTGTCCACCCTACCCAACCCTCCCACTCAACAGCCATCACCCCACATACCCCACAAACATAACACTGATGTTGAGGGTACCCACTGTCCCAGTGTCACCACCTGAAGTAAAGAAAACCATCCCTCCTAGATTTTTTTAAACCCTGTAAAAAGGAAAAATGTTCATTGATGTATGTTTTTGCCATTACCATCCCCCCACCCAACCCTCCAACTCAGCACATACTACCCCACACATCTCCAAGCCCTTACTTATCCACTGGGGTTCCAAGGTCATATGCTTTGAAGTCAGACCATGAACTAAGGAAATCAGGTATGTGATTCAAAATATTTCAATGGGGTTTGAACTATGTGGCATAACTTGGCCATATTTGAATATTTTTGCCCAAAATTTTCGACATGCCTTTTTTGTGACACCCCTACCCCCATCCTCATGAACAACAGCAGTGAAATTAGACAAATCTCTTCTGAAAGGTGATTTTATGGTCACTATGTGAAATCACTTTTCAGGCAGGAGTTGAACATTTTCTCCACCCTTGTCCCTGAGGTAGGGTCATAAGAAGGTTTTATTACAAATTTGCCGTAACAATATTAAAAAAAAAACATTATGAACCTACATTGACATTGCGAACACAGGCTCATAACTTTGGCAATTTTCAATATTTTGACCCCAAATTTTCAACATATACATTTCTTCACAGCACCTCATTAATGTGATAGCTGTTATTTTTCCAAACCCTGGCCAAAATGTGTTTTCGTGTCCTGAAAGGTGATTTCATGTACACTGCACAAAATCACCATTCAGGAAGGAGTTGAGCATTTTCTCAGCCCTTGTTCATGAGGTGGAGTTGTAAGAGGGCTATCTTGAAAATGTGTGGTAAAAATATTAAAAAACAATAAATCTGTGAACCTATGTTGAAATTTACAAATGCAGGCTTGCAACTTTGGTAATTTTTAATATTTTGACCTCCAGTTTTCAACATAGCCATTTCTTCACATCACCTTATGAATGTAAAAGCTGCAATTTTTCAAATCCTGGCCAATATGTGTTTTCGCACTTGTGGTACAAAATAACCTTTTGGACAGGATTTGAAAATGTTCTCTGTCCTTGTTCATAAGGTGGGGTCATAAGATGGCTATGTTGAAAATCTGGTGTAAAAACATGAGAAAACAACAAAGTTATGAGTCTACTTTGCAATTTTTCAATAAACACTTGTAACTGTGGTACCTTCTAATATTTTAACCTCAACTTTTCAACATGGCCATTGTTTCATACCACCTCATGAATGTGACAGTTATCATTTCTCAAATCCTACCCAAAATGTGTTTTAACTCTTGAGGTTCAAAATGACATTTAGCCATTGTTTTGTAAATGACATTCGTCATCCTCAGAAGGAATGGTCATAAAAAGATTAGGTTAAAAATTTGGTAAAAATGTGAAAAAAACAACTAAATTATGAGGAAATGTATTCTTCCTACATTTACCCATACCTTTATTTTTTTTAAGATTTTGGTTGCTAATGTTAAACTTATCCCTTACAAAATGGACTTGAAAATGTAAGGATCCTGATTGGTTGACAGTCACGCCTGGGGGTGCATTAACTACCAGACAGAGCCCTGTTAAAAAAAAAAAAGTGCCAGCTATAGCAACCCCATTGCCATGACAGGTATCCTGATATCCACAGAATCTTCAGTTTAATAATGTTGCCATAATGTTTCTCTTGGTTAGCAGCCGGACAAGCCCTCCAACTCCCCCATCTGTCTCAGCTCCATGTAGTAAATAAATAAAAAAAAAAGAAATAACATAAAATGTTAGCTGCTATTGTTGAAAAGAAACAGCATTCATCCTACATTTTCCTAATTTGTGCTTGACACCTCAACTGCATTGCAGTCACATACATTCCTGATGCCGAGCAACAGCCAAGGACACACAAGCACTAAACAAAAACCTGCAAACGAGCTGTCTCCTTTCCTGTCCAGTGACATGTAACTACTGGTGAAAATGACAAATTCTAAGAGTGATGCTGATAAACTTAAAAAAAAATGTAATAATAGCTTACATCACTCAGCCCGGTTTCTTAGTCCATTAAAAAACAAAGACAGAAGGAGCAGTTCTTCATAGCTATGGCTTGCAATGTTCCTGTTATTCCCATTCAGCCACACTGTTTTCCCTGACAGAAACAAACTGAAAGATCCACTCCCACTCCTCAAAACATTTACGTATCTGTTTTTTTTTTTTTTTAAACAAAAATCAAGTTATGGTAATGTCAGTACTGCCATTACCTCCAAGTTTTGCAGTCTGTTTCCCCGATCGTTCGATTATGCCACCAGTGTACCAAAGCAAAAAATGAATTCTGAGTAAGTGTGACTTGAGGGAGTCACACCGTGGTCTCAGTAACAAATTAAAAGGAAAAATAACGGAATGCAAGTGAGCTGGAGGTGGGGTGGGGTGCTGGTTCAAGTGCCAAGGAGGGGTATTCTGTACGCAGCAGTAAGAAAACAGAACAACAGTGAAACACTGCATTGCCCTCTACTGGTAATTACTGTTAAGGATACTAGTAGAGGGACTACTTTACTAACAAAGCGACTACTGTATAGGGTGGCCTTCTTTTGCCCGACACCCCAATGGCAAAACACAGAAAATGACCACTACAGTGACAATCGCTGTAATGGTCCATTTCCGTGTTTCGCTTTCCCCCAGTGTCCTACCCCTTCCCTGGACCAACTCCAACCTAGAGTTCAGAATCGTAAAGTCTGGGGGGGTGGGGAGCAGAGCCCCCCACATGGGAGGGGGGAGATCACAGCCCACCACAGAAAACACTGGGGGCTTGGGTGGCACAATACCTGTGTCGGTATTGTGCCATCGCTGTGCTGGTGGTTGACAGATTTACTGTTGTCCAAACTTGGTGCTTCCACTGTATAAGTTACATTAATTTTTAGTCTTTTTTTAATTAATTTTGTAATTCATAAATATTATGAAAAAAGACCTTTACAGATTGCCCATTTTCTAAGCTCAATAATACCCTCCAGGGTGGGAGGAATGGACAATACTGGACCTTCCAGGGGTTATAAGGCCCTCTGCCTGCAGTTTTGGGCCATATTACACCCCTGGGTCATCTGGAATTGCCCAATACTGCCCACCCTGCCAGGTATTATTGCTTCTTTTGGATGGGATTTTAAAAATTCCACCTGTCTTGTTCATAACCTCATGTCATAAAAAGACTGCCTTGTTCATAACATCAGGTCATAAAAAGACTGTAGGACACTTGGGTTCAAAATGTGGGAGCCCACTGAAAAGTAAAATATTGCCTCTCAGCTGCCTTATCCTGGATAATTACAATCTAACAATGTCTCAAATCAGGACACCACTGAAAATAAGATATTGCATCTCTTCTGCTCGATCTTTGGTAAATATATAGTAAAAATGTGTACAATCAAGACTCAGTACAACAGCAATATCACCAGTGAGCATATAGCATTGACAAATGCTTGTTGTGAATAGGATTGACTCCATCCAAAAATGCTGTTGTACCATCAGTGTGATGTCAGGATGTTGTTGAAACATCAGTCTTATGTCACATCTATAGGACAATAGCTCTTTTAAATGTAGTGAATTACATTCACTGCAACTACCCTTGAAATGATCGTCTGATTCTCCAAGCTTTTATTTCTCTTCTCCTTTATCAAGTTTTAAAAACACACCCTACACTCACCCAATCAATCATCACCTGTTACTCCCAAAAGACCAGCTGAATGTCTATAATGTTTTCTTTTACTGAATAACATGCAAAGGCTTGGATATTCAAAGCTCGTGAATAGAACCAGCAAAAAGTTTGCTCCGGGAGCAGATTACTGTCTGGAGCAAACTTCCAGTATATTGGAATATGCTGCTTATGCTAAACCTATGGATTGTATGCATGCCTATGACCAGCCTAATTTGCTACAATGTTCCAAATCCAGTACTACCTGCCCTGCATCTGTTCAGCTGGCTTTGCTGCACCTCCGTGGCATCCACAGAGGTGATCCCATAGCCAATCCTTTTTGGTCTCCAGATGCAGCACTTTGTGCAGCAGGATGGACTCGTATGGTTTCAGGCTCAGCCTGAACATTGTCAGGAGCTATGAGTGCACAGGAGATTATTTCAGGGAACTCTCCAAAGTTATTACATGCCAGTGACACTACTATTCTGAAACAGAGTACTACTGCTCTGGTAGTACATCAGCCCGAAGCACCAGTGGTGAGCCCCAACGTTTGCTGGCCAGCACTGGTTGCTATGAACACTACACATGTTCAGGGCCCTGACACAGTACCGCAACCTCAAACTGCAGTGCACACCACATTAGAAGAGGACTCTGCAGAAAATAAACATGCCAGGTACACAGCCTCTCTGCCTGAAGGTGAGGCCTTTGCCGAACACTGGTTTAGACTTAGTGATCTTTTCCAGAACCTAAGACAGCCTGCACAGTGCAGGAACACCATTCATTTGAAGTATTTTGGTGATATTGCCTCAGCTCAAGATAGGAGAATTGTTTTGTATTCCATGCTTAGGGACGCTTTAGGGATTTCAGCAAGTGAATTGTTTGCTTTTATACATGTCAGGGGTGAATCCATCTATGATATCGGCTTTAAAAATGTGTATACTTTGGAGAGATTTGGGAGTAAATATAAACTGGTGAAAACACTGCCAATGTGGACCCCCTTTATGCTTATCCCCCTTACTAAGCCTACTATTAAAACCATTACTTTGCTTTTTAGAGACTGGGGGGAGAGCATAGCGGATGTTCAATATTGGCTGAAGCAGCGCTGCGACATTCTCGAGGCCCCTCGTCCTATCCTGGACTAGGACCTTGTATGGACAGGAGGTTGAAACATAGAAACATAGAAACATAGAATGTGATGGCAGATAAGGACCACTTGGCCCACCTAGTCTGCCCATTTTTCTACCTAACAGATAAGCTGCAGATCCTAGTTAACCAACAGCTTACTTCCTCCTACCCCCCACTAGGACTGTCTTATGTCTGTCCCATGCATTCTTGAATTCCCCCACTGTTCTTAACTCTACGACCTCCTCAGGGAGGCTGTTCCATGCATCCACAACCCTCTCTGTGAAAAAATACTTCCTTACATTACCTCTGAGCCATCCCCCCTCTATCTTCAAATTGTGTCTTGCACATCTCTTTTTCTGAAAGACGCTACCCTCTTGGACTTTGTTGATTCTTTTGAGGTACTTGAAAGTTTCTATCATGTCTCCTATCTCCCTTCTTTCCTCAAGGGTAAGTTCCTTTAGTCTTTCTTCCTATGTCTTCTGGTGCAGACCCTGCACCATTTTGGTTGCTCTCCTCCAGACAGCCTCCACTCTGTCTATGTCTTTGCGGAGATGGGGTCTCCAGAACTGCACTAAGTACTCCAGATGGGGTCTCACCAGCTGTCTGTACAGAGGGATAACAACTTCCTGTTTTCTACTATTGATGCTTCTCCCTGTGCATCCCAGTATCCCCCCAGCCTTCCTTACTGCCTTCTCACATTGCTTGCCCACCTTTAGGTCATCTGATATAAATACCCCCAGGTCTCTTTCCATTTTTACTATTGTCAGTATCTCATCCTCCATTGTGTACTCTTCCCCTGGGATTTTATTTCCCAGGTGCATTACCTTTCACTTCTTTGCATTGAATCTGAGCTGCCATACATCTGACCATTCCTCCAACCTTGCCAAGTCCCTTCTCATCCTTTCCACTACATCTTGTGTATCAACCCTGTTGCAGATCTTTGTGTCATCTGCAAAGAGGCATACTTTTCCTTCCAGTTCCTCTGCAATGTCATTTATAAAGACATTAAAAAGGACGGTCCGAGTACTGAACCTCGGTACCCACCAGTAACCCTCCTTTCTTCACTGTGGACTCCATTTACTACTACCCTTTGTGTCCTGTTGTCTATCCAATTTTTTATCCAGGCTACCACTTTGGGACCCACTCCCAGGCTGGCTAACTTGTGTATTAATCTTTTCTGTGGGACTGTATCAAATGCCTTGCTAAAATCTAGGTAGGCCATGTCCATAGCCCTTCCCTGGTCTACTACTTTGGTCACTGAGTCAAAGAAATCTATTAGATATGTCTAACATGACCTTCCCATTGTGAATCCATGCTGCCTTGGGTCCTGTGCCCCACTGGCCTCTAGGTACTCAACAATTCTTTCCTTCAGAAGTGATTCCATCATTTTCCATACCACTGAGGTCAAATTGACAGGTCTATAGTTTCCTGCCTCTGTCTTGCTCCCACCTTTGTGAAGGGGAATCTCATCTGCCATCCTCCAGTCCTCAGATACCACACCATCCTCCCATGATTTATTAAAAAGGGTAGTCAGTGCTGTCATTAGTTCTCTGCTTAATTCTTTTAGAACTCTAGGGTGAATTCCATCTGGCCCCATTGCTTTGTCCACCTTCAGTTTTAGGAGTTCTTTCAGAACCCTTTCTTCTGTGAAAGGACTTGGATCAAGCCCCCTATCCAGAGGGCTTCTGTTAATTGGGTTAGGCACCTCCTCTTTTGTGAATACTGAACAGAAGTATTCATTCAGTATCCCTGCTTTTTCACAGTCCCTCTCTGCCCACCCACCGTCCATTCTATTCAGCCTCACTATCCCTTCCTCTGTCTGTCTATGCTCCCTGATATACCTATAAAAGGTTTTATCCACCTTCTTAACTGAGTTGGCTATAGAAACATAGAATTTGACGGCAGATAAGAACTGCTTGACCCACCCAGTCTGCCCATTTCCCTGCCTACTGGATAAGCTGCAGATCCTAGTTAACCAGCAGCCTTCTTCTTTCTACCCCCACCCCCTAGAATTGCCTTATGACTGTCCCATGCATGCTTGAATTCCACCACTGTTTTTGACTCCATGACCTCCTCCGGAAGGCCGTTCCATGCATCCACAACCCTCTCTGTGAAAAATACTTCCTTAAATTACCTCTGAGCCGCCCCCTCTATCTTCAAATTGTGCCCCTTGTTCTTTTACCTCTTTTTTGAGAAGATGCTACCCTCTTGGACTTTGTTGATTCCCTTGAGGTACTTGAAAGTTTCTATCATGTCCCCCTCTCCCTCCTTTCCTCGAGGCTGTACATATTAAGCTCCTTAAGTCTCTCTTCATATGTCTTCCTGTGCAGACCCTGCACCATTTTAGTGGCCCCCCTCTGGACAGCTTCCATCCTGTTTATGTCTTTGCGAAGACTGGGTCTCCAGAACTGCACACAGTACTCCAGATGGGGTCTGACCAGCTGTCTGTACAGAGGGATAATAACTTCCTGTTTTCTACTGGTGATGCCTCTCCCTATGCATCTGTAAGAGGTCTAAACCTCACTTTCAGGTTCTTGGCAATATTGGGGATGCAAATAATCACAGACAAGTTGCATTCGAGTAATAAACAAGTTTATTACTACAACAAGGGATAAATCACAGTTGCCCTAAGCAGTTCTTACCAATACGAACTGGGATACAGTGCTAAGTGTTCCCTACACCTCGAGGTTTCTCTGTAGTCTCTTGGGATCTCTCGGGTCTCCGAGGTGTAAAGCCTGTGCATAACATTATATACCTGTGATAATTACTATGGTTACTAAAAGATAGAAACATTTCTAGTTACAGAGATGAGCCCTATTGGCTAAATTAAAGGTGGCTCCACGGTCCAAGATAACATTATATAATTTTGTAAAGTCATCAGTTTTAGAACAAAGACGTTCTTATACAAAGTCTTACATAACAAGGTGAAGTGGTGTCCATCACCGAAAGATGGCAATGTTGCCTTACATATTATAATTACTTCAAGGACAGGTGTCTTGGCATCTGACAAGTAAGAAATTGGCAGAAAATACATGGTATAATGTGTGTGCATTAGCAAGCAAAGTGAGTTACAATATATGTATTCATATCCTGACATCTACTCTTATACGGTAGATGCCCTAAGTCCTATGTATTAGTATAGCCTATGCCTAAACATTAGCTGTCTACGGTGTACCCCTGAGGGTATCAATTAGGGTGCAGGGACCTCGTGTAACAATTCCCCCCCTTGTTGCCTTAAAGGGCAACACAGGTAAATAGGAGGTGTGGACAAGAGCAGTGGTCCTTTACAATCCGGAGGCACGAGCCTTGTAAAGGAACTCTCAAGCTGCTCACGATGTTGGCGTAGAGTACGTCATAGGCAGCAAAGCATAATAATCAAAGTAAATATCAAAAATGCTTGTATAATAACAAAACCTTTAAAGGTGATTTCTAACCAGGTGTTAGTCAATGCGCTATTCATATCGCCATCATTCATCAGGTCAAGAATGGCTTCATTGGCTTTGGTTATATTATTGCTGATGTGAATGAGGTGTGTATCCTTTCTAGCTAAAAGTGATTTTAGTGTAAGTGTAAGTGGATCTATGTGTACATTAAAGTAGGGTAGGTATTCTTCGAGTGTGAGTAAATAATCTGGGTTACCATCAATGATATCTGCTTCCATAAGGGGGATGGGGGTTATGACAGTATGTCCAATAGTTTTCTGATGGGGAACAAAACAGAAGTTGGGGTAATCAATTGTACAAGTAACAGAACCATATGAATAAGATTTCATATTAGTCACTATGCAATACTCTCCGTCAGAGTTATACTGTGAACGTACAGTAGGCAGTCTCCATTTTTGCAACTGGACAGGGCATGTGTAGGTCATCTTCGAAATCTGTGTTGACAGGCGATGAGCTTCCTCACGATAGGACTGGTAGAGCTGATCTGGTGTCTGTGTTGACTCAAAAGAGTAAGTGCCATTATCAGTGATGTCATCATCCATAGTGAAAGTCCAATCAATACTGACTGGAGAATAGCCACAAACAGGGTATGACATCAAACACATCACATCGGCACAAGTAGATGTTGCTTTAGCACAGCAGTCCGTGTGCGGTGCCACCCAGGCATCCAGGAAGGAATGGTAGACCAGTAGAGGTGGTAGATCCAGGCGTTCTCAGTAGATGTCTTCGTCCAAATGCCTTATGGAATGCGCCAGTGCCAGCTTGTCGAACAAGGCTGTAGTGGGATCAAAACGTGGTAAGGAGACAGTGAAAGAGACAAACATGGTATCTGTTATAGAATATTTCTTACTGGAAAAACAAGGACCAGTATTTGGATGTCTGGTCACAAACCCCAAATTTCGAGCTGTGGAAAGAGGAATGGACAGTGTTTGTTGCATACACAGGGAAATACAAGATGGAGATTTACATTTAGGACAATACCATTTAGATAGACATCTGTCATGTATAATATCAGGAATTCTTCCAGTTTCTAGGTCTCTGAAAAGGTTGTTAATGGTAATGAGTATACATGAACCATATGCAGAACAAAGTATTTTCCTACCAATGTATTGTCTATCAGCTTCTCTATTGTTCTGTTGTATGAGTGTGTTAATCTTATCTTTGGAATCAGTGAAGGCCTTTGCAATGTTGTGCATGTTATATACAGTGTATCTTTCTTCCTGACTAAGACCATCCACACCATGCAATAAAGGTGGTAAAACATCATTAACCAAACCAGTGGAGAACTTTGCAGAATGACTCTTGATAACAGCGATGTCTGCTTTGTTCCAAATGGACATAGCAGTACCAAAAAGACCTGTGACAGTACCTGTGGCACCTGTAACATCAGAACTGTCAACTTCACATCTATTACATTTTTGAGTAGAAGTACCAGGAGGAGGTTTCCTCCTAAAATTGCCTCTGTGTTCGGTAGAATAAGCCCCAGTAAAGGGATCCTTGGTTCGAATCTGAAATGCTGCTAAACTATCAAGCAATAAAGTACTATAAAATGCAGAGGTATTGGTATTGTGACACATACCAAATTCTTTCATATTCCAGTAGGTAAGGTTAAATAAAATGGGTATATGCATAAACTGTAAATTGTTAATCAAAGAACCTGGGAGGCCAGTGGCTATGAGACCACTACGGGGACCAGGGGTATGTTTTGGACATTCCAAAAGCTGTTTTTCAGTAGGAGGCAGCACAGATAGATACATGGCTGCAGAAGCCATGTGGTGTACAGCACAGAATCTGCGTGCAGAATCTTGAGAAAGAGAGTTACAATAGGAAGGATCAATTAAAGCAGTTATGTTATACAAACCAGAGTGTCTTAATGCAGTTTGTAACAAGGACAGTGAACCATTCGGGGACAATTTAGCGTTGGGCCAACCCTGGAAAGTTCCCTTAGAGAGTTTGGCCACAGGGAGAACTTGTCCTTGTGAAGTGGTTTGCCACTCAATTTGAAGGGTGGATTTGTCAGGAGCCACAACCGAAGCAGTGAGGTATGCATTGGAACCTTCCTGGACAGTAATCATAGTGTCTGGAATTTTGATGGACACTCCCTCTGTAGGAGGTGCTGGAGGATCAAGGTGTCGAAGGAGGTCCGGTACCGTGCCTTGGGTGAAAGGGATTACTCCTGCAAGGAGGAGAATAGGAACAAGATAGCCATCTTGTCAATGTATCTGAAAAGGAAAATGAAAAATTAGTATATTAGTACAGTTCCGCCCAGTGGGGTTAGGAAAAGTAAGTCTTAAGCTCCTTTGTACAGTTTCAACTGGTTTGCATGTAACCATTTGTCAGTCAATTTATTGTTGTGGAGAGTCTAACTTGATAGACTGCTGGACTGAGTTTGTTGACAATGGGATAAGGCCTTCCACTTACTGGAGAAGTGGGTGGGATGTGTAAATGAAGTACCATTACCTGATCTCAACCTGCCAATCCACTTCTTGTGCGTGTTTGTCAAATTGTATCTTGGACTGTTGCTGGGCCTTGCCCATGCAGTTTGCAACATACAAGTGTTGTGTGTATGAGGTCTTTTCTGAGTTTTTCCATACTGATCTACGAGACATGGGTCTGCAGTGAGTGCAGGTCAAAGAGCAAATGTTCAGGTAATCTCATTTGTCTTCAGTCATTACCTCAAAGGGTGTAAGCTGGGTGGTGGCTGAGGCCGTACCCCTAATTGCCATAAGGAGTAAAGGCAATAGGGAATCCCAGGTCATGGGATTATCCTCAATGAATTTGGAAAGCATTTGCTTAATCCATCTGTTGGCTCTTTCTACTTGACCTGAGGATTGAGGGTGATAAGGTATGTGGAACTTTTGCTGAACCCCAAGGGTTCAAGGGACTCTTTCATCAACTCACCTGTAAAACTGGTTCCTTTATTGGAGTCTACCTGAGGAGGCCCACCTGGAGAAAATCTGTTCTACCAGGATTTTTGGCGGTTGTTTTGCAGTGCAAGTCTTAGTGGGGAAGCCTCAACCCACTTAGAGAATAGATCAGTCACTACAAGGGCATATTTGTTGTTTCTACTAGTGTTGGTCAAGGGACCGATAAAATCAATTTGAATAGCATGCCAAAGGCCAGTGTGTCTCTGTGGTAAAGTTTGGCATTTCATTTGTAGGTACTAGGTTGTTTGTGTACAAACAAGGCAATTATCAATGTATTGTTTAACATCTTTGGTAATCCCAGCCGCAAGCAGTAGTGTTTGAGGCGCTGGAGGGTATTTTCAGTACCCTGGTGTCCACCAGTAGGTGTATCATGTACCTGGTGCAAAATTCGGATCTCAAATGTCAGGGGACTACCCACAATTTGGTGGTAGTATCCTCTGGCTGGAACAAATAAGTTTATCATCAGGGGATAAGTGTAATTTACCTTCATGCCTACGATAGGGTTATGTGTGGGAGTCTTTCTTCAGTACCCTTGTCCAGAAATCTGAACACTTCTTTGAGTTCAGTGTCCAAATGCTGAGCTGCTAGAGAGGTCCAAGGGAAATGATTCAGATTTCTTTTTGAGAGCTGCAACCTGTACAGCTGCATTGGCCTCTGGATGATCCATCACCCAGACATCCCCCCCTCGGGCTCCTTCCTTAGCAAGGGTGTCTGCTGTGTCATTGAATGCATGATAGGGATCATGTAAGCAGTGAGCTTTAACCTTGTGCACATAGAGTTTGTGTGGGTATTTCTGGGCCAATGCAAGTATGTAAATCACCAGTTCTTTGTATTTCACTGGGCTTCCATCAGAAGAGAGGAAGGAGTTCTTCTGCCAGAAAGGTAGAAATTCTGTAAGGGAACAACAAACCCAATTAGAGTCTGTAGAAATGATGGTATCTTGAGTTCCATGTTGGATAAACTCTAATGCACAGGCCACCGCTGCCATCTCTGCATACTGTGATGAGGCTATACTACAGCGTTTAGATATCCTGACAGTGTTCCCATAAGGATACACACCATAATACCATCCCTGCAATCTATTCACCCTGACGGTATGATGCTGAACCATCGGTAAGCATTGGCACAAAGAGGGTATTTTCCAGTATCTCCAGGGGTGGCAGGGAAGAACAGATCCGGATCTGGGAGATCAGGTGACTGCAAGTGCAGTCGTGGGGTTCCCCACTGGAAGAGGCCATGAGCTAGTAGAGATGGAACTTTGGTATGATGGACCTGAATATCCTATCCTGGAGGAGGAGTGACCAGTGTGTCAGCCTGGTGTTGGGAGACTGACCCATCCTTCACTCTATCTGAGAGCAGAAAGGTAGTAGGTGTATGATTGGTGTTAAGAATCAGCGGAGTACCCAATGATATACGAAGTGCTGCCACCCAATAAGTGGCCAGAAGATTCCTTTCACAAAGGCCATATTTCTGTTCTACTGGGGTCAAGAGCTGCGATGCATATGCAATAGGTCTCAAAGTGTCATGCAACATTTTGGGCTAACACTGCTGACATGGCAATGTCAGAGGTGGCACCTCTAGATGGAATGAGTAATGCTGGATTGGGGTTCACCAGTGCTGGGGCGGAGGCCAAGGCCTGCTTCAGTGATGTCACAGCCTGGGTATGGACAGCCCAACTCCATGGAGCGATCCTTTTGAGTAGATCGTACAGGAGCGGCTTTTTGAGCAAAATCACAAATAAAATCCCTGGGTAGTTTACCATACCTAGAAACCTCCGAAGTTGCCACACTAGTGAGGTAATAAGTCTTGTAACCCTTGAATATTTTCCAAGTGGGACTCCGACCTTGATCTGTTATTTTCAAACCCAGAAAGAGTACTTCTTTCTGACATAGTTAATCTTTGAAGGTTACACTTCAAGCCTGCTCTCTGAATAAGTCAATAGTTCATCAAGAGATCCAAATGTTGTTCCTGTGTGGCAGTAGCCAACAACAGGTCATCTACATACTGTAAGAGACATTGGGGGCTGAAAACCTTGTAGGGCATCCATCATATGGAGATGGAAGAGGATGGACTGTTATGGAATCCTCGTGGCAAGCAAGTCCATATGTGTATTAACGCCCTTCAAAGTGAAGGCAAACTTATATTGACTCTTCATGGCCAATGGTAATGACCAAAACCATTGGAGATGTCCAGGGCACTGAACCATTTCTGATCTGGTGTTAAAGTCGAAGCACATCTGGTGCAGGCATACAGTTGAGGAACAACTGGGAGTAACCTGATTCAGTTTCCTGTAGTCAATAGTAAGTCCCCAGGTACCTGTGGAGTTTCTTCACGGGCCAAACAGGAGAGTTGGCGGTGGAGACACAGAGTTCTGATTACTCCTTGTTGAGGTGACTTGATTGTTTCTCGAAGGAGGTAAGAGCTTCAGTGAAACAGGTATTGCCTTTGTCTCTCATGTCCGGCCTGGCACCTCAATAACAGTATGCATTCTGCCATAATCATGTTTGTTAACTCCAAAGCGCTTCAAATAGCGTTGCAGAATAGGTAAAGTTCGGGAAAAGTTCATGATTCTTGAATAAATCTGACATCATATTCTTTGTTGTTAATGGATATCGTTGCTACAGCATGTGAGTCGAATTAAGACAGTATGGTATTGACCCTGGGTCTGTATCAGCAACATGACTGCTAGATCCACCACAGCCGTGTGGTGCAAATAAATCAGTCCCGATGATACTGGGGTGTTAGCAGCTACCATTGGTTGAAAGCATGTGAGGGCCTTTAAATGACCTAATTCTACGGTAAGGCGAAGCGGTATGCAGGTAATCTAGCACCATCAACCCCTGACATATTGGTCTTCCCTCCGGTAGACCATTGGGACGATACTTCAGGTGGTGGGTCATGTAACACGATACAGCTGCATCTGTATCTAACAAGATGATTAGTTGGTGGCCCCGACCTCGAGCCTTGGTGCAGGGTCTTCCGTTTGTATCCAAGACCAGCTTGTTTAACATATCGGACTGGGGCCTGTAATTGTCAATCCGTATCATTGGAGGCATGCAGAGGTTGAGCCTGGCTTGCATGAATGACTACCGTGTTGCACTGATGCAATGTGAGAGGGCTTCGGGTTCAGACTGGTATGGATCTGTGACCCTTACTTCGGTGTCTCCATGCCCAGTAGTGTCATGGGTTGCCAGTTGTACTGCTGCAAGTGTTTGTCGCGGAACAGCATCTGCTACAGAGACGCACTTGCCCCAAGGCTCCAGGGCACATTTTCTTCTTCATCAATTTCTTTATAGGAGAACCCGATCTTTGCAATGGCTTTCCTTTGCCTTTGTACCTTCTGTTTTAGGCCAATTCGGTTCCACCCCATTGTTGCTGTTGTTGTTGTTGCTGTTGCCCTGTTGGGGTTTGTTGGGTGCCAGCTGGAGGGCGATGGATGTTTGGGCTGTTGTTGCTGGGCCTGCCTTCCACAGTGTAATCGTCGTGGTCCCAGAAGCGGGTTCCACGGCAGCAACCTTTATGGAACCAGAACCCAAATCACGGATGTACAGTTGATACACTCTCTCGGTTTTCCGAAGAATATCGGCAAACCTATCTGTATTTGGGTATGTAGTTGGCTCTACTTTCTCTCTTACAGCTGGGATCATGTTTCTAAGAAACAGGGTCTTGTACTCGATAAGATCTACATCCGCGGCTTCTTGTGCCAGATGTTTCCCTGCTCGATAGGCCATCCAGAGTCTCTGGTGGTAGGTCGCTGGACTTTCCTTGGCATTTTGCTTCACTGGTGTGCTAGCAGTACTCCCATCACACCAGGGCTGTGAGCAGAAATGAGCTCAGCTGCGACCTACGTCAAGGTGGCGTTCCATCCTGGCGAACTACTTCAGGAGTTTGGCCCATAAACCAGGATGAATGGTCTGGCGTAGTATTTGGACCTGATATTCTGCGGCAAGACTAAGCATCTCGCACTTGGGCGCACCTTTTCCAAATGGCAGCTGAGGTTGTGGAGGGTTCATCCGACCAATGCTGTCAACAATTTGCTGAACAGAGTAGGCCATTTGTGAGGATTAGTTGGTGGTGGATCAGGCAAGGTAGGTCGTCTGCGCACCATCCAATGCTGCACGAGCTGCAGCTTCAGCCATAATCTGAACAACACCTTCCCGAGTGCCAGCTTCTTGAAAAATGTGGCAAATTTGACTTTTGATGGCTTTCATACTTCTTTCAGGAAGAGGAACATTCCCAATGCTCTATCAATCATGGTTTCCAATCTCTTGCCTGTCTTCCAAACTATACATGACTACCGGGCGCCCGTCGGGACCAAACTTGGGCCTGCTCCCCATCATGGCGCGCCATGATGGCGTTTCCTATGATGAGCATCACGGCGTCGCTCGATGGCAGCCTGAGGAGTAGTGGTGAGGACACCCGCCCATATTGTGGATAGCTGGTGGGAGTCTGGGCCATAGTAAGGGCGTGACTGGGCATTGTACTGAGAGATGTAGGCGATGGGATGGTTCTCCCTCCGATGAGTGAGGAGGCGAGAGCTATGCACTCCCATTGCCTGTGTGGCAGTCAAAACCTCTAAGCTGATAGCACAGTTTATCCATCTTAACTTTACATTCATCATAGTTCACACTTGCAACATCCATATCAAACTGATCCTGTTTCTGCTTCTGCAAAACTGATGTAGCAAGCTCAATTAAGTGATTGTCCCTATAAGCTGTTTCTAAGTCATTAAGTACCTGGTTGATCTCGTCCTGAAGTTCACCCATTTAAATCACTCATCTGTGCAGTCATGACACTCAACAAATCATTCATTTGCACCACCTGACTCTTATCCTGTCTGAACTTTCCATTCCTGTTTTAAAATACATTTCTTGTTCCACCAGTATGAGGAATGATGCAATAGTGAATCCTTTCATTACGCAGAGATTGGAGTTCTGACTCAAGTTCTGCTGTGTCCGAATGCATTCGTTTCCTGCAAACCCATCTCTTGCTTAAGAGATCGATCTGACAAATCAAGGGTATGAAACCTTCGGAAGCTACAAAAGCAGCGTACAGAGCAGCGACCATCAACCCCTTTAACTTAGCGCTTATTGGTTGACTGTCGCGTCCTGTGCTAAGGTTGAAATCCCAGTACAGGGTTTCGGATGACTCGCGTCCCGCAGCGAAGTCAGCCATCCTCCATGGGAGGAGTAGAAAGTTAGAGACATCGGTCTCAGTTCTGCGCAGATATCTGATACGGTGGCCATTGTGTAGGAGAGCGAAATTCAAACTGTGAAAAAGACCGCATGTTGCGTATCAATCCACAACACAGTACTTTAAACACAGCGGGCTACTGTTTAAGTTGTAGACTTGCAATTCAAGCTGCTATGGAGTGGGTCGAGATGGCACCGACCACACCAAAAAACCAGGTAGTTTGCAGGTATCTACAAGCAGTAGAAAAGATGGGAGGGTGATGCAGGCGTGTGCACTCAGTCCCGTTTGGAAAGATAGATGGCAACAAACCAAAAGAGTGAAAACTTACAACACCCAATATCGCCTCCACGATGAGCCAATTGTAGAGGTCTAAAACCTCACTTTCAGGTTCTTGGCAATATTGAGGTCAAATAATCACAGACAAGTTGCATTAGGAAGCATAAACAAGTTTATTACTGCAACAAGGGATAAATCACAGTTGCCCTAAGCAGTTCTTACCAATATGAACCGGGGCCAGTGCTAAAGCGTTCCCTACACCTCGAGGTTTCTCTGTAGTCTCTTGGGATCTCTAAGGTCTCAAGGTGTAAAACCTGTGCATAAAATTATATACCTGTGATAATTACATAGTTACTAAAATATGAAACATTTCTAGTTACCGAGATGAGCCCTGTTGGCTAAATTAAAGGTGGCTCCGCGGTCCAAATAACATTATATAATTTTGTAAAGTCATCAGTTTTAGAACAAAGGCGTTCTTGTAAAGAATACTTACATAACAAGGTGAAATGGTGTCCATCACCGAAAGATGGCAATGTTGCCTTACATGTATAATTACTTCAGGACAGGTGTCTTGGCATCTGACAAGTAAGAAATAGGCAGAAAATACATGTGGTATAATGTGTGCATTAGCAAGCAAAGTGAGTTACAATATATGTATTCATATCTGACATCTACTCTTATCACGGTAGATACCCTAAGCACTATGTATTAGTATAGCCTATGCCTAAACATTGCTGTCTATGGTGTACCCCTAGGGAAATAATTAAGTGCAGGGACCTCGTGTAACTTACATCCCAGTATCCCCAGCCACTTATGCCCTCTCCACATTACTTGCCACCTTTAGGTCACCTGATATGACCACCCCAGGTCCCTTTCCATTTTATTGTTGTTAGTATCTCACCCCCATTGTGTACTCTTTCCCTGGGTTTTGTTTCCCATGCATTACCTTAGAAACATAAACATAGAATTTGACGGCGAATAAGGACCATGGCCACCCAGTCTGCCCATTTCCTACCTACTGGATAAGCTGCAGATCCTAGTTAACCAGCAGCCTACTTCTTCACCCCCACACCTAGAATTGCCTTATGACTGTCCCATGCAATGCTTGAATTCCACCACTGATTTTGACTCCAACCTCCTCTGGAAGGCGTTCCATCATCCACAACACTCTCTGTGAAAGAATACTTCCTTAAATTACCTCTGAGCCTTCCCCATCTTCAAAATCGTGCCCTCTTGTTCTCTGCATACCTCTTTTTGAAGGATGCACCCTCTTGGACTTTATTGAGTCCCTTGAGTGCCAAAGTTTCTATCATGTCCCCCTCCCTCCTTTCCTCGAGACTATACATATTAAGCTCCTTAAGTCTCTCTTCATTGTCTTCCTGTACAGACCCTGCACCATTTAAAGTGCCCTCCTCTGGACAGCTTCCATCCTGTCTATGTCTTTTGCTGATATTGGGTCTCCCAGAGCTGCACACAGTACTCAGATGGGGTCTCACCAGCTGTCTGTACAGAGGATAATAACTTCCTGTTTTCTACTGGTGATGCCTCTCCTATGCATCCCAGTAACCCCCAACCCTCCTTGCTGCCCTCTTACGTTGCTTGCCCACCTTTAGGTCATCTGATGACTACCCCCCAGGTCCCTTTCCATTTTGTTGTTGTTAGTAGATCTGCCCCATTGTTTACTCTTCCCTGGGTTTTTTGTTTCCAGGTGCATTACCTTACATATAGCATTGAATCTAAGCACCATACATTTGACCATTCCTCTAACCTTTCCAAGTCCTTCTCATCCTTTCCACACCACCCTGTGCATCAACTCTGTTGCAGATCTTAGTGTCATCTACAAGAGACATACTTTTCCTTCCAGTCCTTCTGCAATGTCGCTTATAAAGACATTGAAAGAGGACAGGTCCTAATACTGAACCCTGAAATTTTACCCACTGGTAACCCTCCTTTCTTCTGAGTGGACTCCATTTACCATTACTCTCTGTGTCCTATTCTCAGCCAATTCTTTACAGGCTGTCATCTTGGGACCCCTCCCAGGTAGGCTAACTTGTATATTAATCTTTTACGTGGGACTGTCAAAATGCCTTGCTAAAGTCTAGGTGAAAGCCATGTCCACACTACTCCTGATCTACTACTTTGGTCACCCAGTCAAAGAAATCTATCAGATTTGTCTGGCAACCTTCCCACTCGAATCCATGCTGCCTTGGGTCCTGTGTCCCTCTGGCCTCCTAGATATTTGACAATTCTTTCCTTCGAATGATTCCATCATTTTCCCTACCACTGAGGTTAAACTAACAGGTCTGTAGATTCCTGCTTCTGCCTTGCTCCAACTTTTATGAGAGGAATCATCTTCTGCCTCCTCAGTCCTCAGTACTACCCCATCCTCCATGATTTGTTAAGCAGGGTAGTCAGTAGTGTCACTAATTCTCCTAGTTCTTTTAGAATTCTAGGATGGATCCCATCAGGCCCATTGCTTTCTCCACCTTCAGTTTTAGAGTTCTTTCAGAACCCTTTCTTCTGTAAATAGACTGGTATCAACTTCTGTATCCAGAGTGTTACTACTGCTTGTTTTATGTACCTCCCTCTTCATTTTGTAAATACTGAGCAAAAATATTTATTTAGTATCTCCTTTTCTGATCTCCTCTGCCCACCCTCCCTCCCCTTTATTAAGCCTCACTCTCCTCCCTTGGTCTTCCTTTGTCCGTGATGTACCTATAAAGGTTTTTATCCCCTTCTTAACTGAGTTAGCTATCTTTTCCTCAGTTTGGGCCTTTTCTGACTGCCTTCCCAGCTCCTTTTGCTTTAACTGATACAGTTCTGTCCTGCTCCTTCTGCAATTCCTTGTGCCTAGATCTTTCTTTTCTCTTGAACCTTCACTACCACTTCCGTAGAGAACCATAGTAGTTTCTTACATCGATCTTATTTTGTTTATTTGCTTAACACAAAGGCTTGTTACCTCTGTGATGGCAGTTTTATTATTCCCCATTGTTCTTCACCACCTCCTCCCTGCCCATTTGTAGTGCATTCCTTAGGCACTCACCCATTTGTAAAAAGTTCAAGCCCTCCTAACGTCCAGTACTTTTGTCTTTGTGTGGCTTGACTGTATTGCTGTGTTTATTGTGAACCATACTGTTCGATGGTCGCTAGTTCCCAGATGGCTACCCACTTCATCTGTGATCCTCTCTCCATCTCCATTTGAGAGAATCAAGTCTAATATTGCTCCCTCTCGAGTGGGCTCCAGTACTAGTTGTCCTAAGGCATGCCCCTGTAGAGGCATCTAGAATAACTGCACTCTTCGAGTGGCAGCTGCAACTGCACTCAGTTAACATCTGGCATATTCAGATTGCCCAGCAATATCTCCTTCTTCTGCCATTCTAAGTATACTTTCTATCATTTTTCCTGTCCATTTCCTCCCCTGAGAAGGGGGTCTGTATACAACCCTGTGCGTGTAGTGGTGTGCCTGTCTCCAAATTTACCACAGTGCTTCTTCTCCTCCCTGTTTACCCTTTTGTTCTGTTGATTTTATTCCTTCCTATGCAAGAACTACCTCCTTCTCTTTTACCCTCCTGTCCCTCCTGCAGACAGTGTATCCTGGTATGTTTTACGTCCCAGTCATGGTTTTCTGTGTACCATGTTTCTGTGACTGCACGATATCAGATGTTCCTCCTCCATCAAGGCCACTATTTCAGGAAGCTTGTTACCCAGACTACAGGCATTAGTACTCATTGCTCTCCATTTTTTGATGGTTTCATTCTGTTGCAGCATCCCACTGACCATTCTACCTCAGTCTTTCTCTCATTTAGTACCCTGTTTTTGTGAGAGGCTGGATGTTTCTGCTGCTTGTCAGTACTCCCCTTGACTAGTTTAAAAGCTTGCAATGACATTTAAACCGATTGCTCAAAAGACTTGTTCCCTTCCTGGATAGATGCAGACCATCCTGCCAGTATAGGCTGGTGTCCCTGAGGTGGAACCCGAGTCCCCAATGAAGCCAAACCCCTGATGTTCGCGACCATTTTTTTCAACCATTCATTAAACTGCATGGTGCCACACCCTCACCCTCCCCTCTACTTTTGACAGGCAGCACCTCTGAGAAGGATACTGTGTGTGCTACTTGTCTTAGGTCCCTCCCCAACTCTGCAATGTCCTCCTGCACTGCTCTAATCTCATGATGAGCAAGTCATTTGTCCCTAGGTGGACATTTACATCCAACTTGAATCCTGCAGCTGTTCTCGTGATCCTGAGGATCGCTTCCTGTCCCTCAAGCCATGGCACCAGGCAGGCACCTTACTTCATTTTCCCAGCTCCCCCAGATCTATCCCTAATAATTGAGTCCCCCACAGGAGCTGCTTCCTTTTCCTGTGGTGTCCTCTGCCTCCTTCCTGTGGGCCTCCCTTGGGACAGTTATCATCAGTCTTCTCTGCGGGTGCATCAATAGGGGAGCTATGCTCCCCCAGAATGGAGTATGTATTGTGGAGTGGGTGTGCCTCTGTTCCACCCTCCTCACCCTCCCTGAGCCCACTGTGGTCCAACTGCTGTGCTTTCTTTGCAACCTTTGAGGTAGTGGTGGTGGCGCTAGTGCTACCTGGATGGTGGAGGTTCCCTTCCTACTGTCCAGTGTGGCCTGGGGGAAGGTTTCCTTACTACTGTCCAGCCTGAGACAGGCAACTTCTTCCCTCAGGGCAGATAGTTGTCTGCAAATGAGACAACATCTCAGCCTCCTGAAAGACTTTCGAAGACTGCTGCCCAGCCATTACATTGCACCACTCCCCACATGTTTATCTAGTTTTTTTATTGTATTTGTGTGTGTGTGTGTGTGCGTCGTGTGTGATTTGATATATATATATATATATATATTATACAACGTGTATGCTTATATTATCAGTGCAGTGTGCCAGAGAGATATGACAGTGAATGCACCTTACACTCGAGGAAATGATGTCAGAAGCAAAAAATATTTGTTTAGTATCTCTGCCTTTTTCAGGTCACCTCTGCCCACCCTCCCCTTTATTAAGCCTCACTATCCCTCCTTGGTCGTCCTTCGCTCCTTGATGTACCTATAAAGGTTATATCCCCTTCTTAACTGAGTTGGCTATCTTTTCCTCAGTTTGGGCCTTTGCTTATTCTGACTGCCTTCCCCAGCTTACCTTTTGTTCTTTAACTTGATACAGTTCTCTGTCCTGCTCCTTCTGTGATTCCTTGTACTTCCTGAAAGCTTTCTTTTCTCTTGAACATTCACTGCCAGTTCCTTTGAGAACCATAGTGGTTTCTTACATCGTTTAGTTTTGTTTATTTGCTTCACAGAAGGCTAGTTACCTCTGTGATGGCAGTTTTATTATTCCCCATTGTTCTTCCACCCCTCCTTCCTGCCCATTTGCTGAGTGCATTCATTAGGCACTCACCCATTTGAAAAGTCAGCCTCCTAAAGTCCAGTACCTTTGCCTTTGCTGTGGCTTGACTCTGTGCTGTTTTTATTGTGAGACCTACTGTTCGATGGTCGCTAGTTCCCAGATGGCTACCCACTTCTACATCTGTGATCTCTCTTCATCTCCATTTGAGAGAACCAGGTTTAAGATTGCTCCCTCTCAGTGGGCTCCAATACTAGTTGTCTAGGCATGCCCCTGTGGGCATCTAGAATAACCCACTCTTGAAGTGGCTGCTGCAACTGCACTCCAGTTAACATCTGGCATATTCAGATTGCCCATCAGCAATATCTCCCTTTTCTGCCTTACTAAGTATACTTTCTATCATTTCCTTGTCCATTTCCTCCCCTGAGAGAGGTCTATCATAGAACCCTGTGCAGATTTTGGTGCCATTGCGGTCTCCAAATTTACCACAGTGCTTCTTCTCTTCCCTGTTTCCCTTTTGTTCTGCTGCTTTGATTCCTTCCCTTATGTAAGAGCTACTCCTCCTCCTCTATTACCCGCTCTGTCCCTCCTGTAGATAGTGTATCCCGGTATGTTTATGTCCCAGTCACGGTTTTGTGTGAACCATGTTTCTGTGACTGCCACGATATCTAGATGTTCCTCCTCCATCAAGGCCACTAATTCAGAAGCGTGTTACTCAGACTACTGGCAATGGGACTTATTGCTTTCCATTTTTGATGGCTTTACCTTCAGTTGCAGCATCCCCACTGACCTTTCTACCTTGGTCTTTTCTCATTTAGTACCCTGTTTTGTAGGGAGAGGCTGGGATTTTCCTGCTGCTTATCAGTGCCTCCCCTTGACTAGTTTAAAAGCTTGCCAATGAAACATTTAAACCAATTGCTCAAAAGACTTCTTCCTTCCTGGACAGATGCAGACCATCCTGCCAGTATAGGCTGGTGTCCTCAGGTGGAACCCGTTGCCAATGAAGCCAAGCCCTGTGTTCCACCATTTTTCAACCATTCATTAAACTGCATGGTGCAAAGTACCCTGCCTCACTCATGCCATTGACAGGCAGCACCTCTGAGAAGGATACTGTGTGTGCTACTTGTCTTAGGCCCTCCCAGTTCTACAAAGTCCTTCACTGCTCTAATCTCATGTTGAGCCAAGTCATTTGTCCCTAGGTGGACAATGACATCCAGCTCAGACTCCGTGCAGCTATTCTCGTGATCCTGAGGATGCGCTTCCTGTCCCTCAAGCCATGGCACCAGGCAGGCACCTTACTTCAGTTTTCCCTGCTCCCCAGCTCTATCCCCTAATAATTGGGTCCCCACAGGAGCTGCTTCCTTTCCTTGTGGTGTCCTCTGCCTCTTTCCTGTGGGCCTCCCTTGTGACATGTGTCCTCAGCCTCCTTAATCTCCTCTGTGGGTGCATCCATGGGGCTGTGCTCCCAGAATGATGTATGGATTGTGGAGTGGAACAACTGACTGGGTGTGCCTCTGTTCCCCATCCTCACCCTCCTGAGCCACTGTGGTCCAACTGCTTTGCTTTCTTTGCAACCTCTGTAGGCAGTGGTGGTGGCTCTGGTGCTTCCTGGATGGGGAGGTTTCCTTCCTCATCCAGTGTGGCCTGGGGAAGGTTCCCTTACTGCTGTCCAGTGTGGCCTGAGATGGGCAATTCCTCCCTCAGGGTGAGAGCTGTCTGCAAATAGGGCAGCATCTCAGCCTATAGAAAGTCTCCCGGAAGACTGCTGCCCCACAGCCATTACATTGCACTACTCCCCACAAGATTATGACTTTTTTTTGTGTGTGTGTGCTTGGTTTGTTATATAGTCAATATCTATATATATACAATGTGTATGCTTATATTTTCAGTGCTGTGTGCTAGAGAGGATATGACATTGATATGCCCTTGCACTCTTGAGAAATGATGTCAGAACCCCAGGTATAAGGAACTATTTTCAGGGGTGGGAGGGGTGAGGGGTGGGAAGGGTTGGGCCTAAACTGTGCCCTCACAAAACAATCAGCTAAGAGCTCTGACCCATCGCTGTGATGAGTGCCTTCCTGTCAGCAGATACCATACACAACAATTTGACAGAGCAAATCCTGCTAATCAAACAGAGAAAAATTCAGACATCCAAGTCAGACACAGGAAAACCTCCCAGCCCCAAAACAGCCTGGTGGTTTGTGCTTCTGAAAGCAGTCAGCCCCAAAATAAGTCAGCTGTGCTTTAAACTCTTCCTGCACTGTCAATCTTAAGAATTGTAGCAAGACTGTCTTTTCCTTATTAAGTTCCTTATTTCACCTTTCAGTTAGAAGTAGCCTCCACCTGAAGAATATCTGCTATGAACCAAAGACAATTGCAAGGTTCACCTCCTTCTGTTGTGAGCACAACTCACTTTCTTGCAAATCCTATGTTCAGTATTGTAGCTCCCAGCAAGAGGTAGCTTGCCTTAAAAAATATTAGCTGTTCTGATGAGTTTGCTATAAAATACTTGCTTATAATACTATTGTTCTCAGGTCTGTTACAAAAGCTATTGTGCTGATTAAGTAGCTTATGGTGTAATCACTTCCTGAGAAGTCTGAATTTCCTTTTAAGGCACACAAAGATAAACCCAAAAAAACTGTTTACTGTCTGGGTCAAATACACAACCTGTACCTGCACTTTTTCAGGATTTGCGACAAATGTTTAGCCAGGGTTTAAACTCTTCCTGCACTGAAAATCTAAAATTATAACAAGACTGTTTTTCCTGATTAAGTTCCTTATTTCACCTTTCAGTTAGAAGTAGCCTTCAACTGTAGAATATCTGCTACTAACCAAAGACAATTGCAAGGTTCACTCCCTCTGTTGTGAGCACAACTCACTTTCTTGCAAATCCTATGTTCAGTATTGTAGCTCCCAGCAAGAGGTAGCTTGCCTTAAAAATATTAGCTGTTCTTTTCCTCAGTTTGTGCCTTTGCTATTCTGACTACCATCCCTGCTTCCTTCTGCTTTATGGTACAGTTCTCTGTCCTGCTCCTTCTGTGTTTCCTTATACTGCCTAAATGCTATCTTTCTCCTAACCTTCACACAAACTCTTTTGAGAACCATAGTGACTTTTTCTTTCATTTTGATTTGTTTATTTGCTTCACACAAGGCTTGTTGCCTCTGTGATGGCAGTTTTGATATTTCCCCATTGTTGCTCCACCACTCCTTCTAGCCTGTTTGCTAGTGCTTTTCTAAGGCACTCTCCCATCTTGCCAAAATCAGCTCTCTTGAAGTCCAGAACCTTCACTTTTGTATGGCTTGACTCTGTAGCTGAGTTTATCATAAACCACTCTGTTTGGTGGTCACTTGTTCCAAAATGGCCATCCACTTCTAGATCTGGGATCCTCTCACTGTCCCCATTTGAGACTATGAAGTCTAAGATTGCTCCCTCATGAGTAGCTTCCAAAACTAGCTGTCTGAGGCATGCCACCTGAAGGGCATCGAGAATGGCACTGCTTTTGGATGTGGCTGCAGCAGAGGTGCTCCAGTTGACATCTGGCATATTAAGGTCCCCCATCAACAGCATCTCCTCTTTCTCTGCCATCCTAAGTATGCCTTCTATCATATCCTTGTCCATTCCCTCCACCTGACATGGGGATCTGTATACAACCCCTGTGCAGATTGTGGTGCCATTTCCAGTCTCTAGGGTGACCCTCAGTGCCTCCTCTCCTCCCTGTTTACTCTTTTGTTCAGTTGCTTTTATCCCTTCCCTTACATGAAGCTACTCTTCTCCCTCTTCTCCTCTCCCTGTCTCTCCTGTAGGTTGTGTACCCTAGTATGTTAAAATCCCAGTCATGGTTCTCTGTGTACCATGTTTCTGTGACTGCTATGATATCCAGGCATCCCTCTTCCATCAAGGCCACCAGTTCAGGGAGCTTGTTGCCCAGACAATGGGCATTGGTACTCATTACCCTCCATTTCTTGATGACCTTATCCCTTTTTGCCACATCCCTGTCCTTACTGCGTTTGTCACTTTCTCCATTTAACACTGCACTTCTCCCTATTGACATCTCTATGTTGGTGTCTACCTCACTTAGTACCCTGAATTTTTGGGGGGAAGCTAGTATTTCCCTTCTCCTCTCCAGTGCCTCCCCCCTTGGCTAGGTTTAAAAACTTTCCAATGAAGCATTTAACCTATCACCTAGGATCCTGGTTCCCTTCCTGGACAGATGCAGACCATCACACTAGTATAGGTCTGCATCCCTCCAGGTGGACTCCCAGTCCCAGTGAAGCCAAAGCCTTGAGCTCTGCACCAGTTTTCAACCACTGATTGAATCCCATGGTGTGGAGCACCCTAACCTCTCCTGTGCCATAGACAGTCACCACCTCCGAGAAGGTTACTGTGCATGCTATTTGACTAAGGCCCTCCCCATCTCCACAAATGTTTATTGCACTGCTCTGATCCCTTTGTAGCCAGGTCATTTGTCCCTAGGTGGACAATGGCATCCAGCTCCCTCCCTTGTGCAACTGCTACCACGATCCTAAGGTTCGCTCCCTGTCCTCAAGCCATGGTGCCAGACAGGCACCTTTCCTCCCTCTCCTCTTCCTCCCCCAGTTCTATGTTCCTAACAATTGGGTCCCCACCAGGAGTTGTTTCCTTCCCTGTTGGGTCCCATGCCACCCTACTGAGAGTCTTTTTGTGGAGGTTCCCAGCATCCTCCTTGGTCTCCACTGTGGGTGCCTCCATAGAGGAACTGCACTTTTCCAGAATGGCATAGAAATTGTGGAGAGATACAACTGAAGGGATGCACCTCTGTTCTACCACCCTCACCCTCCCTGAGCCCACTGTGGTCCAACCACTGCTCTTTCTTTGCAACCTCTGAGGCAATGGCAGTGACCATGGTAGTCCCTGGGTGGGAGAGGAGGTCTCACAAATCCTGGCAAACTCAGCCTGAAGATGAGCAACCTTCTCCTCAGTCCAGAGAGGTGCCTGCAGATGGGAAAACACTGCATCCTCCAGAATGTATCCTGGAAGACTGCTGCGCCACAGCCACTGCACTGCACCTCTCCCATCATGTCTTATTTCTGGACCCCTAATTGTTGTTTGGAATAGTTACTATTTCCTTTGTTTATTTATTTCTTTGTTTTTTCTTTTCTGTCCCTACTTACACCTCTGTGCACTTTTAGCTCCTGAACTTCCTGTTCTGAGACAAGGAGTTCCTATATTTCTCAGTAATCTCCTTATTTGCTCCGAGTCAGACCTCCAGCAGCTGGGAGGGGATGGAGAGCTACTATTGCCCTTTTAGAATGGTGAGTCTTTGGAGGCTCTGTGATCACTCACTTCCTGCTCCCAAACAGGAAGTTCCTGTTCTTAGTTAAATCCTGTGCCTATAAAAGTAGAACTGCTTTGGATGTGGGGTGGAGGAGAAGGAAGGAGGGCAATATAGTCCAAGTAGAAAAGTTTAGTTATACCAGCAGGTCCTTCCTCCTGGTGATCAGCTTGTTCTCTGGCAAAAGCAGGACACTATTACCATAGAGGTACCTAATGATTCACAGCCTACTCAGGCACATATTGAGGAGAAGCATCTCCTGAAGGCCCAATTGATATTGGAGTGGAGTGCTGGCTCACCAAAATGAAATAAGGGTGACTCATCCTCAGATTCAGGGGCTGATGCTGGGTTTGAAAAGGTTTCAACTGGTTCAGAACAACAAGGGAGCACAGAGATGACTCCAGTTCATCTGATCACAATGCTGGGCCATAACAGAATTTTAGATCCCTCCTAGAGGTCCCAGATTTTGATTTATTTGATAAATCTCCCTCTATACCACACCACCATGCAGTACTCCTACAATATAAGGAGGCCTTGAACTGTACACAGATGGGGATACAGTATGTTGGAAGGACACTTCTGAAGGACTTCTACATTTCACACCTGCTGAGGTTCATGCCCTTATTCATATATCTGGAGAAGAACTTTCAATATCAATTTTCACACTGCTCTTGGCTTGGGCAAATTTTGGACTTCCTATAATCAGATGAAATTATCCCCTTTGTGGACTCTTTTCCTGGCTATTTCACTTACTAAACCTGTCATTAAAAAATAACTTTCCTCTTTCTGATGGAGAGTGTCAATATTGGTGACATCCTCCATTGGCTGCAACAGCACTGTGATGTTCTTAGTGCTCTGAGCCCATTATTAATTCGGATCATTTTGGACTGGGGGCTGGCACTTCAAAATAAAGCTGCGACAGACTGGTACAGGCATGATACATCTACCTAACAGTTTTTTCATTGGTTCTGATTGTGGAGTGTGTTTTTACACTGGTCAACTTAAGGCTTGCCATAAATGTGGGATCACACTCATCTTGCTAGCTCCTGTGATAAGCGTCGGAGAAATGTGTTCACTTGATCCTGTGTCTGTCACAAGACATTTTCACAAGCGGTTCCATGACATTCTCACTTTCATCTTGTCAAAGGACAATCCTCCTCTAGGTATTGTAGAACACTACTTTTGGAGGACAGAATATCAAGCACGAGGTGCCCCTCATATCCATATGTTATTGTGGATCAAGGATGCGCCACACATTGGTGAACATGAAGCAGCAGAAGTGCTATCATTCATAAAAAAATATATCACTTGTCACATTCCAGACAAGTATGACAGTCCTACACTATGGAAGTTGGTTCAAAAGTTCCAGTGACATATTTGCGCAAAATATTGCCGGAGAGCAGTAAAGAACAAATCTAATTGGTACACACAATGTCGCTTTGGATTTCCTAGAAGAGTTTGTCAGAATGGTGCCATGAATGACCTTTTCTCAGCAATGCGACACCACTTGAAGGCAAAATCAACCAAGAGGGTATACGAGTTACCCAGGCATGAAAAAGAGGTGTACATCAATGACTACAACCCAACTCTTCTCCTAATGTGGCAAGCAAACATAGATGTTCAGTTTGTGCTGACAACTCAACTGGTCTCTGGTTCTGCATGTCACTGCACATAACCAAACATGAACAGACTAGCTTGCAAGATCTTTGGGAAGATATTGCCACTTCAAGCAAAAAGCTCTGACATCTCAGCTGTGGTCATTGGGTTTGAAGACTCTTTCACACAGAGAATGTGGAGCTTATTAAGCCAGTGACCGGTTAATGGGTACATCTGTACGGAAGTCTGACGCTTGTATGTTTCCTCAGTGTAAACTACAAAGACAAACGGAAGCGTGTACTAATTCCTCATGCCAAAATTGAGGAGCTTGCTGTCAATACACCTTCTTCAAAACATATCTTGAAGAATAACCTGATAGACACATATTACCCACGTAGACACAATGAGATGAATGATATGTGTCTGTTTGAGGTGGCTAAGTGGTATGACTACAAGACAGGTGCAGCACCTGACTCAACACTACACATTTACAAGGTCAATGGACTAGATGGCTGTCTTGTGAAGAGGAACAAGCCATGGCTTATAGATCACTGCAAACTGCATCTAGGCACATCAGAGAGCACAGAACATTACTACTTTGCTCTCCTATTCCTATTTAGACCCTGGAGGAGTGAGTCTGAATTAAAAGGTGACTCTGACACATTCGAAGAACAGTTCAATCTCACTTACGAGAATTTCCAAACTGAGTACTCACAAACATATATACAAAGACTAAAAGCTGAGAAAGAACAGCTCAAGCAGGCAGAGAAGCAACTTCAGGAAGACACTCCAGTTAGTTCACAAGACAACCTTGATCCAGAAGGACAAGGTGTTCTAGGTGACCCTCTGCCCTTAAATGCCCCAGAACTGTTAATCTCAGAAATTGAGACAGCCATGCAACATGGCACACACTCTATGGTCAACCCAGCTGACGTAAGAGAAAGACTAAATCAGCTGCAGCATACAGTTCACTCCCAAGTGGTTGAAGCTGTACAACATGGTATACTACATGAAACAAAACAATGTGACTGCACTCAGTACAAACCACCACTAATGTTTGTTAGTGGTTCAGCTGGCACAGAAAAGAGTTTCCTGATTGAAGCTATCTCTGCAGAAGTACGGAGTGTGACAGGCTCTTCAATGTCTGTTGCTGTGACTGCTCCCACAGGACTAGCAGCATACAACATTGGTGGAGTAACATTACACCGTCTCTTTATGTTGCCAGTCGAACATGGGAGAACTGGAGAGTATCGTAAACTGTCATTCGAGGTTGCATCTCAGCTCCGTTCCATGTTCACAAAGATGCAGTTACTCATTGTTGATGAAATCAGCATGGTCTCCAATGTCATGCTAGCCTGTATTCATCACGCTCACAGCAGATCTTAGGTACTGACGATGGAGTGCCATTTGCGGCAAAAGTATACTTGTGTTGGGAGACCTTTTACAACTTGCACCAGTCAATGCAGAGCATGTATTCACAACTCTGACTGCAAGCAAGCTAAGAATATCCTCGGTTGCACTGCAGGCTATAACATATGGGAATTATTTACCTATGTTGAGTTGTCTGAGAACATGCGCCAAAGTGGTGATCTAGCTTACAAATCACTTTTAGATTAAGCTCGCACAGGTTCTCTATCACCAGAACATGTTTGTATGTTAAATGATCGAAAAATCACAGTACATAGTACATGCATAGAAACAGCATGTAATGTCTTCAGCGATATATACTCTACTGCCAGACACATAGTGTGTCTTATGCCACGACTAAAGAAATGCACTGAATTCAACAATCTAATGCTACAAAGAGAGAACCAAGAGATTGTAACTCTGCATGCAATTGATACAATTGATGGCGTTATTCTTAGTCGAAAGCTAGTAGCAAAGATGACTGAACGACTAAGTGAACTGAAGTCAGATGTTTCACGAACAGCTGGCCTAGAAGCTGTTCTCACACTTTGTAAGAATGTACGTATCATGCTACGACGTAATCTAGATGTAGAACAAGGCATGGTAAACGGTGCTATGGGAAACATCACTGACTTTGTCTATAATGTCCAGAAGACATTTATTCAGACACTTGTAGTGCAGTTTGGCAACATGCAACACTCTGTACACATAGATCGAACTCATGTGAAAATTCCAGGTTTTAAGGATATCTACGTAAACAGGAAACAGTTCCCATTATTAGTTGCATATGCTGTTCCATTCACAAATCTCAGGGATTGAGTTTGGATTCAGCAATGGTAGACATAGGTACAAACATTTTCAAGGATGGCATGAGCTACGTTGCACTTTCACGCGTTAAGCCTTTCTGGATTGCACATCATTAGTATAGCACGTCAGAAAATACGAGCTGACAAGCGATGTATTCTTGAGTACAACAGGTTACGTACTCTACATCAGCCACAAATGTCTTTAATACCACTGCCTACATATCTGTCTGTCTCACACAATTCAGTCACAGCTAGACGGAGCAACAAACAGCAGCAAGCTTCCCAAAGTGATTAAAAAAAAAAGAGTTCAGCAAAGGCCACAACTTCAAGTAAACATTCACAACCAGCAATTCATCAGAAATCAGTTGGTGTAGCTGCTGTACCACTGTTTGACAACAGCAGTAGAGTAAACTGCTATGCTAACTCAGCTATGCAAGTTTTTCTACACATGCCACAGTTTGTGCAGGCAATATCTGCTTCACAAGACAATCCCCTATCAAATGCTTTGAAGCAGATTATCAACATGACTTCTGACCACTCTAACAATTTACACTCACTAACACCACTACAACAGGTGTTATCTACATACGCTGGATGTAGTACATTTGCTGCAGACATACAGCAAGACAGTACTGAGTTTATGATGGCTGTCATAAACAACCTGGATGAAGACGGCACCCCAATGCGGCAGTACTTCACAGTAACATATGTTACAAAATATGTATGTGTTTCATGTGGCAATTCACAGCGTGAAACCACACAAGACATGCTGTGGATAACTCTCTTTGTTCCTGAAGCCAAAAGTGTCAAATTTCGACAGCTGTTCACTAATGCTGAATGTAGTCATGCCTGTGGAAGGTGCGGAGGCAGATGCACTCAGTCCATACGTCTAAGGAGTTCATCTCAATATCTGTTGCTTATGTTGCACAGATTTGACCCCATTGGGCTCAGAGTTGATACTCCTATCACAGATTACACAGCTAGTAGAATAGTCTTCAACCAATCACTGTTTGACACTCACAGTATAATCTATCACCATGGTCAATCCATGCATTCTGGGCATTACACCTCATTACTAAGGTGCACAACTGGATGGTTAGAGTGTGACGACTCTACAACGACTTTTAAACAGAGACTGCCACGTCACTTGAAAAATGCATATCTTCTAATATTGAAGAATTATGACAACCTTCATATTTCAGAAGAATAGGACAAAACATGTAGCATTTTAAGATGACTACTTTGTCCAAAAAACATTCATAACTCGTTACAATGTTGTAAAATTTACAACTGTAAATGAACAATACAATTTCAACAAAATGGAATTCTAATACAGACATTACATACACTGTGACATGTTAGATCTTGTGTAGATCAGTGACTACATGAAAATTGTTGTAGTGGCTTCAATTGGCACCAACAATATTCACAGTCACTAGAGAAACCATGATTACATGTCTATAAAAGATTGTACATCTAAAAACGGAGGACTTACTACTCTCCTCCTCTGTACATCTCTTTAAAAGTACATGTATCAACTCCTATATAACAACAAATTGATATGACTTATAAGCTCTTACTTTGCAAACAAAGAGAACTTCTCAGTTATTATCGTAGATTACTGAACTACCCTTATAACATTCAACAAACATTCCACTCTGTCACAAGTAGTCTATTAACACTTCAGTTTGTCTAGTGACTCTTCACATATAGAGAACATCATTCGATCACTATGCAACAGTGTAGAACTATCACGCTTTCATGCGTAGTACTAGTATTGTACATATGTAAAAACAACTACCTTTACTGATAATGCAAGAAGCTGAGTTACACAACTGTTAATAATAACCAATTACTGAATCTAATTTAGTGAATCTTACAACTGTTTAAAAATTACTTGTACATAATAGAAACATTTGTTCTCAAGTGTACATTGTTAATAACTAGTTTGATACTTGAACTAAAAATAGCAGTGTAGCACTACAGTACAAGTGAATGTTTTAGATATTATTCAGCAGTATAGTAACAACATTTAACTAACCATAAGTTTGTTAAAAAATGCATTCCATGACAGTTTTAGTATTTACAAGTTAAGAATTTACATAGAAGCCAATGTAAGAATTGATAACATGTCATTTGTTCATGTAAAAACATTTTATTTTTTACTTGTCACATAAGTAATTCTACCGTATGTAAAAAATATTGACAATTGTAAATCAGGCACTGTTGCTGATCACAACAAACTGCATACCTGTTCCTGACAATATTTATGATCGCCTCAATTGAGGGGTCGGTGGAATTTCCATTTGCACCTAGTCAGTGACATATTATTTAATAATTACAATCAAATGTCACAAAACTTACATTTGTGTAAATTTTACTACTTAGACAGTCAGCATATGGTTTTTCACCCACCCTAGGAACATCCACATTAGCAGTCACACAATTACAACAAAACACTTGTCTATCATGTGTGTAATCACACTTCACAACCGACTGACATTCCCTTATTAACATAACACACAAGTAATGCACTACACATAATTACAACATACAACCATTTTTTAAAAAGTAACATTTTTTACAAACTCCATTCACATTCAATAGCAAAAATATAATGAAGCGCCACAGCTTCAGCCTGACTATTAGAATTCCAGGTTGAATGCCAGAAACTACTTCCTCACATAAACAGAAGTGAGTACTGAAACATAACTAAAAACACACAACACCTGATTAGTTTCATATAATATCACACACTTACTCCAATCCATATTATACAGTTATTATTATTCTTACACATTTACATATTTGACAAGCAATGATTGCACACATACAAAGATTGTATTGTGAGACTGCTTCTGTTAACGAAATTTAACTTTTGATTGGACCTTTTCTCCATTTGACAAATTGGCAATAAATTTTTTGAAACCATAACCACCTGTGTCGACTCCTTACTTTAAATACCATTATGACATAAAAATAAGTGTCTATGACTTAAGCATACAAATCAATGTTTACTAATACTGCTACAACTATACTTCCATCTATTTGTTTGGTACCTATGACATACAGTCAGTATCACAGCATATACAACGATGTGAGACATTGCATGTCACATTTGACAGAATTCATAACAGTGTCAAAAACTCAGCAATGTACTTACTTTTCGTGTGCCTAAGCAGTCATTATTACTATACCACGGTGCCACACATCAGCACCCAACAGGTCACAGCTGTGACTATACCTGTACCATTCAATCACTACTATGTGTACTTCAGAGTCCAACAAAATGACGTTTCTCATTGGCTGCAAACATCCTAACAACCTTATGTTAATCTTTTATTACCATACATGAAGAGGTTGACAATATACTGAACAAGGTTTACAACTGTTTAAAAACATGTTCCATTATTATAGCGATAAGTCACTCCCAAGAATTGTGCTAATGGTCAGTCAATCACCCTATAGAGACATGTGCCTGACAGCCACACCTCATGCCACAACACACCCTGTGTGTGTGTGTGTGTGTGTGTGTCCCTGTGTGTGTGTGCTGGGGGGTGAACTCACAGTTACAGTTTTCAACCCTATCAGTGAATTTCCTCACTTTTGTCACTGTGGAACAACCCTAACAAATGCATTAAACAGAGTTTTTGCCTCAATGTCCATTCTTTTTGAGAATGATATTGAAAAATAGTTACTGTAACTCGCCTCCGCCACATGATGTATTGTGGCATAGTAACAGGAGCAGCAACGCAAACAGAAATGATAACAGTGCACACATGGCAACACAACCATGAATGAGAACAGAAAGGGTAATGCACAAAGTGGCGTACACGGGAATGGTGTGCCACGTGATGTCTTGTCACATAGTAACGTGGTGCCTGTAAATTGAAATGTCAATGGGCATGGTGACACAAAGTGAAACAGAAAGTGAAACAGTACAGTACCACAAATGGCTAAAAAGTAACAGAAATGCAAACGAAATGAAAACGCAGCGATGACGACGGTGGTGGCATTGGTGTATTGGATCATCAGCCCAACTCTCACCCCATGACATGAGTAAAGCAGCAGAAGCACAATAGAATGGGGTGAGAATTAGGACCCATGATCCCAATTCACTCCCCAATGCCGGCTGGGGGAGTGGGCACTGGGGTCCAAGGGGGGTTTTCAACCATAACAGCGAATTTCCTCACTTTTGTCGCTGTCGAACAACCCTAACTAATGCATTAAACGGAGTTTTTTGCCTCTAATTTCCCTTCTTTTTGAGAATGATAATGAGAAATAGTGAATGTAATGCAGCGGTGGAAGTGCGGGGCCCACTGCATAATGCATTGGCGGGGGGCCCCGCGCTCCCGCCACATGATGTGTTGTGGCATACTAACAGGAACAGCAATGCAAACATAAATGGTAACAGTGGTGCACATTGTAACACAATCATGAATGAGAACAGAAAGGGTAACACACATGGTGGCGTAGACGGGAATGGTCTGCCACGTGATGTGTTGTCACATAGTAACATGGTGCCTGCAAACAGAAATGTCAATGGACATGGTGATGTAAAGTGAAACAGTAAGATAAACAGTACCGTAGACAGAAATGGCAAAAAATAACAGAAACGCAAGCGCAAATGAAAACGCAAAGTATAACGCACATGGTGGCGCAGACGTCAATGGTAAGTGAAACGGGAACGGATCCGCAAGCGGAAAAGGCAACAGTAACAGTAATGTAAGTTAATAGGCTGGTTTTCCCAAAACCTGCATTGAGAAAGACAGTGAGTACAAATAATGTATGCAAAATAATGAGTATTGGCGAGAAAATGAGATCTTGGAATACTAAATACATTATATCTCAGGAACCGCATTACATAGAAAAAAAATTAAAAGTCATATTATTTACAACTGTCCTGGCTAATTTGAATCTTAGCCCCATTAGGGGCTAATAAGTTTTCGAGGAAAAGTCTGTCTACTTTCGTTTCACAGATAGGGCCTAAAAAGCCTTGACGAGCATAATGTTATCCTATGGGAAAAAAAGAAAAGTTTGGAGCGCCATAACTTTGCCTCCCTGTAATGTTTTTTCACCAAACTACTGAAAGACACATGTGTGGGCTGTTGGCTGTCTTCCCTCCAAATTTCAGGAAAAAAGACCAAACCGTTATTTTGCAGCAGGGCTCCAAATGATTTCTGTTAAGTGTCGGGCGCAGTAATGTTATCCTATGGGAAAAACCATCAGTTTTGGAGTGCCATAACTTTGCCGCCATGTGATATTTTTTCACCAAACTACTGAAAGGCACATCTGTGTACTGTTGGCTGTCTTCCCTCCAAATTTCAGGAAAAAAGACCAAAAAGACCAAACCATTATTTTGCAGCAGGGTGCCAAAGGATTCCTGTAATGCTTCAGGCGCTGTAATGTTATCCTATGGGAAAAATGGTCAACTTTGGAGTGCCATAACTTTGCCGCCGTGTAATATTTTTTCAATACAACACTGAAAGGCACATCTGTGAGATGTCAGCTGCGTTCCCTCCAAATTTCATCCCAAAACTCCCAACTGTTATTTTGCAGTGCAGTGCCAAAGAATTGCTGTCATTTTCCCACAGACTAGAAAATTACTGTTGCATTTCATAAAGCTGCTAGGGAGTTTGACACTTTCGTGAGCACGCAAAGTGATTTATGAAGTACTTTTTCCAGAAATTTGAAAACATATTTCTGGGGTGTTTTACCACAAAATAAAGACATAGCAAGCATCCTCAGGGCCCGACTAGCTGAATACAAAAAGAATTACGTTGCTAGAGGGTCTCAAATTTAAATGCCAACCATTTTTCTGTTTACCAACTGAAAAAAAATGGCTGATTTGCGAAAGTAACAGGCCCATTTGCGAAAGTAAAAATGCATTTGCGACACTGTCGAACTTTTTGTTAACTTTTCCCATTTACTTATAATGGGAAACTGTTTTTTGAATAACTTTTGAACCGTTTAATATTTTTTCACGAAATCTTTGAAAGGCACATCGGGGACCCTGGCTGCACGTTTCCTGAAGATTTCGGGCCGGTCATGCAAACCGTATGACCTGTACATGCAACCATAGAATTCCAGAAAACCTTAAACACGTGCACAGATCACGCTTAATAACTCCATAGCTGTATATCCGACCAGTACAAAACTTGGCAGATCCCAAGGCCTATGGGTCTTGATCATGTATTCCAACTTTCAGGCAAATCCATCAAATGGTTGCAAAGTTATTAAGGTGCAAAGTTTTGGGGTTTAACATAGAAATGGCTCCTCAACCCTAACTATGGTAGCACTACCGTGCTACCATAATGTATATATATATATATATATATATATATATATATATATATATATATATATAGATAGATAGATATAAATGTATATAAAGATAGTTAGCTACAGACAGACAGATAGATAGGTAGATAAAGAGATAGATAGATAGATAGATAGATAAATAGATAGATAGAGATTATGGGGTCGTGTTGCACACCTATAGTTAGGGTTGTGTAGACAGTTTAATGTTGAAACCCAATTTTTGCTCTTTAAAGGGACACTGTAAAGCTTTTTTGAATCATATTATTTTAGGTAAAAACCCACTTTTATGATTGCTTACTTTATCTAAAATTCATTGATGTTGCCGGTTGTTTAATCTGCCTCCTTGCTTATTAGAGCCAAAATTCATGGTAATTGATAGCTATGTCCAGCTTTGTTTTGATTCAAATCATTGAATTACTCTTAGTGCACACTTCCTGAACATTAGAAACATCCTCAAACAGTGAAGTTACTCATGATACAATAGTCTTCTCAGGGCTTCAGTTAACTCCATTTGGGACTATTTGACTTATAAAAATAAAGCAAAAACTTCCAAAATAAAGAGGGAGAAAGTCACTGACTTCCAGATGTAAAACCAAAAATTAGATGACTTCCACAATTCCAGGCTTGGATGTCAGAAATGATGGATTTTTCTTTTTGTATCATTTAACACTTTTGTCCACCTTCAGCGGAGCTGACTCCTGTGATCTACAGCCGTGTTGCCTGCATCCCCCTACCCAGTCATGCACGTGGGCCACATGAACCCACAGAACCAGAGATGGGCCAACATCATGCTGTGTCCTGGACAGGCACCTCTTTCAGGTCAGGGGGTGCAGGGCATGGCCATGAGCTGCCGAGATTGACCCCCAATGTTTTTCCTCCATTAGCTTCCCCTCAGAGCATGGGTGTGCAATGATATCTAGGCATTATGTGCTGACATCCACTGTGCTCCGCCCCATGCTGTCGCCACTCTGGTAGTGCTCCTGGCCATCACCAGGGACCACTACAGAGTGGTGAAACCCCAGATCCCTCCCCAGGATAGGAGACAGTCCTCCAGATGCTTGATCCTATCCCTCCCCTGCCAACCCCTGGTGACCTGGACTCACGTCCAAACCCAGGTCACTAGTGTAGTGCTGGCATCCAGTGCATCAACCATCAGCAGAAATGATAGATTTTACTGAAAGAAATTGTATTTTACCACTAATTTATTATGTTAACATCCATAAATTTTTCCATCCTGTGGAGGGGTTGTGGCATAAAAGATGGACCAGACACAAACTTCAGCTTCAACATACAATCTCTGCATGGTGTTTATTCAGAATACAGGAAATAAGCTTCAGCAATAGCATTTTCCTTCTTCAGTACATTAGTTTGCAGCCACAGACTATCAATGTCATTTCTCTGCACTTATCCAGCACCTAGTGACATGATCTCTGATCTAACCATCCTTCAGTGAAAAACCCGTCATCCCTATGTGGGCCCCATTTGCTTGGGTAGTGGGAGTTCAAAAGAAAAAAAACAAGCTAAACAAAGAACCTCAGTGCAGAAACACTGAAACATGGGTTACCCAACAAATCAAGTTTCAAAGAAATACAGCATCATACATACTTCCATAATGCAAAGCATCATGTGTTATATGCAAATCACCATGCCATTTCAGACTTGTTCAGTTTACAGTAATTCACATGCATTTTTAATAGCACAACTAACTTAATTTCAATAATAGTCACCTAGTACTTTTTTACCATTATCAAAAACAACTAGTGCCATGGCATTTTCAACATTTAAAGGTGTCATAAACATAAGGTATATACATCAAGGTATTTTATGACATAGTGCTATTATGTACTAAATCCAACAATGATAAACACAACCTGTTTTATATATGCTTGAGGTCACCACAATAACCTCCTGTAAGAGGACCTGAGAGGGAAAAGAAACATTAAAGATGCCACTATAGCATGGTCAAGAAAGAGAAGGGGTGCCCATAGGTGGCCAACCTTGGACTAGAAATAGTAAAGGATAGACTAGGCTTAAAAATAGAAGAACTGTTGCAAGAGATTTAAGGAAAGGTCAGTCCTCAAGAGTGGCAGGAGCTCCCTGTCACACATTCTAGGATACTGACTTCCAAAAGTGGGATCCTGGAAGCATTTTGACTTCCCAAAAATTGGAATGACTTCCAGATTTGAACTGCTAGAAGTTTTAGACTTCCATTGAAAATAAATTAGCTGAACCCCTGATCTCTACTACTCTCACCACCTAATGAGTGGCTATATTGTGTTGGAGTTGTTCATGAATCCAGGAAAGATGTACTGGGAGCTGGTCAAGAAATGTAAACAAACATGTTTTGGTGTAGTAACACCAGTATGGTGGGCAGTCAGTTTTTCACTTTTTAAAAGAAAAAATGAATCTGAATCAAACTACCAGATGCATCAACTGTCTCTATAGAATGTGAATAATAATAAAATGTGTTTGTAAACTATATTTAGTATTTGCTGTATTGATCCTTTCAAGAACAGATCCAGAAGCAAATGACGTGATACCTTTTAATGGACCAATATAGATGTAACAACAAGAACAAAGTGCTCTAGCTTTCAGACCAACCAGTCCTTCTTCAGAAACTTAATGGCCATTATTTAGGAAAAAACAATACTTTTAATAGCTAGATCATGCAGAAAAACAGAAAAAAAATCTCCATTGGTTTAAAATAATCATTTAAAAAATACAGCTGATGATGTCAGAGAAGTTTAACAGTACCATATTACCTTCAGCCAGTAGGGTCCCAAGGTCAAAGGTGCTTGGTGCAAAATACATGCAAAGAATCTTACTGCATATACATTTAATTGACATAAGATAACACTGCTGGAGCAGATGACTCTTAAATCAAGCTATGTATGTCACAGTATGTATAAGGATGTGAATACTGAAAAGCAACCCCCACCCAGATTAAAGACATACTAACATTGTCTTAGGACTCCAAGATGTTTCAATGCATGCATTATAGACAAAAAAATTACCAGTAAAGTTGTCTTAAAAACATCAGTGCACACTGTATGATGTGTAAAACTTAGTTGGACCTATCACCCAGCTGTACTCTCTGACTAGATATCATGCCCATAACTTCAAAAACCTCTATTTTAGTGACAGGACTTTATAAATAATAATTTAAATATAAATTGACAGTATTCGTGTCAAACAAAAAACTCACCATGATAAGGTAACTAGAAATAAATATAAAGTATGTCTGTAAGACTGGAGGTCTAACATACAGTACCTGCATTTCCACAAATCACTACAATATTACCCTAAAGTAAAAAGATCTGTCCAAGACCTCCATTCAGATGAGATCTCACACCCCAAGAAGTTTAAATGCATGCATTATAGACAAGAAATTACCAGTAAAGTTGTCTTAAAAACATCAATGCACATTGTTTGATGTGTAAAACTTTGCTGGACTTATCACCCAGCTGTACTCTCCAGCTAGATATCATGCCCCATAACTTCAGAAACTTCTAGTATAGTGTCAGGACTTTATAAATGATAATTTAAATATAAATTGTCAGTATTAGTGTCAAACAAAAACTCTAGTCAAGGACCACCAAGGAATTAAGACCATGTAGCCTGATATGTACTGATGTCAATATACAAAGAGAATTTAACAACCTGATGTACCTGAAGTGTCTAAGGAATCTGAAAAAGTGATAATTTAATTTCTCTCCTCTTCTTCACGCAAACAATATACCCTACCCCACCCCACATCCCCATAATGCGAGGGGGGTATAACTAGCTTTGAGGAGATGAGGAGATATACTATCTCTCTCTCTCTCTCACACATACACACACACACAGACACACACACACACACACACACACACACAGAGGGGTTGTTAGAGATTTCCAGGGTACGACTTAAAACATCAGGGTCCCATGCTTTTATATAAGTGTCCCCAACCCTGTGAAATTCTCTACCTCATCAGACTCGTGAGAGCTTTAAGAAGGCCTTGAAAACCCATCCATGGCATCTCACTTATGATGATTAATTATACTTGATTGGTATTTGTTGCCTGTTGCACTTGACATTTTTATCCTTTTTATTTACTAGATTTTATCTGTTTTAAAGTTGTACAGAGGTAGTGGTAGAAAGTATTTTTTCAAAGACAGGGTTGTGGATGCATGGAACAGCCTTCCTGAGGAGGGTGTGGAGTCAGGAACAGCTGGAGAATTCAAGAACGATGGTGCAGATGTAGACAATTCTAATGGGGGGGAGGAAGTAAGCTGTTGATTAACTAGAGACTGTAGCTTATCCACTAGGTAGAGAAATGGGCAGACTAGGTGGGCCAAGCAGTCCTTATCTGCTGTCAAATTTTATGTTTCTATGAGAGTTAAACCTTTCAGTTAAAATATTTTAACAACTGACGCATTTTAAATTAGGTTAAATCATGTATCCTTACTTTGATCATTTGTCCTTACTTATGATAAGTCACAAAGGAAGCCTAGACTGATGGGACAGAAGCTTGAACAATGCCTAATGATATCACAATGACCACTGCTGTAGTTGAAACAGAGCAATGAAATCAAACAGTTTATGAACATATTAAAGAGCTCCAACTATAGCTGAACTCTGCCTAAGTTTTGATTGGTTGAATACTATTGTCATTGGTGTACTATTGATGACAGCATTCACTGATTGTTTTATTGGTTATTGTCTTAATTCATTCCTTCCCCACTACTTGGCCAGTGTTCCTGTGAATTGTTAGCCCTGGCAGGTTGAACTTGAATGACATCATTTGTAGTTTTTTATGTGACCGAGGCCGCTGAGCAGCAATGCTGAGTCTGTCTCTTCATGGCTGTAGTGTTACGTCACAGTTGTCAGGTGTGGGAAACCAGCTAATGACAAGTAAGATATATTTTGAAAGTGCAAAGTATGGAACGTCTCTTAATTAATGAAATAAATATTTGGGTTTCCATTGACTCTGATCAGTATGAGTAAAGGATAAATGAATCTCGCCTCCTCGTATTAAGTTTAGCAAGTGAATACTGTCGCAATTAAAAAAAATCTTACACAATGAGTGGAGACATTTAGTCATTTTAGAGCAGGGGTGAAAGAAGGCATCCAGAGCCATTGCAGCTGAACTTTGGAAATAAATAAATAAATACCATTTCTGGCATTGTGTGGTAGTTAGTGAATGAACGATACAGCCAAAGCCTGCCATGTAGTTATTTTCAGCGTGGTCTGCGATAGTAACTCAAATAACATTTGTTTCATTTTTCTATGAAGGGAGTAGATAAAACAACCAGCAACATTAATGAATTTTTAGAAAAAGGTAAGCAATTAGAAAATATGGGTTTTCAACTAGAGATAATAAGATGCAAAATGATTTGCCAGTGACCACTTTAAAGTAAGATTAGGGAAAATAGAGAGATCCCATTCCTTATCCTTCTCAGTTATTAATAGGGGTCAGTTTTTATTCTTCCTGGTATTGGATGTGTATGAAGGATAGCCACCATCACCAATAGCTAATGTAAAATCAATGTGGGTAATATTTCTAGGCTCTCTTTCACCATCAGCTAAGACATTTTGACAAATGTAACAGAATGTGGCTGGCTGTTGCACTACACCACCGCAGGCTGACGCTGTCATATTCATTGGTAGGTTTGGCCAATTGGTGCCATGCAGCAAGGCAGTTTTTTTTGTCCTCACAAATATCATGAGAAAGCCTGCTAGAGTGCATGTTCACTCACTGCCCCTGGAAAACATGACAGTCCAGTTCGGGCACCAAACTTTGGAGAACCCCAGAATGTTTCGGTCACAGAGAAAGGAAAGCAGCATTAGGCCATGTTTGTAGAGTGGTTAATTCAGTTCACAGATGGCTAAAACACTGAGTGCATTTTAGCCATTGGCTAATTTTTAGACCCTAGGCATTTACTCAGATGGCATATTATGTTTTTTTCCTTATATCAAGTAGCACTGGACCATTTGCTGGATATGTAAGGAAATATTTTGTATCTCTCCCACATCATATTTCTTTACACTTTGGAGTTGGACGATAGCAATTTCTATTTGTTCTTACTTCTTATCACTGCCCTTTGTGTGAATAAGGAACCAGAGAAAACTAGACTCATACATGGATGGGGATAACGAAATGACCATGTTACATGATTATGAAACGACTATATATGGATGTACAACATCTCCTGTTGTCTCAGAATTCCTAGTAATAATGCCCAAGTATTAGAAAACAGTTTTGGAAACAGGAAAAAAAGGCTCATCAGTTATTTATACCAACTGTGTTGTGTAGAGGCATGTCATCTCTGCATCCTTCTGCACTCTGTCCACAGGAAAATGCATGTGATCAGCTGTCTCTGAGCTAGCAACACCTAGCTGTCTCAGCTCCTCTGTCCTCTATTATCCATTTGATTATTGTGTCTGTGTAACATAATACATGATGAATTATGTGTCATAAACTTACAGTGTCGACATTATGCATATTGATAATGTTATACTGTATACTTGAGTCACATAACCTGTCATACATAGAAACACAGAAACTGACTGCAGATAATTACTGCTGGGCCCATCTAGTCTGCTAATTATGATCACTTTTGATGCAGACCCAACTTGATCTACAGCACTGTCTCTTCTATCCCCTTCCAGCCTCCAAATCAAAAGTTAATTGGCTGAACTGAATTGCAGCCACATTACAAGTGATTTTTCAAAAATGAATAAACAACACCCCCCCAAAAAAAAAACAAGGTGACAAACTATAAGGAGTACACTTGCCAAACTGTCATTACTGTGTGAACAATGGGCCCGATGCTTGTACACATACGCCTGGCGTAACAGCAGTTGCGCCAAGTAGAATGGCACATGTAGCAACTTATGCCAGCAGTTGTGACATGCGTGATTCTACAATGTGGCCTGTGACATGGTGCAGGCCACTTGCGCTGAACAGCAGTTACACTGGCAGTTGCACCATAAACCCCCTGTGACATGGTGCTAGGGGGTTTATGGCAGCAGTTGCAACACATTCCAGAAGGGCAGTATCAAAGTCCCCAAGGTCAGGATTCTACAAGAACCCCAGAAGGAGAACCGGCAATGTAAGTTACACCAGCATTTAGCTGGTGTAACCTCCCCTAGGCATCCTGTAGACCCACCTGCAGTCCAGTGGGCATACCACAGTTGCCCACCCCCTCATGCCCAGCATACCCCAGTGGGTGTACCCTGCCCCTGACATGTCTATTATGTGCCCTCACAGCTGCCCACACCAACTGCCCCTGATGTTAGCTGTAAGAGCCCGCCCAGGTATATTCACCCCACCCCCTGCCCCATCCCTACAATAGCTGCCCTGCAGGGAACTATCCACACCATCTGCCCCTGAATCCCCATTGCCAAACACCCACAGGGTGGCGCTGTCATCCCCCCACCAGTGTCTCGATCCTGTGTCACAGTCGCAAAGGCGGCTTTGTGTGCATGCGTATGTTGGATTACTATCAGCTGTATAATAACAGGAGTGACAGTAATGTAGCGAACTTATGTACAACTGACATATGAGCTTATGATATCAATACACATGACTCCATGCCCTGACTCCAAGTATTAATTTCTGAGCATATCTTTTCTGCATGTGCTTCAACTGGACTCAGTTGGCAGCTGGCCGTGGAGGTGAGAGGTGGGCTGTGCCAGTTGCCGGCTGAGGACAGGTGGGGGAGATGCTGGTGGGCTAACGCGGCTGGGTGGGGGCAGCAGGCAAGGGCAGGTTAATTGCTGCATTTGTGGCCAGCGACTGGGGTCGGGACATGGGTATGGGGGGATTGATTTGTTGATTAAGGGGCTTCTTGGAATGATGGAGCCAGGGTCAGAGGGTGTGTAAGACTGGGACCTCTAATTTGACACTTCAGGTGAGAGGGTATGGGCAGCCCTGAGGGGCAGTGATTATGACTTTCTGGACAGGGGATGCACTTGAGCCCTTTGTTTGTGCTTGCTTACATGCTCACCAGGTGTGCCCGCAGTTCGGCATACCTGGCCGCATGTCTCAAGTTGCAGGACTTAGCTGTGGAGACCCTGCCCCTTCTAGAATAGGGCACAGGGAAAATGTCACAGTTGCGGGTAGCAGAAGTTGTGTTTGATGGCGACTTGCGCCACTCTTTTAGAATTGGGCTGAATGTCTGGATTATTAAAAATAAAACAAAAATAAATAAAATCCCATATTGTAGCTTACTCAACATTGGAATACAGCTGGGTACCATCATAATACAGTAACTTTATGAAGTATGCACCTATGATGGTGTTACCACTCTATGAGTAGTATATTCCTTCACACAAGTTCCCCTTGATTTTTTTCTCCCTTGCTCAATGCGTATATTATTACTAATTTGATCATCATGTCTGTGTCACATAGTACAACATGAATTATGTGTGCTACACAGTTTGCAGTATAGACTTTGTGCATTTTAATCATTTTAAACTGTATCCATTTGAATCACATAACATGTCATACATAGAAACACAGAATCTTGTGGCAGATAATGAACGCTGGACCAATCTAGTCTTCCCATTTTTAATTATGATCAGTTTTGCTCAGACCCAACTTGATCTACAGCACTGTCTCTTCCATCCCCTTCCTTCCTCCAAGGGTTCCTTTGTGCCTGTCTGAGACATTTTTGAAACTGACCACTGGATCCCCTCTGCCTCCCATGGAAAGCTGTTCCAGGAATCCACTAGCCTTTCAGTGAAGTACTTTCTCACATCTCTTCTAAATCTGCCTCCTTCCAGCTTCATATCATGACCCCTTGTTCTACAGAACCTTTTTCTCTGAAACATACCTCCTTCCTGTACCTTAATGACCAGGAAGAATTTAAAGGGCTCCATTATATCCCTACTTTCCCTCTTATCCTCCAGGGTGTACATGATGAACTCATTCAATTTCCTCACATAGGCTTCTGATGCAGACCTTACACCACTTTGCCATCCCTTAGTTCTCTTCTTGTCACTTTCTCCTTTTCCAATTGTTCCTCCTTCCTCACCTTTCTTCTTTGACTGCTCCTCCTCCCGCTCTTTCTCCTTTGCTAACCCCCTGCTTTGCTTTCTTGAAAACCTTGCATTCTGGTTGGATTCTCTCCCCTTGTGATCTTCCTACTGTCTATCTCAGCTTGTGGTGGCTCACTTTCTGCCTACCCACTTTCTGCCTCCCCCATTTCTTCTATCATCCACCTTGGCTACTTTAAATGTCCATCAAAGTAACATTTAAACCATCCACTGAAGACTATGGTTCCATCCTTAATGAAAGTTGGCCATCACCTCAGTATGTATTTTTATATACAGTATATATACAGTATATATATATATATATATATATATATATATATATATATACATATATATATATATATATATATATATATACATGCGTGTGTGTGTGTGTGTACTTAGTTATTTCATAGTTACTTTATCTGTGCTAGTACTGCTTGACTATCTTACACAATGCTCATGTTGCTTCAATATTTTTTGTATAGACTTAGTGGTACAGTATGTTTATATTTATCTGTCTGTATTAAATTCAGTATTGAACTCCCCTCTTTCCCCTTCCCCCGGGAAACATCAGGAAATGAGCTTGTAGCTCAGTGTGCCTTTCTTGGTGAAACTTTTCAAAATTAATAGATAAATAAATGAAATAGGCTCTTATCCTTCCAGGTTGGCCCTCAGTCCCCACTGTAGCCATACTTCTCCTCTCTGCATTATTTCTCCTACCATTACTTGAAGGCCTTGGTGCAGTGCTCAATCTCATTCTCCACATAGTACAATATGTTTGCATTTTAAACACATGAGAAACACAGGATCAACCAGATAAATGATCATTTACCAAAAATGAAATTTACACATGAAGCTGACTACAGCAATTCATTTTTATGTTTAAACCCATGAAACACCCTTATCAAGTTAATGCATTAGCATCTGTAGTGGCTCTGACCAAAATTTGTTATAATAGTAATATAGCACTCCCAGGGGTTATATTTCTAGTCAATCACTTGTGTGAGACATGTAACATTGCATCATGTGCCATAGTACACCATAACAGGGTGATAAAGAAAACAACAAAACATAACCTTGGTCTTGCCTTATTACATAACTCTAAGTCAGCCTATTGCATATCCCACATATACCCACCTGTTATCCAAAAATTCAGATTAAGTAAAGTTATTTATTAACATCTTTAATTGGTCCCATAATAAAACTGCAAAATCTATTTTTATAAGTGCTGTTGTTGAAATACTGTACAGTACCTATTCTTACATTCCTAATCACAGGTTCTCCCCTCCCATCCTAAATAAGTTACATAGACCATCTGTCATCTCATCAGTCTGAAGACTTATCAGGACCTCATACTATATTATCTACAGTACTGTCATCCCAAGATTGCAGCCATAGGGCCTGATTGTCAAAGGTGGGCCAGGGACCCTTCTCTATTGGGTAGGGTCCTTGCAGCTAGTGTGGCAATGAATCATACAGACAGTGCACCTGAGAGGTTTTCCACAAGCTACGGGTGTGGTCAGATGGCACTCATGTAAGGGTAGCCATATTTTAATGGTCATTGCCAACATACTGGAATAGAACATGAGTATATACAGCATAATGTCACCAGCAGCATTATATTCATATAGATAACCAGCAAGACAACAATAATGGCAGGTACAGAGGATGTGGACATTCCAGGTGTGTCACTAACTATATATATATATATATATATATATATATATATATAATATATATATATATATATACACACACACACACATATATGGAATACATAATGGGCTGTAGTGGAATAACACATTTATCTCCACTAGTGAGTGGTAAGACTGTTAACTCACAAGTGGCAAAGCCATGAGTTAGTTATAAAGGTCTTACCACTCATGCGTGGAGATAAATGTCTTGTTCTACTTCAGTCCATTATGTGTTTGATATATACAACATCATTTATAGTGATTTTACTGCTGTTTTACCTTATTTTAGCTTAAAACTGCCTTTCTTTTCATTGTAAGTTCCCTATCTGGTCCATTGTTCTTTGTGTTTCATTTCTAGATTCTAAGTGGAAATAACATGTTCTAAGTTATATAAATGGTGTTCTAAGTGAAAATAAATATTCATCCCAAAACAGCATGATCTATTCACCCAATGTATTCACCACTGGTGTGGTGTGTGTGTGTGTGTGTGTGTGTGTGTGTGTGTGTATATATATATATATATATATATATATATATATATTAGAGCAAAAACTCATTTAATGCATTAGTTAGGGTTGTTCCACAGTGGTGCCTTAATGGTCATCAGCCTAACTTTCACCCCATTACATGTGTAAAGCAGCAGAAGTATAGAAGAATGGGGTGAGAGTTAGGACCGACAACCCCAATGCACACCCCAATGCCGGTTGGGGGGGTGGGCAGGGATTCCAAGGAGGGTTTTCAACCCTAACACCAAATTTCCTCACTTTTGTTGCTGTGGAACAACCCTAACTAATGCATTAAATGGAGTTTTTTGCCTCTAATTTCCCTTCTTTTTGATAATGATAACAAGAAATAGTGAATGTAATGCAGCGACAGGCCCGCACTCCACCACGTGATGTCTTGAGGCATAGTAACAGGAACAGCAACGAAAACAGAAGCACTAACAGTGGCGCACGTGGTAACGCAAGTGCGAATGAGAACAGAAAGGGTAACGCACACGGTGGCGTAGACGGGAACGGTCTGCCATGTAATGTGTTGTCACATAGTAACATGGTGCCTGCAAATGGAAATGTCAATGGGCATGGTGACACAAAGTGAAACAGAAAGAGAAACAGTACTGTAGACACAAATGGCAAAAAATAACAGAAATGCAAGCGCAAATAAAAACGCAAAGGATAACATACATGGTGGCGTAGACGTCAATGGTAAATGAAACGGGTACAGAACCACAAGCGGAAAGGGCAACGGTAACAGTAATGTAAGCACACAGGTTGGTTTTCCCCAAAACCTGCATAGAGAAAGACAGTGAGTACAAAGAATGTATGCATATTAATGGGTATCGGAGCAGAAAATGAGGACTTGGAATACTAAATAGGCTATATCTCAGAAACCGTACGATGTAGAAAATAAATTTAAAAGTCATATGATTTATGACTGTCCTGGCTAGTTTTGTACTTAGCCCCTATGTGAGGGCTAAGCATTTTTCTGACGAAAAGTCCGTATCTCGCACCGTTTCCAAGATACGGGCCCTATGGGAAAAAAAGAGAAGTTCAGAGCACCATAACTTTGCCTCCCTGTAATATTATTTCACCAAACCACTGAAAGACACATCTGTTGGCTGTTGGCTGTCTTCCCTCCAAATTTCAGGAAAAAAGACCAAACTCTTATTTTGCAGCAGGGTGCCAAAGGATTCATGTAATGCGTCGGGCACCGTAATGTTATCCTATGGGAAAAACTGTCAATTTTGGAGTGCTGTAACTTTGCCACTGTGTAACATTTTTCAACACAACACTGAAAGGCACATCTGTGAGATGTCGGCTGCGTTCCCTCCAAATTTCAGCCCAAAACTCCCAACCGTTCTTTTGCAGCCCAGTGCCAAAGAATTGCTGTCATTTTCCCACAGACTAGAAAACTACTGTTGCAATTTACGAAAGTTTTCACAAAATTTGACACTTTCATGAGCATGAAAGTACTTATGAAAGTATTTTTCCAGAAATTTGAAAAACATATTTCTGGGCTGTTTTACCCAAAATAAAGACATGGCTAGCATCCTCAGGGTCCGACTAGGTGAAAACAAAAGAATTAGGTTGCTAGAGGGTCCCAAATTTAAATGCCAAGCATTTTTCTGATCACAAACTGAAAACAAAATGGCAGATTTGCGAAAGTAACAGGGCCATTTGAAAAGTAAAAATGCATTTGCGACACTGTCAAACTTTTTCTTAACTTTTCCCATGACTTATAATGGGAAATTGTTTTTTGAATAACTTTTGAACCGTTTAATATTTTTTCACCAAATCTTTTAAAGGCACATCGGGAACCCCGGACACACATTCCCTGAAGATTTCAGGCTGGTTGTTCAAACCGTGCGACCTGTACGCGCGACCGTAGAATTCCAGAAAAAGCGTAAATGCACGTGCAGATCATGCTTAATAACTCCACGGCTGTATATTCAACCGGTACAAAGCTTGACAGATCCCAAGGCCTATGGTTCTTGATCATGTATTCCAAATATCAGGCAAATCTGTCAAACGGTTGCTAAGTTATTAAGGTGCAAGATTTGGGGTTTAACATAGAAATGGCACCTCAACCCTAACTATGGAAGCACTACACTTGCTACCATAATATGTGTGTGTGTATATATATATATATATATATAGAGAGAGAGAGAGAGAGAGAGAGAGAGAGAGAGAGGAGGGAGGAAGAGAGAATGGCAGTGAGGATAATACCCTATATATGGCTGGAGTAACTTTTGCTAGGATCCCTATTGGGGACCCAATATGTAGTTCATCTACAAAGTTTATTCATGTCAATTTCAGACCATTGGCAGGACACACACACACACACTATGCCATCACTGTCATGGGGGCATGGGAGACTGAAGCACATGTTCCCTCCTGCCCAGGGAAGGTTTCAGGGATGGTGTAAGGCTCATTAGACCAACATTGGCTGGTCTAATGGTATTTGGATGTGAGTCCTTTCCCAATTTAGTGGATATGGCAGATTGTGGCTGCTACAAGCCCCCTAGAAATCTGGCACACCCAGCAGCTTGGTGCAGACCTGGCACAGGGCCAGTCTGGTGCACTGGGTTCCAGTTAGAGATGTTGTGAAGTTAAACTTTGCCCTCAAATTCAATGCAAAGTGCCAAAAATTCATGCTTTGTGAAATTCATGGAATTCTGGCTGGGACATTTCTTGTTGAATGCCCCGACAGCGAAACTGGAAAGTCAATTGCATTTAGCAGTTGACTGCTGGTTTCCCAGCATAGGAAGTGTTTTCTTAGGAAGACTTCACCCCTTGAAACCCCCACATGGGGGGCTGCACCCTTGCACCTGCCCACTAAGGATTATCAACACTGAGTTGGAGCTGATTTGGGGCAGTGCAGGACCCCTGGCAGACAGTGCCCAGTTCCAGTGGGTCTCCTACAGAGGCATGGTGCTGTAGTCGCTATGGGGGACCTCACTGTCAAACTGTCACTGTTGGGTGGGCATACCTTCTGGCTGGACCCCCAAAATTTGCTTCACATGTTTTTTTTCAAAGTTTTCAATGAAATGCAGAGTCCTTAACCATGAAGCACAAAACTTACAGTTGAAGCAATAAATTGGATGGCAAAATTTTGTGCTTCACGGTAAATTTCACACATTCCATATCCGTGAAATCACTCCATAAATTTAGTGAACTCTGCAAATTACATCACGGAGTGAATTTCATAAACTTCACATATTTCTAGTCCCAGTGTGTTGAGAATAACAAAATCTGCTAGGTGTGATGCAAGGTGCCCATTGTGCCACTGCTGTATGACTCGGGCACCTTGTGTCAAGTTCCGCCTTTTGAGAATAAGGCCCATAGTCTCATTTGTTACTCGCTTCAGCTTTGAGGAATCATCTGCACCCCTTCCTAGTCCACTTAGTTGTTTTCATAATATGAATTTGATTTAAATGGTAGGTGAATGGTATTTTGTTACTTATTTATTTAAAACTAAGAATACAAAAATACAATCAAAATCAATAGACCAATCTTGTTTTACGCAGACAATTATTCAAGCGTTTCAGAACTGTGAGTTTCTTCATTTCAAGAGTAATTCTTGCATTCCATTTTACAGCTTGATGTTTTTTCCAGTATATTTGACCATTTATAGAGCCAACAACAGCACCAATAGCAGGTAAAAATGTTGTTAAGTTTTGAAGTAGCTAGTTGTTATTTTCCATTTCTCTAGTATTTTTCTTTTCTTCTCATTAGTGGATTTTCTACCTGCCTGTATATATGGTAATGTGAATAGCAATAATTTATCTACAGGCTGGCATATCTAATATTTCCCTGTCATACCTCACTAGCATTGTGACTTCAGTCACTGTCACATCACAAGTAATCGATCTAGCTGGCACAAGTTAAGTGCCTCTGCTTGGGCAGGTAAAATGGCATAATTAGAGAAAATGCAATGAAGGGGACTTGAACTATATGTCAATCTTAGGTAGTGTACTTTTACAAATACAGTACATTATACTATCAGTCTTTCCATTAGCAAAATAAAAACAAAACATACTCAGACATAAACAGTTAGGTACTTTAACATTTTTTTTAAATGTAGGCAGTGCACTAGCTTATTAAGACCCAAAATTATGTTAAGGAGTTCCATCTATACGGACAGAGAATTGCCACTTTTTGCAGGATAAATTGCCTGTAAACTGAAGACAATATCAAAACATTATTCATGCATGCTGTTTTATATTGTGAACATGGAAAATGGTCTCCAAAAGTCAGGAAACTTCATCTTGAGAAAATTCAATGCATTGTGCAAACTGGTCAAATCTGTTCCTATTTTGATAAAATTATTAGAAAGGTTTCATTTGGGGGGTTTCTAGTAGCTGATGGAACAGGAGGCTCTGGAAAGGAGCTCTGTTTTCACAGACATGATTTTATTAGCGTTTGCAATTTCCAGCCAAGAAAATGTAATTTTATCCATAGCATTCAGTAGTGCTCATTAATCTGTATCAATAGATACAACTCCAAAATGGAAATAAGATGGTTATGCTCCAAAAGGCTGTGCCACAGGCCAGTGACTAAAGTAACAAGTAAAACTAAAAGAGCAAGGAGGGTGGGTGACCTGAGTCATGAAGTGGGTGATGGAGAGATTAAAGGACCTAAATATGTACACCCTGGAGGAGAGAAGAGGAGAGGAGAGGAGAAAGGAAAGGAAAGGAAAGGAAAGGAGAGGAGAGGAGGGGAGGGAGGGGAGGGAGAGAGACAAAAAGGCTGTGATAGAGACCTTTAGTACCTCACAGGGGCAAACAAGACATAAGAGGGAAGTATTTTTCAGGAATAAAGCTGCTCAAGGACAAGGGGGCATGATAAGAAGCTGGATGGGAATAGATTCAGTAGAGATGTGAGGAAGTACTTATTCACAGAAAGAGTGGTGGATTATTGGAACAGTCTTCAAGTAGAGGAAGTGGAGGCAAAAACAGTGGTGGGGTTCAACAATGCATGGGTAGGATAAAGAAGTCTTAGGAAAATCAAAGGGGGATAGATTGCACCAGAGATCATAAAGGTTCTGTAGTGATACTTTGTGCAGGGAAAATGGGTAGAAAAGGTGGGCTAAGTGGTCATTAACTACCATCAAATTCTATGTTTCTATGGAGGAGAGCCCTTGAATGTAGCCTTATTTCATTCTATCAGTGACTGGACAAAAATGGAAACTTAATAACAGGTTCTTAGTCATGGTGGGCAAATTAGTATTGGTTTCTGAGGCAGCCAAAGTTGCAACTGCAAATACATGTGCAATGGCAGTGACGGGGATCATCACTAGAAACAAACTCCAGAGACTCTTATTGGAACACCTACGGAATGTAATCAAGATGGGAATTGTATGGCTACTAGGTGTCCCCAAAGCAGTAGAGAGGACAAACTTGCTCAGCAATACTAAAGAGCTAGTTAACTTCTGTCTTGGACTTTCTTTGGCTTCACATACTGTGTATCATCTTGGAAACATACAGTATTATCCAGCAATGAAAGCTACCTAATCTGGAACAACGTGGGACCATTCTAATTGCAACTGGGGGACCGCACATTAAATATTATTGGTCCATACTGCAGACGACTCATGAATACATTTTGTTCTTTGATCTAAATGTGTCCACCCTTCAAAGATGCTTAACTATTGAAGCAATGTGTTCCAGTTTGAGAATACTCAGAGTAATGCATGCCATCAGTTATCTGTTTGAGAATCAACTATATGGGGAAAAATCTTTGTTCTCCAACCCATCAGAAACAAGTAGGAGACTCAAAATAATAAAGACTGACTTTATTCAACAAGATCAAGAAGGAGCTTCTGTAGGAGAAGACTGAAAGTGTCTTAGTCTAGATGGAGTATTCAATTTACAATGTACAAACACATATATTATTCAGTTAGTTTCCATACTGAGACACCATGTTTAACCAGGGAAATAACATGTTTGATGTTTGCATTGATGGGTACAATTGTTGGAGGACTGCTCAGAAATTCTTTTAATAACATAAAATTGGGTATTGCCCCATGAGGGGCCATCAGGCGTATAATGGGAATCAAGTATTCCAACTGATCACAGTCTCATGGCCATGGAGTTTCAGGCTATATGTGCTTCAAGATTGGTCCTCTTGGCACAAAACTTCATTGGATGATACATAGGCCCAGTCATTCAGGTGAGATACATAATAATTTGTTTAAGTGGTCCTTCCACCATGCTATGGGTCCTTTCTTAGCCTTCTCTTGGGAGCAGGTGAGAGCTTCTGCTTTTTGTAACTTCACTATTAGAGACAGGTACAATGTGCTTTTGGTAACTGACACTCCAATGAACAACCTAAGCTCCCAGTAGGTTACTTGACAGCAACCTTCTTTCAAAGTTTTCATCATTGTACACTGGGCATCTACCACCATTGGGGGAGGGTAAGTGAGGCAATAGTATGTGTATAGGCATTCAGCATACTTCACAATTAGCTCCACCTTCCTTTGATGAGCCATTGTGAAGGTTTGGTGGAAATCCATATCTCCAGACACCTGTTGGGCTATCTGTGCCAGGAACCTGTCAATAGTCCAATTATTTCCCTGCAAGGCATTAGCAGGGAATCCTACACGTAACTCTGAACGAAGCCAGTGAAGAACTATTGTCTATCACATCCTCATCTTCTAGAGAGCTGTGCAGAACATGTGCATTTTAACTCATTTCTGGCTGGTACCATCTGTAGCAAACACACAGAAAAATAATTACATCTTCCACACCTGAGAGTGCCAAGTAAGGAGCAGTATCACATTAAAATCCAAAATGCTATCCAAGTTTTATTTATAGTGCACAAAAAGCTTTATAAAGCCAGTAAGAAGATACACAGACCTTTTAAAACAAAGATACCAAACTGACCCCACAGACAATGCTCCAACTAGTTTCACCATTAAGGCATCATCAGGGAGTGCCCCCAGGTAAGTGATTAAGCACCTTTACATGTGGCGCTTAAAGCAATAGTGCTCCTATTTCATTCACATAACACTTCTCCTAAAAGGTCTGCTACAAAGACCACCTAATTGCTCATATCCAGAGACCCACCCCATTCCTGAGTAGCATTCTCTCTGGCCCTTGCCTTTCTACATGACTCCCTTCCTGCTCCCCCTCACCATCTCACTGACAGTGGCCCCTCAGCCTGCCTACTTCCTCCTCTCCCTCTCTCCTACCCTAACATACCCTTAAAGTCTGATTGCTTCTTAATCACTCTCTCTTACTGTTACCTCAGACAGCTGACTACTTAAAAGACAAAGAATCTCTGTGCGCAAGCACTAAGGCAATGGTTACCACAAAGGGCATTTGGCCAGGAAGCCAAGTTTAAAAAAAAAATAACCACAGAATATTATGCTGGTTCTACTTTAAGTAGAAATACATGGTGCCAAAAGGCCTCTCATGCAGTTTGCAAAGGGTGCCAACAGAAGACATAAACACATGTTTCTTCTTACCAGGACTCTTCAGTGTGCCTCATCTGTTTGACACCCCAGTGGAATGAACCAGCTACCCTAAGATGGTCTATCTGGGTTATGTTGTGGTGAACCCATTTAAAAATAAAAACAATTTAAAAGACAAAGAACCTCTGTGTGCAAGCACTGAGGCGATGGTTACTCCAAAGGGCATTTAGTAGGGAAGCCAAGTTTCACTGAAATACAAATCACATATGCCCCCACAATGCAAAGCATCATGGGGTGCATATGCAAATCACCACAGAATATTATGCTGGTTCAACTTTAAGCAGAAATACATAAATCTTGTCGAGCAAAAAAAATAATGTTTTTGTAAAAGTTTTCTTGACAGTTTTCACAGTGCATATGTAAATTTCCCCATAGGCTAAAATGGGACATGAAAAACTTCCATAACTTTTGAATGGAGTAATACTTTTTCACCAAATCTTCAAAAGACACCCCTTTGACCCCGGCCACATATACACACATGCACATTTGAATCCAAACAGTTGCATCTTTTAGCCTGTTATGCCTGTTGAAAAATGCACAAAACTTGAGGATGTTTCATACTTTTGATACTTTGCAGTTCCACAACCATACTTCTGACTGAAATGAAACTTTTCAGATCCAGATCTATGGTTCGATGCCGCACATACAAAATTACCAGCAAATTGGACAAACGGTTGCAAAGTTATTAAAGTGCAAACTTTGGGGTTTAACATAAAAGTGGCCCACCAACCCTAACTATAGTTGCACTACTGGGCAGCTATAATATATATATATATATATATATATATATATATTAGAGGCAAAAAACTCCGTTTAATGCATTAGTTAGGGTTGTTCCACAGCGACAAAAGTGAGGAAATTCACTGTTAGGGTTGAAAACCCTAACTCCGAATTCACCCCCAGCACCACACACACACAGACACACACACACACACACACACACACACATGCAAGTATGGGGGAGGACCAAGTCAACACAACCAATGACAGACATCCAGCAGCAGGTGACAGAAATAACAAACAATTGTCTAAATGTACTATGAGACATCCCCACCCACCTGACCAGGTACTGCATGCTCAGTGGAGATCAACAGCAAAACTGAGGCCATGTACACCAAATGTACACATCCCTGATTGCAGCTGCACAACGTACACACTTAGTAGTTGCATGGCCTTACCTACCGATGCCCCACACCAGACCACACCACATGTGGTGGGCCACCTGAGCAATAGAGTTCAGCAAAACTAAGGAGTTGTACAGGTATAATATCTCTGATTATAACAAGGGTTTGAGAAATGCAGCTTTCTAATTGACTATAAACATTGTAACAGCCTTTATGTTTAGTTTTTATTAACATACATGTAGAGCCTAACCATATGATGAACATGGTTTAATGTTGTTTAAAAACAGTTTTATTATGATAGCAATAAGCCACTCCCAGGTATTATGTTAATGGTCAGTTTATCACTGTCTAGCGACATGTGGCACTTGGCTATGCCTCATTCAACATTAAACCCTACAGGGTGATTAACAGACCATTTAACATAACTGTTGGTCATGCCTTATTGGTTAATTGTCTTTATGAGTAGATACTTTCCTCATAGGCACTGCAGCAGCTTTGCAACACAGTGTCCCACCCAGTTACACCATACACTGTCTAGTTACTGGAGAATGGCTGTGAATATGAACTCATGAAGATGAACAGTGTAACTTGATCATTACAGTCATCGAAACCTTAGTGTGATTATAACTGAGAAAGTCAGTGATAGAGAATAACCCCTGCTGTCCTAGTACACTTACCCCATTGTGAGTTAAAGCAATACTAAAAGACATTCTGTTTATATCTACACCATACCTACTTGATTCCTGTTGTACCACAATTAACATAGTTATCACTTTGATAGCATCAGTGACAGAAATGTGGCAAACCCATACACTAGACATACAGCCTGAGTATGAAACAACTGTTAAAAAAAATTACACTGTGTCCATAAGTGGCATAGATCACTCATTGCAACAACAGTAAATGTATTACTATTTGAATAAGTTAGTCATCACATATGCAATGAGATTGTCTTTATCAGGTACAACATACTCAGTAAGTGCCTAGAGGAAAACCTATCCTATATACATCTCTGATACAGGTACGTCATTGTTGGCTCAGTAGTGCTATGATATTTAGAAGTTGCTTGGCCTGATCCATGCAATGACACTGTTTCTAACAAAGAATACTTACTGCATCTTTAGTATTGAAACACACTGAAGGTCTATGTATGTACATCAGCAGTATACCTTCATCAGTAAGAATGCATCTGATACTGGCAGTACGAATTTCACAGCATTGAACAGGCAATGCTTTTCCATGCGTTTACATCAGCCTCTCTATCTTGAGTAAACCATTGCAGTAAATGTACAACTATGTAAATCACCTACTAAATGTAGCACTACTTTTATCTTGAGCATGCTAGTGTCTTGTAGTTAATTTATGTACTTCTTTTAATTAATGTATACTCACTAGTGTTAAACCTTTCTACAACTGTCATCATGCACCTTCAGCATTTATATTGACTAACGGCACAGTACCAGTTGTGGTGTGGTGTGGGCATCGTAAGTAAGGCCATGCAACTACTAAGTGTGGTACGCTGTGTGCAGCTGCAATCAGGGATGTGTACGTTTGGTGTACATGGCCTCAGTTTTGCTGTTGATCTCCACTGAGCATGCAGTACCTGGTCAGGTTGGTGGGGATGTCTCGTAGTACATTTAGACAATTGTTTGTTATTTCTGTCACCTGCTGCTGGATGTCTGTCATTGGTTGTGTTGACTTCGTCATCCCCCATACTTGCATGTGTGTGTGTGTCTGTGTGTGTGTGTGGTGCTGGGGGGGTGAATTCGGAGTTAGGGTTTTCAACCCTAACAGCGAATTTACTCACTTTTATCGCTGTGTAACAACCCTAACTAATGCATTAAATGGAGCTTTTGCCTCTAGTTTCCCTTCTTTTTGAGAATGATAACGAGAAATAGTGAATGTAATGCAGTGACGGGAGTGCGGGGCCCTTTAGGCCCCGCGCTCCTGCCACATGATGTCTTGTGGCATAGTAACAGGAAGAGCAACACAAACAGAAGCTCTAACAGTGGTGCACATGGTAACACAAGCACAAATGACAACAGAAAGGGCAATGCACACGGTGGCATAGACGGGAACAGTCTGCCACGTGATGTGTTGTCACATAGTTACATGGTGCTTGCAAACGGAAATGTCAGTGGGCATGGTGATGCAAAGTGAAACAGAAAGAGAAACAGTACTGTAGACACAAATGGCAAAAAATAACAGTAACGCAAGCGCAAATGAAAACGCAAAGGATAACGCACACAGGGCCCCGCACTCCCGGCATGTAATGCAGCAGCTGGGGCCACGCACTCCCACCACATGATGTCTTGTGGCATAGTAACAGGAACAGCAACGCAAACAGAAGCACTAACAGTGGTGCACAAGCTAACACAAGCGCGAATGAGAACAGAAAGGGTAATCTAACACGGTGGCATAGACGGGAACGGTAAAGCCACGGATGTCTTGTCACATAGTAACATGGTGCCTGTAAATGGAAATGTCAATGGGCATGGTGACGCAAAGTGAAACAGAAAGAGAAACAGTACGGTAGACACAAATGGCAAAAAAGTAACAGAAACACAAGCGCAAATGAAAATGCAAAGGATGACGCACGTGGTGGTGTAGACATCAACGGTAAGTGAAACAGGCATGGAACCACAAGCAGAAAGGGCAATGGTAACAGAAATGTAAACGCACAGGCTGGTTTTCCCCAAAAGCTGAATAGAGAAAGACAGTGAGTACAAAGAATGTATGCATAATAATGGGTATCGGAGCAGAAAATGAGGACTTGGAATACTAAATAAGTTATATCTCAGGAACTGTACGACGTGGAAAAAAAATTAAAAGTCATATGATTTATGACTGTTGTGGCTAGTTTTGTATTTAGCCCCCATTGGGGGCTAAGAATTTTTCCGATGAAAAGTCCGTATCTCGCACAGTTTCCGAGATACGGGCCCTGAAAGGTGCAGCGAACACTGTAATACTAACATACTATCTGCCAGCAGATTAGGCCTTACAGTCTATCGAGTCTGCTCGAACTTTAGATCCTTAGTTGGGTGCCGAGACCCTCCCATCCCTTGTGCTCCAGAAACCCGTATCATCCATCCCCACCCCCTGGGTCAGGACATCATCTGATACATCCACTTTCTGTGTCTGTCCCATCCTCTTGAAGCCCTCCACTGTGGATCTCTGAACTAGCTCACCAGGCAGTGCATTCCAAGGGTCCACCACCCTCTCAGTGAAAAATCTCCTCCTCTTTTCCCCCTTACCCTTCCACCTTCCAACTTCAAACCATGCCCTCTGGTGATACCTCCCTGCTTTAGTCTAAAGATCCCCTCCATGTTTACCCTATTTATTCCCTTGAGTTACTTGAAGACCTCAATCATGTCCCCCCTGTCTCTCCTCTCCTCCAGTGAAAATAGATGGAGCTCCTTAAGTCTGTCCTCATACGTCAAATCCCCTAGCCCTCGTATCATCTTTGTTGCCCTCCTCTGTACCCTCTCTAGGAGCTGTATGTCCCTCTTTAAGTGTGGTCTCCAGTACTGTACACAGTACTCAAGGTGTGGTCTAACCAGTCCATTGTACAGTGGCAGAATCACCTCCTTGCTCCTAGAGGTGATCCCCCTTACGATGCATCCCAACATCCTGTTTGCCTTGCTAGCCGCCTCCTGCACTGCTCAGAGTTATTCATACATGCATCCACCATGACCCCAGGTCTTTTTCCCCATTGAGGCCTCCAGTGCCTCCCTTCCCAGGGGTGTACCTGTGTTTAAGTTTCCCGACCAAGGTGCAACACCTTGCACTTGGTGATATTGAAATTTAATTTCCATGTGTGAGCCCAGCTTCCAGGGTGTCCAGGTCCTTGCAGGGCCAACCTCCTCTTCTCCCTCAACTACTGCTCCCATCTTGAGTCATCCGCCAAGAGACTCATTTCACACGCTATACCCCTCCTGATGTCCGATATGTATGCATTAAACAGGATCAGACCCAGGACCAAGCCCTGCGGTACCCACTACCAGCCTCTCTAGGGTTCGAGAGCTCCCCACAGACCAGTACTCTCTGAGTGCGTCCAGTCCAGTAATGTTATCCTATGGGAAAAAAAGAGAAGTACAGAGTGCCATAACTTTGCCTCCCTGTAATATTTTTTCACCAAACTACTGGAAGGCACATCTGTGGGCTGTTGGCTGTCTTCCCTCCAAATTTCAGGAAAAAAGATCAAACCGCTATTTTGCAGCAGGGATCCAAAGGATTTCTGTAATGCGTCGGGTGCCGTAATGTTATCCTATGAGAAAAACTGTCAAATTTGGAGTGCCGTAACTTTGTCGCCATGTAATATTTTTTCAATACAACACTGAAAGGCACATCTGTGAGATGTTGGCTCCGTTCCCTCCAAATTTCAGCCCAAAACTCCCAACAGTTCTTTTACAGCACAGTGCCAAAAAATAGCTGTCACTTTCCCACAGATGGAAAACTACTGTCACAATTTGTGAAAGCTTTTGCCAAAAGTTCAACACTTGTCTGAGCACAAAAGTACTTTTATGAAGTACTTTTTCCAGAAATTTGAAAAATATTTCTGGGGTGTTTTACCACAAAATAAAGACATGGCAAGCATCCTCAGGGTCCGACTAGGTGAATACAAAAATAATTAGGTTGCTAGAGGGTCCCAAATTTAAATGCCAACCATTTTTCTGATCACCAACTGAAAACAAAATAGCCGATTTGCGAAAGTAACAGGCCCATTTGCGAAAGTAAAAATGCATTTGCGACACTGTCGAACTTTTTGTTAACTTTTCCCTTTGACTTATAATGGGAAACTGTTTTTGGAATAACTTTTGAACTGTTTAATATTATTTCACCCAATCTTCAAAAGGCACATCGGGGACCCCGGCCACACGTTCCCTGAAGATTTCAGGCCAGTCGCGCAAACCGTACGACCTGTAGGCGCGACCGTAGAATTCTAGAAAAAGCTTAAATGCGCGCAGAGATCACACTTAATAACTCCACAGCCGTATATCTGACCAGTACAAAACTTGGCAGATCTTAAGGCCTATGGTTCATGATCAAGTATTCCAAATTTCAGCCAAATCCATGAAACGGTTGCAAAGTTATTAAGGTGCAAAGTTTTGGGGTTTAACAAAGAAATGGCTCCTCAACCCTAACTATGGTAGCACTACCATGCTACCATAATATATACATATATATGCATAACAAATATAAAAAACACAAATGCTGTGTGTTTAAAAAGACAATATATACAATAAAAATACATAAATATTACAGATCACCAACAGATATAAATATTTATATAATTACTATTATTGTTATATAACATTCATTTGTGTTTGTACAGTATATACTTCAAATCCTTCATTCAGAACCATGTATGTTTCCAAATAAATATCTAATATATGCTTCATTATAAGATAGTTAAGAAGTAGCATCAATAATTTAATCTTGTTAGGTGTAGTACGCACTCACAATTTGATATATATGAACCAATAAATATACTTGGGCCTGGATATTCAAACTGCGCTCAAAACTGGCGCAACAGTAGGAGCAAGCGCAAACCAGTTGCGCAAATGCGCAACAGGTGCAATATTCAAACATGGAGCAGAGCAAATTGCGCAAGCAACCAACGTCTGAATATTGCACATACTGCGCCATCGCACAACCAGGAAGGAGAAGCTGAGCCAAAATGTTGCGCTATGGCGCAACCATGGAAGCTCAGCTGAGCATTCCAGAGCTGCCATAGCGCAAGCACAGCCCCCCCCAGAGCAATGGAACTGCACATCCAGGGAGGCAGGCTGGGGCCCACCGCCAGCCATGCCACACATGGGCACAGGAACACACTGCAGAACCCACACCACACCGGCACACCCCAAGCACAGCATCACTGGGGGTGGGACGGATGATCCATGTGCCCATGGGGACAAGCCAACAAAGCATAGCAGAGCCCTGACACCCCAGCACAACCACTGGCAGGCAGAGTGCCACAAGGGTTGACAACACAGTGCACATCAGCCCCCTGTATGCACAGCACACCCTGCACCATGACCCCAAGACACTACCCATGTGCAGTGACTGGCACTGCAGGAAACACCATGCATCCCCCAGGCACACTGCCAACCCCTGCCAGCAGAAGCATACAGGCCAGACCCACCCTGTGCACCCAGCAGTGGGTGGCAGCAGACGGCAAGATCAACAGAAAGTCAATTCCATGCTGGAGATACCTCCCCATGCACACACACACACACACACACACACACACACACCACCCAGGACCATACCACCCCAGATGGCATGCACACCACTGCAACTGAGCACCCATAGCCAGCTGCAAATCAGAGACCAACACAGTATTCATATCAAAATATAAAGGTATATTTAAAGTATCAAATACTAAATAACCAAAACCATAAACAACAACTATTTACAAGGGGGGGATGGGTACAAGGTAGGGGTGTTCAAGGGTAGGGATGAACAACTGGGAGAGGGAAGGCAGGGTGGTAGGGATGGAGAAGTGAAAGGATGTGCTCATGCCCAGCTGGCTGGTCATCCTCTCGCCTGGTGCTGCACTGTCCGGTGACGCTCCCTCCGCAGGCCATGGCGCCTGATTGACTGAAGGATGGCCTGGTTCTCAATGGCCACCTGTGCCAGGCCCCTGAATGTCATGCCGAATCCTCCGGAGAACCTCGAGGCCTAGGAAATGGGAACACAGTCAATGGCTGTGACTGACCACAACCCTGAACACCACCCAACCTGCAGTGCACATAGCCCAATGTCCCGCACCTGTGATGGCATGCACCCACCCACAGTGAACATGCACATGACCATCACAAACAGGCGGCACCAGCTATGCGCACCACCGCCCACACACACTGCCCACGCCAATCACAGTACAAACTAGGCTGGCAAGTGAGTGGCAACGCAGTGCCATGCCAGTTACACAGCTATGTGCCCAGTGCATGCCTGGACCACCAGTGATGGCTACACAGACGCTGCCGTGATACTGCACTGTGATGCAGGTCACCAGTGTCATGTCTACATACATGGATACATAGACAGTGTCGGCAGATAAGGGCCTATGGGACACCCAGTCTGTCCATTTGACCTTGTAAGTTCACTCTGTTTTCCTATAAGTCCGTCCCCTTACCCCTGACCTCCAGAATTCCTTTATGGCTAACCCATGCATTCATAAATCCTGTGACCAAGTCAGCCCCACCACTTCCTCTGGCAGGTGTTCCACTTGTCCACCACCCATTCTGTGAAGAAATACTTTCATGTTTCCTCTGAATCTCCCCTCCAACTTCATCCCATGTCCTCTAGTCCTGGAAACATCCTTTACACTTTAAAATATTGTTTTCCTGCACTCTGTTCCCCCTGTAAGATACTTGTATGTCCCCATCATATCCCCACCCTCCTCCTCCAGGGAGTACATTTCAGTTCCGTCAACCTGTCTGCATATAGGACTTGTGATGCAATCCATGCACCATCCATGTCGCCTCCTCTGAACCCTCTCCACCCAGTCCATGTCCATACATAGGTATGGTCTCGGAACTGTACACTGTACTCCAGTGTGGGGACTCACTAGTGTTTTGTATAGTGGAATTATGACCTCCCTTTGGTTGTGTCCCGCATGGCTGGTGGTCTTGCCTCCAGCATGGCCAGCATCCATGAAGCAATGATACTACTCCTCCAGCAGCTGGGTCTGACGCTGCTGCTGCTGCTGGGGCACAACACCCTCGCACCGGGCCCTGGCATGGCCCACGTCACCCTGGCCCTGTGTCCTCCAATCCAGCCTGTGGGAGACATATGTTGAGACAAACATCAGTGTGACTCAAAAGCAGAGTGCCCCTGCCCCAGTGAGTGCCTGCCCACACAGCCATAACCATCCATCGCACAGCTGCACACACTGACACACCTATGCACAGCCACCCAAGCACACACACCCCTACAGAGAATATAGGTGCATAGATGGTACCTCACCTGGCCTAGGCACCACGCCCGCCTGGACATGAGCGCAGCCGCGCCAAGAGTTCGGCTCCTTCGGCGGAGGTCACTGTACCGGTGCCGCACTGCTCAGCAGACCGGCCCCGCCAGTGACCTCCACCAGGTCAGTGGCCACTTCTGCCACACGTGTCTCTAGGCATGGGTGAGGGGGGCCTCACCATACAGTGCCTCACAGTGGACTCCACCAGCGACCACAGGTTGGCCACTCAAGCTGGCTCCAGGACACCGCCCTCCTCCCAGCCATGGCACCAACTTCAGCAGGCAATATGGCGCCCCGCTGCGCCGTAACCCCACGTGGAGTTGTTGAGCAATAGACCACCACAGGCTCCAATCGCGCTGTTCAAACAGTGCCGTCACTTTACTTGGCGCTGTTACCAGACAGCGCAATAGGGACGTACACATGGCATGCCAACAGCGCCAGGGGTCAGAGGGCATACACAAGGTCATGGCAATGACGCAAGGCTACGCACAGCACCATGGGACGTATAGGCATCCTGCGCGACTGCCAAGCTGAGCACCAGTGCCACAGTGGACTATCGCGCAGTAGTGCCACAGCGCCATATAGTGCCCAGTGCTGTAGCGCCACTGGCACAATGGTGGCCATGGCCTGAATCACCTATCGCGCTCAGCAGGTCTGCAGCACGATAGACACATGCGTAAGCTGTCTGGGCATGCGCAATGCAGTGTAGCACGCAGCCACAAACATGCGCCATTGGCTCAGCCGGACCTCCGACATCGCCAGCGCAAATACGCTATATTCAGCCGATATGCAAATCATTCGATCAGCCATTCAAAGGCGAGGGCACGATTAGCACAAGTCATTAAGTAGCGCCACACCTCATTTGCATGTGTTGCGCTATAAAAATGCGACAGTGGGTTGTGCTGGCCAGATTTGGTTACTGAGGTGAGAGGTGAGTTACATGCTGTGTGATGCTCAGGACAATGCTCATGGGCAGGGGTGCTGGAGGATGATAAAGGCTGAGGGGCTGAGCATGAAAGGGCACTAGAAAGGGACAAAGGGCACCCTTTCTATCAGTATCTGCCATGCGGAGAGGAAACAGGGGCTGCTCACCTCCGGCCGGCAGCTATGCTCATGGGAAATGCTGTCGACTGCACAGTGACAGGTGTCCACTTCCACCCACCAGATCACCATGACTGACCAGAGCCAAGCTGAGGTGTGGACGGCGGGCGAGGAGGAGGCTGAACTTCACACGGCAGAGACAGAGGCCCTTCCAGGCCTACCTGGAGGATGAGCCACTATTGAGTGGACGGAGGGGCACCCCTCAGGAGCGTGCAGCTGCATGGGAGGGGGTAGCTCGGGCCGTCAACCTGCACGGAAGCCACCAGAGCTCCATGCAGGAATGCAGGAAGAAGATGGGGACTGACCGCAGGAGGCTGAAGGAGAAGGTGGCAGACTTCAGGGTGGCAGTGCTGGCACTGGTGGGGGCCCACCAGTGGTGTTGCAGCTGACCCCTACAGAGGAGACACTGGTCATGGCCATGCAGCTGAGTGCCATTGTGGGCGTACCAGGCGGAGGATTCCAGACAGGTGGAAGCCCATCACTGCACGGTATGACATGGTGATGTTGTTGGGGGCTGTTGTTCACATGCACTCACATGTACTCTCTTTCTGTTACAGATCCTGTTCGTCTGCAGGAGATGGTGGTGGTGGGTCCAGACAGTGAGGCAGACCTGCTGGACGTGGAGGAGGACCATCCACCTCTGCCACCAGCCTGCAGGCACCGCAGCAGTATGCACGCTGGGCCAACAACCCGGTGTCAGTGATACTGGTGCGGGGGTGCACAGCCTGTGTCACAGCAGTCTGGCATACAGGTATGCCAGCATGCTGTGCCTATGGCAGTGGCACACACCCGCACCATTAATGATAGCAGGCCTGCAATGGCAGTGATAGGTGTGTCCCATGACGGACACAGCAGGCCAGCACGTGCCCCTGGGCCTTCCTGGTCACACCTGTGTACCAGCATGCTGGCACAGTCCCAGGCTGTGCCTGTCAGCACCGTGGGGCAGCACCAGTGGCTGTGCAGGTGTCTGGCACTGTTGTCAGCACGGAGGTGGAACAGGTGGACCTGGGGGCTCAGCAGTTGGAGGGGCAGCAGCAGCAGTTGCACACCAGGTCTGGGGGTACAGTGTCAAGCAGTGGCACATGTCCACCGCCCTTTGATCCGCCCATACCTGGTCCTGGCGAACAGCGCCCACCCTCAAGGGGTGCTGTGCACCAGGACCGTCCACACCCTGGGGGTCACGATGCCATTGGGGCACAGTACCCACTGGACGCGCACACCCGCCTGCTGCAGGACTCGGTACAGCTGCAGGGGCGGGTTGCAAGGTCCGTGGAGGCACTGTCTGTGTCCGTGGAGGGCATAGCAGGGAGTGTGCTCGGGACCGAGCCGAGCTGGTCCTTATGCGGACGGATGTGACCACTGCCATTGACAGGCTGACCCAGGCAGTGGTCTCTGTCGCGGACGCACTGGCCACACTGTCAGGTGCCCCTGTACCACACACCCCACACAGTGCGCTCTCCACTCCCCGTTCCGGCGCATGCGACACCAGGCCTGTCGACACCGGGTTCTGCTATGGCAGTCCTGAGCACCCCTGGTGCAAGTTTGTTTGGCAGGATGCAGACCCTGTGGGCAAGGTCGCTTCACAAGAGTGGGACCCTGGTGGTACACCAGCGCCACCCGATGTGGCCCTGCTCAGCCTGCCAGTGCTGCTGGGCATAGGCGGGCCGCCCTGCCATTCGTGGTGGCCGTGGGACAGTGCTACCTGACTGAACTGTCTCCCCAGCACAGGCCCTGTCTGGTGCTGCCCTGTGTGCAATGTGTGTCATGGTGGGCAGTGCACTGCTGGGTGCTCTGCTCACCAAGCTGACTTAGGACCACTACACACACTCACAACTGCTGTCCACAGGTGCGTGTGCATGATGATGCCTGCATTGCACTGTACACCAAGGTGCAAGGGTGCCCAGGTCTGACACACGACATGGACAGTCCAGGTGGTGGGGTGGTTGGTGGTGCTGTGTGTTGGCAATGTCATTTCCGCAGTGCTGTGCTGCTGCCCATGTATGCTGCCTGGTGTGTGTGTGTGTCCATAAGTGCTCACCCTCTCTGATGGTGTGTTGGTATGCCTGGAACCTTCAACTCCCTGACCTTCATGCCGGTGTGTTCCCCTGTGTGCCTGTGGTTCCGCATGGACAGTGTTGCCTGCACATGTCCCTTGACTTACCTGTGTTGGGCGTAGTGCTCTTCTGCAATGGTGTCCAGGCGCAGCTGGGCCTACCCGTGTCAGTCGGGGTCCCTCCATCCTGGGGGCTGCTCATCACCACATCACCGCGCCACTGGCATCCCCATCGCTGTCCCTCTCTTGGAACTGTACGGGCTATCCCATAGTCTTTGGCCATAGTTGCAGGATGCAACAGGCCAGAATATCCCAACAGACCTTTGGGGCTGTACTGTAGGGCTCCACCGGAGGTGTCCAGGCATCAGAAGCATGCCTTGAGCATCCCAAACACCCGCTCTATGATGTTACGTGTTGCAGCATGTGCCTCATTGAAACCTAGCTGCATTACAGGGTCGTGGAGCACCGGTATGGTGAGAGCAGCCAGGACGGAGTGGTATCCACAGTCACCGTGTGGAGATAGTGAGATCAGTGTCATGCGTCAGGTCCATATTGCCCATATCCTGTGTGCCACTACCATGGCACCTGTGTCATTCCCACCCTTGCACAGAGTTTGCATTCCATACATGTGTACTCACCCACTAGATGACCTGTGGGGATGTTCCCACTCTCGAATCGATGGCACAGTGCAGACTGGTGCCATATGAAGGCATCATGTGCTCCACCAGGTGTGTGGCAAGACATTGATAATCGCCCAGTGGCATCACACACCACCTGGCAGTTGACACTGGAAAAGCCCTTTCGGTTCCGATAAGCCTGGCCGTCGGGGGTGGTGTGCGAATGGCCACATGGGTGCAGTCTATGGCCCCTAGCACGCCAGGCATATGTGCTACCCTGTGGAACTCCTGCATGTTTGTTGTACACTCTGCCGTGGTGCTGGGGAAATGGATGTAATCCGCAGCATGAGGCAGCAGTGCGCTGAGGAATTGGGTGAGTATGCGTGACATGGCCAACTGTGTAATGCCTGTGGTGTCCCCTGTCGGCCTCTGGAAGGTGCCCTGGTGAGCAGGACATTCAGGCTGTCACCCTGGTCTCCACGGACAGAGCAGACTCCGACCGTGAGGGTGCCTGCATCACATCACTGCACAGCTCGCAGAGCCATCTCAGTATTGCCCTGTTCAGGTGGTACCGGCCACAATCTCGACGCCTGTGTACAGCCTCGACTGATGCGGTACGATACGCCTGTCGTCGGGGCATACTGACGGGCCCCTCCGCGGCCACATCCCCCTGCAGCATGGTGTCTCACCCTCATTACAGCTTCCATGGGAAGCTGACACTGTCCATCTCCCTGGCTTCTGCCCCGGCTGCTGTTCCTGTAGCTACCCCGCTGCCCCACTACTGCTTCCACTGCACCGGCAGCCCCCACTGGCCTTCTGTCCTCCTGACCCACTGTCCTCTCGCCCTTCCAGCTCCTGCTCTCTCTCTCTCTCTCTCCCCCAATTGCGGCCTGCTAGGGTTCTTGCGCGCTTCCTTGAGCCTTTTTTTTTGGCTCAAATCGGTACCTGCGCAACTTCCGTTGAGCCACTCTCGCGCATTGCGCAAGTGTTCGACATCGTGACTGCACTTTTATGCATGGACCCACCCTTCGGCTGCGCATGCCTTCATTTCCATTGCGCTGTTGCCTGCGCTGTTTTCGTATGCAACTGGCCCTTCTGCAATATTGCAGAATGGCGATTTTGAGCGCGCACAACACCCTGTGCTGCGCATGGCGAACCCCTTTAAATATCTGGGCCTTGATATTTTATAGGCATGACATATTAAAGATAGCCACTCAATTTCATACCACAGAACCTCGGGGGGGGGGCTTTTTAAGGCTATTTTGCATTTTAAATAAAACTGTGACAGCATTTTGAATTTAATGTGGCACTGCTTTTTATTTAGCATTTTAAGGGGTCAATGGTACAATTATTGTTCTGTGTGTTTGTTCTTTTATTTAACAAATAAATCCTTGCGGGGAGAGGGGCAGGTTTATTTGCTTGAAATTTTCTCTGTAGCCAGCCCATGGCACACCATGAGTATTGCTAGAAGCAGTAACCTGTTCACAGTTCTTTGGTGCAGAGACTGAGGCACAAATCCTCTAAAGCTGTTGTAAGATATCACATTCTTTAGTCCCAGAGATATGGCAGGGCCATCAGGGGCTGGGACATCACTTAGATTCAGTGATGTCCATTTGGGGAATGCTGGCAGCACACTAACAGTTTTGATATTTTGAGATATACGAGAGATTGTAACCCATTCAGGGGAGAAACCCGACACCTGTAGATACTACTGGCCACAGTGAGAATAGCTCATTGACTAAGCCAGAACCTGATATATACTGTAATCCTGTCATTTCAGGCACAAGAAAAAATTGCATTGAGGGCCTGTATGAATTATTGCATGATATCACCCTTGAGGCTTATGCTAAAGTGGACAGAGCTCCAAGGGGTCTATGGATAATTACGTGACCTAGCTATGGGGAAGACTGATTGACTGAGTGGCAGGATAAGATGCAACAAGCAACAATATTATTTGTCCATGGTCTAATCAGAGTCTACATTGCTTAGCAAAATGAGATAGAAGTATCACTTAAGAGCTGTGAAAAGAGAGAAAGTTGCAACTTTTAAGCAACACTAGGATTTCCCTGATTTTAAAAAGGAACTGTTATTAACAATTCAGAACAAGGAGGCACATCTCAAATAAGTTAAAATGACCAAGTTCAAACAGGATAGAGCAAGATTATTTATTGGACAGGGTTTTCGCTGGAGCCAGAAACCAAGAAAATTAAAAAGTGGAATAAACAACTCATACAAAATCGATCAAATCAAAATGTGATAACTGAAAATGCAATCACTGCCCAGGCTACCTATTCTATACTGAAGCCTAATACTTCTTTAAATGTTTCCAGGCATCATTTCTCCTCCAAATAATCCTCTGAGGATTTTTTAGAAATTCATGAAGAGGAGGAGGATCAAGTATGAATATCTGTGGAACAAAAAACAGCCCTGGGACCCAGACGGAATCCATGAACAGTGTAATTCCACAGATTTCAAGAAGAAAACCAATGAGACATGGAGGTAAACACCCCAGATTCCAGCAGTTGCATTGCTCACAGCAATCACCAGCAGAAGTGAGGGAGGGTAGAACTCAACTATGTGGGGCCGGGGGAGAGTGAGCAACAGGGGGAGACACAAGTAAAAACTAGTATTATTAATCTTTTGAACTGTTTGTTGACCACTGCAGAGGACGCTGTACTGCACAAAGGACTGGGGTTTGTCCCAATCAATAAGGAAAATAACTTTGATTTATTCATTGCCATTAAAAAGTTTACAAGAAATCTAAACATGAAGGTACATTTTTTAAAAAATGACATACAACTATCTGAACCCCAATCTGCTTCAATTATGGAAAATGACACAAATACTACAGCTGTATCTGGACATAAAAATAGACTAAGGAACCCCTCCACCTTTATGCCACAATATGCACCAGCAGTAATGTTTTTTCAAAAAGCACTGTTCATTTAACTGGAAAAACATAAAGTAGAATTGCAGAAAGTTAAATATTGGAACATCAGTAATGTGGAAAAAACAGCACTGCTTAAATTAAATAAAAATACAGATATTACGATCAAGCCGACAGATAAGCTGGGTCCATAGTCATCATGAATACAGTTGATTACAGGAATGAGGATTTCAGGCAATTAGCAGAAACACATTTCTATGTGGGTTTAAAATCAGACCAGACTATGAATTTTAAGAGGGGAAATTGATATCTCTCTAACACAGGGCCATGAGAAAGATATTATCTCAGACAATGATGATGAGTTCCTAACTGTGAACCACCCAATCAGACAAACTATATACATGTTACCTAACATACATAGAGTCCCTTTGGATAACCCAGGATGCCCTATTGTCAGGCATAGGCTCACTAACTAAGCCTCTGTCAAAGTATGTTGATATACATGCGAACCATTTAGTCCCTGAATTAAGATCACACATAAAGGTGCAACACATATATTGGGCATCCTGGGACCCACAATTGGAAGGCAGCTGTGGTTACTTTAGACATCCAATCACTTTACACCAATATACCCCATGATAGGGGATTGGAGGCTTTGTTTTATTGGATGGATATGAAAACTAATTACTCTATGGAATTCATAGAATGTCTATGCACACTTTCTAAATTTGTGCTCATTATGAATACTTTTGTTTTTCAGGGACAATTTTTCCTATAGGTGTGGGGTGCAGATGTGGGGCAACCTTTGCCCCCACCAATGCAAACCTGTACCTAGGCCTGTGGTAAGAAAGTGCCATTTATGACCCAGACATCAACCCTTTTTTTGATCATATAGATCTTTGGAAGCTTTTTGTTGATGGTGTGCTGATGGCATGTTGGGGTAGTGAAACTGAACTGCTTAGAGGAAACAAATCCCAATTTAAAGTTTTTGGCCCAATACAGATAGACAAATGTCCAATATTTAGATCTGGACATTTTTGTTATGGATGATGGAACCATACAAATGGATCTGTATAGAAAAGAAACACACAGGAACAGTTCACTTTTGGCCAGCAGTTGTCATCCCCACCACGCCAACAGAAACATCCCTGAGTTCCAATTTATGCAGGTGAAGAGGAACTGAACGAACCCTCTGTATATCTGATAGGAGTAAGGAACTGCAAGCACGCTTCAAACAAAGGTTTATTAATAGCACCACAAGCCAAGGATACAGTCAGCAAAATTGAAAGATCAGACTTATTAAGATACAAGGAAAAATAAATAATATAAAGGACCAGGTGCAGTTCATCACACAGTACGGTGTCAACAGCAATGTACTGAGGGAGAGCATTAATAGATGTTAGCATATCCTAAAAACAGAACCATCACTAACAGAAATAGTTAGGGAACCTCCAAAAATCACTTATAAAAAGGAAAAAATATACGTGATTGGTTAGTGCACAGTTTCCTTCCAAAGGAAGCTCCACAGACACAAAGTTGATTGGCCACTAAACCACTGGATGCTATACATGTGGCAGATGTGTTTTTTGCCCACATATCAAAAAGACAAAATCTTTCAGTACCACCAATGACAACAAAATATTTGAAATCAAGCAGTTTATCAGTTGCAATACTCAGTATGTAGTATATCTTGCCACATGTAGCTGCAATGCTTTTTATGTGGGTAAAACGAAAAGAATGTTTAAGAACAGAATACAATATGTGAACATTTAAGTTCAATTAGAACAGGAGACGAACATAATGCCCTTGGCACTTCATGTTTTAAAAAATTTACATGGGAAAACATATTTTCCAGTTTCAGGGATTGGAGAAAGTTTCTCTTGGACCAAGGGATGGTGATCAAGATTTAATCCTAATAAACCAGAAGCATTCTGGATATATACCACCGGGCTTTAAAGCCACCAAAATGAAATAGCGACATTGACTTATCACTATTTCTGGTTAAATTAAGTTTTTACTCCTAGGTCATTGTTGTAGATATTCAGTACATGTAATAATGAATTCCCTCTTTGTACTATTATGATACTGAGACAATGGGATAAACTGATACACTTGTCTTCAACTTATGCTTTTCCCTCTCCTCCTCACCCCAGCTGAGGTTCTGTAGTATAACATTGAGTGGCTATCTTTAATATGACATGCCTATAAAATAGCAAAGTATACTTATTGATTCATATATATGAAAATGTGTATGCATAGTATACCTGAAATGAATTAAATTATTGATGCTACTTCTTAACTGTCTTATAATGAAAGATATATCAGATATTTATTTGAAAATATACATGGTTCTGAGGAAGGCTTTGAATATAGACACACACACATATGTGTGTGTGTGTGTGTGTGTGTGTGTGTGTGTGTGTGTGTGTGTGTTATGTAGATGAAATAGGAATACTATCCCTTTAAGAGCAACATAAAGGTGCTTAATCACTTACCTGGGGCACTCCTGATGATGCCTTATTGGTGAAACCAGTTGGAGATTTGTCTCTGGGATCTGTTTGGCATCCTTGTTTTAAAAGTTCTGTATATCTTTTACTTGCTTTATAAGACTATTTGTGCACTTTTAATAAAACTGTGACAGCATATGGAATTTAATGTGGTACTGCTTCTTATTTGGCACTCTCAGGAGTGGACGATGCAGTTATTTTTCTGTGTGTTTATTCTTTTATTTAACCAGCATGTCCTTGCTGGGGGGAGGGGGTGTTCTTTGCCTTGCAACCCTCTGTAGCAAAGCACTTTACTTTTAGTAACCACTGTACATTTATTTTGACACTTTGTTAAACACCTTACATTTACTTAGCGTTTTGCCATATTTCCACTGACTTACAGTTGTCCTTTATGTGTGCCAACTTAAACTCTATTTTCCTCTTTTATGACTCTATCATTTGTTTGCTTATTTTTTTTTTATAGTTATCAATGTTGTATTGGTTACTATTCTTTTTTATGGCTTTATATGTTTGTTTTTTTTTCTCAGTCTGTCTCTTTATTCTTGATGTATACCATATTATTGATGGCCCTTACCCCTGTTGTTGTAAAGTGGTTTACTCAGTACATATATATTTTCTAATGCATGTATTTTATTTTTGATCCTTAACCAAAGTTCTGTAGTGTTAGGTTTACCATGATTCCATTTCCAAAGGTATAGCTCCCTCCTAATTGCAAGAAAATCCACTTTGTTGCAATTTTTTATTATTGTTTTGGCTATCATTATTTTTTTTTGTCTAACATTCATATTTGTAATAATTGTGTTATGATCGCTATTTAGTAATGGTTCCAACACTTCAAAATTTTGGATACTTTCCATCCTGTTTGTTATCACCAAGACTATTAGATTTTTCTCTAGTTGGTAAATCTACAATTTGATTTAAACTATTTGAAGACATATAACTGAGGAAAATGTGTTCATTGGTATTTGATTCTGTGTACAGATCCCAGTGAATTCCTGGTAGATTAAAAATCACCCATGATTAATACATCCTTGTTTTGGATATTTGTCATATCCTGGAGTAAGTTCATGTGATCCTACATAAGGGTATCTGGTGGTCTATAACAGCTTTTCAGATTTAAAGTTAGCATTTCAACCCATAATATCTAGTTTTCAATTTATGTCTGTATGTGCGTGTCTAGGTATCTATACGATATATTGTCCCTTACCTACAGGGGCACACCTCCATCTCTCCTTTATCCTCGATCTCTGCAAAATCCTTATAGCATGGAATATTCCTATTCCAGCCCAAGTTGTCATTCCACCAGGTTTCAGTTGTTGCAGCCAAGTCTATCTGTCTTTCCTCCATAAGTATTTCAGGTTCTGTTCTTTTTATAATGTTCAGACTCCTGGAATTAGACAAGAGTATTTTCAGACCCTCCCCTTAATACTGCTATACTTTTTTTGTGTTTTTCCATTTTTATTCATAATATTATAAAACATATGTCCCAGTAATTTACAACCCCCTCCCCCCACTAAGATGCAACCCATCAGGACAGACAAGTTCATGATTTCATTCAAAAACCTCCCATGTGTTTCTCCAGACACCGTCTTCTAAATCAATTGTTCAAATTTGTAATCATATTCCTTTCCCTGCCAGCTTTAGGAATGGAGAGTACTTCTGAATAAATGGTTCTATCGTGAACTGCATTATCGCTGAAAACATTTTCAGCGATATGCAGAAAAAGGCAACAAGGAAAAAGTGCACTTGGGGGGCTTCACCACCCCTACCCCCTTAACTAAAGATTCTCAACTCCAGGGGGGTGCATGTCAGAGAGTGGGGCACAACCCAGTTTAAAAAATAATTAAGTCCTGCAGCTGTGGGATGCAGCAAAATTGTACCCACCCCCAGTCCAGAACCCAGGACCTGCTCCATCAGAAACAACCACCTTACCCACCACATTGCGTGGTTGGCTTATCAGAAGCAGGCACTCTACAGGGTCACACCCTGTTCCCCATCCCTCCGTGTCCTGTCTCCCACCCTATCCTTGCCATTGCAAACAATGCCATCCCCTACCATAGCCCATGATAATAATGCCCTCATATGGGTCGCCGTTTTGACAGTCACCCATATGCAGTCACTATCATCAGGATATACCGAATAAAGAATTTCACAGTTACTTTGATCTAGTATATGGTGCAATTCTTAAAATTCTTTAAATACATCTTTAAAATGTTCCCCCCCAAGTTGTTTTGCCTGCTGGTATCAAGACTGTTTTAGGGTCTTCAGAATTTTTCATAACTTTTGGCAAAATGTTCATAATATCTCTGATCCCCCCCCCCACACACACACATACATAGCTGCCTGAGGTAATATTTTCTTTATTGTCCCTCATGGAATACCTGTCGGTGAATTTAGTAATAGAGTCACCTCGTATGAAGAATTGTCTTGTTTGTTGTATTTCTGTAATAATGGCTTCCTTCATCATCCTTGTTTTTGGGTGCTATGTTTGAAGTCTGATCTATCATATCAGTACAATTGCCACTGGCTAGGGTAGCTCCTAGCTAAGTCAAGGAATTCTTGTGTTTGATATTCACTATATTCCAACAAATTCACTAGAAAGACATATCTATTTTCATCTTTGAGGTTCACAAACCATTGTTCTTTTTCCTTTCTTCATCTTTTCCTATTTTCTACAACACGCCAACCATCTTTATATTTATTCTCAGGTCCTCTGTCATTTTACACTTTGTCCTTCTTTCGGTATGTTTAGCTCTGCAGGAGTCATTTGCTGAGCTCTCTATCTGTGTTTCTAAATAATCTAATTTAATTTCCCTTCTTATTATCTTGATCCTTAACTCATCTAGTTAAATACACTGCTTGCATGTATATATTTCAAATAAAGAATCTGATTTCTTACTAAGCATGCTACATTTGCTACATTTGATTCCCATTTCTCCAGTAGTTAGGTGACTACATTTAAATCCATGGTTATCCAATTTTAGGTTACAGAGGGTAATTTACCATACTTCTGGGGCTAGAGAAGTGTAAAAGTTAAAAGGATCAATATACCCACTGCTGATATAGTTTATGGCATCTAATTTCTTCAAGGGTTCAAGCCATCCTCCCATCTGACCCATCAGTCATGGCAGACATGTACAGACACATTTCAATTTGTGCGTGTCTGCACACGTCTCCATGCACTTGCCCCACTCAAGCTCACCACACTCACTAAGGGGTGCTCCTTTAGTACTTAAAAGCATAGAAACATAGAATTTGACAGCAGATAAGGACCGCTTGGCCCACCTAGTCTGTCCATTTCCCTACCTAATGGATAAGCTGCAGATCCTAGTTAACCAACAACCCACTTCCTCCTACCCCCGACTAGAATTGCCTTATGTCTGTCCCATGCATTTTTGAATTCCCCCACAGTTTTTGACTCTACAATCTCCTCAGGAAGGCTGTTTCATTTATCCACAACCCTCTCTGTGAAGAAATACTTCCTCACATTACCGCTGAGGCGTCCCACCTCTATCTTCATATTGCGCCCCCTTATTTTTGCACATCTCTTTTTCTGAAAGATGCTACCCTCTTGGACTTTGTTGATTCCCTTGAGGTATTTGAAAGCTTCTATCATATCCCCCCTTCCCTCCTTTCCTCAAGGCTATACATCTTTAGTTCCTTTAGTCTTTCTTCATATGTCTTCTGATGCAGACCCTGCGTCATTTTGGTTGCCCTCCTCTGGACAGCCTCCACCCTGTCTATGTCTTTGCGGAGATGGGGTCTCCAGAACTATACACAGTACTCCAGATGTAGTCTTACCAACTTTCTGTATAGAGAGACAACAACTTCCTGTTTTCTACTGCTGATGCCTCTCTCTATGCATCCCAGTATTCTCCCAGCCCTCCTTACTGCCTTCTTACATTGCTGGCCCACATTTAGGTCATTGGATATGACTACCCCCAGGTCCCTTTCCATTTTTGTTGTTGTCAGTATCTCACCCCCCCCATTGCGTACTCTTCCCAAGGGTTTTTGTTTCCCAGGTGCATTACTTTGCTCTTTTTTGCATTGAATCTATGCTGCCATACATTTGACCATTCCTCCAACCTTGTCAAGTCCCTTTTCATTCTTTCCACCCCACCTTGTGTATCAACCCTGCTGCAGATCTTTGTGTCATCTGCAAAGATACATACTTTCCCTTCTAGTCCCTCTGCAATGTCATATATAAAGACATTAAAAAGGACCAGCCCCAGTACTGAACTCCCCGCGGTACCCCACACTAGTATCCCTCCTTTCTTCACTGTGGACTCCATTCACTATTACCCACTGTGTCCTGTTGTCCAACCAGTGTTTTACCCAGGCTACCACCCTAGGACCCACTCCCAGGATGGCTAATTTATTTATTAATCTTTTGTGTGGGACTGTGTCAAATGCCTTGCTAAAGTCTAGGTAGGCTATGTCCACAACCCCTCCCTGGTCTACTGCTTTGATCACCCAGTCAAAGAAATCAATTAGATTTGTCTGACACGACCTTCTCACTGTGAATCCATGCTGCCTTGGGTCATGTGCCCCACTGGCCTCTAGGTACTCAGCAATTCTTTTCTTCAGAAGTGATTCCATCATTTTCCCTGCCACTGAGGTCAAACTGACAGGTATGTAGTTTCCTGCCTCTGTCTTGCTCCCACTCTTGTGAAGGGGAATCACATCCACCCTCCTCCAGTCCTCAGGTACCACCCCATCATTCCATGATTTATTAAAAAGAGTAGTCAGTGGTGTTACTAGTTCTTCCCTTAGTTCTTTTAAAATTCTGGGGTGAATCCAATCAGGCCCCATTGCTTTATCGACCTTCAGTTTTAAGAGTTATTTCTGAACACTTTCTTCTGTGACAGGACTAATATCAACCCCCCTATCCAGAGTGCTTCTATTGACTGGATTAGGTATTTCCCCCTGCTTTTCCATTGTGAATACTGAGCAGAAGTATTCATTCAGTATCCCTGCTTTTTCACCGTCACCTCTGCCCAACCACCTTCTCTTTGTCCAGCCTCAGTATCCCTGCCTTAGACTTTCTTTTGCTCCCTAATGTACCTATAAAAGGTTTTATCACCCTTCTTAACCGAGGTTGGCTATCTTTCCTCAGTTTGGGCCTTGCTATTCTGACTGCCTTATACTCTTCCTTCTGCTTTAACTGGTGCAGTTCTCTGTCCTGCTCCTTCTGTGTTTCATTATACTTCCTGAATGCTATCTTTTTTCCCCTTACCTTCCTTGCTACTTCTTTTGAGAACCATAGTGGTTTTATCTTTCATTTTGATTTGTTTATTTGCTTCACACAAAGACTTGTTGCCTCTGTGATGGCAGTTTTGATGTTTCCCCATTGTTGTTCCACCCCACCTTCTTGCCTGTTTGCTAGTGCTTTTCTGAGGCACTCTCCCATTTTGACAAAATCAGCCCTCCTGAAGTGCAGTGCCTTCACTTTTGTGTGGCTTGACTCTACAGCTAAGTTTATTGTGAACCACACTGTTTGGTAGTTGCTTGTTCCCAGATGGCTACCCACTTCAAGATCAGAGATCCTCTCTCCATCCCCATTTGAGAGTACCAAGTCTAAGATTGCTCTCTCCCAAGTGGGTTCCAAAACTAGCTGTCTGAGGCATGCCCCCTGTAGGCCATTGAGAATGGCCCTGCTCTTGGATGTGGCTGCAGCAAAGGTGCTCCAGTCAACATCTGGCATATTCGGGTCCCCCATCAGCAATATCTCCCCTTTCTCTGCCATCCCAAGGATGCCTTCTGTCATTTCCTTGTCCATTTCTTCCCCCTGAGATGGGGGTCTGTATACAACCCCTGTGCAGATTGTGGAGCCATTTCCTGGCCCCAGGGTGACCCATAGCGCCTCCACTCCTCCCTGTTTTCCCTTTAGTTCTGTTGCTTTTATCCCTTCCATTACATAGAGAGCTACTCCACCTCCTCTTCTTCTTCCCTCCCTGTCCCTTGTGAAGATTGTGTATCCTGGGATATTGACATCCCAGTGTTGGTTCTCTGTGTACCACATTTCTGTGACTGCCACAATATCCAGGCATCCTCTCTCCATCAAGACCACCATTTCAGGGAGCTTTTATCTAGACTACGGGCATTGGTACTCATTACCCTCCATTTTTTATGGCTTTATTTCTTTTGCCCCATCCCTGTCCCTACTGCCTTTGTCTTTTCTCCATTTATCCCGCTCTTCTCCTATCAACTGCTCTATTTTGGTGTTTACCTCACTAATTACCCTGATTTTTTGGGGGGCTAGGATTTCCTTTCTCCTCTTCAATGCCTCCCCCCTTGGCTAGTTTAAATGCTTGCCACTGAAGCATTTAAACCTATCACCTAGGATCCTGGTTCCTCTCCAGGATAGATGCAGACCATTGCACCTGTATAGGCCTGCATCCCTCCAGGTGGAGCCCCAGTCCCCAATGAAGCCAAATCCCTGAGCTCTGCTCCAGCTTTTCAACCAGTCATTGAATCCCATGGTGTGGAGTGCCCTAGCATCATTCATGCCATAGACAGGTAGCACTTCTGAGAAAGTTACCATGTGTGCTACTTGTCTAAGGCCCCTCTCCAACTCCACAAACTCCTGTTGCACTGCTCTGATGCCATTCTCAGCCAAGTCATTGATCCCTAGGTGGATAGTGACATCCAGCTCCATCCCCCTTGCTGCTGCTCCCATGATCCTGAGGATTCTTTTCCTGTCCCTCCAAGCCTTGGTGCCCAAAAGGCACCTTACCTCCTTCCCTCCCTACCCCCAGTTCTACCCCTAACAATTGATTCCCCACCAGGAGTTGCTTCCTTCCTGTGGGGTCCTGGGCCACCCTCCTGTGGGTCTCCATTTGTGGAGGTTTTCAGCATCCTCCTTGGTCTCCACTACAGGTGCCCCATAGAGGAACCATGCTTCACCAGACTGGTGAATGAATTGTAGAGAGGCACAACTGGAGGGATGTGCCTCTGTTCCACCACCCTCACCTTCCCTGATCCCACTGTGGTACAACCACTCCTCTTTCTTGTCAACCTCTGAGGTAGTGGCAGTGGCCTGGGTGGTCCCTGGGTGGGGGAGCAGGTTTCCCAAATCCTTATCAGGTCAGCATGGAGATGAACAAACTCCTCCCTCAGACCAGAGAGGTGCCTGCAAATAGGGCAGCAATGCAGTTTCCAGAATGTCTCCTGGAAGACTGCTGCTCCACAGCTAGTGAATTGCACCACTCACCACATGGCTGTGTCCCTTCCTTCCATTCTTTTTGGTTTTTTGTTCTTGTTTTAGTGTGTGCAAGCTTGTTAGTGTCTCTATCCCTATTCAGTGTGCTGTGTTTTTAAGGATATGAACAGGTGTATGTTGTTGCCAGTTTTGAGGAAGTGATGTCAGAGACCCTGCTATAAAGGAAGTTATGCATTGGGGTGGGTGGAGTGAGGGAAGGGTGGGTGGAATAAACCCATGCTGTTCAGAAACAATCACCTACAACTCTTACCATCCACCACAGGGAGTGCCTTCCTTCCTTTCAGACACCTGTTTCACAAAGGCTAAGTAACAGGTCTAGTCACAAATGACTGCAAATATCTCCCAGCTACAGTTCCTCCCAGGTAAATTAAAGTTAAAACTAAGAAAAGTCCACAACAAAAACAGAATCAATACTAGTTACTTATACAGGTCAAAAAAGTAATAATTCAGTTCAGTGTAGTCTAGAAAATAACCTCCTTGATTCAAGAAGCTGTAGCTGCTTTCTCACTCTCCCTGTCTTCAATGTGAGAAGGAGACTGTAACACCTCTGAGACAAAAAAACCTTTTCAGTAAAAAAGAAATAAATAAAATAGGGGCAAACAGTAATTTTGCTTAGCCTAATGATAAAAAGTAACTAAAATTTAAGCACCACCTGTAATAATTTCACAGAAGATATACCCTGTAAGAAACACTTTGCTACAGAGAAAAATAAAGTAGTAACAGAAGATATACCTTGCAAAAGGCCTCATCCGAGATCTCCCTGCTACCATCCTCTGACACTGATGATAGTTTTATATATTATTATATATTATATAGTACTAGAACAAGGAGGCACGGGATGAAATTGGAAGGGGGCAGATTAAGAGGTAATGTGAGGAAGTTGTTCTACACAGAAAGGGTAGTCAACACTTTTTTTTTTGTTTAACAAATCTTTATTATTTTTTTTAGATTTCAGTCAGACAACAAACAGACACTAACCTGGACAAGCCAGGGTACACAGTCCAAAACTGACTGTGTGAACTACTGAATATACAGCCCACATATTTACATACCCAACAGGTAGATCCATCTCCATACAATACAATAATTCAATTGTCATTCACAATATGCATTAATAAAATCCCCAACCAGAATTAGTCAGCTAGTAGAGAAAAATAAAACCACACAAAAAAAAAAGAAGAAAGGGTAGTCAATACTTATAATAGTCTGCCACAGGAGATCCTCAAGGCATATGAAAGGCTTGTTTAACTGTAAGTGCATAAGATGCATCTGATATATGACTTTCAAATGTTGAACATTGCACAATTTAAAACAATTGCGTGTGTCCATTTTTAGAGGGTCCCTGAGCCCTACATTCCACTATATAGGAAGTGGGTAAAGGGTGGTAGTTATGGGGCTGTTTCTAGGACTACAGCACTACTGTTTTGTGAAATGATTGTGTTGGACACTTTTTATCCTGTGCCTGCCTTGCGCATGAGCAAGGGATGCATGAGGAGTCTTTAAATATTTTATTTTGAGCAACTTTTGTTGCTATCCTTCAGTGACCTCCCTGAAGCATTTCTTGGGTATTCCACCAATAAATACACTGCCTGCTTTGAGCGTGCAGACATATGAAAGGCATGGCTAACAGTAAGTGCATAAGACGCATCTGATGTATGACTTTTAAATTTTGAACATTGCACAATTTAAAACAATTGGGTGTGTCCATTTTTAGAGGATCCCTAAGCCCTACATTCCACTATATAGGAAGTGGGTAGAGGTTGGTAGTTCTGGGGCTGTTTCTAGGATTACAACACTATTGTTTTGTGAAATAATTGTGTGAGACACTTTTTATCCTGTGCCTGCCTTTCGAATGAGCAAGGGACACATGAGGAGTCTTTAAATATTTTGTTTTGAGCAACCTTTGTTGCGATCCTTCAGTAATCTCCCTGAAGCATTTCCAGGATATTTCACTGATGAATATGCCACCTGCTGCAAGCGTGCGGGAATATGAAATGCTTGGTTGACAGTAAGCATGTGAGACGCATCTGATATATGACTTTTAAATGTTGAATATTGCACAATTTAAAACAATTGTGTGTGTTCATTTTAGAGGATCCCTGAGTCCTACATTCCACTATATAGGAAGTGGGTGAGGGTGGTAGTTCTGGGGCTGTTTCTAGGATTACAACACTATTGTTTTGTGAAATATTGTGTGGGACACTTTTATCCTGTGCCTGCCTTGCGAATGAGCAGGGACGCATCAGGAGTCATTAAATATTTTATTTTGAGCAACTTTTGTTGCGATCCTTCAGTGACCTCCAAGCATTTCGGGTATTCCTCAATAAATACACCACCTGCTGCAGCAGGGCTAGCGAGAGGAGGGCGCACGTCATCACGCTGCAGAGACACACACGCCAGCATGTGTCATATGTGTCAATAGGAACAATAGGGCCTAGGACCATATAAATAAAACCCAACTTGAGGTATAGTGAACAATCCAACAATGGATTCACTGAAGCCAGGGGAGTGCTTAAATAGTACATGTAACAAATGCCAAATGCTCCTACTGGGTGAGTGCAAAATCAACTTCACTTGAGTAAAGTGTGAATTACTAGAAATTTTGCAGGCTGAAAACTTAGCACTACACAATAGATTAAAAACATTAGCTGATATTAGCAGTTTAGAAGATTACATAGATAATGTAGGTGGGGAGGTAGGTTCTAGTATTTTACAAGTGGTTACAAGTCCATGTAGAAATGCACAAGTATCAGCACCATATGTTGAGGAGAAGGAAGAGCAGTGGTGTAAAGTCACTCAGAAAAATAAGAAAGGAAGACGAAATATTGGAGAGTTATCTAATGTGTTGACACCAAATAGGTTTGGAATCCTACTACAAGATGTCATGACTGAACAGGAGACATATCAACAAAATCAGCAGTTACACATTAAGGACTCCAGTGTGGTTTGTCCTGAAAATCAGGTAGAACAGGTTGATATATTAACTAGAACAGTCCTAAGGGACGTCTTGGTAATTGGAGACTCAATGTAAAATAGGAATATCTCAACTACTGTCAGAGTATTACCAGTTGCGGGAATCTCAGATATTAAACATCTTATACCTGGTCTTCTCGAACACAATGAACAACCATTGGTGTTGTTACAAGTGGGTATTAATGATGTGGGCAAGAGAAAAATGCGTAGCATCAAAAGGGACTTTGAGTACATAGGTGCAGCTCTAAAAGTTAGAGGCTGTGACCTGATTATTTCAGGTATTTTACCAAGCCCTGGGGTAAATTTTCATAAAAGATCAGAAACTGAGAGTTTAAATGGGTGGTTGAAGAGGTGGTGCCTCAGAGAGAATTATGAGTATTTGGGAAATTGGGTTAACTTCTATGACACAAGGCTATTTGCGTTAGATGGCATTCATTTAAATAGGCAAAGAAAACGCCATTTTTCACAAATATTAAAACAGAAAATTGATAAATCTTTAAACTTTCAGATTGGAGGAGGGGAGATGTATATCTCAAACACCAATAAAACTGGGGTTGGTACAGCCAGAACACTGGAACTGTCTGTTACTAAATGCAAGTCTCAATAATAAATTAGATGAACTGGTGTTTACCTTAAATATATATACCACATTAGTCTGTGTGCTATTACAGAAGCATGATGGAAACAGGATGACTTGTGTGATAAACAAATCCCTAGTTTTCATCTCTATCACAGAGATATGCCACTTTATAAGGGTGGGGTGTTGTCCTATATATAGTTGATCATATTATATCTGAAAGTGTAGATATTTTAAATATGATACAGCTGAATTAATCTGGGTTAAATTACCCCCCCCAAATGCCAATAATAAATGTGGGTGTGGTATACAGGCCACCATCTAACTCTCAGTCAGATGACCTTAAATTACTAGAATGCATACAAAACTTTGCTCATGCTGGAAATTCATTGTTATTAGGTGATTTTAATCTTCCAGGGTTGAGTTGGGATCCCGCCAAAGCAGAATCATTAAATGAGCAAAGATTTCCAGAGTGTTTTCTGCTAAATAGTTTAGAACAGTATGTCAAAGATCATACTCGGGGTACTCATACCTGGGATTTGGTACTTAACAGTCTGGAATATGATATTCAAGATTGAGGGGTTTTACATCCCCTAGGTTCCAGTGATTATAATATGGTGGAATTTAGTATTAGTAAGGTCACATCAAGGACAGTTAGCAGGACAATGGTATATAATTTCAGCAGAGCAAATTTTAACTGCATAAGTGAACATTTTGCCTTGTGGGACTGGCAGACAGATTTCAGGGGATTGAAGTTACATCACTTGTGGGACACTTTAAGCAATAAAATCAAATCCCTGGTACAAGAATTCATTCCTAGTTATAAGAAGACTACAGATTCCTGAAAAAAAAAAACATGGTTTACCTCACTAATAGTTAAAAATATAAAAGGTAAAATAAGGCATATAGGAGTGCCAAGAAAAGTGGGCAGCCTGTAAGTTGGGCAGAATATAGACTTGAACTTTAAAAAATATAGATTAAGCATATGTAAAGCAAAACAGGATTATAAATATAAATTGGCAACTAAAGTTCAAAATAATCACAGATCATTTTATCCTATATAAATAATAAAAAAGGGTGCTAACAAGTCAATAGGCCTATAAAGAGACCAAATGGCGATTTAAAACTAGATGACAAGGATATGGCATGCTATTACAATGCATACTTTGCCTCAGTGTATAATCCAAAAACTCATAACACTTTAAAGCACCAGGCTAAGGATGTAAGCTCACTAGTTGTAATTGAGGTTAAGGATGTGAGAGATAGGCTAAAAGCTCTGGACCAGAATAAGGTGCAGGGACCCAATGGCCTTCACCCCAGGGTGTTAAAAGAGCTGGCTGATGTATTGGCTACCCCAGTAGCATATCTATTCCAACATTCTATTGACAAGGTAGAAGTTCCGGAAGAATGGAGGCAGGTGGAAGTTATCCCAATGCACAAGAAAGGGTCAAGAAAGGAGACATCTAAATATAGACCTATCAGCTTGATATCGATATTGGGAAAAATTTTGGAAGCTATTATTAAAACTTATATTACCAATATGTTAACTGTGTCAGGAGATCTCGACCAACATGGTTTTAAAAAGGGTAGGTCCTGTCAGACAAATGTGTTGGAGTTTTACAGTAAGGTAAACCAAGCACTTGATTCTCGAAATGCAGTGGATGTTATTTTTTTGGACTATTCAAAGGCATTCAACAAAGTTCCACATGGCCTCTTGATTGAGGCTTCAATTAAGTATGGTATACATGCAGATATTTCTCTCTGGATAGAAAACTGGCTATTGGATCGGAAGCAAAGAGTTTCAGTAAAGGGATCACTGTCGGATTGGGCAGAAGTGACTAGTGGTGTGCCACAGGGTTCAGTCCTGGGCCCCTGCCTTTTCAACTTATATATCTCTTCTATGCAAACTTTGACACAAGTGTGGTTATCCAGATTCGCAGATGATACAAGATTAGGCTATATGATTAATTCCAAGGAGGATGCGGATATTTTACAATTAGCTCTAAGAGAACTGGAATATTGGGCAATATGTAATAATTCTACGCTCAGTGTTGACAAATGCAGGGTTATGCAAATAGGGAAATACAGTATCCATTATAAATACATGTTAAATAGAGTAGTGCTACAAGAGACATCAGAGGAAAAAGATTTGGGCATTTACATTATCAGTGACCTGAGTTTCAAGACACATTGTAATCATATTATTAGTAAATCTAGTGGACTTTTGCAGTGTATAAATATGCATATTAAAAGCAAAGATGGACTAGAGGTAATGTCATTGTATAAGGCATTGGTCCGCCCACTCCTGGACTATTGTGCCCAATTTTGGTCACCAGGGGGAAAAGGGACTATAAAATCACTACAGCAAGTGCAAAGGAAGGCTACCAGATATGTGGCAGGCCTAGATGGATTATGTTATCAGCAGAGGCTATGTGAATTAGATCTGTATTCACTGGAGTACTGTATGCTTTGAGGTGATATGTGTATGGTATATAAAGCACTCCTGGTTGATGATTTATGGCAACAACCGGGACTCGAATAAAGGATGCAGTTATATGACACTAGAGCACATCCACTTCAAATACAGATTAGTTCTTACTATACAAATATTAGGAAAAATTGGTTCAGTAAAAGGGTTACTAGAATATAGATTGGTCTGCCAATAGAGGTGGTGGCTAGTTCTACCATGACTGAATTTAAGAAAACCTTAGATGATTATTTGATTAAACAAGGTATTACAGGATATTAATATGGCAGGCCGTGTGGACTTTGGTCTTCTTGGCTAGTTACCTATGACACCAATGAGATCAGTTCGAGGCAAGTTCTCTTCAATATCTTCATCAGTGACATTGCAGATGGACTAGAGAGTAAGGTTTGTCTGTTTGCAGATGACACTAAGATGTGCAACAGAGTAGATGATCCAGATGGGGTGGGCAGAATGAGAGAGATCTGGATAAACTAGAAAATGGTTGGAAAAGTGGCAACTGGGGTTTAATGCAAAGAAGTGCAAGATCATGCATATGGGAAGAGAAACCCTGAAGCCACCTATAGGCTGGAAGGAGTTGCTGGCAGTCACAAGGGAAGATAGAGACTTGGGCATCATCATCACTGAAGACCTGAAATCATCCAAGCAGACCACTAAAGCAGTAGGTAAGGCTAGGGGATGTTAGGTTGTATTAGTAGGGTATCACAAATCAGAAAGGAGGTAATAATCCCTCTTTACAAGACACTGGTTAGGCCCCATCTGGAGTACTGCATGCAGTACTGGAGGCCATGCCTTCACAAAGACATTAACCAAATTGAGGCAGTCCAGAGAAGGGCAACCAAAATGGTGCAGGAACTGCATCAAAAAACATATGAGGACAGATTAATGGAGCTCACTATGTATACCCTAGAGCAAAGGAGGGAAAGAGGTGATATGATCGAAACATTCGAACACCTTAAGGGCATTAACAAGGTGAAAGAGTCCAACATGTTTCAATATAAGAAAAATAGCAGGACTAGAGGACACAGCATGAGATTAGAAGGAGCCAATTAAGGGTAATGTGAGGAATTTATTTTTCACAGAAAGGGTGGTGGATGCATGGAATGGCCTACCTCAGGAAGTGGTGGATATGAATACAGTGCAGGGCTTCAAACAGGCATGGGATAGGCATAAGGGAACAATACTGATGAGTATGAATAGATAGGCCATTGACAGAGCAAAGGCCGATGGCACATTTATAAGGTAGAAAAAGAAATGGACAGACTGGATGGGCCTTGCGGTCCTCATCTGCCATCATCTTCTATGCTTTTATGTTTCAATGTAGTGGGGGCAAGCACAGTGGAGGGGTTTAAGCAGGCCTGGGACAGGCACAAGGGAAGCCTGAGAGGGAAGGGAGTGATGAAAAGCCATTGATCACAAAGGGTCAGTGGCCAAATACAATGTATAGGGCCTACAGGTAGACTGGATGGGCCTAGCAGTCCTTATCTGCCAACAGTTTCTATGTTTCTATTTGTACTACTGGGGTTGTAGCCCAGTTGCCCTGCTTTGTATTCTGTGCTGCAAATAAAAAATGAATGAGCCTTCTTGATACTGTAGTCCCCCATTACATGAAAGAACTACTCCTGCCTACCACTTCCTCCATCCTCCTTCCTCCATAAGTAGCTGACGTCTAGTTCCTAGCAACCAGACCTCAGTATTCCGCTGTATATTGCACAGGTAAACTTAAAACAATTAAAAATCACTTTAGTTTCCACAAGTGTTGTCGGAACAGCCTCTGTCACTTAGCTTTTAGCTGACACACAGCACTTCCTGTGACCAAATGCAGAGACAATTACCCCACTCTCTAAGGGGTGCTTCTTTAGTACTTAGTGACCCAGAGGGCCTCATATGAGATCACTGTGATACCCTCCCTGAGAATGGTGAGCGTTTTGTATTTATAATTCTATTGCAACTCAATATATGGTGGTTGTTACTGTATTATTGTATCTGCCTCTAGATCTTCTAGAACTTAGTAATATTCCTATGACTTTGAACTGATGGAGGAATCTTTGAATATGAGCTTATTTGCTCAAAGGTATTTCTCCAAATTAAATAAATAAATAAATACCTCCAGCAATCCTTGCCTGCTCTTTAATAGAGTCATTTCAACCCCTACTTTCAAATGCTGTTGTATTAGCCTCCATGATGCTCCAGGCAGTGATGGAAGCAGTGCCTTCAGCCAGGCAGCTATGCTGCTCTCCTCTCATTCGTCCATCCTCAGCTCTAGGATCCGCATTCTCCAAACAGGAAGTCAGGCCCCTGCTGGAGAGTAGAGGAATTTTTATTAAAATTAAGGAATTATACAGAAAATCAAAAGGAGATAATCATATAAATTCAAACAGGAGAATGCATACAAAGTCCAAAAAGAAATAAAGGAAAAAATAATGAGAGACATACACTTAACATAAATCATCTGAAGAAAATAAGAGAAAAACATAACCTACAATCTCTATTCAGATGCACTGTTATTACATTGTCTGCTCGCCTATCCAACAAAACATTATATACATTACACAGAAACCAGCTAAGACAGCAAGTGCATTATACAGTCCATCCTTATTTCAAAATCCCTTGGCAGTGTTTCCAATAATTTTCCACAATCTTAGCAATCAGTGTTGTCACATCATTATGATAAGATATAAGCAGGCTGTAAAGCAGGGATTTTATTTAGACTAAATCACAAAACCAAGTCATCAAAATTTTGAAAAATAACAGAAAGTCACAAATCTCTCAAGCGGTATACAGAAAAGAAAAACAAAGTAAGAGCGTATATACATTATTAGTTTACTATAAAATCTAACCCATACCTTGTGTAACTTAAATGAAAAAAAGAAAAGAACCCTACCTCCAGAAAACCCAAGATACAGTTTTGCAGAAATTGTATATTTTATCCCTTGAAAATGTCTTCCCTTCTACCTAATAAGTATATTGTACAGAACTTAGCATCATATTAAAAAGTTTGGAATAAGACACTTCTTTTTGTTGTAAAATCAACTGACATCTCACTTGCAAATGTAAAATTTGCAAACCCAAACCATAAATGTAAGGACCTCTTACTAAAGTTCTTCCATTCTGGCCCATAACTCCCCCACACCATTGCCTCATATGGTACAGTTTTAAAAGCTGCTACCTGTGAAACTTCAGCTGTTCTAAACCAGAATTTTAAAATAAATGGGCAGACTGAAAAAAAGATGTTCCTGAGTTTCATATTGAGTTTCACATCCTTTCCTGGGACAATATCATTTGTTGATATGTTTAATTTTGTTATTGCCATTCCCATTAAGTTTCCCATGACTAGAGAGGTTGTGGAATAAAATTTCCCAGGTGAAATTGCTGCAAAACTGGCAATTTTGCCTAGTAAAATGTTTCCCGAAATTGTGGTCAAATGGTGAAAGTTTGCCACAATTTCACCATCCACAAATGGGTCTCTCCCAGTGGTATCCATGGTGGTCCCCCATGACTGCTCACTGGCTTAAATTAAAAATAAAATGTTCCCCCTGGTGTCTAGTGGTCCCCTTCTGGCCCGATCATGGCTGCAGTGAATAAAGCCCCCCAGTTACATACACTGGAGTCATTTCCCAACTCTTGACAGAAGTCCCTCCCAAATCAACCTTGAATTAAAAAAATAATTAAATCCACAACTCCTAGTGTCTAGTGTACCCCCGGCCTCAGATAGTGCCCATCCTGCTCCACCACAGTGCCCGATCGGTCACTGGCACAGCCCTCCACTCACCTCTATGGCTGGCAGCCCAACTGAGCACTTCAATGAATAAGCAGTGTGCATGTACAAGCATGCACTCATTCATAGATTCAGACAGCCAGCACTCTCAGTACTACTGGAGTGTAATGAGAATGCTTGCTGTCTGTCAATGAATGAGCATGTGCTTGTACAAGCACAAGCTCATTCATTGAAGTACTCAGTTGGGCTGCTGGCCATGGAGAGTGAGATGAGAACTGTGCCATGATCGAACAGTACTGGTGGGAGCGGGTGGTGCTATCTGATGCCAAGGTAAGGAGTCCAGTAGACATCAGGGAGTTGGGGATTTAATTAATATATTTTTAACACAAGATCGAATTCAGGAATTGGGAGGGACATGAGGGACTCCAGGGTAACTTGGGGGCTTTATTCATTTTCAGCCATGATTGGCTTGGGGGACCACTAAACACCAGCTTAGAAGAATTCTTTTTTTAAATTTGGGCTGGTGAGCGGCCGATGGGGGACCACTAGATGCCAGGGAATAAAGCTGGTGTAGAGGCAAAATTACAGAATTTCACCCGTGGGTGGCTAAAATTCACCTGCAACCAGTGAATTTCACTGGTTGGTGAGCAAAATTTTGCTTGCTCCATGGGCAAAATTTTGCATTTCCTCCAGTGAAATATTTAGCAAAATCCGTGAATGCAGCAAAATATATCACTGGGCAAAATGTTTCAATTTCACACAACAGTACCCATGTCTGGTAAGCCATAACACATCCCACATTTAAGGAGGGTTTTGCTTGTCATTAAGCAAACTTGTTGTACTGTCAGGACTAATTCCTCTATAGGATCCAAATAAATGACCCACAGGACAGTTCCTACATAACAGAAAATAATACAAATGCTTCCTTGTTGCTTACTTAATCTGGCCTGGGGAAATATCCCATTTCGTTTACTTTTCCAAGAGAATCATGTATGTAGGGAGCTACTGGAAAACCTGCCATTCCCCTCCAGAAGTGTTCTGTTTTTGCCTTCTTTCAAACAGCTTCAATAGGATGAAACTGTATCTTTGCCCAAGATATCCAAAACTGTGTACTACTATGAAAAACAGGTTGTATATTACTGATAAAAAAAAAAATACTATTAAGGAACACTACAGGATTCACTATGTAAATACCTCCTTCGTTCACCACCAAATACGTTACATTCCTTTTTTAGAGTTTAATCGACTTCACCATAGTAATTGAAAAGATATGCTGTATAGCTTTGTTTCATAAGTTGCTGGGGGAGGGAAAACATAACTGAAGTACAGAAATACAGGTTATCAAAAAGTTTTACTGATATATATTTTCTTTTTCTTTGAGATCTCACATGTTTTTCCATCCATCTACTTTTTGTTGTCCTTCTGTTAATTTTAAGTCCCAATTATACTTTGCCATATCACGTTTTCTAAACCAAATCCCTAAAACTTGAATTAGGCCAGGGACTAGCAATATCCTAGCTATTGAGTTGCATGTTGTGTTTTTACCTCATGTCACTCCAATACTTTTATTCACATTAATAAGTGTACCAGCAGACTTCAATGATTCCTATAAGATGTGAGCCATTTAACTTCCCTTTTGCTCATTATGAAGTAATAAACACAGAAAATCTACATAAGCTAACACCTATGTATGAAAAATGAATTCTCCTGAAATTCCTCTTACTGCACTCAATTTCCACATCAAAGGGTCAATACATAAAAAATGCAAAAGGGGACTTAATGGACACCCTTGCCTAACCCCACGTTTGACCAGAATGGATTCCCTCCTCCAGCCATTTACATATGGGCCTAACTTTGCATTAGCATAAGTCACTTTAATCCATTTTATAAATTTGTCTTGAAATCCATATTTCTATGTTACCATAACAAAATACAATGAGTAATAGAATCAAAGGCCCTCCTGATTTAAGGAGAGGACAAGCCCTCTAAATCGCCTTCTTGTACTGTTTGAAATATTTCTCTAACAATGTTAAATGGTCCTGGATTGTTCTGCCTGTTACTGCACAGATGTGTGACCCATTTATATTTCAGTAAGAATAGTAAAACAAAAACAAGGTGATCGTCAGCATGTGATCTGAAACCAAAATAAAATGGTAATATTAAATGCACTCAGAAAATAGTAAATGGAGTTAAAAATAGATGTTTCAACCTTAGGTTTTCTTCAGGAAATATCTAAAAGATAAAACTAACTTTGCTTTTTTCTGTTTTAGATATTTCCTAATGAAGACATAAGGTTGAAATGTCGATTTTTTAACTCTATTCTCTATTTTCAGTGTGCATTTAGCAAGAATAGTACTGTGTCTCATACTTAGAAATTTAGATACAATCTTGAAATCTACATTTAATAGACTTCTGAGATGTCCTCCCCAAAAGGTATGCCAGTGGGACCTCCATTCTACTTTAAAGCTGTCTCCAAAACAGATGTACTCAAGTTACTCAATGCCATATCCAAGAGCACTGCAGTTGTGTCTGACTGCCTGGAACCAAAGCTCTTCAAGCTGGCTGTCCCCTTCATTGAAGGGCCACAATCTAAAATCTTCACTATGTCCCTTAGTGAAGGAGTAGTGCCAGATATCTAGAAACTGGCCAGAGTAATGCTGGTTTATAAAAAAAGGTGATGAGTTAGGATTTAGTGAACTATAGACCAATAGCAATATTATCTGTCTTAAAATCCTGGAGAAGCTCATTGCAAGACAGGTAACAGAGCACCTCACCAAGTATAACCTCCTGTCCACAAATCAACATGGCTTTATAAAGGGTCACAGCACCCACGCTGCCCTGCTACAGCTAACCAATGATACACTACATGCTTTGGATCAGGGTCTTCTAACAGGAGCAGTTTTATAGATCTCACAAAGGCATTTGATCTTGTTGATCACCCACTCCTGCTAGCTAACCTCCTATCCCCGGGTTTCCCAGCACAGTCCGTGAACTGGTTTAATAGCTACCTTTCCAACAGGTTGCAAGTTATAAAGTTCAACTCTGCAACCTCTGATAAAACAGTCATTGACATAGGGGTATCACAAGGATCCATCCTATTACCTCTCTTCTTCTTGAGCTTCATTAAAATATAATGAGAAATGCCTCCTCCTGCTCATCATTGCTGTACGCTGATGACCTCATTCTCTATACCAGCTCTGATAATGTGCTTACTCTCAACCACAATCTATTGGGGGACTTTCTAAATATACAATCCTGGATTACTAGCCACAGACTGGTTCTCAACATTAGCAAGACTCAGGCTATGCTTTTTGGCTCGCCTGCCAAACTAAAAAATAGTCATGATCTCTTCAAAATAGTAAGTGTGAATGGTACCCCTTTGGAAGTGGTAAACTTGTTTAAATACTTGGGGGTTCTACTCAATGGATCCCTTAACTATGAGATCCATATTACTATTGTGTGTAAGGCAGTCAACACTAAGGTAGGGTTAGCTTACAGAAGTAGTCATATTCTCACCCCTTCCATGAGGTTGACCATTGCCAGAGGAATCCTTCTCCCATCACTTGCATATGGAACTTCAGTGTACAGTAATGCATCTAAAATCTCCCTACACAAATGGTATATAAACTATAATAATATATGTCACTGTGTATCTGCATCCCCTAAGTTAAAACATCACTGCCTGCTCTATGTAGACCTTAATTGGCCTTCTCCTATGGTCCACCGGCTCCTTGCTCTTGGGGCCCTTCTAGCTTGTAGCTACACTCACACCACAGACCACCTCCTATGGTCTCCGTTCTGCTGATCTTTCCTTACTCTACATTCCCAGATGTAACACATCCAAAGGGAAAACAGTTTTTTCCTATGTGGCTGCCAGTTACTGGAACTCACTGTCCCTTGAAATATGTCAGTTACCTAGCCATGCCTCATTTAAAAAGAGGCATCACTCTCTGCTTATTGAGAGTACACAGTGCAATTGTTTTAAACCACTGTAGATTCCTGATTCACTAGGCTATTACTGTCTCGGTGTCCTCCTACAGTAATTATACCTAATAGTTTCTACTTGTCATATCACCCCTTTCCAACTCCATCTCTTACATATCACCCTCCCACTTTCTCCCACGAGGTCTTACTATCTCAATCCTTCCTACCTTTTTGCTCCTCTTTGGTGTCATATTCTTTATGTTATAGCCAGTTTTGTAGAATAGAGTTGATGCCTAGATTGATAATCAGCTGTCATATGTGTACTTAACTTTGTTGGGCTTTGATATGTAAAATGTCTCTATTGTCTCCTGGTTACACCAATTGCTCAAATCATTATCCATTTTTACTATATTCTTAAATGCTACAGTATTACATGCACTTACTTTTACTTCTGATATGACATACATTGGAATGTTTCTCCAGTCACATCGAATTGCTAAAATTGTTGTTCATTTTAATTCTATTTCTAATATGTTGTACTCCTATATTGTACTGTATCATCACTGTATTTTCTTGTTGATGTTGTATCCCCACCAGATCACACCGGAAAATAGTCACTTTTGTGTCTATTGCACTTACCCGGTTATCAAAAATGAAATAAATAAATACATAAATAATTTGTCTCCACATCCTTAAATGAGAGTGTTCTCCTTTTTTGTATAAAAAGTACCATAACAGCTTCAGGCATCCTTTTAGAAATGACCAGGTTTTGCAAAAATTCACTATAAAGCATTTTTAATTCTTGACCTATGAAATCAATAGTAGCTTTGTAAAATTCCTTGAGTTAGGCCATCATTGCCCAGTGCAGTAATGTACCTGTGTTTAGAACAGAAATTGCCCTCTGAACTTTTCCCAAGCTAATAGGCTGAAGCAGTGAAGCTCTTGTTGGAAACGAGGACAAATTACCCCATTCCAAATTTTTTCATGAACTATCCCTTTTATATTAGAATCTTGTAAATCCTAAGTATCTTGATTAATTGCCAGAAGGATGTCCTCCTTTTGTGAAACAAGTTTGCCAGTGTCATCCACTAATTCTGTTATTCTATTTTTCTTATTTTACCTGTCCAGCTCAACCTTCAAAAAGGTTTCCTGTAGGTACAGTAGTTTATCTTGAGTCCTAGTTGTTGTTCTAATAGAGAAACTGCTCTATCATACTGTATAGTTTTCATTTGATATTTAATATTATTTATCTGTTGCACCAGTCCTCCACCTCTCTCTTGCTGCTGTTTTTAAAATGTATCTAACTGGGACCTCCATGATAGGTTTTGATAATATTTTGCCCTTTCTAATTTCTTTCCTTTCATTTAAAAATTACCAAATGTCTGACTTTTCATCTTCCCACCACATGATGTAAGATTCATACATACCGTATATGGAACTGTCTTCATGTCTAAAAGATAATCCATTAATTCTTCATGTACTTGCTCACATTCCAAAATAATAGAATTCATTTTCCATAATCCTGTCCCACTACTCTGCATTTCTACTGATCTACTGTAAACTGTCCCCCAAATTGTATAACCTGAAATTTCTGCCTCTGTAAACTTAGTTTGCTTGATTTCCAGGGTATTCAAAAAAATCAGTCCATGTGGCTGAAGAACCGATTCAAAACATGTTTCCTCCTCTTTTATTATGACACATATACATATCCCTAACATATTTTTTTTAAATGAATCAAATACATTTTCCTTTCAGTTGCTTCTACATTTTTTTATATCCAAGGAACAGTTAAAATCACTCCATGATTATTAATATAGATGTTTGTAGAGAAAACATGGTTGTACTTTTAAAAAAATATATTCTATTTAGTTTACTCTGCAGTACATACACATTAATGAACCCAAATGGATTATTTCCTATCACGATATCTAAATAAACAGTCTACCTGAAACAATATCTAAAAGTCTATGCAAGGTGCTCATAATATCATGGAAACCAATATCTACACCTGAACAGGAATCCTCCCCAACTAATCAGTATGAAGACTATTTCACCATCATTTCTGCATCCGATTAATATCATAAGTTTTACATAACCTGGCATCTTGAAAAAAAAAATATATTACACACCCAGAGCTCAATTTTCCAAGGGTGAAATTTGGCATAAGGTGCCTGTGGCAAAATAAATTAATGCAAGTGGTACCTTGCACCAAATGTTGCGGCAATCAACATTTTTGAATACAGGTTGCATCAAAATTGGGCTGCTGTGCACCGAAGCAGACCTACACCACCCTGTGCCAGAACTGCTGGTGTGCCTGGTCTAAAGGGGGCTTGCTCCACAGTGGGGTTGCAGCAACCCCTTGTTTGGGATTTGAAAGCTCCTACCACAGCCACAAGTCAAGGTTGGGGGTAGACCAGCAAGAGCTGGTCTAACAGCCTTGCACTGGAGGTCTGGATTGAACTGAGTAAAGGGAGAGACATGTAGGATGTGGAGCAAGGCAGATGGACCTGTGGGGTGCCATAGTAGTTGGTGAGGGCATGACTGCTGTGGCAGGGTATGCAGGTGGCACCAGGTGGATATGCCCTGGACAGCTGGACAGATCCACCAGGACAAGTTACTCCCTGGTAGTCATGCACTGACTCTGTCCCAGACCCCAAGGTGCCCCCAGCTCTGGCAGCAACTGTCCTGGAACTTACACAGTCTGCAACATCACATGGTAGGCAATGGTTGCAGGCTACTAAGTGCAGTTGGTGAATGGGGATGTGGCCTGCTGCACAGCCCACTGTGTGGAGTCATGCAGATGCCTGACTACACTGTCAAGGGCTGCCTAAGCTCTGGGATAGGTGGCAGGGCTGGTGGCACCTGGGTGTCAGGGGCAGAGTCAGTGCATGACTACCAGGGAGTATCATGTCATAGTGGATCTGTACAACTGTCCAGGGCACACCCGCCCGATGCCACCTGTATACACTACCACAACCACCATGCCCCGCTGCCCACTATGGGACCCCCACAGGTCTGTATTTCCTGTCCTATGATCTCCTAGACTTCTACCACCTCAATATCACCAGGCAGGAGGCGCTTGACAGGACCCTCCTTCAAAACCCTCCAGCACACCAAATTCTTGCCACAACACTCCAACTGTGGCAACTCTCAGGATTTTGTTGCAGGGATCCCTTTGTACTGAAATAATGAATAGGATCTCTGGCACTCCTGAAGTTTGCTGCAGCCAGGGATCAACACATCATGTGCCAAGCTAGTAGCTTGCTGAAAAATTAAGTCCCCAGACTATACCAAAGAATAAGTAGTTAAGCATCTCTTTAATGTTTTACCCTCTTTGTGTTTCTGCAGCACCACTGAATTCTAAGTCTTGGTCTATTATGCTTATAAGGAGAAGAACCAATAAATTATTCAACTTAAATATCCAGAAACCCTCTTTTTATTTTGTCTTTGACACAAGCTTACGCTTGTGCACATCTGAGGATGCCCTTTTTTCTTCTCTTCTAGAGGATCTGAAACATTGTCTTTATTTGTTAAATGACATTTGTGAAGAAATTGTGGAGGGGCATCTGAAATCTCTTCATAAGGATCCCTGCAGTCTAACTTTACTTAAAAATGCAAACTTATTTTGAACCTCAATAGTCCTGAGTCCTTTTCCCTTTAAACAGCCACTACCCAACCTGGTCCTCCTAGGCTTGGGCACCATAAAGGGTTTAAGGGATTGAGGGGGAGGCATAACCTCAGACGTATCATTACCAGTTGTCATAATAGAAGCAGTACTCTAACAAGAAACAGACTCTGTGTTAGGTTTTGTTTCTGTAAATGAGGTCCCCTGTGAACCTGGGGGAGAGGGGGGCAGTTGTTTCCATAGCAAAATGACAATCCACTGGCTTAGTATTATTGGAAGGCTATGTCTTTGCCTCAATGGGGTGAGCAACCAGCCACCCCCCCCTTTCTAAACAATATAAGCAGTTGCTCCCAGCCTCCTTCTAAAACATTTTGTTCTTTGCTGGCTGGAAGCTCTGTCAGTCTGTCTTTTACCTTGGGGCTTGCTGGGGCTTTTGACCTCCCCCCAGCATTGCTTATGCTTTGGGCTCTGCTTGGTTTGCGCTGGAATTTTGTTCATTGTGTTTCTCCTGCTTTTGTTTATTATTGCTTTGCCTTCAACTGCTACATGCATCTTTGTGTGATTGTTTCCTTCCTGCTCCTGTACTTGTGTTTGCTTTTGTTTCTTTTGGGCTTTTCTAGCTTTCTAGTTCTCTGAGTATACATTGCTTATTTGTGCTTGAGGTTACATATTGTTGTTTCCTTACCTTAAGCTGCCCTGTGCCTGTGTTCTCAGGCTCCCATGTACTCACCAGATTTTGCAATCTTTCAGTCAACTGCATTGTTATTGTATGGTTCATCTCACACTGCTGTTTCCCTGCCTGCTGTTTCCTGTGCTTTCCGCCATAATCATTTGTACCTGGTTTAGGTTTCATCCTGCTCAGATAGCTGCCACTCCCTGTTGTGCTATGTGTGTTCAACAGCTCTGCTCTTAATTTACTCAGTGCTAGCTCCACTCAACCAACTGCTGCATTGCTATAGCAAAAATGTTCAGCACTTTGCATTACCTGCCTAGTTTCATGGTGCTCTGCTTATGGCTCCTTTTATTCCTACAGCAGGGAACTGTGATGTCACAGTGGGCATCATGGCTCTGGGTAGCAGGAGCATGCTTTAAGTAAATTATATGAATCACCTGCTCCTTGCTGCTCCTTGCCTACATGGCTTTTTAGTTATCCATGCATAAATACATTATCCTCACAGCCTTCATGGCATTCAAGATTTTCATTGCATTTCATTACTGCACTGCAAATGCTCTTTATTGTAACAACCTAACTCCTCCTTAATGGCATCTAAGCTTTTCATGCCACTCATAACAATTCACTATTCATGCTAAAACCATGGTACTCAACTGCTAAACCTCATTGATTCATTATGTTAAACCTCATTGATTCAATTACTGGTGTCTCAGCCTCTTGCTACCTAACACCTACATTTTATGTCACCATTAATTTGGCTTCTTTAATGGACTTGGTTGGCTTAATTTCTGCTGGCTGCTACCAATGTCTACTTTCAAACACTGGCTTGCACTACAGTATCCTACATTACTCAGATCACTGGCTTCACCAGGCCTCCTTATCACTAATGCCGCTGGCTTCATCCGACCTTCTCATCAATAATCTGCTACCTAATCTACAGCAACTGGCTTCACCTGGCCTCCTTCTAACTAGCACATCGAAGTTGATTCATGTGCTCACTCATAAACTGTAGGCATGCCAACCATGTCCATCACCTTTTCTGGCTTAGGGCTTGCCCTGTAGCCACCAGTCTCATTCTGTGTCCAGGATGTCTGCATCTTAAGGATGTGAAGTTCGAGAAGGGGTCCTTCTCATCTGGCTCATACTGGGAATGTCCTCACTCCAAGTGCAGCTTCAGTCATCTAAGTCATTGGTGGCACCTCTTAATGTAGAATTTAAGACTTCAGCTTCTGAGGGGTTCAGCCATTAAGCCCAAGAGTGCCCCTTTGGCTATAGCAATGCCAATGCCGTGGCATCTTTGAAAGCTGATCTCCCTAAGACAGCCTTTGGTTCACCTGCTCTGCTTTAGTTGGCATGCCAGCTGAGTGCTTCAGCAGATGTCATTCTCCTCATCCCACCTTAGGGATCTGCTCTCACTTCAGAGTACCCACTGTTGCAGAGGCCTCTTGCAACTCTTCACAGTGTTCCCATTACAGGTATCATTTGAGATTTCCACCAAATTGCAATATTTCCTCCCCTTGGATTGGGTTTCTAAAATGCAGCAGCAGAGACATAACTAAATAAACTATCCCTAGCCTGGAGGGAAGGCAACCTAAGCCTTGAATCCAAAGAGGTTTCCTCTTTTAAAAAGGATGTTCTTCCTCTTCTCCAAGTCAAAGGCCATAATATGTAGTTAGCTGTTAATAGTATATTCCTATTTTCCTTTGGTAGGTTTCTGCTGTTGGATGTAGCTGGATGGTGGCCCTACTTGCCATTCTCTCTCTCTCTCTCTCCTTAGGAAGCCCCCATATTTCATTAGAGTAATCTATTTTATCAGTGCAATCCTGTCAACCTCCACATCTCTTTCATATGTTTTAAGCTGTCTTGTTGATGTCAATCTGTTCTCAACATGGTAGTCTACATTTATTGCTCAATACTCTTTTGGTGCTTCTTCCTAAGGTGCCTTTACCTCAAGGGAATCTTTCACATGGCACTTCAAGGGAGAAACCTCTTCATGGGTTTGTTGCTTTGGTACCTACAGGGTGGTAATTCCATATTGAATAGACAGTGCAAAGTGACAAAAGGTCATTGCAGTTGCACAAGCATAGCACTACTCTGGTTGCACAGGCCCATTGAATTAGTATTACTTGGCTGTGAAGCCCCATTTGCTAACTTATCTGCACAATCTTATAGAGAATTTGGAGGCAATTTTTTTGTACCTAGGCCAAAAGGTCATCCTGATTGACCATAGCTTCTCTTATGTGCTGTGTAGGATTAGGATTGAAAGGAATGTCCTCTTTCATCACACAACTTGCATTTTTGTATATTTTGGCATTGCCTACTGAGTTGTCCATACTGAAAATATATGCTACACCTTAACTGGTCGCACACCGCTATTCAAGTGTGTTTGAGTGTGTCTGAGATCTGCATTTGTAACAGGCCTTTGGCTGGTCTGGATAAAACATGATCCAATCCTCTGTCTCCCTATGTAAAATATATTTGGTAATTGACAAATTCTCAAGTCTGTCTGGTATAACTTTTTTTACATTTCCATCCCTGTCCAGATGTGTTCATTCCGCTTGCTGTTGGGAGAGGTAGGAGTGTGAGTTTGAATCTGTCCAGGAAGCATTTTGCCTCTGAGACTTTTATTATCTCTGAGATTTTTGTGAGTTTGAATCTGTCTTCAACTGTCCAGGAGGCAGTTTGTCTGGTGGAGGATTAACTTCTTTAACTCTTTAACTGTTGCTGGCTTGTCTGGAGGAGGGTTAGCTTGAATCTTTCTTTAACTGTTTAAATGTTGCTGCCTACTGGAGGAGTGGATTCTTTGCCCAGAAACAAAGGATCCAATCAAGAAGGGGTTTCTAGTTTGAATCTCTCTTTAACTGTTTAAAGAGGCATTTTGTCTGTTCATTCTGCTTGTTGCTAGGAGAGGTAAGAGTATGAGTTGGAATTTGTCCAGGAGGCAGTTTGTCTCTGAGAATTTAGTTTTTTTATTTCTGAGATTTTTGTGAGTTTGAATCTTTCTTCAACTGTCCAGAGGCATTTTGTCTGGTGGAGAATTAGCTTTAATCATTCTTAAACTCTTTAACTGCTGCTGGTTTGTCTGGAGGAGAAATAGCTTGAATCCTTATTTAACTGTTTAACTGTTGCTGGCTTCTGGAAGAGTGGGTTCTTTACCCAGAAACAGATGGTCCAATCAAGTAGGAGTTACTGGTTTGAATCTCTTTTTATGTGTTCAAAGATACATTTTGTCTGCTCATTCTGATTGTTGCTGGGAGAGGTAGGATTGTGAGTTTGAATAAGTCCAGGAGACATTTTGTCTCTGAGGTGTGTTGCCCTTCCACCCACCCCCCATCTCTACACATTATTAAATGCTTAATTAGTTGGTAGGAGCATATAGGCTCTGCCCAGGGGTGGGCTGATAGATAAAGAGCAAATAAAATCAAAAGGAGGAAGAGCTGCTGATTATATCATGTAAGTGGACATTTGTACATTTAAATTGCATGACATTTTCAATTTCACTCTGTTAGGAATTGGTTACGCTTGACAGGGGCACAGAGCAGAAAGGGGCAAGGAATGCAGAAACATATCAGGGTCATAAACAAAGGAACTCTGTAAAAGGGAGAGAGAGAGATTGTAAAAAAACACTAAAAGAGGGTAGAAGCATACTTAAGGAGTATGTAGGATGTCACAAGGAGTGGTGCAGTGCAGTGAGTGTAGAGCAGCAGTGTTCAAAAGAACTTTCTGGGAAATGTAGTGCTGCTCCATTTATAGGCACCTCTCTGGGCTGAGGGTGGAGGCTGCCAGGCTTCAAGCACAGTTAGCAGAAGTACTGGGGATCTTTTACCCACCCAGGGACCACCATACCACTAGCCACTGCCACAAAGGATTCTCAGTCAGAGGTCTGGATGGATTACATTGGGCTCAGGGAGGATGAGGAAGGTGAAGCTCAAGCACCACCCCACCCAGTACAACTAAAGAACACATATGATGTTCTCAAGGAGAGGGAGAGAACTGAAAGTGAACCCAAAGTTGTTAGCAGGGATGAAGGGCTGACCACCAGGAGGGGTCACATGGGACAGGACCAGAGAATCCCAGGGGAGGAGGAGTCTTCTCATTGTGATGGACTCAATAGTGCGGAGTATGGAGATAATATCAGGCATTAGGAGAGAGAGGAAGGTTATGTGTCTCCCAGGAGGCACAGCTCTGAGGGAGGGGAAGCAGATCCTGGTTAAGGGAAAAAAGGGTCTGGCTGTAGGGGTCGATGTGGAGGTTACAGTGTGGGGGGATTAAAGGGGGGCTCTGGGTGAAGGGTAGGGATGGCATTGAGGATGAGAGAGTTCCAGGTGGGAATAGGGATAAGTTAGGTACAGAGAGTGTTAGTGGAAGGGGCAGGACTGGATAGACAGCTGGGGCTAGAGTTGCAGGTACAGATAGGGATGCAAATGTGCAGGGCAGTGTGGAGTGCTTGGGCAGACACAATGAAAGAGAGTTTTTTTTGGGGGGACATGCTAGTTCTGGGTGATTCCATACTAAAAGGGGTCAGATGAGGGAGTAACAGGGAAAGACATAGTTACATATGGGTAGAGTCTGTACCCGGGTTGATGGAAGATAAAGCAGGACTGGCTATTCTTAAGTGTGCAATGAGGGGAAGGCATAAACCACATGTGGTGGTGCACATGGGTACAAATGACTCGGTAGGGGAAATGGTAGAGGTGGTTAGGGAGAGGTTCATGGAACTGGGTAAGTTGAGTGAGGAGGTAGGAAGTTCAGTGGCCTTCTCTGAGGTACTCCCAGTGCCCAGGGTAAGCATGGCAAGAAAGGGTAGGATATATGAATTCAATAATTGGCTGGGATATTGGTGTTGATCCAAGGGGTACAGGTTTGTGTGAGGCTGGGGCAGGGTCTGGGATAATAGGGATCTGTACGCAGGGGACAGATTACATTTGAGCATGGAGGAAGGGGGTGCTAAAACAGACTATAGAAGAATACATAGAAACAAAGGTAATTTAAACTGGGGCGTGGTGAATGGGTTGCTGAAGGGAAGACTCTCTGAAGAGGGAAGACAAATTGTATTTATTTATTTAGATTAGGATTAATACCTTTGAATCACAGGCTTATTTTCAAAGGTTCCAAGTCAAGGACAAACAGCAAAGACAAGCACAGCACAAATACAAATAGTACAATAAATTAAGAACAAAAATTCAATAAGTACAACAATTAAGAATAAACAGTGGCAAATAAAGCATGGTATACATCATGGAGAGCTTTAAAATGGTGCATGAGGTACAGGTCTTGCTAGTTTGAAGTACAACTACACAGTAGGAGTATATAGCACTACATCATGTTGTTGCAATGTAGGGATAGATACATTAGTGATAGTGGGTGACTTGAGAAAAGAAAGGAAAAGGAAAAAGGGGAAAAAAGGTGAGCAGCCAGACTGGCATTGTCAAAGTGGATAGGCATAGTGAGGGCAGGAGTAGAGGGGAAGGTAGTGTAGGCAGGGTGTAGTTATTGAAAGAGGTGGGGAGTGGGGAGACGGGGAGGTGAAAGGTGCGGGAGAACGGGCAGAGGGATTTAGTCAAAATGAATTTCTTGCACAGCTACAGGTGGTGGTGCCCTCGAGGTGGGATTGTAGCCCCCTTTTGAACAGACTCATCCTAGCATTTACTGTCAGGGTGTCAGGTAGTTCATTAAACCATTTTGGACCCTTAAAAGTATTGGATTTTTGTGCCAGTGATGTGTGCTTGAAAGGGATTTGTAACCCTCCTTTTGTAGCATTTCTTGTTTGTTTATTGTGCACAGCCTTCTTGAACAAACTGCTTATGGATTCCGGTATGAGGCCTAGTTGTGCTTTTTTTACAATCAGGCATGTTTGATATTGGGCTCTTTGGTGCAGTGGCAGCCAGCCCATCTCAGAGTAGAGTGCACAAGTGTGGGTCCAGCGATCTGCCCCAAGAGCCAGGCGACATGCCCTATTCATGAGTTTATGTACCCTGTTTTTTTTATGGTTTAGTAGCAGTTTGCATTGACAGAACCAGCTTTCAAGTTTGAGGAAACTCTCATGCAGACCTTCCTCCATGGTCAAGTGGTCCATTCCTGGGACCGATATGACGGCATCATATGCATATAAAATGATATTAGCAGGGCAGGCTTTGGGAAGGTGGTTTATGAACAGGCTGAAAAGGAGCGGACCGAGTATGGACCCTTGCAGTACCCTAAGGGCCACTACCTTAGGGTCAGAGAGTGTGCCGCCTATTCTGACTCGTTGAGTTCTTTGCATCAGGTAGCTATGAAACCAGGAGACTGTATCAGGGGCCAGTCCCATGGAGAGCAGTGTGTTTAGTAGTAACTGGTGATTCAAACTGTGTTGGAAGCAGTGAGGGATTGAAGGGTGGGGCTAAGAAAGGTAGGAAATTGGGTAAGGGAGTGTAAGGGAACATCATGGAGGGTTATCTCCTTGAATGCAAGGAAACTGGGGAACAGAACTGCAGAACTACAGGCTCTGTTGGCAGAGAGGATTGTGGACATAGCTGACATCACAGAATCATGGGCCAACCAATACCAGGACTGGAACCTGATGATCCCAGAGTATAGGATTTACAGGAAAAATAAGGGCAAAGGAAAGGGAAGGGTAGTAATGTACATAAGGGAAGGGATAACTTGTGAAAGGGAAGAGGGGGAGGAAGGTATGACAGAAGCCTTGTGGATGCAATTCCAGGACACATGGAACAGGATTTTCAGGATGTTGGGATGGTATACAGGCCACCAGCTCAAGGGGAAGATCTGGACAAAGAGCTGGCAGAGCAAATTAGGAAGGTGTGTGGGAAAGCTAACACAGTGATCGTGGGGGACTTCAGTCTACCAGGAGTGGATTGGGGTACCCCAGTCACCTTGAGTGCTACGAAGCAAATACTCCTGGATGCCTTCCAGGACTGCTTCCTGGCACAGATGGTCACTGAGCCAACTACATTGGGAATACCCTGGATCTATTTCTAGCCAATGGAGAGGTTGTAAGTGAGGTGGGGTGGAAGACCCACTGGCTCAGAGTGGCACCACTCAGTGTGAGTCACACTTAATGTGAACAGAAAAGCAGTGGATACAGAGACCAGGGTGGTGGATTTGGACCGGCTGACTTTGTAGGATGGGAGAAATCTTAAGGAGGCATCTGGAAGGAATACAGCCACACTGGGATGTGAATCTGAAATAGGAAAAAATATAAAATTGGGGATATTGGAGGCTACTGAAACATATGCCAGATTGCAGAGCAAAAAGGGAGGGATAAAAAGAGAGCTGGTTAAGTAGAGGTCTAGAAATTGTGAGGGCTAAAAAAGCAGCATACAAGTATACAATAAATCCAGGAAGGGGAGGATAGGGAGAAGTACGTGAAGAGGTCCAATGAAGTTACCAGGGAGTCAGAGCAGCTAAGGCATCCAGGGAATTGAGGCTGGTGCAGGCCATCTGGGATGGGGAAAGGACTTCTTTAGATATATAAGGAGATAAGGAGCTGCAAGGACCAGATAGTGAGGATCAGGAAGGATGGGGGGTAGAGAAAGGTGATCAGGCAGAAGTACTGAACGAGTGCTTGCCCTGTCCTGAGAGAGAGAAAGGTTGGCAGCTACCACAGGGGTGGGAAGGGAGTGGGGGGAGAGGGGTAATAGATGGGGTGATCACTGAGGGTAGGGTATTAGAGGGGTTAGGATCTGAGGGTGGCTAAGGCACCAGGATTGGATGGCATACACCCCAGGGTGTTAAAGGAAATGACCGGGGATCCTGGCTGGACCACTGATGGAACTATTCAATACCTCCCTTGACACAGGGTGCCACCGCATGACTGCAGGATGGCTCACGTGGTACCCATCCATAAAAGTGGACCCAAGGATGAGCCAGGTATTTATAGTCCGGTAACCTTAACTTCTATCATGGGGAAGCTAATGGACACAATACTTAAGGAAAAGCTGGTAAACTTTAAGGAAGACAATAGGTTCTAGGACAGTCACCAGCATGGGTTTGTCTCAGGAAAATCCTGCCAGACAAACCTAATTGAGTATTATAACTGGGCCATGAGGAAATTGGACACGGGTCATGCAATGGATGTCATATACTTGGACTTCAATAAGTTCTTCGATACCGTGCCATATGGGAGGTTACAAGGAAAGTTGAGATACTTGAGGTTGGGGACTAAGATGGTTAAATAGATTGCTGAATTGGCTGTAAAGGGAGACAGTAGAGGGTAGTGGTGGTGGGGGACTCTCATCACCAAGGGCTGTGACAAGCAGGATGCTGCAGGTATCAGTACTGGGTCCAGTGCTGTTTGGAATATTTAAGCAGACATCTCATATGGCATCAGTAATAAGTTTAGACTATTCACTGGCGGTACCAAATTGGGCAGTGGTGGACAATATAGCAGGTTGACAAGAGCTGCAAGATGACCTAACCAAACTGGTGGAGTGGTCAGAAGTGTGGCAGATGGGGTTAAATGCCAAAAGAGCAAAGTCCTGCACTTGGGAGCAAAGCACACAGTGAGGGGTTACCAGCTGGGAGGGGTGCAGCTAGGTTCCACCGAGGAGGAGATGGATCTATGGGCGGTTATAATGGAAGATAAACAATACAGAGCAATGTAGAAAGACGGCAGTGAAAGCCAACAGGATGCTGGGTTGTATCGCAAGAGGGATCTCCTCCAGGAGCAGGGAAGTGATTCTGCCACTCTACAGGGCACTGGTTATGCTGCACTTGAGTACTGTAATGCGATTCTGGTGCCCATATCTGAGGAAGGATGTGAAATTACTGGAAGGGACAATGCAAGGTAATGAGGATGATCCAGGGATTGGAGGACAGACAACACGAGGAGATGCTGAGAGAGTTGAACTTGTACTCCTTGGAGAAGAGAAGGGATCGGGGATATGATTGAGATCTTTAAGTACATAAAGGGGATAAACAAGGCAGGCACTGAAGGAATTCTCAGGCTGAGGAGGGGGAGGGACATGAGAGGGCATGGCCTTAGATTGGAGGGGGGAAGATTTAGGATGGAAATAAGGAGACACTTTTTCACGGAGAGGGTCGTGGCAGAATGGAATGCTCTACCAGAGGAGTTGGTGGCCTGTAAGACAGTGGGTAGTTTCAAAAGGGGATGAGACAAGGTGGGGGGGTAACTGTGAAGGGGAGGGATAGCAGGGCAACTGCAAGGTGAGGTGACTAGCTGCACATTTGAGCAGACCTGATAGACCAGGTGGCTTATTTCTGCTGGCAAATCTGTATGTTCGTATAATTAAAAATAGGTTTTGGTCTACCCTGAACCTCATATTTTTGCTACAACCAGTACCAAATATCTGCTAACCTTAACCACTCAGATTCATTCCTAAACATTATTGTAAAAGTTCTATGCAGAAGTTTTGTCAGAGGTATTGCCACAGAGTATCCACAATGGTGAATTTTTTAATTCACCATACTTTTCTAAAATCTGTCTAGAACAACTATTGTGTTAAAACCTATATTGAAAGTACTTTCAGCTGAAATGTGTAACAATGCATAAATTTCATAAGCAAAACACTTCATTGAATATTTCAATAAGGTACGAGCAACATAAGAATGAACATGATGTTCCTCTAGAACCCCCCCATACTGCAATCTCCTTCCATTCCATCTCTTGGCAGGTTCAGACCTGCTAGCAAACAAGTCTGCTATATGAAATCTTGTATTAGATTCAGTTGGACTCTGTTCATTGTAATTACATGTTGTGTTCTGTCAGACTCCCTGTTTGAGTGACCTTCATTTGCTACACACTTTTCTCTTCCAGCATTCTCCCCAGCTGAGGATTATCCCATGCTGTCCTCCCTCCTTGCTCCTGAACTTACAGCCTGTGGGGTATTCTTGTCATGGAGAGCAGCCAGCTCTGAGTCATTAGTTTCAGTCTGTGTGTTTTTACTTGGTTTACAGAAGGACGGGAGCTACCTGGTGACCTTTCTGAAGAGGCATTATCCTGATCATTTGGTTTAGAAGTTTCTTCTGGTGTATTGGTGTACATTTCACCAGTGGCCCCTTCTGACTCTTCAGGTGTCTCTGGTGTTGGGCTCTCTTGATGCCCCCTCATCACCCATTCTCTGTGTTTCAGTAGCTGCTGCCATCTCAGACTTCTGTGCAGTTTCCTGATCCCCTGCAGATGCAGAGGCAATCCTGGATGTGTCATCATTTGCCACTGGGGTTGTGCTGACAGTTTTCAGCTCCATGCTGTCAATGAGAGAAATTAACTGTCAGCCCAAGCTGATTGTCAAACCCCAAATTTTCCATCCAAGGTTTCTCTGCAGTTTTCCCAACAGGCTGACCTCTTAAGGATGGGAATCCTGGGTCAGGGATCCTACCGGGTCAATATTACGCATGTAAGACAGCACCATATTAACCGCGCTATACAGTGAATGCCTGGGATTACAGCGACAGGGCAGAACAGTGAATAGGGGAATACTGCCACCCATGTCGCTGCATACAGATCGGGAGGCTGGACAAGTTGCCTTTGTGCTGGTGCCTGGTTGAGCTGCTCCTATGAAGGAGTGGCTAGGCACCAACACATGGTGCAGTTGGGAGACCTGGGACTGTGGTTCCATTCCCCCACCCAGGCCTTCTCTGCTACATCTTTTGCCACTTCTTAAAAACAAAAACTAGTACCCGTCCCAAGTTTCTTCCCATCCCATGGTCCCACCCCTGGAGTTAGTTATTTAAGTTCTGGGGTGGGTTGGTGTTGAAGTCCCCATGCTGGGGTTGTGGGGGCAAAACACATGAAGACCCATTGTGTTCAATGGGTGAGGTATGTGGAACAGGTTGATGTTTTGCCCTACTCTGTTTTTGTCTGGCACTGTTTTGCTGGAGCATTTTTAGCCACGCTGTTTTGCCATGTGCAGTTATGACCCCATACTGTCAGGGATCACTTTTCTGGTCTTTGGGCACTTTATCTAGCCAATCAAACAGTGCCCTCTCAGGAGACCAGCCACTGGTCAGTTCTTCCAAAGTGGTATGTTTATTTAGGGAACAGTCTGAGCTGAAGGGGTTACTTTGTCTATCCTCAGTATTTAAAGCACTCCACACTATCTTTTAAAGTTTCTTTCATGAGCTGCCCTGTGGGTTGACAGAAAGCTGCTTTTCCTTTTTTTCTTCTTCCAGCTTCATTTTTTTTTACTTTTACTTATCTAGCTTCCTCCTCCTCTATCAAGCTCTATACGTTTTTTTTTTCTTTTCTTGTATTTCTTCATGCCATTGCTTTTACCTGTTTGACCGTTTTGTTCAGTAAGGCTGAATCTAATATCTCAATAGTTTCCATATTCTTATTTTCCTTATTTCCAGAACTAGCAGTAACCTGTACATGTTCAAGGGCAGAGAAGGAGATTTGTTTCTCAGTCCGAAGCACTCCACCACAACCAGCAGCAGCATCTCCAGGTTTCATCATACTTTCCCACAGAAAGTCATCAGCACCCCCTTCCCCCCCCACAGGAAGAGTAAGGGATTTTCCCCTACTCATATAAATTCTAAACAGGAGAATACATATCAAATCCAAAAAAGAAATAAAGAAAAAAAAGAGGTATACACTTTTTAACATAAATCATCTGAAGAAAATGAGAGAAAAAAAAAGCATAGCCTACAATCTCTGCTCAAATGTACTGTTACATAGTCAGCTCAGCTATCCAACAAAGCATTATACACATTACAGTGAAACCGGTTATGAGGCACAGGTACATACACAACCCATCCCCTTATTTCAAAATCCCTTGGCAGTGTGTAATGGGCGAGGGAAGTCACTGATGCAAGCCGCTCTCAAAATGGCCTGGTCAGGTCTGGGCACAGGTCCACCCAGCTACCACTTGGAGGGGAAAATACGAATTCTGACTAAGCCAACCAGCCAGAGGTGGATTTTTATAACATGATGCCCAGCCAGCAGGTGTAGGGGAAATTTAAGGGAAGGGGGCCCAGGCACAATAGCCTCTAGCTACAACATACGAGGAGAGGAGTGAAGCTGACTGGAATGCAAACAAGGCAAAAGTTTATTGAACGTTACTAAAATAACAATATGACACTATATATCTAAACTCTAAAAACTAAAAAGATCTAGATTGGAACCATCGCTAAATTACTGTTACAGTACTATATACTAAGTTCTGTTCTATGTCATAATGGCGACTGCTGAAAGGCAATCGCAGTTAGGGCAACATCACATTGCAGAAAATCAGTTTTGGCAATGTACCCCTAACGCACAGCAAATGGGTGCCAGGGACTTCACCCCCACACCCCTACTATAGGAATCTCAAGTCCAGGGGGTGCATGTTGGGGGTGAAAATTCTAAAAAAACAATTAGGGACGGGTGCAACAAACATACCTGTTCCTGTACTCAGCACCCTGCAAACTCCATCCTCAACCCACCCACCACGCCACGGCACCAGTTAGGCAGCTCACCATGGCACCACCCTCAAAAGCCATCCCTTCCCCCCCCCTCACTGAGTGTGCTGGCTTCCCTCCCATGCTGTGTACATGTAGTGACATCTGGTTGCTATATGTGCGCCCTCCATCCTGTTGCCTCCATGGTACATAGCCCTGATGACATGCCCTGCAATTGAGTCACCATTTTTGCATGCACTCAATTGCAGTCACCCATGTCACAGGCTAACCTAAGTTCTATGCTAAAATAAATCACTCCTAATGCTCTACAATCTGTACTCCAAATCAGTTATCCTAAGACTCTACATTCTATACTGTAAATCAATCATGACACAAGCTTTGCAGTACTGTACTTTTAACCAGCCATGGCAAATAGCTTTGCAGTTCTGTATTTTTAACCAGCCACCCTTACGTGTGTCTTTGGGAAAGGAAGGAACAGGATGGGGACCATAGCTGTCCAGGACCAGAAGAACACAAAACAAGGATGGAGGACAGAACAACTGTATGCACTAAGCAGATCAGCAAGTCCAAAAGAAGGAAAAGACCTCTCATAGAAACATAGACTTTGACGGCAGATAAGGATCACTTGGCCCACCTAGTCTGTCCATTTCCCTACCTACAGGATAGGCCGCAGATCCTAGTTAACCAACAGTCTATTTCTTCCTACCCCACATAAGAACTGCCTTATGTCTGTCCCATGCATTCTTGAATTCTCCCACAGTTTTAGACCCCACAACCTTCTCAGGAAGGCTGTTCCATGCATCCACTACCCTCTCTGTGAAAAAATACTTCCTCACATTGCCCAGGAACCCCCCCCCCATCTTTAAATTTTGTCAACTTGCCTCTATCCTGTCTATGTCCTTGTGGAGATGGGGTCTCCAGAACTGGACGCAGTACTCCAGATGGCGTCTCACCAACTGTCTATACAGAGGGATAACAACTTCCTGTTTTCTGCTGGTGATGCCTCTCCCTATGCACCCCAGTATCCCCCGAGCCCTCCCTATTGCCTTTTCACATTGCTTGCTAACCTTAAGGTCATCTGATATGATTACCCCCAGGTCTCTTTCCTTTTTTGTTGTTGTTACTACCCCCCCCCATTGTGTACTCTTCCCCTGGGTTCTTGCTTCCCAGGTGCATTATTTTGCACTTCTTTGCATTGAATCCAAGCTGCCATACTGCTGACCATTCCTCCCACCTTGCCAAGTCCCTTCTCATCCTTTCCATGCCTCCTTGTGTATTAACCCTGTTGCAGATCGTTGTGTCATCTGCAAAGAGGCATACTTTTCCTTCCAGTCCCTCTGCAAAGTCACTTATAAAGACATTAAAAAGGACTGGACCCAGTACTGAACCCTGCGGTACCCCACTAGTAACCCCTCTTTCTTCAGAGAGGACTCCATTTACAATTACCTTCTGTGTCCTGTTGTCCAGCCAATGATTTACCCAGGCTACCACCCTGGGATCCACTCCCAGGATGGTTAATTTGACTATTAATCTTTTGTGTGGGACTATGTCAAATGCCTTGCTAAAGTCTAGGTAGGCCATGTTGACAGCCCCTCCCTGGACTACTACTTTGTTCACCCAGTCAAAGAAATCTATTAGATTCGTCTGACATGACCTTCCCGCTGTGAAACCATGCTGCCTTGGGTCCTGTGCCCCACTGGCCTCTAGGTACTCAACAATTCTTTCCTTCAAAAGTGACTCCATCACTTTCCCTACCACAGAGGTCAAACTGACAGGTCTGTAGTTTCTTACCTCTGTCTTGGTCTCACTTTGTGAAGAGGAATCACATCCGCCTTCCTCCAGTCCTTGGGTACCCACCATCCTCCCATGATTTATTAAAAGAGTAGCCAGTGGTTTCACTAGTTCCCCTAATTCTTTTAGAATTCTGGGTGAATTCCATCATGCCCCATTGCTTTGTCCACCTTCAGTTTTAGAATTTCTTGCAGAACCTTTCTTCTGTGAAAGGACTGGGATCGAACCCACTATCAAGAGGGCTTCTGTTAATTGAATTAGGCACTTCCCCCTCCTCTTTTATGAATACTGAGCAGAAATATTCATTTGGTATCCCTGCTTTTTAACTGTCCCCCTCTGCCCACCCACCATTCATTCTATTCAGCTTCACTATCCCTCCCTTTGTCTTTCTATGCTCTCTGATATACTTATAAAAGGTTTTATCCCCCTTCTTAACCGAGTTGGCTATCTTTTCCTCAGTTTGGACCTTTGCTATTCTGACTGCCCTCCCTGCTTCCTTCTGCCTTAACTGGTACAGTTCTCTGTCCTGTCTCTTCTGTGTTTCCTTATACTTCCTGAATGCTATCTTTTTCTCCCTGATTTTTCCTGCCACCTCCTTTGAGAACCATAGTAGCTTTTTCTTTCATTTTGATTTGTTTATTTGCTTCACACAAAGGCTTGTTGCCTCTGTGATGACAGATTTGATGATTCCCCATTGTTGCTCCACCCCTCCTTCTAGCCTGTTTGCTAGTGCTTTTCTGAGGCACTCTCCCATCTTGCCAAAGTCAGCCCTCCTGAAGTTCAGTACCCTCACTTTTGTATGGCTTGACTCTGTAGCTGAGTTTAACGTGAACCACACTGTTTGATGGCCACTTGTTCCCAGATGGCAACCCACTTCTAGATCTGAGATCCTCTCAGTGCCCCCATTTGAGAGTATGAGGTCTAAGATTGCTCCCTCATGAGTGGGCTCTGAAACTAGCTGTCTGAGGCCTGCCACCTGCAGGGCATCGAGAATGGCCCCACTCCTGGATGTGGCTGCAGCAAATGTGCTCCAGTTAACATCTGGCATATTCAGGTCTCCCATCAACAGTATCTCCCCTTTCTCTGCCATTCTAAAAATGCGTTTTATCATATCCTTGTCCATTCCCTCCCCCTGACATGGGGGTCTGTACACAACCCCTGTGTGGATTGTGGTGCCCTTTCCAGTCTCCAAGGTGACCCACAGTGCCTCCTCTCCTCCCTGTTTACTCTTGTGTTCAGTTGCTTTTATCCCTTCCTTTACATAGAGAGCTACTCCTCCCCCTCTTCTCTCCTGCCTGTCTCTCCTGTAGGTTATGTACCCTGGTATGTTAACATCCCAGTCATGGTTCTCTGTGTACCATGTTTCTGTGACTGCTACTATATCCAGGCATCCCTCTTCCATCAAGGCCACCAGCTCAGGGAGTTTGTTGCCCAGACTATGGGCATTGGTGCTCATTACCCTCCATTTCCTGATGGCCTTACTCCTTTTTGCCCCATCCCTGTCCTTCTTGCCTTTGTAATTTTCCCCATTTACCCCAGCCCTTCTCCCTATCGCCACCTCTATGTTGGTGTTTACTGTACTTACTACCGTGATTTTTTTGGGGGGAGGCTAGGATTTCCCTGCTCCTTTCCAGTGCCTCCCTTTGGCTAGTTTAAATGCTTGCCAATGGAAGCATTTAAACCTATCACCTAGGATCCTGGTTCCCTCCTGGACAGATGCAGCCCATCATGCCAGTATATAGGCTTGCACTCCAGGTGGACCTCAGGTCCACAATGAAGCCAACCTGAGCTCTGCACCAGTTTTTCAACCACTGATTGAATCCCCATGGTGCAGAACACCCTAGCATCTCCTATGCCATAGATGGGCAGCACCTCCAAGAAGGTTACCGTGTGTGCTTCTTGTCTAAGGCCCCTCCCCAATTCCACAAACTCTTCCTGCACTGCTCTAATCCATCTCTGGTTCTCTCTTGAAGTAGAATCCAAAATCAAAGAGAAAAAAAAGGCTGTTATACAATTCAAGCAAACAAAACATGAAGCAGGCATGGAAGAATGCAAGAACAAATTAAAGGAGGCAGGGAAAGCTGTTAGAAGGGCAAAAGCACAGACGGAAGAGAAAATAGCACAGGGTGTCAAGGAGTGAGACAAAACCTTCTATAGATACATAAGAGAAAAAAGAAAAAATAAGGGAAGAATAGTCCGACTAGGAACCAAGGAAGGTAAGATGGCAGAGAGTGATGAGGACAAGGCAGAAGTGCTAAACACATTCTTTTGCTTTGTCTTCACCATAGAAGACAGTGGCAAAGGTCCCACAATGAGCAGGACAAAGGAATATACGCAGGGAGCAGATACTAGACCCTTCACATGAGAGATGGTCCTGAAACAGCTTAGTAAACTGAAAGTGGAAAAAGCCATTGGACCGGATGACATACACCCTAGGATATTGACGGAGCGCTGAGAGTAACTGGCCGTACCACTGGCTGAGCTCTTCAACAAGACACTAGACAGCAGGAAAATACCTCAGGACTGGAAACAGGCAACTGTTGTGCCCTTACATAAGAGCAGAAACAAGGAAGAGGCAGGAAATTACCGCCCTGTCAGTCTGACTTCACTTATGGGGAAAACGACGGAGTCACTACTAAAAGAGAGGATAAGGATGTACCTAACAGATACTGGAAAAATGGACCCAAAGCAACATGGCTTTACAGAAGGATGCTCTTGTCAAACTAACTTGATCGACTTCTTCAACTGGGTCACCAGAACATTGGATCAGGGAGGGTGGTGGACATTGGTGGACATTGTACACCTAGATTTCAGCAAGGCCTTTTGACATCATCCCTCACAGAATTCTAACCAACAAGCTGGAACATACAGGAGTTGGCCAGAAGATGGTAAGCTGGATCATGACCCAGAGACCCAGAGAGTGCTAATCAATGGATCATTGTCAAGGGAGGGTAGGGTGACCAGTGGTGTCCCGCAGGGATTGGTACTGGGACCAATCCTATTAAACATATTTATAGCAGACATAGTGAATGGACTAACAGGGAAGGTTTGCCTGTTTGAAGATGATACAAAACTCTGCAACAGAGTGGACACAAAGGAAGGAACAGACAACATGGAAGCTGATCTTAGAAGGCTAGAGGATTGGTCCAGGGTCTGGCAGTTACAACTGAACACCAAAAAGTGTAAGGTAATGCACTTGGGAAAGAGGAACCCTGGAAAAAATACACACTGAGAAAACATCAACTTGAGGAGATGCAAACGGAGCGAAATTTCGGCATAATCCTCACTGACGAATTAAAGGTAGGAAAACAATGTGAGAAAGTAACACAGAAAGCGTCTGGCATCCTCGGATGTATGAGTAGAGGTATTTCTAAAAGAAACAGGGAGGTTATCATGCCCCTCTACAGGTCCTTGGTGAGGCCACACTTGGAGTACTGTGTTCAGTTCTGGAGACCTCACCTCAAGAAGGACTTTGACCATTTGGAAATGGTGCAGAGAAAGGCTACTATGATGGTGCATGGACTGCATCACAGGTCATATGAAACAAGCCTCGGTGAGCTCAACCTATACTCCCTGAATCAGAGAAGAAGCAGAGGAGACATGATTGAAACATTTAAGTATGTGAGGGGGATTTAACGCATCTCAGATAGGCAATCTATTTCAACAGAACACAGCAGCATGCACGAGAGGACATGATATGAGGCTGGTAGGAGGAAGGTCCAAAAGCAATCTCATGAAGTGCTTCTTCACTGAGAGAGTGATAGACCAGTGGAACAGCCTGCCCCAGGAGGTGGTAGCATCAAAGACTATCAGGGAGTTCAAACTCACATGGGACAGACATAAAGGACAAGTAAGGACAAAGGCTGCATGGGGGGGGGTTCTAGGGAAGATTAGATGGATTGCACGGTCCCCATCTGCTCACTCTTTTCTTATGTTCTTCTGTTTTAAGTCTCTTCCAAGGCTGGATCTTTGGCTTCAGGTCTCCACAGATCTCCAGGACAGATCACCCCTCCAGGTACAAGTCAGACAGTATCACCCAGCCCAACTTCTCTGTGGACTGCAGGGACACCAGGACAAACCTGAAAACAGGATCCTAGAAGGAATGGACAGGAACAGGACAGCTGGTCTTGGTAAAACAGGGCTTGCGCAGCTGGGACCACATGCAGGCAGGGGTGGTGACACAATAAAACCTTTTGATGAAAACCTGGTGGTGGTCATTCTTTTGAGCACAGCTTTCTGCACACTACTTGCACCCAGTTCAGGCAACTCCAGATTGCATAGCTCAGTTCAGGGCATTTAGACAGTCTTAAGAGGCACACTCATATTTGGTGACCAAAGGTCACTCTAGGGGCTCAAACTTTATACAGTCTCTTTAAAAACATTTTAGTTTAAACAGTTCATCACAGGAGCACTGTCTCTTAATGGCCATCTCCTGATGGCACTCAGATGCTGGGACAGTGGACAATACCATTTCAGGAGCCCCAAAACATCACAAGTTGTAATTTCTGTACAATTCTATTAAACAGTTCCTCAATGTAGTGTGTTGCCCCTTTAAACTTTGGCTTTTGGTGCATTGTCACATTAAATTCAGCTTACAGGCATTAATACATGTTCAGTTGCTTATTTAAATAGTTCCTGCCCCTTCCTTCAATATTTATGGGGCTTTCTTGTAAATCCCATCCAGTGGGCAGTGCATGACTGGGGCCTTGCCCACCCCCACAGTCCCTGGCTCCACAAAGTCCCTCACTTGCTCAACCTCGTGGCCAGTCAGTTCACTGGGGCTTTGCCCACCTCCACAGTCTTTGGCTCAATGGAGCCTTCTTCCCAACTCTGCCCAGTGGGTGGTCCATTTCCATGGCCTTGACCACCCCCACAGTCACTGGCTCAATGGAGCCTTCTTCTAACTCCACCCCATAGGTGGTCCATTTATGGGAACATAGTTGGCCCAAAGGCAGGCCACACTCTGGCTGTCACCTGGAAGTGCCAAAGTTTATATTTATTTCTTTCAAAAAAGCTCAATTTATTATTTATTTTCCGTGGCCACATGACTGAGGTGCTGCCACCACTCACCTGATGCCTCTTTCAATGTCTCTGGGCCAGGATTAACTGCAGTACACAATGGGGAGACATGGATCAGCCTCCTCCCACTAACCTCCACTGATGCTGGTGCTGCTGATGGAGGCATGATCTTTGCCCCCACTGCCCTCCCTCCCAATGGAGCTCTGCTGCTGCTAGGGTTGCTGGAGTGTTGGCCTGGACCCACCGCCCCTCCTGATGGGACTTAACTGCCACTGGACCTAGGACTGAGGAGGAGCCAATGCCATTCCAAACTGGCTGGCACATTGGGAGGGACACTGGAGCTAAAGGTAAGTCCCTCCCTTACTGGCATTTGCTGGCTGGCCGGCTGCTCCCCCTGAAATGTGCTGCTGCCCTCTCTCCTCTCAAAAATGAAGTGAACAGCGGTAGCCATTCAAACAGTCTGAAGATTCTGTCTCAGAATTCTCACTAGTCCATCCCTGCCTGCCTACCCTTGTGACTGGGACCCACGAGGGCAGATTCTCAGCACAGGTAACTAGGGGAAGGGGGGGTTCTTTCAAGAGAAGCAGGCAGGGAAGAAGGGCAGAATTTTTTTTTTTAAATGCAGCCCAGCAGGGGCTTAAGTTTATTTTGGGAGGTACCTAACTACTGGAGCACCTAATGCTGGGGCACCTCCAACTACCCTGGAGCACACCTAACAGGGGCACCTATGTGCCCTGGGGCACACCTAACTTCTTCTAAGCCCTGGAGCACCTGGATGCCCATTTTTGGAAGGCACCAGCAACTGTGGGGCACTACAAGTGTTTCCAACATTTTTCCACAATCTGAGCAATCAGTGTTGCTACATCTTTCTGATAAGCTACAAGAATACTGGAGAGTAGGGGAGTTTTTATTAGTACACAATTAATAAAGAAAACATAAACACCTCATATGATACACAAATTCAGATACATATACTATACAAACAATTAGAAGTCCATAATACCACTGTACCTCAAGGCCATCTTGGTTCCTGGTACCTACACTACTTCAAGACTACCGCTAAGCAAAAACATTCCTAGGTATTGTACATGTCTGCACAAGATGTCTAGTACAGGTTTCAGGGGAGAACTCAACTCCTTTGAGTATACTGATACCACCTCTTGGGTAGTTTTCTCAGTTAACCCCATCAATTGTAGATCATTTTGTTGTAATACATATTGGCATCTAACTTGCCAAATAACCCATTTAATAATAGTCAAAATAACCTGAATTGTCCTGGACCTATGGTCCTATGGAGGTGGATAATTCTAATCTACAGTATATTTTCCATATATCAGCACTTCATATGAAACATTTGCAGTTTGGGGAAATGCCCAGGTTGTAGCTAAAGTAGTCCAAAATGACTGTATATAAGAACAATCAAAAAATAAATGCTGCATTGTTTCCACTTATTACAATTTTCCCTTAAACATGCTCTCTCTTTTGTACACTGTTATGGAAATGGTTGCCCCAGACATTTAATTTGTCATGGCAACAAAGCCATAATGTGTCCCACATTTTTTGTGGGATCCTAGAGTCAATTAACTGCATAAGTAAACAACATTCCTCAGTATTACCTGGACATGTAAAACAAGTAAGCATTAAGGCATGAGAAAGGAGGCATTAACAAGGAATTAATGCATGGTTGGGGTGCACAAGGCTGAAGGCCGAGTGCTCCAACCACCCAACCATGCATTTATTCCTTGTTAATGCCTCCATTGGAGTGCCTTAATGCACTTATAACATGGATAGCTACATAGATAACAATAATACTACTTTTGTAACAGTTGTTAGACAAATAAAATGAGACACCTGAGGTACTCTGTCTCTGTTTATATGACAACATAATTTTTACAGGATAAGACATCTTGTTTGTTAAGCAATACTTTTTTACATAGCTTCTCATACAGTTTCAACTTTTTTACACTACTGTGCTTTGATCTGTGTGTATTTCTATTACCTTCTGTTGATTGCTGTTTTCTACATGATGCAAGATGTTTTTTTTCTCGTTTATCATGCCTTCACATCCCTTTACACTCTGCATTCTGGGATGTGCTTCTAATTGCATATTACTACAAGATGACTGCCTCTGTCACGCAAATGATTATAGCATGCACAACAGTAAGATTACTTTTACACTTTTTCAGTTCTACATTACTTCTACTATGTCAGTATTATTTACATTTTTCCTATCAGATCTGGCCCATGGTTCTGCGTTCTGTTCCCCCACTGCGTCTGTGTGCTTCCTGTTCCTCATAGCAGCATTTCCATATCGAGATTCTAAGCTGGCTCTTACTTTCCTGGATATGTGTGATAGTGGAAATTTACAGGGCCATTGATGGTGAATCTTGACATGTGGAAGGGGTTATTTGAATACACCTCCTGTCCTGTGCTACTTGCTGCACTGCTTGCAGTGCCATAACTTTCCTTTTCTTTGGTGTCGCAGCTCTGCTCCTCATTTTGTTGCCACTGTGTCTGTGTTTTCTGTGGTGTTTGCTGTCCCATTGACCTGCGCTCCACTGCTTTCGGCAGACTATCATGACTGGATGGTAGTCTCATCGCGGGCCACTGGAGCTCCATTATCCTGCTGCCAACACTGCTCTCTGCTCTCTGGTTATGACTTTGGATGTATACTGCTACACATGCTGTTCCCATCTTCTAGTACAATGCTTTCTGTACCCCTGTTCATTTCTCTGCCTATTTCTTTCACTGCTCTATCCCCATGAGAATCTTTGACCACTTGTGTCAGTCAGTGACTGTGGGCAACCAGTAGTTTTGGAGGCTGGTCTCACATCTGTGTCTACTGACATACATTATTTTATAGGATGCAAGGTCAGCCTCAGAGAAAATATGTACTGCAGTTGAACGAACACAATGACTTGTGTATCGCTGTAACAACTCGGTATCCAGGGATATTTGTGCCATCATGCTCCCTAAGTAATTTCTCCCCATTGCTTGCCTCTAATACCATATTTCTTTTTTCACTAGGGACTTGTCACACATTTTTATCAGGTGCAGGTAGAATGCTGGCATGTCAGGGGGCACCAGGAACAATATTCTTTAAAGAGAGAGATGGGACAAGTCTTGCTATCTGGCGTTGAGTACAGGATGCCATGATATACCTGTTTATTGCTTTCATTTATATCTTAATGATTTTTGATTACCTCATTGATTGCCACAGAAATGAACTCTCTACCAAACTCATCTAGCTTTAGTACAAATGATGAATGCTTCAAATTTCTTAGCTCCTCTCATCCTCTCCTGGCAAGTCCTAGCTGCATTTTGAACCAGAGCCTCTGTACCATGCCATATGGAGACTCTGGATTCAGTTTTGCACACGTACGGATTTGTAGCAGATCACTATCTGTGATCTGCAGATGATGACATGCTGTGCCCCTGCCGGAATGGCGGTACTCTTTTAAAACTGCAATGAATACATTGTTTGCTCCTCTGAATTCAACGTCTTTTGCTATGTTTATTTTGCGGCTCACCTCCACACTATTAATATAGCAATTGAGTGCTGCACGCAGTAAGATAAATGAGCTAATACTGTACAGTTGCCCGTCCTCACTTCTCACTGTCCCATAATGCTAGTGTACTTACTGGTACTGTACTTATATCGATACTCCATTTATTTGCTCTCAAGCAGTCAGAGAATACATTACAAGACCATGCTGTGGTTTTATGCATGTTAACCTCGCATTTTTTAATCTCCAATTCATCTAGCTGCTGCTTTGACATTTTGAGATGCCTCCCTGATTTCTCTCAATCTGCTACTTTCACTGCGCCCCCACAGTTTTTGTTTTCCATTTCTTTTTTACAGGAGGAGATGGAACAGCATTGGCCTTGCACTTGACATCTGTGTATGCCATCACGTTTACCTCCTCACTGCACTCCTCTTCATCATTCTCTTTCCACCACTCTTCTGCCCTATAGCTAATCAGCATTGGTAAAGTCTGCTCAAATGGCTTTCAGATATAATCTTTAATTTCTTGAACTCCGCAAATTGAAAACGTTGTCATTCATTTCTCCATTTTGCTTTCCAGTACATAACTTTACCAGTCTTGCCCTGCCTTCTGTGTCTACTGGGTGGTTGGGCTCTCCTACTATTTTTTTATTACACTACATTTTATGGTTCATTTTGGTACTGCCAACCGTGCATATCTAAGGAATTTATGCACGGCTGAAAAGGAGTAGTGTGCTGTTATTTACCCAATCATTTCTGTTCTTTTCTCTGTGTTTATTTATGTCATGTTACAAGGTGAGTTAAGAAACTGAGCATTCAACACTCTCTTGTACATATCTTTCCTAGCAGCATGTATTAAATCGCTAGGAATAACTTTCTATTGTTTCAAATTTTTAAACAGGTCTATAATATATACTGATGTCCCAAGGGGAATGGCTCAAAACACACCCCATTTCTGGGTTTTCCACTTCTGTAAAAAATAAGTGCATCTAGTCTGAAAAAACTGCACACAGAGGTTCGGACTATAATGAACTACTGGTATTAAATTAAAATGTATATAATTAATAAAAAAGAATGGCATGGGGTTTACCTTGTCCAGACCACTGCAATTAATTGGCCAGTAGGTGACCATTCTTTCAATCGGGATTCATCTACTGCCCCACAATAATCTAAAGATAAAATTATACAATTTAGGTTCTAGTTTTGTAGGGAGAGGAAAAATGTAACTAAGCAATAGGAAGATAGGTATAATAAATGTTTTGATCATATAAATTCTTTTCGCCTTGTCATTAGATATGATTTCCATTTATCCACCTTTTCCTCTGCTATGAGGAGTTTTTTTTTTCCCCAGTTCAGGGTTGCCGGGTTTTGGGCACCAAAAAGGATGCCCAAAATTCTAAATGCATGTTCTGAAAATGGAATCCAGCTATATAATCAAACTAGATAGTATTATGTCCTGGAATGGCAATACCCTTGCTTTTTTGCATTTTGAGTGAATAGCCTGAAATCGTACAAAATTGCTGCACTACCTCCAAAGCCCTTGCACCTGCCAAAGGATCAGCTACCAACAAGCTAACATCATCGGCATAAGCAAATGCAATGGGAAATGCTATGGCACCCCCTCCCCCCATAATAGGTGTAATTTCTCCCTCTGAGTTTAGCTTCCAAAGCAGCAGATCAATTGCAGATACATAAAGCAGTGTGCTCAAAGGACACCACTGCCTTACCCCTCTTAATATTGGGATATGTCTCCCCACTCCTAAATAAATTACTGGACTTGTAGATGCACTCTCATAAAGCAGTTGTATCCACTGTATAAACAATGGAGGGATTCCATACAAATGTAAAACCTTAAATAAGTATGCATGTGGTACTGCATTAAAAGCTCTCGACTCATCCAAATTTAAAGCATACCTGGTGTGTATTGATGCTCATGAATGTCCCTCATAATTTTTTGATTTTCTAGCATTGAATGCTGGCTCATGTCTGTAGGGATATGAGATGTTGTGCTGCTAAATTAGTCTATTGCTCAAAATTTTGCACAGGATTTTCCAGTCTGTATTGATTAGACTGATTGATCTCCAATTATTAATATTCCATTTACCATCCGTTTTATGTCAAAATATAAGCAGACTATCTGATAATGAGTGGGGAAGAGGTACTTGCCCTTGCAACACATTGTTAAAAACTATAACCCAATAATCATCCATTTTTCAAAAATGTTTTCTATAAAACACCCCAGGAATCCATCAGGCCAGGAGCAACCTATTATTTTAAACTAGAAATGACCTCCCATAATTCTTCTTTTGAAATAGGTTGAATCATGTTATCCTGTGCCTCCACAGGCATTTCCAGAATCTGTAAAGACCTAAAGAAATCTGCAAAATTTGAAGGAAGAGGCACTGAGCAGCCATACATGCTTTTAGTATATGCCTCTACAAATTGTCCCATTTCCACATTACTGTTAGTAATTCTTCCTGTGCCCAGCTGCAGTTCATCCATATACTTCTCTTCCACCCTTGGCCTGCAATCTCATAGTGATTCACATGCTGTGCCTTTCCCTGGGCATTGAATTTCTGTTCCATTAATAAATTCTGAGCCCAGTCATATTGAAAGCTCCTTTCTTTCCTAATGGAGGCAATCTGGGCAGAATAATCATAACCAGTCTGCACCATCAAGGAAGTTAATCTCTGGAGGTGTTTATGCCTATCTAAATACATCAAATATTTTTTAGAGAAGCAACTTTCTACATTTGCAAATTTCACTTTAGTCTCTTGCCACCAAAACAAAGAATTATCATACAGTTCTAACACAGACTGTATTGCTTCCAATAATTCAAGAAGATTTCCCCAACATTCTACATCCTCCAATAAGGAAACATTCAGTCTCCACATAGAAGAGGCTGGCTTATTTGGGGAAGTCTCCAACACTGTTTTTACAATGTTATAATCTGTAGTTTCCACTGGAACAACAGAATAACAAGATACAGGCACCGACTCTGACACACATATAAGACCAATTCTTGTGGACAGTCTCCCCTCGAAGAAAGCATATTTTTTTTGCTGGGGGGGGGGCTGTCCACCTAAGGCACTATCCTTGAATCTAGCTGCTTGATACAGTGTATTCAAGACAATTGTGTCACTATATAGATTTTTGTGGTTCCAGTTTTGTCTACAAGAGACAGAACACAATTAAAATCCCCTCTAAAAATAAAAAGAGTTCGTGGAGTGTAAAAAAGGCCGAATCAGCTTCATAAGTTCAAACCTCTGATATATAGTCTAGGGACTATAAATATTTACCAATCAAAAGTCCTGATTATTGCATATTACATCTAAAATTTTGATTCTGCCAGGGGCCATATCCATTAATCTGGTTACTTTAAACCCTGAACCTTGAAATAAAAACCCCATCCCTGAGTATAAATCTTCCCCCAAGGACCATAAAGACACCCCTTCAAACCATTCTGTAGAAGCCAGCTGTATTTCTTTAACTGTATGCAGTCTTGCATCTTGTAAAAAATAGATATGTAAATTCAAATCCCTGAGAGCAGAAAAGGTGATGTTCCTCCTTTTAGGATCCTTTAGGCTGTTAGTATTCAAGGAGCCACAGGATAAATTAAAATGCATATTTGCAGAGGAAAATTGACTCTAACCATTACCCACTTGCACTGATGATTTTTTTAAATCTTTTTGTCTTTCTAGAGGCTTTTTTGTCTCCCTGGACCCAGATTCAGTGTCTTTCATAGGATCTGGCTGTGATGAAGCTCCAGGGGGCATCTGACTCATCCTCAGTGTCTGCCCTTGTGTACATTTAGCAAGAATGGAATATTTATTCTTGTCCTGTGATTCAGCCACAGAAATAAAACTCCCCATACTGGCTAGATTGAATGCTCATTGACAACAATTTATTTAGGCACACAGATAATATTTACATTCTTAATCTTTATATATCAAAACACCAACAATCAATACAGTGACTACATCAGTCCAATTCTTTTATCTGGAACTTTTCTTCCTTCTTGATACTCTTCCCTTGCTGCTGTCCTTCAGGGTCCAGACACTCTGATCCAGCCCACCCTACCATCACCAGAACCAGATACCAACTTACCAGGACCTCCACCTCTGGGTCCAGACACTGGGATCCGACCCTAGTTTCTATCCTTCCCCCTCCCCCATTACTCACACGCCTGGGTTCCTTTGCCCCCAGCCCATGTTGCCTACCCTCACTCCCCTTCCTGCCACCCGCCATTCTCCCCCTCCTGCTCCCCATCTTTTCTCCACTACCCATCTCCAGCTCATGAAGGATGATGGGGCGCCCCCACTTGCAGGCTAGTACCTTTGGCCCTTTTTTGCTATCTCCCCCACTAGGTCCCCAGTAGGTCTCAGGAACAGGCACATGCCGAACTCTGACAAGTGAACCCATCCAACCTGTATACATCTCCTTGATCAAAAGCAATGTCCCTGTGTTGTATGTGCACCCCCCATCTCTATCACTGCTCTTTCCACTTTCCTGTTAAGACGTTTTCTCCCCTTTTCTACCACCCTGACCTCCTTGGTGCCCCTCCAAACACTGCAGGATGTGATCTCAAACCAGCTGATGACCACCCCTGCCACCAGCTTTTCACCCTTTATAGGTCAGCTGTTATGTCCTGCACCAGTGCCCCCCCACTGTGACTCACCTAAGTCGTTGCCCCCCAATTGTATTATTATGCAGTCTGGCCTGCCCCATTGCATCCTCAGATCCTCCAGCAGAGGCATCAGTTGCAACCATCTCATGCCTCTTACGCTGTTCCACTGCACTCTTGCGTGTTCCATGTCTGGCCACAGCTGCATCTTTCTGCTCCTGGATGCTGCAAATCTCTCTGTTCAATAGATGAAAAAGTGCTGCATGATCCATACTCTTCATTTTGAGCTTGCCAGGGGAAACAAAACAAAGGTGAGCCATTGACCATCAGTCCCTCACATATCTCTTGCAACAACTGGATCGCCATCATCTCACCTGCTTTCACCTCAGCCTTGATTCCTCCTGGCTGCAGCTCTGATGCTGCCCCTATCTGAAACGAGTGTGGGGCAAACTCATCTGGATCCTTCCCTATAAAGGATGTGGCTTTGAGGACCCTTCCTACCTGAAACCTGTCACTGGCTGCCATCCCTGTGGCAGAACCACACCCCTGCTTTGCCCTCGTGACCTCCCATATCCCTCCAGGCTGAAACAGTGCAGACCTCCCTGCTACTGTCCAAGTAATGTTACTGAGGCCCCCTACTCCTTTGGTCCATCTTGAACCAGGGCAGGCAGATGACCACCCTATCCCTACCCCATTCAATGTTCCCACTCTGCAGCCCTTGTGCAGCCACCAACTTCCTTAGAGCTACCACTTCCCCCACCCTGAAAACTCCTCTGGCCAACACTGCAAAAACCACCTTGAACAAGCAGACCTCCTTTGCCGAGGTGCATACATGCTGCACTGCCCTTATTACCTTCCTAAGCAGCTGCCACATGATGGGCTGTCTCCAATCCTTCCTCTCCCCGTAACCTGTCTGACATCCTGTGACCATCCTCTTCACTGCTGCCCCCACAATGGCATCCAGCCATCCCCTGTCTTTACACATCCAACCTATGCACACCAGATGGACCACTATGGTGGTGTGGGTCATCCCCTCTTCCCATCTCTCCTCCACATACTTCCTCACCTAATCCTCCAAGACCAGCCCATCTGCACTCCATCTGGATCTGGCCTGGAACTCCTGAAACCCTACCCATGCACTTTCATATGCTCTGAGGTTGTTGGCTGACCATGACCTATGATATAACACCCTGGCTTTATCCCTCCAATCTCCCATAGGTGGTCCGGGACTCTGGTCCTGTGTGTTGCTGCATGTGGGGTCAGCTCCCTGAACCTGCTCAGCTGTAAACTGGAAAGACTGTCAGCCATATTATTCTTGAACTATTCAATATGTTGTGCCTTAAATGATAGGTTCAATTGCAACCCCAGGAGCACCATGTGGTGCAGAACTCTGCCCACCATATCTGTATTCCCACTTTGCCTTGTCACCACCTCCACCACCCCTTTGTTGTCACACCAGAAGAGTATGTGATTCCCTTTCATCCGCCCACCCCATACATCCATGGCTACCCAGATGGGGAATATTTCCAAGAAGGTAATGTCTTTTAGAACCCCTTTTTCTGTCCAGCATGCCAGCCAAGCTTCCGATATCCACTCTCCCTTGAAATATGCTTCCATCTCTAATGCCCCTGAAGCATCAGTATATAGCTCCAACTCAATGTTGTACACCCAATCTTCTTGCCAGAATGTCACCCCATTGTATTTGGCAAGGAAATCATCCCAGACTTTTAGGTCTTTCCAGACCCCTTTAGTGATATCCACCCAGTGGTGTAGTTTCTTTGCCTTCCCTGTGGCCTCCCCAATCTTCTGGTAAATGCCCTGCCTGGGCTTATGGCCTTGCAAGCAAAATTAAGGTGCCCCAGCAGTTGCTGTACTTGTATCAGTGGCACCCTCCTCCTCCCCATCACCTGCGCTAACAGCTCCTTGAGCCGTGATGCCTTTTCCCCCGGCAGGCAGAAACATTCCTGTTGTGTGTCCACCTCAATCCCTAAAAATTTCAACTTGCATGCCAGGCCCTCTGTTTCCTCTGTCACTAATGGGATTCCTATGAGCCTGCAAAAATCTTTAAAGTCTGCCAACATTGCCTGTGTCTCTGCCAGGCTGCTCCTATGAGGAGGAAGTCATCCAAATAGTGGACCACCCTCCTGTACCTGTATCTCATCCCAAATACCCATTACATCAAAGAGCTAAATGCCTCAAAGGTTGAACAGGCCACTGAGCAACCCATGGGCATGGCCTTGTCAGTACAGGCCACCTTCAAATAGAATCCCAACAGGTCCCAATTTTCAGGTCTAACCGGTAGCAGGTGGAAAGCTGACTCAATGTCTGTCTTCACCATCCAAGCTCCCTCACTGCCATGATCAGTACTATTGCCTCATCTAAGGAGGTGTAAGGACTGCCCTTAGGTGCTTGGGATCCCCTCATTCACTGATGCCCCATCCTGATAGGAAAGGTGGTGGATGAGCCGAAAATTCACCCGATTGCTTCTTAGGCATTTCTCCCAAGTGTGACACCCAGAAGCTGGGGCATGGGGCTCCAAGAAAGGCCCCTCAAACCTCCCCGCTCAGACTTCCTTCTGTATTTTTGCCCTTACAATGTCCTCCTTGCCCTTTACTAATCCCAAGTTCTTTGCCCTCATCCCCGTCTGCCCCCCCTTTGAAACCCATCAGAAAACCCCTCCAAAAACCCTCCCTCAGGAACTCAGCCCTCTTTACATCGAGATATTCCTGAGTCCAAGCCTCTACCGCCCAAAGGACAATGGGTGTGAGTGCCAAGGGAAATCCCCAGTGCCTTTCCGCTTTTCACACTCAGTTCCACCCATAATTGGAATTGTACCCCCACTGTGCCCCCGCCCCTGCCTGCTCCCCTGCCCCATCCCTCCAAAGGGCTGCTCATGATATTGCCCGCCCTGTAGCACAACCTGTCCCCTCCTTGCCTGCAGCTTGTCACTGGGGTAACCCGAGCACCAGGAACAAACATGTCTTGAATCTGCAACTGACCCATGTGCATGATGCCCTGTTAGAACCCCAAACAGGTCTTCATCCATGGGGCCTGGTTGACCTTCTTAATGTGGTCCACCACTGGCCAAGTAGCAGGCCTGGATAGAGTCCTCACCCAGAGCTCGGAATGGGTGCAGTCCCATCTCAGGTCCCTCTTTGCTGCCATCCATTTCCAGAAAGCCTTGTTATATTTTAACCATCCATACCCCAGTTTTGCTTTATAAGCATCCCTGATGATTGCCATATAAGTCAAGAGGGAATTTGCCAACTTCAGTTGTTTCTCCAATACCAACATGTTGCATATCAGGAAACTCGTTTGCCATGTATCTATGTTTTTGCCTTTATACTTTTGCCTCCTCCTTCTTGTTCCCAACTACCACCAATGCAATTTCCATCTCTGACTTTCCCACTGACTCTTGTTCATATTTCTTGGCTATGTCCTCATCCACCAACTCAAAGATGTCCACGTGCTCCCCCTTCCATATCTTGTCCTTAATTGACAATGGCAAGTGGTCTCCCAACATGAACCTGGTGGACACTCATGTAACTTCCTTCCCCCTGCCTTACTCCCTGTGGCCCCTGCACCATCCTAGCCCCCATTCTTTATTGCCTGCAATGCCCATTCCATCTTCTCTATCCCTTTCTCCCTCATGTCACCTAGCAGCCCTTCCAAATAATCCTTCTGATCCCCTTCATTTATGACATCTACATCATCCCTACCCCTGTTTGGATATGGTCCATTTGGTGCTGGTTCCTGCTTTGATGCTGGGGCGGGTGAGGATCCAGGCCCCACTCTTCTAGGCCTCCTCTCTCCCCTGCCACTGCCTGCCCTTTTGTCCCTTTCCTTCCTTCCTCTTCTTCGGTGCTTCTTCTTCTGCTTCCTGTCACTTGGCTGCCTCCACCAGCTCTGTTATCTGGCTCATCAATTTGGTTGCCTCCTCTAACATCCTGGTGCTGGATACAGGGGCTTTTTTGGGTGCCATCTGCTATAATTTGTTGGTACTAGAGTTGAAGTTTGACAAAATGAGGGCTGAATATCAGACCTCATTCCTTCCTCTGCATCTTACTTGACCTTCAGGTCCCTGGTTCCCCATGCATGTCTTTTTCCTCTGAACAGCACAGTAACCACCCCACGTCCTCCCTCACTCCTTGCCCTTCCTGCCTACTTTTTTTTACACCCACATGTGGTCATGGTCCCTATTTGTTCCAGGTGCCTGGAACCCAGACACCTGCTGCAGCTCTAAATGTTCATTTTCCTTCCTGGGGCTTTACCCTGTACCCTATAAATCCCTTTGGTAAGTACCCTGTGCCATCTGCTCTGCCTGTACTGATTTAGGCCTGCACCACTCTTAGTGCCCCCCTTCCCCATTCAGTGGTCGAGGGGATTGCAGAGTCTTTCATACAGTCAGAAGGGGTAAGTTCAGCACTGTCTTCATGAGGGTGAAATCTCCTTTTCATTTGTGCTAATATTTTCTGTTGCTAATAGAAGAGATGGTGCAGATTCTACACTGGGAAAACTAGAGGAAGACTGCGGAGGATTCCATCCTATCCATTCATTGTCAGGCTCCTCAGTCCCACTTGCTGTAGTGTCTTGGCATTTGTGCATGAAAGGATCCAACCTTGGTCGATGCTGGGCACGTGACACAATAATCTTATTCTTCTATATTTAAGGCTGGATTATTGTGGGATGCCAACAGACATGTTTTGAATGTATGAGAGGTCTCATCACATGAGTTACAGAAAACTGGATTTTGGCAGCTGATTGATGAATGTCCTATCCCCCCGCATAGGGAGCATTTGAGTTGGTCGCATGTGTTATTTAAATTTGTATATGCCCCACAGTGAAAGCAGGATTTAGGCTGGCCTGCATAAAAAATAAATCTACTGTCCCTCCCTAGGAAAAAACAACTAGAGAGCTGCTGAATTGTGCCATTGATCTGGGGAAAGCATACCCGAAACTACCAGCCCCTTGTCCATATTTGCTCTGAGTCCATTATCAGATTAGGAAGGCTGAGGACAGTACATATGGTTTTTAACCAGTAAAGAATATCAGCAGCTGAGACCCCTTCATTTTTGAATAGAAGCATAATATTATGGAACACAGGCTTTGTTAGGGGAATAGCAACAAATGGTGACCATGTGGGGGTATATTTAACACTTTGATATCCTTGCCAAAGTAGTTCCAGGCCTGCAGCTGTCTTGAAACTAATATTGAAATGTGGGTCCCCAGATGTATGGATAGGGGCACATATTTCTGATACTGAGAATCCCATGTTATCTTTTAAAAGCTGCTGGCCCATATGAATTCTATCTGGAAAAATTGTCCAGACCTCCCCTGTATTTAACTCTTAGGGTGGCTCTTCTTGTTGCCAGTTCAGGGGAAAATGAAATAAACCTGCACAAGTCCAAGAGCCAGTCTGATGATTCTGCTCATCATTTGCTAACTGTCCATCCATATTTCTGTTGTCCTTTCTTCTGGCTGAAAAACTCGGAGGGCATCGAGGGGTGCAAGAGCCTCAGTGGAGGTGGGCCTAGGAGTGGAGGTAGATAGAAGGTTGTCTGATTTCCATGCTCAGAACTGGAGTACCTATATCACCCATACTCTACCAGGAGGAAGCTGTAACAAGATTTGGGGTTAATTCAAATGATGATGGAAATTCCAGAGAACTTGGTAAACTGGTCTCTTCTGGCATCATTGTGATTCTTGCTGGTGAGAGCCATGGCTTAGACTTGTAAGGTTTGATCCACCCTTCTTGTGTTAAAGATTCTCCCACTGTAAGGCCTGTAACAAGAAATTCTCATCATAGTTTGGTAATGGATTACCAATGTTATCTTGTTCCATTAGTACCTCCTCAATTTCCTTTTCTAGTTCTACTTCATTTGTCTGTACTTTTGGCACACTTTCTAAGTCAATGCTAACAGGCTGCTCTGATATTTTGTCAATTTTAGGCTCTGACTGTACTGCAGAACAAGTGTCAGCACTTGACTTTAAAACCAACATGCTACTGTCTGGTCTCCTGCCCTCATGTCAATTTCATTGTGCATTGCACTTTCGTCTTGTGTAGTTTGCTTATTTAACTGAGTCTCAAAAGTGCCTTCCATTGTATCCTGCTTAAAAATAGAAACAGTACTTCGTATGGATTGCATGGCTCTGGCTGCATCTTTGGTGAACCACCGGTGTCCACACATTCTGTTGAAGTTGAAGCACCCCTTCATGCTTTCATTTCTGCAGCCAGTCCTTGAAATTGGTGTCCTTCATATCCAAAAGGGCAAGCAGGTAAGCCCTTCTTCTGTGGTAATTTTCTGTTTGATCCTCTCCATCTCCAGTGCTAAAACAAGCTCAGGTCCCATACCTGCATCTGGCACATTACTAATGCCGGTAGCCAAGACATATTTCTCAGCTATTAAGTGCAAATGTCTACATAGAGCTTCTCTTGCAGACCAGGTGGGAGGAAGCAGCATCCTCCACCCAAGATGCTATCAGACTGTTTGAACTCAGACAAATAGACCGGATGTCCACAGCGCTCTCAAAAGAGTAGGGAATTTTATTAATACTAAAGACAAGCAAGCAATAATACAATTATGCAAATACATTAAATTAATGTCCAAATAATATATAGATCAAATAATAATGAATCAAATAACTATTGAGTCATACTTTCTTCCCACCCACTACTGTAATCAATCTAAATCATAAGATCATTCGGATTAACATCATTTGGAAATAATATACCAAACATTTCAAGCAATCAAATAATACATAATGTACCCTGCCATACACTGTAACTTTAAGGAGGAAAAATAATTATGACATTTCTATTCATGTCTTGAGAGAAAACAAGAAGAGACAAGAAAAAATCAAAAGCAGAACAAGTTTCTATTAATTTCATACTATTAAATATGTATGTTATTACAAAGGAATTATATGCATATCTAACTAAATTATACTTTTCCTAATACATTAAAAAGACCAAAAAGAAAATGTCCTTATATTATAGTAAAAAGTCTTGTATTTATATATTCAATCCAATAATGGAATTTCTAAAAAAAGATATAACTAAAATATATATTACTGTATATGTCTCCTTGTAATATAACCATATCCATTCAATAAGCAGAGTATGTGCTCCAAAAATCGCCATCTATCTAGATGCAGTATATGTTGTGTGATAACTGCTTTTGCTCTTATCTTTGAGTTTTCACAGTGTTTAAACAATTTGGTTATATAGCTGTTCTGGGGTAAGGAATATCTGTTGCATAGTTAGCCTACATCTACTTTTCCAGATCCAATATTTTGTACAATTTATGATTAATCTAATACTGCTTGCCTCATACTGTTTCTTCCAATTGTTTTGTAAAATTCTCAGGAAAGCACGTCAGATGGTATTTGTGGAGAGGAAAAATGTTTAATTTTGCTGTATTATCTTCCACAAATTTATAATATAAGGACAATCATAAAACAAATGTGTCACGCTTTCACTAATATTGACAGGATTCTCTGAGACACATTCATTCAGATTTGTCTTTATGTTTTACATCATCTTTCACATTAAGTTTCCCATGGGCACTTAACCATGTACTGTCCTTCATCTGTTCAGGTGTTCTTGGATCTGTAAGCATTTGTTTTATTTGTATTGTATCTTTCTCTGGTCTTTTAAATATCTCAGGAATATCAAAAAAATAAGCTTGCAGTAATTGTTTATAGAACTGTTTTCTGTTATATTCCAGACTGTAGCTTTTTGCAATTCCCCATTGTTTAAGTGTTCCGAAACAATATTATAATGGTGAAGGTAAATTTAGAATTTTTGTTTGTTGGGGTATTGGTGAATTCATTCCCCAGTTTTGTAAAATTGGAAATATCAAATCCTGTATCAAAGACATCCATAAAGAAGATATTTATAATAATGCCAGTTTAATAATGCTATACCAGAATATACTATAAAAAAGTGAGGGGATTTACCAATTTTATACCCACTTTAGAAATTTGAAGATATGTGATTTTTTTTATAGGGTTAAGGTGACAACCCCAGATTCCTGGAAGAAGCAACTATGAAGTTTGCATTTCAATGTTTTGTTTTTTTTGGGGGTGGTGAGACATGACTTAGGTATAAACACATAGGGATTAAATAAGTTTTTATCATATATACTGTTTTTGTTTTCTGGCTGAATTTGTTTGAATATGTCAGTTCTGGCTGTCTTTGTTTGTGGTGCATATATACATTAATATGTCTGTATGTATGATTTCAGATTGAAACATCCAGGGTTAATCCCCTCCCAGGCACTAGATCATGTAATTTTAAAACCTGTACTTCTGGCATTCTTATCAATGTTCCTACTCCAGAACATGGTTCCTGACCTATTGACCAGAATGCTGGACCTAAGACCATGTTCTTTTTTTTTGCATTCTGCAGCTCAGATAAGGCATGAAATCTCGCATCCTGAAAAAAGATACCTAAACGAAGATAGGTTAGAAAAGAAAACACAACTTTATGCTTTTCTGCTCTCATTATACAGTTTACATTAAGAGTATAAATACTAAAACCATCACACATTTAAATGCCACATTTCATTTATATTTCCCTTGTCTCTGCCTGTGTGATTTCTGTTTAGTTTTAGTTTTTGCCTTTCTCTTCTGAGAACCTCTTGAGGAACCTGGTATTTCATTATCAGTAGTTGCCTCTGGGAGAAAGGAAACCACTGAGGAGGTATCTGATTCAGCCTCAGAATCCTCTGCATTATCTTGTAACAGCTCAAACTTGTTGGATACTGGAACAGACTCTGACCTCTTCATTTTAGGGTTTGGAAGACTTGCTTTGTTCCTCAGCCTTGTAACTCTCTTGGTCTAATTCTATAGGAGGATGAGGAGGAGGAGGCATATTAAGATCAGAATTAAGTCCATTATCCCTTTCATCAACTGTAGGGGGGTCTCTGTCCTATACACCATAATCCTGGTGTTTGGGTCTCTCTTGTGGTATCAGCAGTGGAGCAGTTTGTGGAGGGGGGTCTAAGTCAAGGGAGGGAAGGTCAGTCCTCTGGGCCAATATGTCAGTTGAATTCTGTTGTGACTCTGTCTAATGGCTTTCAGTTTATTTTTGAGCCAGGGTGATGTATAGTATCTCCTCTTCCCCATCCACTTTGTCAGGTACACTTTGAGCAGCCCAAGAACAGTTTTGAAAAGTGTGCCCTTGCTCATCACACAAGTTGCATTTAAATTCATTAGGACACTGATTCCCAGTGTGACCTAATTCACTGCATAAGGTACATTTTGCTATATCACAAATACTGCTTAAGTGTGCTACAGAACCACACTTATAGCATGCATTCAGTTGTCTAAGATAGGATAATACTCCTCTGTCCCTTCCCAGAAAATAAAACAGTTTGGTAAATGAGCTATCCCAGTATTAGTTGTTTTCAGTAACTCCTGCACCTTCCAGCCTCCAGCCCAAATGTTCTCTAAGCTTATTATAGCTCCAGGGTTCCTCAAAATGGTACATCTTTACCATAACCAGTATACTAAGTCATTCGCGCTGACTCCTTCATTTCTGAATAAAACTGTAATGCTTTTCCATGCCAGTTTTGTTAGTGGGATTGCCAAAAATGGTGCCCACTATGATGACTTTTTTAGAGCATTGTATTTTATCCAAAATCTCTCCGGCCCATTGATAGATTTAAAATGGATGTTGAATGTGGACTCCCCAGACACGTGTAACAGTGCATAATTTCATTTGTGAAGAATTTCATTAAGTCTTTTAGAAGCGTGCATGCCCCAAAAGTTCTATCTGGGGGCTCAGGTAGGCCTTCTGTATAAGAGAGCCTCACTGTGTTATGTCTTTTTGCTGCTGCTATCGGGAATTTGAACAAGGAGGAAACATTTTTTTAATTTTTTTGATTTAAAGATCTCAGAGGTTGTTGGAGGATTTCATTAGAAGTCCTGGACTCCTCAGAAACAACCTTTTCCACTAAAATTGCAGCATTATCAGAGGGAATCTCTATTGCAGTTTTACTAAATTGTAATTGAGGGTTTGGGGTCAGTTCCAAGTCTGGAGGACTTTCTAAGCCATTGAAATCAGTGGTGACAAGATTAGAAGACTTCTGTAAAGTTTCTCCCACATCTTCAGGTTGAAAATCTGCTGCATCAGACATTTGCATAGGGAAGCCCCAGACTTCCATGTCCCAGACTGGGAATCTTTTCCCAGCCAGCTGCCATGAGAGAGCTTTCACATTCCAGTTTTAAGAAGTGGCCTGTTCCTTATTATTGGGTCATCATAGGCCAAATCCTACAAGGTTTATAGGTGCCATTCCTGGCATTATTTCGATATGGAACTTTGATTGTGCTCATTGCCAACAGGAGGAGGAGAAGAAGAGCTCATTTACACACCATGCTGAGTGTTCTGTACTTGCTTCCTTTCTGTTTCAGTTTGCACAGTTGTTTCTTGTTCTAAAGCCACCGCCTAGCTGGTCAGCAGATCCTTTGTTGCCGTCACACCATCTTCCTTCAGCTGAGGTGAACTGAAAGCTTGTTTTCTCCTGTCATCAAGGATTCTCCATATTTGCTTATTTAGAGCCATTTTTTCATCTGGAATTTATGTTCCATACAATAATTCTTGTAGCTATAAAGATTTTGGAAAATGCAAAGAGAATTTACTAGTATCATTGTCTATGTCAGGTCATAATCCTTCAGTCTCACTGCTGCTTGACTCATGTTCACTTATCAGAACATCATGGCCATAAGGTATGTCTTCCGTCGCTATCTTTATAACAGGATCTGCCTGCTTTTGCAATATTTCCTCATCAGTCTCTATGTGTTCGGAGGAAGGAGAAGACCGTTTGCCCTTCCTCCATCTTCTCCATTCCATCACCCACCTCCACAGACACCATCTTGGCAACAAATCAAGTTGACAAAGTGTCCTCACAGTAGGGTAGTTTTATTAGAATAAAATACATGCAATTTGTACATAAACCAAAAGTAACTCCTTTCCAGTTAATATAAAATTCCTTTCATAATACATTCATTATATTTCTAATGTTTCTTCTATATAATAGTTCAAAAGATGCTTAAAACTAAACAATCCACACATCCCAAAATGTCCCTGTTTTACTTTAGGTTATTACAGAGATAAAAATTGCTGAACATTTTCTATAAAATTCTTATTTTGGCTGGTGTTAGTTTCTTGCATGCTGGGGTGTACACCATAAAAAGCACTTTCCTCACATTTTGTATCACCTCCTGATGGAATACATATTTCTGTTGGAGAAGCCAAGCACACCGAGATTGCCATAAGTAATACATTATTAATAGTCTGATGACTTGCAATGTGTTTTTATGCATTTGCATCCCCTGTTCCCTATATATCCCTAGAACTAAAGTCTGATAAGTAAGTCCTGCAAAGATAGTAGTTTGCCAATAGTTTGCTATCTAGCCAAAACCCCTTTTGCATATGGGCACTGTGAAGTCAAGTGTTCTTGTGTCTCTAGATCTGTCTCACAACCTGGAAGTGGGCAATAACTTTCTGCCAGTGGTTTGTGTTTATGGGCATTTCCTATCCCTAATCTGCCATGCACATTCATCCATAAAATGTCTCAAATATTTTCTGATATTCTTTTGTTATTAATATATCCCAATACTATTGCTTGTTCTTCCATAGGACAGTATGGAAATATTATTGTCTCCCTAAAATTTTTTGCCATCATTTCCCATATAGTTGCTTCCTTGTCCATGTAAACATCATAGAATATGATATTTCCATTGCTTAAGTTTAATAAAAGTTAGTTATATAATCTGGTTGAAAACAGTGTTTCTTAATTTTGGAGAGTGTATTTGTCTGCCAATCAGACCATAGCTGTTTACTCCACTCCAGGAAACACTCACTCCAACCTGGCCTCTAAGAATTACAGGTTGTAGTAATATTAGTATACAACAAAATGCTGTAATAAAATGCAGTAGGATTAGTGATTCCTAGAACTCCTTGTTTTTAGTAAAGTAGGTTGTATTTTTCTTCGCAGGTTTTAGTCTACTCCCCCACTGACCTCCAAAAAAGATACTTTATATCTTTGTTTCTAATTCTTTGTTGGGGGGAAAATATAGCAAACACATAAAAAGATGAGAAGCAACAAGATTTTGGTCAGCATAACCCTTTTAGTTTTGATGTTTTCTTTCCTTGCCAAGCTTGCACTTTTGTTCTGCTGTCTTAATACAATTTGTCCAGTCCTTTGTTCCCATATCTGGAGCCCCAAAAGTCAGACCTAACATTTTTTTCTCTATTCTCATTAGGGATACCTGCTACTTGCCTAGGTAGTTGTTGATCTGGATCACCAAAGGGGAGCCCTATGCTCGTGTCATAATTTATTCTTGAAGCTAAAAACAAAGCAAATTCTTCCATCTCTTTTTTTCACTTTTATGCCGGAGGCCTCATCTTCCAGTGCAACCACCATATCACATGCATAAGTCATGACTTTTATCTGTGGCAACTTGATATGAGCTTTACTTTTTTAATGCTTTCATTTACTTGAAATTTCTGGAGTTGAGGATCCAGCTAAAATATGTACAATAAGAGGCTCAAAGGGGACTCCTGCCTCACCCCCCTCCCAAGTGTAAATGTACCACCAAACCAACCATTAACCAGTGGTGCGACATAGGCTGTGTTATAAAGACTAGCAATCCACTTGATAAATTTATCCAGTATCCCATAGGCTTCTGAAACTACCCATAGACATTTGTGTGACAGCCTATCAAATGCCTTCTCATGGTAAACACTCAATAGAAAACCTTCTATACTTTTGTTAAACCCTTTATTTTGTAAAAAGAGATTCCAGCTGTATTGGTCCTAGCAAAACAGGAGAAGATGGAAGATTTGATACCTTTATTTGACCAAAAGTGTCTTGTACAAAGATGGAATTATACACATGTTTTGGGGCCACACAGGTCCCTTCTTCTGGTGAATCCACATTGAAGAAGGGACCCATGGGCCCCTGAAAGCTTGTGTATAATTCCATCTTGCACAAGACACTTGTTGGTCCAATCAAGGTATCAAACCTTCCATCTTCTTCTGTTAAACGCTTTATAAAATAATTATCTTATCACTAACAAATTATCTTGTATACACTTATTCTTTAAGGCACATTAGAAATGGGCAAATACCATTCTTCTTCTGATTGGCTGAGACACTTGTTTAGGTGGTCATCTATCAGACAATAGATGCCCACCAAATAAAAGCCCCAGCCCAAACCTGCCTGATAGACAGCAAAGTATCCTTGTGCCCAGCACCCTGCTTTCTCATTGGCTGAAGTGCTAGGCACAATTTCAAACTGCCACCATCTTTCACCCTCACTTAGTGAAAGAAACCCTTCCTTCACTGTGACCTCTGCTGCCATTCGTTTCCACTTGGCTCCACAGCAGAGACAACTGCCTGTAGACTGCAGTGCAAGTAACCAACCCACCAGCACTTATACACAAAAGTCACTGACTGTGACACACTGATACTGTCTCACCTCTTCCTAGCTACTGGCAGAAAGAAAACTTTTTTTTCCAGGCTTACTTTTTTTTTCCCTCGGTGCTGGCTCGCCTGATCCACAGCTCCATACCTTCCATCCCCCCAGGTCCTGCTTGTGGTACATTTACTGACCACATCTCAATCCTCAAACATCACGGTATGGTGAAATAAAAATAGTAAGTACACAACTCAGAGGTGGCATCAACAGACTTTTACCACATAATTATGGTGCCCCGCAACCCCCCCTCCGATACTTCTGGCTCACGCAGTCACCTGGCAACTGTATTAAACAATGCATCAGATGTTTAACTGTAGACATCTATTACTAACATCTAGAAGCTGCAGTAGTGCATTTTCTATCTCTCCTGCTTAGAGACAGTTAAGAAACTCGATCACTTATTTTGGAGGTGGTGTGGGGGGGTAGGAGGACAGAATGGCTCTGTCACCTCTGTGTGTGGGGCGGGTAACAGGAGATGGAACAACAGAAAAATTTAAGGACTACTTTATCAAGAAAAGTTTTTTTTCTGGTATTTCAATTAATTTTCAAAGTGATATCCTTTATAATTTTATTATTTAATTAAAATTGACAAACATGTCCATTTTCTAAGAACAATAATACCCTCCAGGGTGGGTGGTATGGGCAATACTGACCTTCCAGGTGCTATAAGGCTCTCTGCCTTTGGTGTCAGGCCTCATTAAGCCCCTGGGCAGTCCAGTATTGCCCAATACCGCTCACCCAGTCGGGTGTTATTGCTTACTGTTTGCATGGGACAAGTGACTTTTTCTGCCCATCTGACCAACCTCTGTGTTAATATTTCTTCTAATATCTTATAATCAGCATTGAAATGACTTAGGGGTCTCCGGTTACTTAAGACTGACATATTTCCCTTTTTATGAACTAAGGTCATTATTCTTTGGGACATAGTATAGGAGATGTTCCCTTTCATTAAACAGGCATTAAAAACATAAGTCAATACAAGTGCAATTTGATTCTGAAATGTTTGATACAATTCTGAGCTTAGACCATCTGGTCCTGGAGCAGTCTTTTTATTAAGTGTCTTTATACTTTCTATAACTTCCTGCACTGTAGTTGGCAGTACTATATTATTCTTCTCATCTTCCAATAGGTCAGGGACATGTAAATTCTCAAAAAAAGAGGTATCAGGTTCTAATCCCCCTGTGACACAAAAAGTGTTTTGGACCTTGGTATTTATTTCTTGCAGTATGCTCTGTTTTGTGAAGACTTCTTGTCCATTGTCTGTAAACTAGCGATAGTCCTACTCTCTTCCCTCTTCTGGCAATCTGTGAATGGATCAAAGATTTGCTTATTTTGTTGTGTTCCAAACTACATTTCTTGTTTAAGGGACATTCCTCTGTCATACAGTATCTGCCTCATTTCCCTAATAAGGTTATTTATCAAGGTACTATTATCACACTGTTATTGGTTCGCATGAGAAATAGCTTTATGAAGTGTGGATCTAAGCTGTAAATAATTAAGATAATTTGCAGTAGCTTGTTTACCCAAAATTGTTTTAATGTGTCCCTGGTAGCTTCTATGGTGTCCTCCACCAGTTTACTAGGTCTTCATAAAGGCACATTACTGACTACTGGGCTACCCATAACTGATGCCAATCATGCAAAAAATCTGGATCTATCAATGTTTGTGCATTCATTCTTCAAGGTCCTTTGACAATTGGGAACCTCTGTCACCACTGGATAGTAATGTCCAATCTCCAATGATCCGCTATTTCTTTTGCTGTCAGAGTTGCATTACATATTTCTAAGATGAGAAAAGTAAAAATAAAATCAATTCTTGTTTATAATGAACCTTTAGAAAAAAATGAAACCTCCCTTACTATGTTTTACATGATATGAATCTTTTAATGATGACTGATGTAATATTTTAGCCAAACTATTCGAATCACAGAACATTTTATTTGTTCACAAACCTCTATCTTCCCTCTCTAACCCACAGTTAAAGTCCCCCCCCCCGATGTTACCATTCAGGATGTGTGCAGATAGGGCTGTATACTCTGAAAGAGTTCTACTCTGGCTGCCTTGGTCTGGGGTCATCAATGTTTATGAGTCAAAATGGTACCAACATGTATGTAACATCCAAGATCAGGACTCACCCTGCAACTAGATCTATCACTTTAACAACCTGAAAACCCACTCCTACAATAAGTATCCATACTCTGTCACACCTACCTATCCCAACTGACCAAATGGCTGGGCCTTTTGTCCATAACTTAGTTGCTTTTGTTATCTCAAAACTTGTTTTTAACTTGACATCCTGTAAAAATAATAATTGAGATGTGCTATCATTTAGAGTTGTAAAAGCTATAAGTTGTTTCCTATAATTCTTTATACTGTTGACGTTTTGTTTTATTTGCTAGTTTGTTTGTTTCATTTTTTAACCAGGTAGGAACACTGGACCAAAGGTCTATTTTCAGACTCAACCTGAACAAGCAAGGCAGAAATAATATAAACCACAATAAATCTTCACCTTACATATAACATTTACAAATATCCAATGACTTTAAATACATTTTAAAATTAACTTTAAATGCACTTAATGACATACTTTTATGAAGCCAGCAAAGCAAAGCACTCCAAAAACGTGGGGCTGCAATGGAAAAGGAGCGACTACCTGATTTAGATTTATGCAAACAAAGGTTTAACAACATACCAGAGGCAGACCTCAGATTTTCAAAACGTGGTCTAATGGCAATCAAATCTGATAAGGGGTAGTAAGATTGTGCATGGACTGCTGGAAAGATTTGGAGGCCAAAAAAATAATCAGATTTGTTATTTGTTGAGAACCAATCCAAGTTTGAATAAAGTAAACAATGATGTGTGTGCGATGGTATACCCAAAACAAAACGACATACTATATGTTATTATAGGTGATAGCCAAAATATGAATTTCCTTGGCCCCAATGCCTAAGACAAACTAAAGTTATACTCTAAGTGGGGCAACAATGAACCATTAGCAATAGACCTTTAAGTCACAACAGAAAACAATTTCTAAAATTTATAAAGGGTACCTATTTTTCAATTAACAGTCTTACTAACAGCCTTCACCTGGAGATGAAAGAACAAACCAGGATCAAGAAGCACTCCCATATACTTAAATTCAACAACCTGTTCAATTGCAGTCCCACCTATATCACAAATCAATAAGCTCACCACGTCTTTACATATATGGAGTGCCAAAAAGCATAGCTTTGTTTTTCTAACATTCAAAACCAGGGAGTTAGCTTTAAACCAATCACAAACTTAAAAACTCAGATTGTAAGCGAAGTCAATTGCAAAATGTATTGGCTTGTTAAAAGTTTGAGATCATCTGCATACAACAAAATATCACAGGAGTTACACACAGAGGAAAGTTGGTTAATGAGAAGAGAAAACATCAGGGGTCCAAAAACTCTGCACCAGACAGAGCACCCTTATCAAATCCCCCATGTCGGAGTTCATGAACCTAACCAAAATAGTCCCCATCCCATGATTCCTCTGAAATCTGTGCTGTTTATGATACAATAAGCTATAACTACCCAAATAATGTGTAACTTGATTTGCAACCAGCTTCTCCAAAACCTTACTCAATGGGTTAAGGATAGAAACTGGTCTAAAATCTTTGGGGCATTTCTTTGGAATTGGGACAACCCTTGCACTGTTCCAGGTAGTTGGAAATAAACCAGAAATTAAACAAAGATTGAATATAGAGGTAAGGGGACCCACAATGAATGGGGAAACTAATTTAACAAAATGGCCGTCAAGGCCACCCCCACAATCAATAAACTCATAGGGAAAAGCACCAACCAATTTCAAAAACTTAAATCTAGTTATCCTGCAAAACAAAAATGGTGGAATAGCAAAAGGGGGATCAACTGTGGCAAAGTTACAATCCAAAAAAGATAGGAGAACCATAACTATAAATCAATAGATCAGAAAACTTAGAAGTCAGTAAATTAGCAATTATTCTAGGGTCAGTAACATCCTGACAATCAACCTTTAACAACTTAATAGAAGTTTTATCTTTCAGGAATAGGAATGAATTAACAGTATTCCACAAAGATCTGAGTCTGATAGACCCTCAGCAAATCTATGCTTACAGTAATCCCTCATTGCCTTAACCACCATCCACACACTTTGTTTCAAAGAAATCTATAAGCTTTAAGTGATTACATGGATGGGAACTGTTTATACATAACCCAGGCCAAATCCCTTATTTTAATACAATATTTAATTTCATGAGTAAACCAGCCATTAGTAGAACCCATAACCCTTAATCTCTGCAGGGGGAAAAATCATCTTGAATGGGTAATAGTTGCTTGCATAAGTAAGCTACTGCACAATCAGGATCTGGAATCAGATAAAGAAATGACCAATCAATTTGTTGCCAACTCCATTCTGAAAAGTTCATTGTTTACTTGTTTAAAGTTAAGGGACTGAATACACATTGTAGCCTTTATATATTTAAGGTGTATTGTTGTTAATGTCTCCATAACAACATGCTGGTAGTGCTTGTGCAAACCTAAATCAGGTTATGGTGGTTCCCCTCTTCTTGAGGAAGATCTAGTTGCCCTAAGTGGGTTTTCCACAACTGTTTTAGTTTCCATCTCCTCAGGTTCTGACTTTGGATCCTGTGCTGATGAGGCCGATGAAAAGGATTCTGATTCATCCCCTTCCTTCTCTGAGTCCCCCCACTCTTTCTTCATGTGTAAGGCCCTGAATCTGTTTTTTAAGATTATGTCTCTCTTTTTCTTCTTAGATGTAGGGGTAGTACCTGTTCTCAGTCTCTTTTTTTCATATTTTTTGCCTGGACTGTGGTGAATTCATTCAGGGGTGGGCATCTGGCTGGAAGTGCTAGGAGGAGTCTGTACTAAGATCAGCCCTGAAACTTCAGGTTCTAAATCTCCTTCCTCAATTATAGTATGCTTCTCTACTTCTTTTCCTCTGATGTTCCATATTGCCCCAGGTGGTGATGGGGCTATGCTTCTTGTGTGGAGAGGGGTCTCTGTTCATGTCTCTCTGCTTGGGCCTGTGCTTGTTTTCTGATGTCCTCCATATGTCTTTGTGACACCTTAGAGACCACTGTTCCTGTTTTCTATTGTCCATTTCTTCTTGTGACATTCTGGTTCCTCTATTATGGGATGCCCATGGGCATTTAGCTAGGAGTGTACTTGTTTGTTACAGATTGCACCTAAATGCTTTAGTGCATGCTGTGGTCACATGACCTACTCCATACAATGACCACACCTGATATGATCACAAACATTACGCAGATGAGATTGGGATCCACATTTAAAACAAGATTTTGGTTGGTCAGCATAAAATAACATGCCTTTATCCCTACCTAACACAAAACTATTTAGTGAGTGGGAAATCCCATAATCCATTTGCAACAATTTTACTCTCACCCTCCACCCCCCAGTCCAAATTTGCTTTGACTCAATTATTGACTTGGGTTTGTCCAGCTCCTCACACCTTTGCATAACCAGTATAAGACAGCCAAAATTTTGATGCTCTCTTTGTGAAAACTAATTGTGATGGTACATAATGCTGATATTGTTAATGGTATTACCAAAGAAATGGAACCAAAATATTGTACCTTTGAGAGTGTTGTATTGCCTCCAACTCTTGTACAAATGTTGCACCTGTTTAAAACTAATATCATAATTTGAATCTCCCAGATGAATCAGAGCGTATATTTCAGAGGCATAAATTTTCATGTAATCTTTAGTTTCCTTGCTACATACACTCTGTCCAGTGGCTGTTCTAAACCACCTTTATATATCAGATGCACCGCATTTTGCTGGGGCAAAGGCTCACCAGTTGGTCTAAAACAGTCTGAGTACTGCCTGGGCATTGTCTCCACATTCCCAGGTCTTGTGGTATCATTAATGTCTGGAGGCATTTCCATTTGGGTATTGTCTGTACTGGTACCAGTGTTCCCCTGATTCATTGTTTCAGTGTCACTTTTGCCTGCTTTCAAGAGTTTCTTGTGTTTCAGGATTATCATTAGTGCTAACCTTATTATTCTCCGCTACCCTAATACCACTATCTTCTCCACTGTCCTGATTTAAAGGTTTTTTTTCTGCATTAAAAGAACTTGCGGGCTTACCCTGCAGAAGATTTGTGTGTGCCATTTTTTGTTTTTGCCTTTGGGGCCCACCCTCATTTACTGCTGGTCCTGATTCTCATTGCTTCTAGTGTGAATTGGCTGTAAGGCTCTGTAGCACTGTACAGCCATGTCTCTTTCACCCATTCCCCAGTTCACGTCTGCAGCCACCCGACTCCCATCAATGCACTTTTTGGTGACCCAGTTTTACCACTGCTATTGTCAATTCTGTCTGGCAGCTTTTTTCTGTGCATTTCCTAAGTTGCATACAGAAGTTCCTGTGGTTGCACCCAATGGTGATTCCATGGTTAAAGGTGCTGCTGCTCCATGCTCCATTCCAGTTTGTACCTTTCCAGTGATAGTAGCCATTTTTGCCATTGCTATCCGGCACTCCTCTTCTTGCAACTAAGCCAGAAGTATAGCTCTCTGATGATCATGCTTTTCCACATCTAAAAGTTTTTAAGGTCAAATTTCCAAACCTCTCAACTGCAATGTTTTCTCTTGGTCATCCTCTGCTTCAATGTTCATTTTTTCTGGCACTGACCATCAGTATTCCAAATCAGTATCAATCATATCCTGCTGACTTTCTGTCAGGGTTTCTGAGGCTCGAACCTCCAACCCTTCTTCTTCGTTCTGCTTCTCCTGCAGAGATCATTCTGCTCCCATGGCCAGAACCCTACTGGGATCCTCCTTCCCTGGCAGCAGAACAGTGCCCCCTGCCAAAGAGTAGGATGATTTTTTTATTAAATCTTCAAAATCAATTCAAAATCTGTTATTTACAAACATGTTAATTGCACATCAGGTTTGTAAAAATCAAAGAAAAGGAGAAAGAAATCAAATAAGTATTTTAGCCATACTTCCATTTTATTGTAAATACAAAAGTATTAGTAGTAAATTAATAACAAAGCTACCCGCCTTCTCACCCCCCCAACAAATGTATGTTAGAGATTACATGGAAAATAAATATATAAATTAAAATATTAAGAAACTAAATTAAATATTTCAACATACATCCTACGCACCCACTCCCTAATGTTAAGTAGGGGAAATTGTGTCATAACTTCACTTATAATTATATAAATCTCAGAGACCTGTTGAAAATCACATGGTAAAAAAATCATAGAACTCAGTCAACCAGAGTTAACAGTGACTGTCTAGCATAACCCTGTACCTCATCTTAGTTTTCCTACTGTATTTCCCTATGTAAACAAAGTAATAAGAAGAGCTACATGTAAGAAATACACAGACTATATATAAAGCAAGAGTCTATGTCTTCATTTTCTATTTATTAAAGAAGATTCAAAAATGGAAAATTGTATTAGTTCAGTATCTTTAAAAGATACTATGCTATCTCCTTCATTAAAGGGTAGTAAATTCAAACAAAAAGGAAAAAATAAACTGCTTTATAAAAATTATAACAAGTCTATGACTTTGTTTCCCTTTATTTTGGTTTTGAAAATAAAAAAACTTAAAAGTATCTAACACTTCCACCTTTTTTGAATCAATGAAGACTCTTAGATAAATAGGTGCGGTAAAGGTTCCCACCATTCAGCAAATAAATCTTCTGAGTATAATCTTTTTTACTTTTTTTTTTTATTATTAATTTCACTTTATTAAGACATCCGTGCTACATGAGTATTTGTGGCCTTTATCAGACCCAGGTACATATACAACAGAGAGTCCAAAATTAGACAATGAGTGGAAAATATATATGGTCAATAAAGAGATAGTCATTTGTGTAAACCAGTAACCTATACACTTAATAAAACCTTAATAAAATCTTATTATTTTAACCCACCCCACATATGTCCCTTTCCCCCAAGCAGCATTTGCTGGATTGCAAGAACTATTCAGACTCCTCCCGGCTCTAAAAGGTGCCCCGGGTGAGCAAGCGGTATTATGACATTTAAAGGCTTAAGTGTTCCAGGTAATTAGAGCTGCATCTAGCAGACCCCATCTAGCATTGTAAGATTGTATTCTGTTGGTCATTCTAGCTATATGCAGTTCCACCTGTAAAGCCAGCATAATCTCCTTATACCACTCGCGCACTGAAGGTGTTGTGTCATCTTTCCAATGCCTTAAGATGACCACTTTTGCTGTGGCTGATACCATTGCCATATAGTATTTACCTTGTTTACCCATTTCTATAGGGAAGACATTCAGCAGACATGTTTCAGGAGTGAAGTAAGATCCTAGGCCTATCATGGGTGGCAAGGAGGTTTGAATCGTCTTCCAGTAAGGCTGGATCTTGGGACAAGCCCACAGCACATGATATAAGTCACAATCTCCAGCCTTACATCTATTACAATTGGATGATGCTAATTTGCCAAACTTATGTAATTTAGCAGGGGTATAGTACAGGTTATGCATAATGTTGTATTGTTGCAGTTTGTGTCTGTCTTGCCTAACATATTTATGATTATTTTCCCATATTTGTTCCCATGCCTTATCATCAGCAATTATCTCTAGTCTCCGCTTCCAATAGTAACTAACATTTGAGAGCCCTTCATCACCTATTCTCTGTAACTCGCGATATAGTCTGGAGATGGAATGGGGTTGGTCCGTGACTTTTAACAGCCCTGACAGTTCAATCCTGTTGTCTGCCCCTGTTTTTGTGTTACGCCAGGTAGGCTTTTACAGAATCATAGATTTGACGAGCCTTGAAGGGGTGGTTTCTTACCCCCGGGATTTGGGAACAAAACTGTCTGTGGGGCAGAAGCTTGCCCTGTGTTATTAGGTCCCCCAACTGCAGATCAGCTACCCGATCCAAGAATGTAGGGGGATTGGTGTTTGTTGTATTAGAAAATGGCTGTTAAGCGCTATTGACTGCTCTGGTGAATTCTGCCAGTTAACTTTTAGGAACCCTAGGGCTTGCTGCAGGGCTTTCAATGACCAACCGATGGGTGTGTTCCTAAGAGGCTTGGGGAGAGACTTTAAGGAGGCATAAGCGATGGACTTAAGGGACAGTGAGTGTTTCACAACTAAGTCATTCTCAATGTGAACCCAGAGGGGCACATATGATGAGGTATCAGTTGGAGAATTAGATCGGTTCCATAGGACTACTTTACTGAGATGTGTTGCTATATAATATGTAAAGAAAGAGGGAAGTGCCAGGCCCCCCTGTTTTCTTTTGCCCGTAAGCTTCCGATATGCTCTTCTGACCATCTTTCCTTTCCAGAGGAAGGTACTAAGTATCCTATTTAGCATTCCAAACCAGGTTTTGGGTAAGTAGGGCCCCAGCATATTTAAAGGATATAGAACCCTTGGCAATATGTTCATTCTCACTATCTCTATTCTAGCCCAAAGTGAGAGTGGGAGTGAACTCCATCTAGTCAGGTCTTGTTTAATTGTTTTGATTAGGTTATAGATATTTTCTCTAATCATCGTAGTCATCTCCTTAGCAACTTTGATCCCAAGGTACGTTAGCACCTTTGGTTCCCAGCTGAGCTCCAGGTCTTTTCGCCACTTTCAAGTAGCATCTGTTATTAAGTGGAAAGAGCTTTGTCTTGGAGATGTTAAGCTTGTAATTTGAGACTTTGGAGAACTGTGCAATCACAGACATAACTACAGGAATGTTTGTTTCTGGGTCTTCTAAGTGCAGGAGTAGGTCATCAGCATAGGCTGAAATTAAGTACCTTTTACCTCCTACAAGCATTCCTCTAATTTCTCACTCAGCAAGTAGTCTGCAGATCAAGGGCTCCAGGTATAAGGTGAATAGGAGCGGGGAGAGTGGGCAGCCTTGTCTTGTGACACAGGCTAGGAGGAAAGGATCTGAAAGGATGCCATTACACCATACTCATGCCTTTGGTGACCTGTAGAGTATCTGGACCCAATTGATGAAACCATCTGGGAGACCTAGCCTGTCTAATACTGTGAATAAAAAGTCCCATGAGACCCGGTCGAATGCTTTTTCAGCATCCAATGCAAGCAGGGCAGCCGGGATCTGTGCATTGGTGGCGTGATTTATAAGGTGATGAAGTTTGCGAATGTGGTCATTAGAAGCCCTACCGCTCATAAAGCCAACCTGCATGTCGCTTACCATTTTCCCATTAAAGGGTTAAGCGGTTGGCTAGTACTTTCAGCGGTATATTGATATCAGCATTCAGAGCGATATCGATTGATAGCTACTAGGAAGAACAGGGTTTGGTCTGGTTTGGGAATAAGGTTATGAGGGCCTCCAGGAGCTCCCTCGAGATGCCAGCTTGAAACCAGAAATTATATTCGCTTGTCAAAACTGGCAGAGTATCTCAGCATAGGCTTTATAAATTTTGGTAGACAGACCATCAGGTCCCGGGATTTATTTGAGGTCAGTTAGGCAACCCATCTTTCACCTCTGACTCATGTATTAGTGATTCAAGCTTAGACCCTCATCCTTACTGATTTTGGGTAGAATTAGTGTGCAAAAAGTTCTGAATTTCTTCAGGTTTTATTTTATCCGAGCTGGGGATGGTGTATAAGTTATGAAATACTCCCAAAGATTGACACAATTTCTCTAGGGTCTGTGGCAGTTGAACCTTGCCTATCATTTTGCAGGGCTGCTATAAGTCTATTGGATTCAGGTTGTTTGAGTCTTAGAGCTAAAAGTTTCCCAGCTTTCTCACTGGATTCAAGATATTTAATCTTGGTTCTCCGTGAGAGAGCTCTGCTTTTGCATCATTATTGAGGAGTATTGAGTTTGCAGCTGATGTAACTTGATCCAATCCGCTTCAGGTGAGGACTGGGTTATGTTATTTTCACTATCTCTAATAGCTTTGAAATTTCCTAAGCCGACATTTCTCTTTCTTGGCCTTATTGGATGCAATTCTAATACACTCCCTCTCAGCCACTTCAAGGCTGCCCAAACTATATCAATCTTAGAGACAGAGTTTATATTTTATCAAGGAAAAGGGATATGAAATCTTTCAACTGTTCTTTAATGAAGAGATCATGTAAGAGCTGATTATTAAATCGCCACATGAAATCTCTCTTAATGCCTACGTTGGCTCAAATAGGACAGCTATAGGGAATGGTCCGAGATAACTCTGGGATGTATTTTGCATCTATAAAATGGCTGAATGATTTCATGCTGATGAGGAAATAATCTGTCCTTGAGCATGTCCTATGTGGTGCTGAGAAGGAAGTGTATTGCCTGACTCCCATGTTATTCGTTCTCCATATGTCTACCAAGCTTAAGCCTTCCATTAACTCCTTCAAGGCTCTCTGGGCAGGGGACAAGCCCACTCGTCTATTGTCTGATCTATCTAATTGTAATTGGGGAGTTATGTTCCAGTCCCCTCCGATGAGGACTGTTCTAGTGGCATAGATATTTAGTAGGTCTAGGAACTGCATATAAAAGTGCGGGGAGTCTACATTGGGGCCATAGATCGAACCAATAACCACCTGTTGTATTCCCAGATTTCCAACCAGAAAGAGATATCGGCCTTGCGCATCCCAGATTTCTTTTTCCAACTGGAACCCCACTTTTTTATGTATTAGGATGACAACACCACTCCTATTCGAGGATATGCCCCACCAAACACCTGTCCCACCCAGTACTTCTTAAATAGTAGGATGTCTTCCCTAAGGAGATGGATCTCTTGTAAACATGCTATATCACATTTTAAAACCACTAAATGTTTCAATACAACTTGTCTTTTGCATCTATCCCAGGCACCTTTAATGTTCCAAGACAACAGATTAATACCCCCTGTTGTCATTCTCTAAAGCATTCAAACAAAGTATTTCCCATTTAGTCATGTAAGCATTTGCAACTGCACTAACTATGATTGTTCATGCTGTAATAGACTCTGACACTGGTATGCTGCATCCCCACCCCTTACCCATATATTGCCCCAGTTTCCTTGCTAACCAATCACTACCCCCAGTTCTAATAACTGTACCACCATTCCAACACGTCATGTGATATTAATGCTAGCCCAAGTGAGCTAGGTCCACCATTTCCAGCTATGACTATAAAACTTACAATTTATATTAAATTTGTAGCATCATTTCCCTCACCTATCTTAACTCCTAATTATGAAGAATCATTATTTAACTAGCTATTTTCCTTCTAACTAGACTCTGAGTTTTCCTATCACAAAGCCTCTTTATACTAGTCTCTGCTCCCCTCTAGTGGGGAAAAGAGAGTATGATGCATGATAACAGAGAATACAACTGCAACCTTATAATTGCATCCCCCCCCTGAAATACAAACGTTAACTTTATACTTAAACTAAGTAACAGATGCTAACTTATAGAAGAACTCGTACACATTTCTATGTTAAATGCTGCCTCAAAACCTAGAATGCGAGGTAAAGAACTCTATATCAGAACATGGTTGGCTGATCAGTGTTGCAATCAACCCTTTCCCAAAAGCTGTTTATTAGCTCTAATCACAGTTAACTTGGTAGAATTTAAAGCTGCTATTTGTTCTACCCTTGTCGCCAATTACATGGCTGTATAGTGGAGCCAAGTCGATTACTCCCCACTTAATTTCAGTAATATTGAGTTGGATATCGAGACTGGTCCTCTGGTGACAAATTCCTGTACTCGATTCATTGATGTTGAATCTCCCTCCATTCCTGAGCAAACATGAATCAGGCAGGAGCTGACCTTGACAGGAATGTTTTTACCTCTGTAGCGGTGCTTGTATGGAACAAAACGACTTCCTTTCGGTGTCCCAAGTTTATCTCCGGGTTTTGTACATCGCACCGCAATGATGTTTCTGTCTCAGCATAGTGGCGTATTCTGCGGGTAGGAACTTGGTCACCTGAATTTGGGAAGTGATCTGGATGCACTGCTGGATCCCCGAGGAGCAGCGATTCTTATTGTGCTCCCGTGACCCCTTACTTAATCTACTTTTGCAGGGAATGGGGGTGATTCGTGCCGTGAATATTAAAGAAGGAAGGAGAGTGCAAGCTTAAGTTGCCATGCCCTTGGGGGGAGCTGCTAATGCATCCGAGAGGACCTTCGATGGTACTATTTAGCCTGACAGCAAGCATGTCAAGAAGCAAGGTTGGTGAGGTGTGATTTAGTAAATAATTCAGCTCTTGGGAAATGATTAGACTGCAGCTCTTCTTACACTTAGTCCACGATTTTACAGCCGTGGGGTTATCTTTTGAATAGCTCTTGCAGTAGCTTGGTTAATTCCTGTCTCGCCATTTGTGCATTGTCATAGGAGTGCCATTGGTCTTTAACTTTTACTTGTAAGATCACTGGATATTTAACCCGGTATTGGATACTCGCAGCAATCAGTTTTGTAACAATTGGGTGCAGTTCTTGATGTTTGAGCTGCACCGACTGCGGTAGATCGTGGGTGATTCGGATTCACTTTCCATTCTATGAGATTTCTTGTAGGGACCTTGTTTTACTTAGAATGTATTGTTTATCTAAAAAGTTCAGGAGTTTGCAAATTATTGGTCTTGGTTGCGCTCTGGGCATGGGTGGTGGGTGGAGAGATCTGTGTGCTCTTTCTACTATGTAGCTTGTGTTGTTTGGAGAAGAACCAGCAACCTTTTCAAGCAATTTTTGCACAAACTGGATGGGTGCCGTACCCTCCTCTCTCTCCGGAATTCCAATTATAACTAAGTTATTCCACCTGCTTCACCCCTTTAAGTCCTCGAGCTTGTCTTCAATCCTTTTCAGCTTTTTGTTGATTGACACATTTACTAACTCGTTTTTATCATGCTTAGCCTCCAAGGACTTAATTCTAACTTTGTTATCTCCAACTCGAGCACTGAGTGATTCCAGAGTTGTTTTAAAACTGTGGACTTCAGCAGAGACCTCCTCAATTGAGTTTTGTAAAGGTCCAATTATTTCAAGGAAGCATTCCTCCATTAGAGCTGTAGGCCCCGGCGTTGCTTTACTGGATCCTTGCCGAGGACGTTTTGCTACCTGCTCTTTCTCTGGGGAGGGAGGTGGCATGTGCTTAACAGGCTGCTTTTTGACAAAAGCCTCCATTCTGTAGCGATCTAAACAGCTGGATGGTTTCCCGTTAGCTTAATTAAGAGTTACCGGTTGATATTTACTGTAATTTCTTGCATTGAGGGTGGAAAGCCAGGCTGGAGACGGAGCTGACCAAAAAAGGCTGCTTTCACTTAGGCTGCCATCACGTGACCCCAATCTTTTTTACTTTTTCTTGAATCTCTTTGATGGTCTGTATAATTTGTTGAAACAGCTGTTATGGTGTCAGTTCTATTTGTTGAAAAGTTAATTTGCATCAAGTCTGTTTGAGCCATGTCAAAAACAATCTTACACTACATTGGTGGAACCAATTCCAGTGGTGTGGGATAATTCCTAGTAGGAAAGGATCTGGTGGGATGTTATAGAAATTTTACAAACTACATTTTTTCTTCACTTGTTGCCAGAAAATGATTATGTATGGGCATTCATAATATAAGTGTGTTATTGTCCCAGGAATAGAGCTACAGGATGGTCTCAAACAATTTCTTTCAGTTTTTTTTTTATGCTTAAGATTATCTTTTACTGTACATTTAGTCTCTGATGGGCACTTAACCATACCACGTCCCACATATGTAAGTGGGTCCAGGGATCTAATAGTGTCTGCTTAATTTCCATTACTTCTTTTTGGGGTTTTGGTGAGGAAATGGGGTAGATCATAAAAATAGGTGATTTGTATATTATCATAGAATATTTTTCTGTTCATTTGAATAACTTCATTTTTAGTAGTTTTCCATTCTTTTAATTTAGCAAATACATATTTGAAATATAGAGGTAAACTCTGCATCAGCTTTTCTTTAAGTGTGCCATTATTGGGATTCCAGTCCTGTAACATGTGATTTATGTGATCTAGAACCCAGGTTATCCAAAAGGTGGGTTTTTGTAAGCAGGCAGGTTTTATTTTAGCAGTGCTGGACCTATCGGGAATGCTGGATACAAGCAATGGTCCTGAGAACCTACTATAGGCCTATAACCAAGCAGTGGTAGGGGCTGTGGATACCCTTGCTCCTTTCCTCATTTGTCTGCTTACTGACCACCCTTGGGCACCTTGGCTTGATGGGCCCTTGATGAAGTTGGAGTGAGTGGGTCAAAGGTTACAACATGCTTGGCATAAGTCTGGCCTGAATGTTGACAAACTTAGACTGATGGAGCATTATAAGGACTTTCAGTTAACAATCTCCCTTAAGAAGGCAGAGTCCATGTCCAGGGAGATTGCTGCAGCACAGAACTGACCAGCTCAGCTGTTCCGAATGGTAGATAGACTGTGCAATCCAACTTGTCTATGAGTCCGGAAAGCTCTTTCACAAATTGAGTGTGATGAGTTTGCTTACTTTTTTGCTGATAAGATTGCCTACATCAGGTATGAGATTTGCTTGCCCTCTGGGGGCTACCATTGGTTGGAGAAGAGTTCTGACTCCTCTGTTTTGTTGGGTTGAGTTTGACTGGCTGGAGATCACAGATATCATGTGACTTCTCCGGAATATGTGACCATCTAGCTGTAGTTTAGATCCAAGCCCCACTTGCCTTCTAATGGGGTGTGTGGTTGTGATTGATCCAGTTCTGGCAGAGTTAACCTGGTGCTTGCTAGATTACAGGAAGTTTCTGAGCTTCCTGAAGGAGGCTGTGGCAACCCCTCTTCTCAAGAAACCTTCTTGACCCAGATTCCTAGCAAACTACAGACCAATCTCTAACCTCCCCTTTATAGGGCGGCTATTGAGAAAGGTGTTGTGCTTCAGCTGGAGAACCATCTTACCATCCATGCTATCTATGATCCTCTCCAGTCTGGTTTTTGTAAGCAACATGTTACTGAGACTGCTCTGGTTAGAGTATTCAATGATCTCCCCTTGCAGAGACCAGAAACATCATTTCATATTGGTCCTTCTGGATCTCCTTTCATATTTTGACACCATTGACCATTCTTTCCTCTCTGGCAGGTCGCAGCGAGTAGTTTCAGGAATTTATTCACAGAACTCTTTCTCCCTGTCATGTGGGGTCCCGTAGGGTTCAGTCCTGTCCTCCATGTTATTCACGGTGTACATGTTACCATTAGGAGACATTGTGAGATGGTATGGGTTGAGTTTTCACAGCTATGCTGATGATACTCAGCTGTACCTGCTTTTGTGCCTGACCAGGAGAGTGTGCTTCAGTATTTTCCAACTGTCTCATAGAAATGTAAGACTAGATGAACTCCAGCTAGCTAAAGCTAAACCCAGATAAGACGGAGGTGTTAGTGATGGAACAGGGTCACTGGATAGAGGGTTCAACTGCTGAATGGCCTGCTGGGCTGTGGCTTGGGGGCTCCCCGCTGCTGACCTCTGAATGGGTGTGGAATCAGGGGATGGTTTTTGATGATGGGCTGACACTTCATGCTCAGGTGTCAGCCATTGTAAAATCCTCATTTTACCATCTGAGGAATGTTGCCTGGGTTACACTAGTTCTGTCCAGCAATCTTTCAACCTTGGTCCATGCTTTCATGACCTCGAGCCTTGATTACTGTAACTCCCTTTACCTAGGGCTTCCTGGGGTTGCTATTCACCACTTGCAGCTGGTGCAGAATGCTACGGCTAGGTTACTGTCTGGATCTTCCCGATCCAGCCATATTTCTCCTGTGCTTAGCACTCTGCACTGGCTGCCTGTTCAGTGGTGGATCACCTTTAAAGTCAGTTTACTGACTTATAAAGCCTTACACGGTTTGTGTCCTAGTTACCTGCAAGAGCTACCCCCTCTGACTGCTCTGCTCAGCCAAAGAGGGATTGCTAGAGATTCCCAGGGTGCATTTGAAGACTTCTGGAGCACAGTCTTTAGTTTTTGCTGCCCCTACCCTGTGGAATTCTCTACCTTGTCGGATACGAGAGTGCCAGACAGTGCAGAGCTTTAAAACTGCCCTCAAAACACACCTGCTCCAGATGGATTTTCCTGATTTTTTATATATCTCTGATATGTGCTTGGATTCGTATATTTATTGATAGTTGTTATTAGTTTTAGAATGTTTTAAATCTTTTAAGATTTTAAGACTATACAGCACTTTGATATTTATGAATTGCTCTTGATAAATAAAGCATTAATATTAAAGCATTATATATATTATGAAAAAATACAAGGACTTTATCATATTTAAACCTTCTTGGGAAACTGGCAAGTAAGTAATAGTACGTTTAATGGGACTGAGACTGCTACCCCATAATCCTAAGAAAAAGCAGCTGTATAATTGTGTTTCTGTTTTGGAGGATGGTAGATATGACTTGAATGTAAAAACATAGGGCAGGATTCTCAAAAGAGATGCACCCAGTGCATCCGGGTTGCAAATAAATCCTTGAAAGTACACACCACGAACAAATGATCCCAAGAATAGCCATGCAGCTCTCAAAAAATAAGCAGCTAACCCAAGAAAAGACAATATCCAAAAGGTGAGAGTGCAACAAAACCTCATATACTGGAAATTAGAAAACTTTTATGTGAAGACAAAGGTAGTACACAAATTGAGTATCCTTGTGTACAAATACTCTGTGGTTTATTCAAAACAAGGTCTCCACAGTAGAAAAGAGCAAGGTAACCAGTGTGTAAGAACTTCTGCAAGTAAAATAAACACCCCTAGTGCCTCAACTCTCGCTAGTCTTCAAAGGGGGTAACATGACCTAACATACAAGCACTTTTAAATGCTGAATTAATGAATTACACATGAGCCATGTAATCAAGATTTAAAGCAGTATGTCACATTATATTCAAAACATTTGAAATAACAGTATTAAGCCAAAATCATCACATGAAATTAAGTTATTGGTAAAACAAAACCTGATATTTAGCTTCCGGGCTTGGTTAGTATTCTTTTTCGTGTCATTTTAGCACATTTATAGATTTCAGAAGAAATCCAATTTATAAGATCTGGGTTGATCTGATATCCTGTTATAGAAAGGAGAAAGACAAATTAATGCTGTGAACATTCTTACTGTGTCAATTTTAAGTTAATCAACACTTACTTTAACTAAAGGTTCCACAGAAAAATTAATAAAGACAAAAACAATTAAGGAAAAACAAAATAACTAAGACTGAGCTTTCAACAAGAAATGCCTTATTCTCTGAGAAATGGTTTAATATCCATTTTCTCATTAAGTCCATTTAGTTTAAAAAAATTCATTTTAAAAATCCACATGCATTCTCTTCTCAATAATTTGTTAGCTCTATCGCCAGCCTAAAGGTAAAGTTGGTACATGTTCAAGTCCCATCTTGGTCTGTATGAAGCAAGTGATGACGTACCAAAATAATTTATTCTCAATGCCCTGGAGTTTATTCTAACACATAATTACATTGTGTTTGACGGTGTTTTCATCCAACAAAAATGTGGCACAGCTATAGGTGCCTCTATGGCACCCAGCTATGACAATCCTTTCTTGGGTAGTTGGGAAATGAAGAAAGTATCATCATAGTATCATAGTATCATAGTAGTCACAAAGCATATATAGACTTTCATCCTTAACTGCTTGCAAAAATGTATTCTATTTTATCAAATTAATTCACTAAAAACTTGTTACTACTGTAATCATCCAATCTTACCTTAAAAATGTCCAAAGCTGAACTATTAACTATATCATGGGGAAGAGAGTTCCACCCTGAAACAACCCTCTGACTGAATCACTGTTTCCTTTTTTGAGATTTCCACTTTTGCTGTTTAATTTGTCTACAATGAGATCTAGTATAATAATTTCTAACAGTTAATTCAAGCCCCAAATCTTCTCTGAAAGCAGTGTCTTGAAATGATCTATAAACTAAGATCATATCGCCCCTCCATCTTCTATAAACCAGAGAATACAGGTCCAACCCAACCAATCTATCCTCATATGTCATGTTTTTAAATCCCAATACTGATCAAGTGGCCCTACTCTGCACTCTCCACTCTCACAATCTCACCCTTAGTATAAGGGGCCCAGACCTGGGAACAATACTCCAAGTGAGTTCTAACCATTGATCCATACAGTGGGACCACAACCTCTCTGCTTCTACTTACTGTATGTCTCACTATACAGTTAAGAGCCCTATTAGCATCTTTAATAGTCTGGTCACAATGAGCAGAAAAAGAAAGGTCATTTTGTATAGTAACCCCCAAGTCCCTTTCCTGTGTCACACATTTTAATTGTTTGTTATTGATAGTGTAGTTAAATTCCAATTTTTTTTGCCCATGTGTAATACAATACATTTATCCTCATTTAGCATAAGTTTATGATCTAATGTCCATTTCTCAATATATTTAGGTGCATCCTGAAATCCAATATAGTCTGAAGGTGAATCTATTTCTGCTCCCATTCTACAGTCATCGGCAAACTTGGTTATCCATACATTTCCCTTATTGTATTGTAACGATGATATATATATGTTGAACAGGCAAGGGCCCAACACTGAGCCCTGAGGGACCCCACTTGTCACAGGAAGCCAATCAGATAACTGTCCATTAATCACAACTCTCTGCCTCCTAAACTCTAACCAATCTGATATCCAATTTATGAGAATCTTATTTATATTTAGTTCAAGAAGGGATTTAATTAGTTCATCATGAGGTAATTTGTCAAAAGCCTTGGAAAAATCCAACTGGATAACATCCACTGATCTACCCTTATCCAAGACACTACTAACTTTTTCATAAAAACTCAACAAGTTGGTTTGACATGATCGTGGCTTTGTAAACCCATGTTGGTTAGAATCAACAAGATTGTTTATAGTTACGTGGTCCTGTATATGATCTTTTATTATACTTTTGAAAATTTTCCCAAGTGTAGATGTTAGACTTACTGGTCTATAATTAGCAGGTGAATCCCTCTTACCCTTTTTAAAAATGGGGACTACATGAGCTTCCCTCCATTTACTAACAACCTCACCCCTATCCAATGATTCTTGAAAGATAAAGGCTAATGAGTAAGCTATTTCCTCTGCAATTTCATAAATCAGTCTAGGATGTATATTGTCTGGCCCAGGGGATTTGTTGATCTTAATTTTCTTTAATCTATCCCACACATCTTTTATATCAATGTTGATCCGTTTATCATTTTTTGTATTATATTTACTGTTAGTAGTACATTTGGAATTAAACACAGTAGCAAAATATTGATTTTGAATCTCAGCCATTTCCTTATCATTTAAAAAGTGCCTAGGGAAAATAAAAATCCTTTCTTACAGAACATAATTAAGTGGTACCATTTTATTGATGACATTGTCAGCATTTTGAAAGGAGATGAGAGAGAAGTTTGTTCTTTCATCAACTACCTGAATGATACTGATTTAAATTTGAAATTCACGTACACTTTGACCAATATAGTTTAGATTTTCTGGATCGTAACCTTTCCAGTGATGTTGATGGGAACAATAAATACTACATAAAACAAAGATATTTAGAAAAAGACAACCACAAACTCCTTACTACATGCAGATAGTACTCACCCCCCAAATTTAAAGAAATTGATCCCCAATGCCATTTGTTACGTATGAGAAGAAACTGCAGTTCAGATACAGATTTTGAAATCCAATCAAAAGAATTGATATCTAGGTTCCAAAATAGTGGCTATGATAAACAATTATTAGATGATACTTATGAAAAAAGTCAAAATGATGGCTAGAAATATTATTCTAGAAAAAAGAATAAACAAAAGGGAAGCGGAGACTGTATGCAGTTTTGTAACAGAGTTCAATCACATGGCAGGGCAGATAGGCAATATTATACACCACAATTGGCCTATCTTAATAGGTGATGAATCAGTGGGACAAACAGTCGGTTCTAAACCTCATGTTACATTTTCTAGGGCTAAGAATATCAAAGATAAAGTGGTGCACAGCAGAGAAAAGAAGACTGGAAATTCTGACATTAGTACTTGGCTTCCCAAAGAACAAATGTTTTTTTCACATGTAAAGAAGATGTAATGTCTGTAAATAAGGAAATACTGGTAAAATCTTTTGCATCCAAAAAACAAGATGTTAAAATTGACATAAGGAACTCATCACATGTGACACTACTTATGTGGTGTATGCCCTGTGATGCATGTGTAATTTTTTTATATATTGGTAAAACTGTGAGACTATTAAAACAAAGGATCAAAGAACATGTTAGATCGATCATTAATGATTGACAAGACACACCTACAGGTGTTCACTTTACTTTGCACCACAGTTCTTCACCCAATGAACTAAAATTCATCGGACTTGAACATGTACCAACTTTACCTTTAAGAGGTGATAGAGCTAACAAATTATTGAGAAGAGAATGCATGTGGATTTTTAAAATTAATTCTGTTAAACCAATGGACTTAATGAGAAATGGGATATTAATCCATTTCTCAGAGAATAAGGCATTTCTTGTTAAAGGCTCAGTCTAAGTTATGTTGTGTTTTTCTTAATTGTTTTTGTCTTTATTAATTTTTCTGTGGAACCTTTAGTTAAAGTAAGTGTTAATTAACTTAAAATTGGCATACTAAGAGTGTTCACAGCATTAATTTGTCTTTCTTCTTTCTATAGCAGGATATCAGTTGAACCCAGATCTTCAAAACTGGATTTCTTCTGAAATCAATAAATGTGCGAAAAATGTACTCAAGAAAGAGTACTAACCAAGCCCAGAAGCTAAATATCAGGTTTTGTTTTACCAATAACTTAATTTCATGTAATGATTTGTGTATAATACTGCTAATTCAAATGTTTTGAATATTGAGTGACATACTGCTTTAAATTTTGAGCTACATGGCTCATGTGTAATTAATTAATTCAGCATTTAAAAGTGCTTGGATGTTAGGTCATGTTGCCCCCTTTGAAGACTCGTGAGAGTCAAGGCACTTGGGGTGTTTGTTTTACTTGCAGAAGTTCTTACACACTGGTTACCTTGATATTTTCTACTGTGGAAACCTTGCTTTGAATAAACTGCAGAGTATTTGTACACAAGGATACTCAATTTGTGGACTACGTTTGCCTTCACATAAAAGTTTTCTACTTTCCAGTGCACAAGGTTTTGTTGAGCTCTCACTTTTTGAATATTGTCTTTTCTTGGGTTAGCAGCCTAGTTTTTGAGAGCTGCATGGCTGTTCTTGGGATCGTTTGTTCATGGTGTGTACCGTCAAGGATTTATTTGTATTGCACTGAGTCTTCACCACTCAACACGGACGTTGTGAGGGGATGACATAAACCAAGACCTTCAGGAACCTCTAAGGAACTTATTTCTGCAAGTTTTTTTGGCTTGTGATTTTCATTTTCACTAGGGAAATATTATAATGAGTACTACATCTGGGGCTACAAGTTTGAGTGAAGAGACAAACCAGAACTGGGAGGAAAGTGAACCCCTAACATTCGAGGAGAGGAGAAGAATACTAAGAGAAAGATTCAACCAAGCACAAGGTAAAGACCAGATTCCTCAGACTGCAATGATAATATCACAAATGCCTTTATTAAACTAGAATTTTTGTTAATTAGAGATACAGAAATCACATTTAATATAAGTACTTTGGAAGAATACCTGAGCCATGAGCAAGCACCTAGGGACTTCAGGATCTCTATAACTCCATCTTGTGGCCTTGATAATTTTTTATTCAAGGATGAATGGATTAAAGCAGTAGCAGATTGTTCAAAAATCTATTTAGAGCTGCTAATTAAGGATGATTTAATTAAGTAGCTCTCACCTTTTGGTTATTGTCAATTACAAAGAATTACAAAAAGATTTGGAGTTAATAAAAACTACTGTTCAGAAATTTAAAGACAGTGCTGAATTTCAAGATTACAACACTCAGCTTAATAATAAAATACGAGATCATGAAGCTGAGGTAATTCAGAGGAAAATCACTAAATTAAAAAGAGACACTGAAGATTATGAATGGGGGACATATTAAGCTGGGGTAGACCTACATCACAGAGTCATGGGAGATCTAAGTCTAAAGTCAGATTTACGACTAAAGGTGGCATTATACGAGCAAATTCAGCTACAGCAGGAACAAAGGAATTTGGAAACAAACAGTCATCACAGAAAAAACAAAATTTTCAGAGCGCCTGCCCCACTAGTCAGAGAAAAGAAAACAAGGACAGGAAAGTGTGGGGAGGGCACAAATGTAAACATTGTAACAGAGTGTATTCTGAGGGAAAGAAATACAATATAATTTACAGATATTAAACCTATGAAACAAGAATTTAACTACACATGAGGAAACTAGTTTTAAGAAAGGATTAAATTTCATTGCAACACCACAAGTTAACCCCTTTCAAGTATTTGTGGGTTTGCAAAAGTTTTGTAGAAAATTACACTTGAAGCTACATTTTTGAAACAAAATTCAAGAGGAAACTCTATTAGAAAGAAATATAGTGGATATCAACTTGAGGTTTAATATTCCAGACACCAGGGGCAGGATTCTCAAAGCTCTCAGAAGGAGCAAAACCTTCCCTAAATCCACAAAACTCTCTCAGCTACAGAAAAAAAGGGGAGTTTGCTCCAAGTGCTATTCACATAAACCACCGCAGCTGTGGGAAAAACCACTATGGGCTGTGGAAAAAAGTGCAGCTGTGGAAGTCCCTCAGGTCAAAAAGGTGTGAGATAAGTAAGGCACAGCCCCTGAAAGGCTATTCACAGCCAGGTTTTTTTCTCGCAGCTGAGGAAAGAATACACACAGTGGAATGAGGTGTAACTACCCCTCAGCACACTGCAGCAGTGCCCCAGCAATTGGAATCAATTAAGGTGGAGGTGTACCACAGCTAACAGCATCTCAGACAGTATAGCGGTGGCTGATGTTACAGCACTTAAAGCACACATTGCCATGCTATGGCAACAGGCATCAACTACTAGACCCAGTGCAGCCCATACTAGAGCCCCACAAGCAGTAGAGCCTGCCCAGCCAGCAGCGAGTGCTGCCCCCCCGCAGGCTACAGGAACACCCCAGGGAGGGACGACCAGCAGGGACAGCCAGCCACTGTGGTGTCAAGGTATCACAGGCACCTGTGGTGCTGTTGTGGTCCCAGTTGGGGACTGGTTGCTGGTCTCTGTGTGTGCTGTCAGCTCCATATTATAGCAGCACTGTTACAGTCTGCTGCGTCAGCTACTGTGGTTCCCTATTACTGTGCCTTCACAGCCTCTGCAGCTGTGGATTCACAGCACTTGCTCAAGTTCTGCGTCACTTTTAATGGAAATCCATAGCTGCGCTGGTTTCTTTGAGAATACAGCGCAGCTGCATTTCTGCACTGCAACTAGCCTTTCTCCCGTAGCTGTGGGAATTTCGGCTTTCTTTGTGAATCCTGCTCAGGGGCAGGATTCTCAAAGAATAGCAAAAATTCCATAGCTGCGGGAAAAAGCTTGCAGCACTGTGGAAACGAAGTTGTATGATATTGTTAAAGAAAATCTCACAGCTGAGGGAATTCTGCAAAAAGTCCTGCAGCTGTGGGAATCCCACAAGTGCTGCAAATCCGCAGCTGTGGAAATGACTGAGGAGGCACAGCAACAGTAAATCTATGTAGCTGAAGCAGCAGACTTTAACATTGCTGCCATAATATAAAGCTGACAGCACACACAGAGACCAGCAACCAGTCCCCAACTGGGACCACAGCAGCACCACAGGTACCAGCGATACCTTGGCACCACAGTGGCTGACTGTCCCTGCTGGTTGTCCCTCCCTTGGGTGTTCCTGTGGCCTGCGGGGGTAGCACTCACTGCTGGCTGGTCAGGCTCTACTGCCTGTGGGGCTCTGTCATGGGCTACACTGGGTCTAGTGGTTGTTGCCTGTTGCCATATCATGGCAATGTGTCCATTCAGTGCTGTAACATCAGCCACTGCTATACTGTCTGAGATGCTATTACCTGTGGTAAACCTCCACCTTAATTGATTCCAATTGCTGGGGCACTACTACAATGTGCTGAGGGAGAGGTACACCTCATTTCACTGTGTGTAACATTCTTTCCTCAGCTGCGGAACAAAAAACTGTCTCTGAATAGCCTTTCAGGAGCTGTGCCTTACTTATCTCACACCTTTTTGTCCTGAGGGACTTCCACAGCTGCACTTTTTTCCACAATCCATAGTGGTTTTTCCTGCAGCTGCAGAGGGTTTTGTGAATAGCAGTTGAAGCAAACTCTCCTTTTTTTCCATAGCTGAGGAAGTTTTGGGGACTTAGGGAAGGTTTTGCACCTTCTGAAAGCATTGAGAATCCTGCCCTGTATCTTTTCCTGATGACTTTGATATTGACTTACTACTGTCAGAAATAAATCACATTGAAACAGAGCCAGACATCCTAAAGCACTATTCAGACACTGCGGATGGAGTTATATCTGAGGCTGGATAGTTTGCATGTTCACGTCCCACCAGTGAAATAATGGAATTTAGACAAGATTTGGACACCTTGGAGGAATTATTAATGGAACAGGATGATAGTGTTACCTTTTTCATTGGGACAAAAGGTAATGAAACATTTGCTATGGGGCAAGATTTCAAAATGAAAAGAAATAATTCATTTTGTCCCACATCAGAATTTTGCCCCAAGTCATTCAATAACACAATAAACATCTATAAAAAAATGGTAACAAAATGAGTTCTGAATTTGTTAAATAATTATATTTCTACAAAAAAATATAACCTTAATCGAAAAGAAAGAGAGGCTTTAGAAAATATTTGTCATGACACTACCATAGTGGTTAAACCTGCTGACAAAGGTGGCAATATCGTTATTATGAACAAAGAAATGTATGAAGAGATTGTTAAGAATTTGTTATTGAATGAAGCAAATTATAAAATACTCCCATGTAATGCAACAATTAAGTACAGGAAAAAATTGAACCTGCTTCTTAGAGAAGCAGTAGTTGAAACCCAAATATCAGAGGCAGACTTTGGCTTTTTATGGAAGGAATTTCCTATTGTTCCTGGCTTCTATGCATTACCAAAGGTACACAAGAATAAAGATATGCCTCCTGGGCATCCCATTGTTTCGGGAATAAGTTCTATGACTAAGAATTTGTGCAAATTTGTAGATTTTTTTCTACAACCACAGGTTGAAAACCTTGCATCATGCATACAGGATAGTTCTGATTTACTTAGAAAGCTAAATGAGTTAGAATGGAAAATACAATATAACTGGTAGGGAATAGATGTTGAATCTTTATGTACCAGCATACATCATGAAGATGGCCTTAAGGCAATAAAAGAACATCTTGGTCTATATAAAGCAAGTGATGACGTACCAAAACAGTTTATTCTCAGTGCCCTGGAGTTTATTCTAACACATCCTTCCTCAAACTAACTCCGCATTTACCCCACCCCCCGGCACTTATGCCACATCTGCTCAACTTATGCTCTTATCCTATCCTCTTCCTGACAAAGCTGCTTCTGGCTGCCTCATATTACCCCCTCACCTCCCCCACTCCTTTATCCCCCCTTGTGTCCCTCCAGTTTTCAATTTTTTCCTTCCACACACCTCTCCTGACCTCTATGTACCCCATTTCATTTGTTCACCTGTAAGAAACCTTGTATTAATCATGTAAAAACCTCCTTTGTTAATGATTGCTTTATACGGATATTGTAACTCCAAGACTGTACACCCTGACATGGAACCTTTGTAAAAGAGCCTCGGCTCAAAGGTACTTGTAATCCTAGATTTGAATAAACAATACACAATACACATAATTACTTTGAGTTTGAGGGTGTTTTCTTCCAGCAAAAATGGGGCACAGCTATGGGTGCATCTATGGCACCTGGCAATGCCAGTCGTTTCTTGGATAGTTGGGAAATGAAGAAAGTGCTTAATGAAAATGAAAATCATTTCTTCCAGAACATAATAAAGTGGTACCGCTTTATTGATGACATTGTCTGCATTTGGAAAGGAGATGAGAGAGAAGTTTGTTCTTTCACCAGCTACCTGAATGATAATGATTTAAATTTGAAATTCACGTACACATTTGACCAAAATAGTTTAGATTTTCTGAATCTTAACCTTTCCAGTGAGGTTGATGGGAACAATAACTATTACATAAAACAAAGAAATTTAGAAAACAGACAGCCACAAACTCCTTACTATATGCAGATAGTGCCCTCTCCCAAATTTAAAGAAATCGATCCCCTATAGCCATTTGTTACGTATAAGAAGAAACTACAGTTCAGATACAGATTTTGAAATCCAATTAAAAGAATTGACATCTAAGTTCCAAAATAGAGGCTATGATATACAATTATTAGATGGTACTTATGAAAAAGTCAAAATGATGGATAGAAATATTATTCTGGAAAAAAGAATAAACAAAAGGGAACCTGAGACTGTATGCAGTTTTGTAACATAATTCAATCACAAGGCAGGACAGATAGGCTATATTATACATTGTAATTGGCCTGTCTTAATGGGAGATGAATCAGTGGGGCAAGCAGTGGGTTCTAAACCTCATGTTACATTTTGTAGGGCTAAGAATATCAAGGATAAAGTGGTGCACAGCAGAGAAAAGAAGATTAGAAATTCTGACATTAGAACTTGGCTTCCCAAAAGAGCAAATGTTTTTTTCACATGTAAAATATGTAATGTCTGCAAATATGGAAATACTGGTAAAATCTTTTGCATCCAAAAGAACAAGATACTAAAATTGACAAAAGGAACTCATCACATGTGACACTTTATGTGGTGCATACCCTGTGGTGATGTATAATTTCTATATATTGGTAAAACTGTGAGACCATTAAAACAAAGGATTCAAGAATATGTTAGATCGATCATTAATGATCGACAAGACACACCTATAGGTGTTCACTTTAATTTGCACCACAATTTTCACCCAATGAACTAAAATTCATTGGACTTGAACATGTACCTATTTTACCTTTAGGAGGCAATAGAGCTAACAAATTATTGAGAAGAGAATGTATGTGGATTTTTAAAATGAATTCTGTTAAACCAAATGGACTTAACAAGAAATGGGATATTAAACAGTGTCAGTGGCTCAGTAGGTAGCACACTCGCCTCTGAGTCTGGGAGATCATAGGGCTGTGGGTTCAGTTCCCACATCTGGCACTTGGGTTAATATCCCAGTACTGACACTGCAGTGCAGCATGAGAGGGGTGATGCACTTCTGAGGTGCCGTCTTTTGGATGAGATGTTAAACCGAGGTCCCATCTGCCTGGATTAGTAGTTCAGGTGGATGTTAAAGAACCTATGGTGCTTATTGAAAAGAGTAGGGGGACTTCTCTGGTGTCCTGGCCAAATTTCCCTCATTCACTGAAAAAAAAAAATACCACCAACAGCTTAATCTGGTTCAAGGTCAGTTGGCATTCATCTGTAACCCCTCCCGGTCGGTGCCTGAAAATAGGCAGGATTTGTCTAGTGCATTTACCCAGTCAGCAAAAACTAAAAAAAAATAATAATAAAAAAAAACATTTCTCAGTGAATAAAGCATTTCTTGTTAAAAGCTCAGTCTTTGTTATTTTGTGTTTTTCTTAATTGTTTTTGTCTTTATTAATTTTTCTGTGGAACCTTTAGTTAAAATAAGTGTTAATTAACTTAAAATTGACAAAGTAAGAGTGTTCACAGCATTAATTTGTCTTTCTCCTTTCTATAACAGGATATCAGATGAACCCAGATCTTACAAATTGGATTTCTTCTGAAATCTATAAATGTGCTAAAAATGTACATGAAAAAGAATACTAACCAAGCCCGAAAGCTAAATATCAGGTTTTGTTTTACCAATAACTTAATTTCATGTGATGATTTTGGCTTAATACTGTTAATTCAAATGTTTTGAATATAGTGTGACATACTGCTTTAAATCTTGAGTTACATGCCTCATGTGTGATTAATTAATTCAGCATTTAAAAGTGCTTGTATTTTAGGTCATGTTACCCCCCTTTGAAGACTAGCGAGAGTTGAGGCACTAGGGGTGTTTGTTTTACTTGCAGAAGTTCTTACACACTGGTTACCTTGCTATTTTCTACTGTGGAGACCTTGTTTTGAATAAACCATAGAGTATTTGTACACAAGGATACTCAATTTGTGTACTACCTTTGCCTTCACATAAAAGTTTTCTACTTTCCAGTATATGAGGTTTTGTTGTGCTCTCACCTTTGGATATTGCTTTGGATGCACCAGTGCATCCCTGACATGAGCACTGGTGCGATTCTGGCAGGGGGCTGGTGCACCAACGCATTCCTGGTGTGCCAACGCATTGCAGATGCATCACACACCACCCAAAATGATACACAGTGCATCTGGAAGGACTGTGAATGGGGTGTGCACATGCATTTGGTACGCAGCCCCATTCACAACCCTATCAGGAGGCATATCTCCTGGTCAAGCCTGGAGATGTGCCCCCCAAAAATAAGTCTACAAAAAGTAGACTTACTGTAAGTTGCATGCCACCCACAGGCAGGCTGCCATACTGCAGTAAGCAGCAAGCAGCCTGTCCACCCTGGCAGTCCAGTGTGCCCCCTTCCCATGTCCCCATAAGAATACTGCTCCTTGTGGCAGTATAAAAAATATCACAGAAACCCCCCATCTGCCCACATCCCTGTTATAATGCCACTCCCTGTGGTGGTAGTAGAAATATTATAGAACCCCCCTCCCCACCTGCATCTCTCTTATAATGACACTCCCTGCAGTGACAATGATGAAATCTCAAAACCCACCCTCTCCACCCCAACCAGAATGCACCAGTGATGGCCTCTGTAAGACCCCCCCAGTTGCCCAGCAGACCCCCTAGTTTATTGAGACTAGATCTCCTGCTCCAAAAAGGATTCCTAGCACTTTCTATGTTGTTGTTGCTACTAGAATATCTATAAAAGTTTCCACTTCTGGTTTTTCCAGACCTATTGGGAAAATTTGCTTTTGGAATCGTTTATTACTGTACCAGATAAAGCAGCATATGTCTGAAAAAAATTATTTGCATGTTTAGCTGACTGTGCATCTGCTAAAATCAAAATTAAATCATCAGAGTAAGCTAATGTGGCAGCAGAAAAAATATCACAGAACCCCCGGCCACATCGCTGTTATAATGCCAATCCCGGCAGCGATAATGTTGGTATCTCAGAACACACCCTCCCCACCCCGACCTGAACGCACTGGTGATGGCCTCTATAAGACCCCCAGTTACCCAGCTGACCTCTCAGTTAATCGAGGCTAGATCTCCTGCTCCAAATGGATTCCTAGGACTTTCTATGGTGTTGTTGCTACCAGAATATCTATTAAAGTTTCCACTTCTATTTTTCTAGACCTATTGGGATACATGTACTTTCTGGATAATTTGTTACTGTATCAGATAAAGCAGCATGTGTCTGAAAATTGTATTTGTGTGTTTAGCTGATTAAAGGCTGCTAAAATCAAAATTAAATCATCAGTGAAAACTAATGTTTTATTTCAGGGTCTTGACTTGAAACAGATAACCCCAAAATGTGTGAATGATTTTGGATGGCTGTAATTAAAGGGTCTAATGTCAGGATATATAAATCGGTATTTAATGGGCATCGCTGTCTTACTCCTTTTTGATGTCATTTCTTCCCAAACCACCCATTTTATGTATTGGGATACAGATACATTTTCATAACATGTTTTACCCAGGTGATAAATAACTGTGGAATGATGTAATGTGCCATACAATGCCATAAAAAGTAATGAGACACAGAATTGAACACTTCAGTCAGGTCTAAGCACATCACATTGTATATCCTGTTATCTCACCCTGTGTCCCTTTGGTCATAATTTCCCATTGTAATATCAAAACATCTGAAATTTTCCTATGAGGGATAGAACAAACTTGAGACTCATGCATTATGTGTGGTAACATTAGAGCTAATATATTACTAAGAATTTTTGTGAGGACCTTAAAATCACAATTTAGAAGAGATATTGGTTTCCAATTACTTACATTTCTTTTGTTTCCTTTTTTTATATAAAAATATAATAAGACCTTGAGTTATATTTTCAGTATATAACCTTTGTTCAACATATAGTTATATACTTGTGTTAATTCTGTAATTAATCTTGTCATGATTATTTTTTTTATAAAATTCCCTTAGTAAGCCATCTCTCCCTGCTGTGGTTCCTGTTTTTAGCTGTCGAATATTAGTGATTAACTATGATTCTGTTGCAGGTTGTTGTATAACCTTAAGAATTTCTATTGGGATTTGAGGTACTGTTTGTTCTTGTAGCCAGTTTTCAGTGATAGTATCATTTGAACCCAATTCCCCAAAGATTTTCCTGATATAAGCTTCTGCTGTTTCTAACATTTCTTATTTAGTAGTAACTAACTGTCCTGTGTCTGAACTAATGAATTTCATTGTTTTATTTCTCCTTCTGTATTGGCAACTATCAAAGTGATTTGTAAAAAAAGGTTGTATCCTGGGTCCCAAATTTTTGTTCCTGTACCAGGATTTCATCATATCATATTGGCAGTTTGTCATATCCTGTTTAACTTTAGAAATGTGTTCAGAAAAATCTTTGCTCAATTAATTTTGAAAAGATATCAATCTATATAATTATTTTCTAAGTGCTACATAGTTTTGATTTTTCTGCTTCCTTTTGAGTTGTCCTGTCAATTAAAAAAAATCAATGAAATCAAAGTGACTGTCTATCCACCTGTTAGTAGGGGTGTCATATAAAAAGTTTACAGATTTTCTACCTGTAGTGATATGTTGTAAACCTTGAAATATTTCTGGGACTTCTAATAAGGTTATATTCAGCTTCTAATATCCCCTTCCTGTAGTTTTCTCAGTGAAATTTGCAAATGTAATACTTAATAAGTTGTGGTCTGACATCTCTACGGCCAATGGGCTGTGTTTTTATAGGCGTTAAAGATAAAGTTGACAAAATGAAAAAGTAATCAATCTGCATGGAGAGTTTTCCCCGATGATACGTGTGAGCAGGTTTAGTTTGTTTTTGTGCAAAACTGTCTATAAGGCCAATTTGCAGTACAATTGTTTTAAGAAAAGTGTATCACAGGCTAGCCCATTGGCGCAGTAGTGGATTTCCTCCTGCTACGCCAGTGACCCAGGTTCAGGAACGAGCCTGGGTTGCTGGAGGGCTGGCCGGGGAAGAAGGATGGAGCATCTCAAGGACAGCTGTCCTTTTCTGGGGGAAGGGTGAGGGAATGCTCTAGTGCCTCCTGGCTCCTAATGTAGGCTGGGAGCATTGCAGGACACCAGATCACACATGTCATCGGGTAGGGGCGGACGTCAGCATCAGCCATTACATCACTACACCACCTCAAACAGAAAAGAGGAAAAATAGCTGAGTGCTCACTGGATGATGGCCTCCAGATCCTCTGTGACTCTGAACCCTCCTGGAAACCACTTCCCACAGACCTCAGCAGCATCCTACAGCCTATAATGTAGGTGCTAGTGTTCCCCTCCACTGATGCATTCCCCCCTGAAGGGAGGGAACTGCCCGGCGAAGGGAAATGCTGGAATACCATGGGAAGGGCTGCGATATGGGGTTTGTGGGGGGCTCAGGACTCGAGTGAGGCAGTAGGGAGATATGGCAGAGAAGGTCATAGGAGTGCCTGAAGGAGAGGGGGGCATCTGAGCAGGAGTGTGGGGAATAAATACAACACAAAAAAAAAAGAAAATGTGTCACAAAATGTTTTTATGTTTGCAATCCCATGTCTGATCTTAACCTTCCACAATTAAAATCACCAGCGAAAATACATTGTTTGGATGTAAATAAGTATGGTTGCACTGACTTAAAATGTTCCACCCTGCCAGCTTTTGTCTGGCATGCATAGAAGTTTATTAATCTATATTGTTCTTTCAAAAAGGTGACATCCAGTAACATAGCTCCACCTGGACTGATATCAATGAATTGTACGATTTTTATGTTGTCATTATTTGTACCTATACCTAAACCACAACACTGTTCTTCCCCAATGGATGACACACATTGACCCCAATACCATGATGTTTGTGCTAGTAAAACTTCTCTTTCATTGTGTAATCTTGTGTCCCGTAGAAAACAATATCAAAGGAATTTCCTCAAAAATGCCAAGGTGGCACCTTTTTCCTGTCTGACTTGATATTATTGGTGTTAGAGAGACTATTTGTAGTTTGTAGAAGTCCATGACAGGGAACCAACAGTGATTCATTCCGGAGTCTTTCTTGTTCTTCTTTTCCTTAACTCTGCTCTAGTTCTCAATTTTTTCCTTTAGCTGCAACTTGTTCAGATTTCTCTAGTTACAGTCTCGAGACTCTTCCATATTAAAACATGGAAGGGGTTGCATTTCTCATTTGTCATAGGTTTCCTGGTGTTGTTATATTAACAACTGGTTGCACAGCTTGTGTGGTGGGAACTACGGTGGGGGGAAATTTCAGTGTTTGTGGGTTGTGGTACATCTGAATTCCTTCAATGAACAGGTACTTTGTTATGTGTATGGGCAGCTTTGTTAATGTAAAAGTCCTGTTCTGCATAATCAGCGTTTGCAGTGTTATGAACTGCCCAAGGACAGGTTGTAAAGAGGTGACCTTATGTATCACACAGGTTGCACTTAGGGGTCACTGTGCAATGATATCCTTCATGACCTAACATCACACAGATGAACATTTGATTTTCTCACAGTTTGTGTTGATGTGTCGAGATGAACCACACTTGGAGCACACTCTGGGTTGACCTTGGTAGAAAATAATCCTCTTGTCTCTTCCCACCAAAAAAAACAGTTTGGCAAATGTTAAGTGCCTTCTTCTGTGCTTTAGTTTCACATGGAACTTCCAGCCCCAGTCCAGAAACCTTTTGGTAAATAATGGACTCAGGTACCCTGGATATTAAATTTTTTCAAACCAATATATTATGTAAGACAGGTTAACTTCCTCGTTCCTGAAAAAAATGGCTACAATTTTTATTGTAGGCTTGGTCAAGGGGATCACGTGAAAAGGAATCCAAATGGGGTCCTGTTTTTGACTGGAATAAATTGGCCAAAATTTGTTCAGTAGTTCTTCCATGCAAAAGCTAATATCAAAGGATGTTTCTCCTGTTGCATGAATTAATGCATAAACTTCTGAGTGTAAAAAAACCATCTTGTTCTTAATTATTTCTTTGCCCACAAAAAAAATCTGTCAGGTTGGAAACCCATTCCCCCTAAAAACCTAAGTTTTACTATCTGCAGTTTCTGGTCATTTTCAACTTTTTTCTGCAGTAGACTTGAGTATGTTATCTTTTGTCATCCAATGTGGGCAGCAGAAACTACAGTTTGGAGACAATCAGATGCTTCTGTATGTACATTTTCCTCATTACCCAATACAGTCTGCATTTCATTAAAAACCTCTTCCAATGAGTTTAGAGGGGAAGTTGTTTCATTACCTTTTGTCCGTGACTCCTGAGTATAATCTTGCAAATGCTGCTGTGCGATGTTGCTGTGTGGTTGTTCTGTCTGGCCACCCACCAGTCTCCACTCCAGGGTACCTGGAAGAGGAATGCCTGGATCAGGAACCTAGATACCTTGTTCTTTGTATTTCCAGTCTGCTGAAAGTACTGCTGTCTCTGGGTTCCATTTTGAAATTGACGTAGCTCCTTCTCCATCAGGTGATTCCAAGGTTTGATCTGGGCTCTCAGCTGCAGCACCATACTGAAAAACTAGTGTCAGGCTAACTTTTTTCCCTGAAAGTAATGGTGAGTTGTTTACAAGTCTCTTTCATTTTTTTCCTCTTCAAGTTTATTTTTTTCTTTCAAATATTTGGTTTTCACATTATTTAACTGTTCTTGTAATCTCAGTTTTTTTTCTGTTATGGAGACTTGCATTTTTTTTTTTTTTTGCTATGGCAATATTATCCTCCATTTCCATTTCCATTGATTCTTGCGGAATAGTTTGCTCCTCAAGTTCTGCTTACATTATGTTATTATCCATACCCTCAGCATCCATCAGTGTGTTCTCTCCAGCATGACCAGGCTCTGACTGCTCAGATTCCTCCATCATCACATGGCCAGAGGTTCCCCTACAGGTGAGTAAGGGAATTTTTTATTTGCAAAAATATAAACAAAGAAAATTATAATCATATACAGAAATCATCAACAAAAATGTATGAGTACACAATCCAAACACCATCCTAAAGCCCCCCACCTTGTGCTACAATAAATCAAAAAGAGGCAAAAGATAAACAACTGTATTTTCAACTATCCAGCTTTGCAGACTCCTTGGCCCTAAACAATTTTTTAAATGACATTCAGATAGTGAAAAACTAAACTTAGCATACAAATACATTCCAAATTCCATCATAGAAAGACTCTTCTAAAGCCTAGATCCTAAATATTTTAATCTATCCATGGTTCCATGTCACTTGTATTGGAATATGTCTCCACCAAGTGGTCATAACTGGAACTGCTAATGTATCAGTCTCTTTATTATATATAAGATGTACCACCTTCCTTATTTTTCCTATTAACCCCTGAATCGGAATATACTTCTGAAGTGCATGTTGGCATCAGACTTGCCACATAGACCATAAGGCCATCAGGAAATGGAGGGTAATGAGTACCAATGCCCGTAGTCTGGGCAACAAGCTCCCTGAGCTGGTGGCCTTAATGGAAGAGGGATGCCTGGATATCATAGCAGTCACAGAAACATGGTACACAGAGAACCATGACTGGGATGTTAACATACCAGGGTACATAACCTACAGGAGAGACAGGCAGGGGAGAAGAGGGGGAGGAGTAACTCTCTATGTAAAGGAAGGGATAAAAGCAACTGAACAAAAGAGTAAACAGGAGAAGAAGGCACTGTGGGTCACCTTGGAGACTGGAAAGGCACCACAATCCGCATAGGGTTGTGTACAGACCCCATGTCAGGGGAAGGAATGGACAAGGATATGATGGAAGGCATTCTTAGAATGGCAGAGAAAGGGAGATACTGTTGATGGGAGACCTGAATATGCCAGATGTTAACTGGAGCACATTTGCTGCAGCCACATCCAAGAGCAGGCCATTCTTGATGCCCTCAGGTGGCAGGTATGAGACAGCTAGTTTCGGAACCCACTCCTTGGGAGCAATCTTAGACCTCGTACTCTCAAGCGAGGGGCAGTGAGAGTATCTCAGATCTAGAAGTGGGTTGCCATCTGGGGACAAGTGACCATCAAACAGTGTGGTTCACGTTAAACTCAGCTACAGAGTCAAGCCATACAAAAGTGAGGGTACTGGACTTTAGGAGGGCTGACTTTGGCAAGATGGGAGAGTGCCTCAGAAAGCACTAGCAAACAGGCTAGAAGGAGGTGTGGAGCAACAATGGGAATTATCAAAACTGCCATCACAGAGGCAACAAACCTTTGTGTGAAGCAAATAAACAAATCAAAACGAAAGAAAAAGCCACTATGGTTCTCAAGAGAGGTGGCTGTGAAAGTCGGAAGAAAAAGATAGCATTCTGAAGTATAAGGAAACACAGAAAGAGCAGGACAGAGATCTGTACCAGTTAAGGCAGAAAGAAGCAGGGAGGGAAGTCAGAATAGCAAAGGCCCAAACTGAGGAAAAGATAGCCAACTCAGTTAAGAAGGGGATAAAACCTTTATAGATACATAAGCGAGCGTGAAAAGACAAAGGAGGGATAGTGAGGTGAATAGAATGAACAGTGGGTGGGCAGAGGGGACAGTGAAAAGCAGGAATACTGAATAAATATTTCTGCTCAGTTTTCCAAAGAGGAGGGGAAGTGCCTAATCCAATTAAAAGAAGCACTCTTGATAGGGGTCGATCCCAGTCCTTTCACAGAAGAAAGGGTTCTGCAAGAACTCCTAAAACTGAAGGTGGACAAAGCAATGGGTCCTGATGGAATTCACCCCAGAATTCAAAAGAATTAAGGAAGGAACTAGTGAAACCACTGGCTACTCTTTTAATAAATCATGGGAGGATGGTGTGGTACCTGAGGACTGGAGGAAGGCAGATGTGATTCCCCTTCACAAAAGTGGGACCAAGACAGAGGCAGAAAACTACAGACCTGTCAGTCTGACCTCTGTGGTAGGGAAAGTGATGGAGTCACTTCTGAAGGAAAGAATAGTTGAGTACCTAGAGGTCAGTGGAGCACAGGATCCAAGGCAGCATGGGTTCACAGCGGGAAGGTCATGTCAGACGAATCTAATAGATTTCTTTGACTGGGTGATGAAAGTAGTAGACCACGGAGGGGCCATGGACATGGTCTACCTAGACTTTAGCAAAGCATTTGACACAGTCCCACACAAAAGATTATTAGTCAAATTAACCAGTCAGGGAGTGGGTCCCAGGGTGGTAGCCTGGGTAAAACATTGGCTGGACAACAGGACACAGAAGGTAATTGTAAATGGAGTCCACTCTGAAGAAAGGGCGGTTACTAGTGGGGTACCGCAGGGTTCAGTATTGGGTCCAGTCCTTTTTAATGCCTTCCTCAGTGACATTGCAGAGGGACTGGAAGGAAAAGTATGCCTTTTTGCAGATGACACAAAGATCTGCAACAGGGTTGATACACAAGGAGGCGTGGAAAGGATGAAAAGGGACTTGGCAAGGTTGGAGGAATGGTCAGACGTATGGCAGCTAGGATTCAATGCAAAAAGTGCAAATAATGCACCTGGGAAACAAGAACCCTGGGAAGAATACACAATGGGTGGGGAGGTAGTAACAACAACAAAACAGGAAAGGGACCTGGGGTAATCATATCAGATGACCTTAAGGTTAGCAAGCAATGTGAGAAGGCAGTAGGGAGGGCGGGGTATACTGGGATGTATAGGGAGAGGCATCAGCAGCAGAAAACAGGAAGTTGTTATCCTCTGTACAGACAGTTGGTGATACCCCATCTGGAATACTGTGTCCAGTTCTGGAGACCCCATCTCCACAAGGACATAGACAGGATAGAGGCAGTCCAGAGGAGGGCAACTAAAATGGTGCAGGGCCTGCAAAAGAAGCCGTATGAGAAGAGACTAAAGGAGCTTAATATGTATACAAATGAGGAAAGAAGGGAGAGGGGACATGATAGAAACTTTCAAGTACCTCAAGGGAATCAACAAAGTCCAAGAGGGTAGCATCTTTCAGAAAAAGAGACTTGCAAGAACAAGGTTACACAATTTAAAGATAGAAGGAGGGTGGTTCAGGGCAATGTGAGAAGTATTATTTCACAGAGGGTAGTGGATGCATGGAACAGCCTTCCTGAGGAAGTTGAGGACTAAAACTGTGGGAGAATTCAAGAATGCATGGGACAGACATAAGGCAATTCTTGTGGGGCAGGAAGATATAGGCTGTTGGTTAACTAGGATCTGCGCTATCCTGTAGGTAGAAATGGGCAGACTAGATGGACCTAGCGGTCCTTATCTGCCGCCAAAGTCTATGTTTCTATGTTTCTATTTAACAACTGCCATTAACACTCTTAATTTCCCAAGATAAAACATTTTCCAGGCTCCTTGGAAATGCCCATAAACCAATACATCATATGACATGTTTGCCATCTGTGGAAATGACCATTGTTTTGCTAACACTGACCAGAAAGTCTCTATATATGTACAGTCAAAAAACAGGTGTTCCATTGTCTCATAATACAATCTTCTCTTAAACAAGTTTGTTCTTATATGGATTTATGCTTGTTTTTCCCTCTTACATTCAGTCTATTGTGACAACACAACCAGAGAGTATCCCACATTTTTTGTGGTACTCTTGTATCTGTCAATTGTCTCTCTAGGTCTGTCTCTGCAATACCCACTGGGCATGTAAAAGAAGGGGAAACCCAATCTGGGTTCAGGAATGAGCTTGGGTCTTCAGGGGTCAGTCAGGAGGGAGAAGGATTGAGCATCCTAGTGACTTATCCTTCTCCTTCTCCTTCTCCAGGGAGGAGGGAGGGAGGAGAGATGGGGTAGCAATGGCTGTGTTGACTCCTGGTCGTGCCTGGGGCTTGTGGCATGTGGTGTCTCAAACAGAGGGTTGGCGCTGGTGGTGTCTGATGCACAGTGCATGGGAGCACACACAGTGGCATCATTGGTGCCATTGCATGCTTGGGCTAATTCCTAGGTGTGCTGTTTGATGGAGGTCTGACAGTGCCTCACTGCCATGACTCCAGGTTGCACACCCAGGAACCTGACCTCTGGTTTCCACAGTGGTGGGGTATGTACCCACAGTGATGGGACTGCAGCATCGACAGGAGGGAATGATAGAGCACTGGGACTTGGAGCAGGTGAGGGAGTTGTGAGACCATTTGGATTAGGGGGAACCATAGGTAACACCCCCCAGCCACAGATTGAATGGCAAAAATTGTAAACTATAAAAAAAGGAAAAAACAAGGGGAAACCAGAAACTGTGATTGTAACACTCTTATGTTCAACCCATTCCTAGTATTGGATAAAACATCTGATTCTAAGAGCTGCCATAATTGTTTTTTTTTTATTCTATTAAGTATGGTGCCATAGCAGGTGGTATTGCATGGAAGGCACCCCATCTTGGAGCTTTCCATTTCTGAAAGAAATGTTGACATCTATGTTGTAACTGCACCATCCATACATATTGCTTATCCTGCAAATATGCACTATATTGAAATATATGAAAATGGTAAAGAAGAATATGATCTGGTTGATCATATTCAGTCCACCCTTCTTAATGGGCCAATAAGTTACTGATTTTTGACTGGGTTCATATGGCTGCCCCATAGTAACGGGAAGCATGGGCCTGTATTATATTCAATGCCTGTATCCCCAAGCCCCAGTCCACCACCAACAAGCACATGCCATCGGCATATGACAGGATCACGGGGAAACAGATACTAAGTGGAATCTTCATGCTTTGGATTTCTCTATCAGTTTCAATCTTTCTCAGCAGAGGATCAATTGCAAAGACATAGAGCAAGGGGCTCAGATGATACTCTTGCCTAACTCCTCTTCAGATAGCTACATGTTTCCTCTTAATCCATTGACCATGGGGCATGTGGATGATTTGCTGTATATATACATTTTATCCACTGAATAAATGTCCATGGAACACCATAATGTGTCAAAATGGTAAATAGGTAGTGATGGGATACTAAGTCAAATGCCATGGTCTGATCCAGATTCAAGACATAACCCTTAGCAGTAGTGCTTCCATAACCAGCCCTCAAGGTTTCTAATTATCCATCATGTTTCTGTTTGGGATACCACAAATCTGTATCTAAGATAATGACAGATGCCACTCAGGAAAGTCGGTTACTCAGTATTTTACTCAAAATCTTACAGTCTACATTCAAGAGACTAATCAGACGTCAATTATCTAGATCCTTCTTATCCCCTTTTTTGATTAAATATATTAATAGGCTATCTGCCAAGACAGATGGTAACTCATATTCTTCTGACAGAACAGCATTAAATATCATAACCAAGTGGTGTACCACAACATCTAACAATGTTTTGTAAAATTCCCCTGGTATCCCATCAGGTCCAGGGGCCGAATTTGTTTTCAATCCAGAAACTAGCTGTCTCACTTCCACCTGGATAATGGGGAGTATCACATTCTGAATAACCTATACCTGCAGTGCAGGAATGGTACTGACAAGCCTGTAATACAATCTACCAACTTTTTGGAAACAGGGAGTGGGTGATTAAATAATTTTTCTGTGTGTTTTAGGACTTCTTCCATTATGCCTTGATTTGTCCACACCACTTCTCCCATCTCTGTGGCAAGCTATGCCATATATTTAGATTCCACCTATTATTGCAACCATCATAAGGACTTCCAGATTGTGCTGCTCCTGGGTTTCAAATTCTGTTCCATAGATAGGAACTCCTATCATATTGATGATCACTCATTTCGTTTTTTACCCTAGCAATTTGAGAGGAGTAATCCAAATTACTACACAATGCTAAGGACATAAGTTTGTGTAATAGCTGGCATAATTCCAAATACTTAAAATATATATTTCTGCTGATGGTTTTAACCATTAAATGTGCCACTGATTGTATTTCTACCTCAATGTCTTGCCACCATAACAGTGGGTTATCATATAATTCCAAAAGAGAAGCTCTAAATTCCATTCAAGCTTATGTTTCCAACCCCAACAAGGAGTCTGCTAAATGAGATGCATTCATCCTCCACCAGTTATGTGTTACCAGTTTATTCAAGGCAATCCCTAATTGGATGGCCAACATACCATGATCAGAGGTCTCCATAGGCACAACCTCATGAGTATGACAGGGAAGCCACTTCAAGAGAAAAAAATAAATCTCTACTAGTGGATAAGTGACCCTTCTGGAAAGTATGCTCCAGTGGGTTATTCCCATATGTGGTGCTATCCACCAGCCTTACTGATTTATACATCTCTATTAAAAAGTTGGTATCACTAAACAGTTTGGGCATAGTTCCTGCCTTGTTCCTTAAAGACAAGATACAGTTAAAGTCCCCACCAAAATTAATGGTTTTGTAGTGTATAAATATGGAAAAATTTTCTTCATTAATTCCATCAGTAAGAATTTAGTCTGTGGTTTATAGATATTAATTAACCAATAGCCATGTCTTTAGTATGTAATATCCTGGATTACTGTAAGGCCTGGCTGGGAGCCAAATCCACCAATCTGGACACAAATATCCAAGGGGTGTTAAATAATATGCCCTCTCCTGAGCATGTCTCCTCCTGAATTGACCAAAATGTTGGCCCGTTAAACCTGTCCTGGGATGCCACATTAAGTTCTCTAAGGCTACGTAGCCTAGTGTCCTGCAAATAATATATGGATTTGTTATGATCCCTAAACACTGAAAAAGTAATAGTCCTTTTCCTGAGAGATTTAATACTATTAGTATTTAAGTAACCAGAAGTCAGAAAACTTAAAAGCATCATAGTATTATGAGAGAGTAAGATTTCATGTCTGTGGTGATTTCAACTTTGATGTCTTTCTGTTGGAGGATCTAGAATCACTAGACATGCCCTCTGTGTCAGTCATGGCCTCAGATTGGGAAGAGGCAACTGAGAAAGCCTCAGAGTCTTCATCAGATTTTGTCCATTGTTTCCTCTTAGCCAGTGTAGCAAATTTATTTCTAGTACTTGCTCTGGTGGGGACAGATCTGAGTCCCCCAGGTCTACTCAGTGTCCACCTCTTCTGTAAGTTCTTCTACCCCTTTTCTGTTCCCAGATGGGTTCAGCTGTGGGAACCATTCTTGTTTCTTGATCCTGGTCCTCCTTTCAGGTACCAGCACAAGAGAGTTGTTCCATTTCCTGGCTGGGGGTGTCCTCCAAGGAACTAGCCACATTCAGGGTTATTCCATCCTGCTGTATTTCTGTATGAGCTTCCCCTGCTGCTCCATTAGGCCCAGTTTGGGCACTGACATAGAAGGGTCCAGGGGCTGCAGGGTTAGAACCTCCTTGTCCCTTGCAGCCTGGTCATGTAGCCCAGACCCTATCACCTTGTTGTGGGCCTGTTTGTTTGATGCAGATTGCTGTTCCCTTATAACCACTACTTCCTGATCATTCTTGTCTGTGGAGGGGTTATTATACATTGCCTAGGGGCAGTTTTTATAAGTATGGTGAGTATCTTCACAAAAATTACGAAACATTGGATCTGGGCAACTGATACCTGTGTGCCCGATTCCTCCACAAAGGAAGCACTTAACCTTGTCACAGGCACTGTTCAAGTGGGTATATGCCACACAGTGAAAATAAGACTCATGCTGACCTGCATAAAAAATTACACCTCTATTCCTGCTGAGGAAGAAACAGCTAGGGAGATGCTATATTGACCCATTGAGCTGAGGTAATCAAACTCTAAGATGCCAACCCCCTTCCAGATCTGTTCAGAATACATTAATGGATCCAGAAGTCCAAACAGAGTACATTTTGTTTTAAGTCAGTAGATTATATCTGCAATAGCCACTCCCTCATTTTTAAATAGTACAGTTATTATCTGAAATGCAGGTTTAGTAAGTGGAATGGCTATGAATGGTGACTATGACAGGGTGAGTTTAACCTCCTGGTATCTCTGCCAGAAGGTTTGTAGAGCGTTTGGTGTCTTAAAGCTAAGGTCAAAGTTGGGGTCTCCTGAGGTATAGATAAGGGTGTATAGCTCTGTCACTGAGAACCCCATATTTTCCAAAATTATTTTTCTCCCCATATACAACCTGTTGGTGTAGGTCTCCAACCCTCCCCTATATTTTATTTGTACTGCATTCCTTTGCTTTGCAAATTCTGGTGGGTATGGAAAAGCCTTCCATAAGTTCTAGTGTTTTCCCCTGTCCATGCAGCAGTAGGGGGTGGACCACATCCTGAGAGACCAGCTGTTTGGATAGGCTTGTTTGCCCTGGGGGGGTTGAAGCATTTACTAGCCTCATTGGATTCTGGGTTCCAGATTCAGCTATCAGGTTCCCATTATGCACTATATTGCCTTAGGAAAGGTCCAAACACAGTTGTAATACAGGGTGTTGAGTCACATCAAAGGGACAGAGGATCTTCCATCCTGTCCATAACTGCTTTGTTGGCTACTGCATCTTTCTCTGGAGATTTCCAATGGTATGTCCACTGTGGTCTGACCCAATCAACATTGGTGACTGCTTCTGCAATGAACACCCCAGAGACAGACAATTTAGAATCATAGCTGGGGGGGGTGGACATCCCTTGCCCCAATCCAATCTGCTGTATATCTGGCTGCTTCTGTTTATGCAGCCCAGCTGTAACCACATGACTGTCTGTTTGTATATTAGCTGTCTGTGCAGCCTGTATCCCTTGACTTTCTTCTCATCTACATGAGTCCAATTCATTAAGTACCCTAGGACCCTCCTCACTTTCAAAAAAGGTAAAAGAAGTATCTATTCGTACGGGGGATCCCAAGTGCAGTCTCTGACCTCTGGTGTCTCCTGTATTTACTTTTTTGCTGTCTCCAATTGCATATTGCCGGTGGAACTTCAATCATCTGTCCAGATAGCAACTGGACCATCAGGGGACCATTGCATCCATTTCTATAGTGCATCTGTGGCCGCACCCACACTCCAGCTTCCGGCATCCCGCATCAGATCTGTTTTACTGGCAAGCACAGCCTCTTGCTGTGTGATTATTTCCAGGAGTTGCCTCTTCTTGACTTTCTTTTCCAGGAACAAATCATTGGCTGCATCCTGTGGTGTTTTCTATGGTAGGTTATACTTCTTCACATCCATTTTTGCACTCTTTCTGAAAACAGTTTCAAACTTTGTATTGGCTCCTGTTGTTTCTGAAGCAGAAGAGGAAGCCGGTCCTTTTGCTTCCACCTGAACCAACTCCTGCTCCACAGTGGCATCATCAGTCGCCATCGCAGCACCCCCTACCAAAGAGTAGGGGAAGTTTTTATGGTGAAAGAATCAAACCATACTAGGGGGCAGTATATTTTTCCTTCACTTACTATAAGACGCCAGGGGAATTTTGATTTTAGAAGCATACCTTAAGTAATCCTAAGTGAAACTATACTCACATAACCAACTATAGATATCCTATGTCTTCTTATCCTTTTCCAGTATAAAAAATGTGCCCCATTTTTTTTGACATACCGCTATGTATTTTTCTTTTTTTTCTTTACCATATATTTTATCCGCCCAGTACAGTGTTTCCATAATTTATGTACAGTGTGACTAGAGTCCTTCTTTTTTTCAGTTTCATAACTATGTTTTACCTGACCCATAATAATTTTATGAGTTCATGCAGTGTCAGTGGCTCAGTAGGTAGCACGCTCACCTTTGAGGCTGGGAGATCAGAGAGCTGTGGGTTTAGTTGCCTGATATGACACTTGGGTTAATATCCCAGTACTGACACTGTAGCACAGCATTAGAGGGGTGCTGCACTTCTGAGGTGCCGTCTTTCGGATGAGACATTAAACCGAGATCCTATCTGCCTGTATTGGTGGTAGTTCAGGAGGATGTTAAAGATCCCATGGCACTTATCGAAAAAAATACCACCAACAGCTTAATCTGGTTCAAAATCAGTTGGCATTCATCTGTATCCCCCCCCCCCCTCGGGTTGTGCCTGAAAATAGGCACGATTTGTCTAGTACACTTACCTGGTCAAAAAAGACTAAATAAATAAATAAATGTACTGCTGTTGTAATATCCAGTGGCATCTTGCCTGCCAGAAATGGTATTTCAGTACTCCACAAATTAGTCTAAGTGTACTGACCATGTACTTATTCCATTGGCACCTATATATACTTAGAACAAGGACTTCATATGTCATGGCCTGAAAGTCAAGTCATGAACTGTGAGAGCCAATAATTTCCAAAATGTGATTATAATGGGACATTGGAAGAAAAGGTGCGCCTGTGTCTTGAAGATCATATTACACACCTTCTTATGTTTGTGGTCATTTTTAACACTGAAGTTTCAATGGCAAGCAAGCCATGTTGTGTCCCTCAAAAATTTTGGAACTCTGAGATCTGTCATTGTCTTTGTATGACCTGAACAGCTTGTGGTGTATTGTTTGGAAAATTAAATTGCTCTGTGAAATGATCTGAAACAATCTGCTTATGTAATAACTTTCTAGATGCTCAAAAGAGTAGGGGCATTTTTTTTTTGAAAATGCATTACAAACATCATAAAAACACAACAATACTGCAGAACTTTATAAAACACAAACAGATGGTTATATACAGAAAAAATACAAGACACTTAAAAAGAAACCCTACTGACTCTTTACCAACCACAGGAACCAGGAAGCCAGTACATACATTCCAGAAAACAAAGTTTGATTACAGCACAAATAATAAATATTTCCAAAAGAAAAATAAAAAAACACAAATAAAAAAGAAAATGCAAGGAGCTTAGTCAAATCCCCATATGTTTCCCAAAAGTCCCACATACCAAATCTCAAAATACACCCCCACATCTAATAACAGAAAAACCTGCAAAGCCTACTGTAGAAATGGTTATATTTACAGGTGCTGTAAACCCTTCCACTTAGTCAACCCTGGTAATTTCCACCTCTGAGCTTAAAAGGACCAGAACTGTAGGGAAAAATCACAGTCCAACATAAAGCGCATCACTGTTTCTTCTACAGTTGTACATTTAAAATAGGGGCAACCCTGCTCTTCAGTTGCTTTGTGTTTCAGGATCCCCCTCACATCCAAGTGCCCATGCACACAAAGCCATAAATTGTCCCACATATGAACCAGGATCTGGGGGGCTATTAAGTTGTAAAAGTGCTACCGGTACATTACCCAGTGTACAAAATTTAAAGACAGGTATCTGAGGACCAACTGCAAATATAATTGACTCTATAATTGCGTTTTGGTTTTCTGCAATAACTTGCAGTAGATTTAGAAACCTGCCAGATATATAATTTCTTCAACAAAGGTTTCATAAAGTCAGGTACCTTCATTCTTGGCAAAACTTTCACTGGTGCCTCCTGCCAGTTAGCCAAAAAAACTTACAGCAAGTCTAGTCAACATCACCTCCCCCTTCCTAACCCCTGATGGTTGCAATAGCAATTTTAAATTACTCATCCAAAAAATGATATGGCAAAAAAATCAAAGGATGTAGCATTGCCACCTCACCTTTGTTAACTGGTAGATAGGTAAATTCCCATTTTATTGGGTTGAGCTTACCCCCCCCCCCATAACGAACTAATGAAAAGACTGTAGATTTTAGGTTCTAAAGTATATGGTATTGGATAAACACAACTAACATATAGAAGTCAGGGAACTATAAATTGTTTCAAAATAAAAAAATGTCTTTTTCTTGGACATGATCCAGTTTTTCCATCTTTCCACACACCATTCACAGTGTCAGATGGCATCAAGCCAGTTTTGCAATGCCATATCCCCTTCCCCATTAAAGAGGCCCAAAGGCTTAATAGGAGACGTGGAAATCCGTATCCCAGAGATTTCATTTTTGGCAATTGGTGTACCAATACAATGCTCCACATTTTTGTCAAGATTTAAAATTGCCCCAGACACCGCACCACATATCTGTGCTTATGGAATAATGTGAGCGACACTGTTATTATCACTTAAAAATGAACAAAGATCATCAGCATATGCAGTTACCTTCAATTCAGCCAAATTGCCTTGCATCCTTATACCCCTTATCCCAGTATTCTCCACCAGATACTGTATACAAGTGTCAAAAACCATGGTATAAAACAAAGGGCTCAATGGGCAGCTTTGATGGACCCCTACTGTGACAGGCACAGGTGACCCCCCCAAATCGTCCAACAAAAGGTAATACTAAAGCTGTTTTATACAATGCCTGAATTCCTCATATCATCTCCATAGAGTCTCCATAAAGTCCCAACACTTACACCAGAAAACTATGGGAAACCTTATCAAAGGCCTTACTCTAGTCCATTGATATAAGTAACCCAAATAACTGTTACTGTGTACAATAAATATAACAATCTCTAATGAGAATCAGATTATTCTGGATTCTCATTCCTGGCACTTCAAAAGTATGTGCTGGATGTAGACAGTCTTGTAACTGACTCTTTAGTCTTTGATCTATCAACTTCCCTAAAATTTTCCAGTCAGTATTTAGGAGGCAGATCGGCTTCCAATTCCACAAGCATATTTTATCCCTGGATATATATATATATATATATATATATATATATATATATATAAAAATTTTACCAAACCCAGAGAAAACTTCTCATGGGCAATATTCTGAGTCAAAATTTCCTGCTATACTGGGAGAAGCATATCCACCAGCATATCTTGAAAGATTGTATAAAACTCAAGCGGCAGACCATCGTGTCCAGGAGACACATTTTTTTCATCTTGTGTAAAACATCCAAAATCTCATCCTTCAGTTAGGGAACATCTGATTCCAGCTGACACGAATCAGCCAAACTAGGGCCATATTCAGAAATATAAGTATTCATCTCTACCTGTCCTAGCTCATCACGAACACCAAGGGAGGAAAGATACTGAATCAGTATCCTGCAGGGCAGTCTTAATGCTCCCATCCACATCTCTAAAAGCAGTCACACAGGAATTCTCAAATTTAGCCTTGCAAGCCTGACAAGGATCTCCTACAGGTGTTTGCACTGTACCATACTGCATGGTGGCCATCAATGTAGCTGCTCTATCATACTAACAATGTATCATATCTTGCTTAACCTGCCACATCTGAGTACTATAAGCTTGTGATGTAGTATTAGCCAAAGAAAAAAAAAATGTTGTAAATGTTGTCATAAAGATAAATATTTCAGGAATTCCTTATTAGTCTGGCAAGCTCCATATTGCTTAAACCAGCACTGAATTTCATTCTTAATATCCTCCCACCATTCCCCTGCTGTGTCATAGAGGCAGCAAACTGTACTCCTGGCTTGCAAAATTTCTCTTATCTGAGTGAACACTGTTTGCTCTTGTAATATGGCTGTATTCAATTTCCATCATCTCTCACCCCAAGACACCCATTCCTGTAACATAGAAACACACTTTGACAGCAGATAAGGACTGCTTGGCCCACCTAGTCTGCCCATTTCCCTACCTACAGGATAAGCCACAGATCCTATTTAACCAACAGCTTATTTCTTCCTACCCCCCACAAAAATTGCCTTATTTCTTTCCCATGCATTCTTGAATTCTCCTAGAGTTTTAGACCTAACAACCTCCTCAGGAAGGTTGTTCCACTACCCTCTCCATGAAAAAATACTTCCTCCTATTTCCCCTGAACCACCCCCTCTATCTTTAAATTGTGTCCCCTTGTTCTTGCATGCCTCTTTTCTGAAAGATGCTACCCTCTTGGACTTTGTTGATTCCACTGAGGAACTTAAACATTTCTATCATGTCCCCTCTCCCTCCTTTCCTCAAGGGTATACAGATTAAGCTCTTTGGTCTCTCCTTATATGGCTTCTCTAGCAGACCCTGCACCATTCTAGTTGCCTTCTCTGGACTGCCTCTATTCCAGTCTATGTCCCTGTGGAGATGAGGTCTCCAGAACTGGATGCAGTACTCCAGATGGAGTCTCACCAACTGTCTGTACAGAGGGATAACAACTTCCTGCTTTCTGCTGGTGATGCCTCTCTATGCATCCCTGTATACCCCAGCTCTCCTACTGCCTTCTCACATTGCTTGCTAACCTTAGGTCATCTGATATGATTACCCCAGGTCCTCTCCTTTTCGTTATTGTTACTACCTCCCCACTCCCCATTGTGTAATCTTCCCTGGGGTTTTTGTTTCCCAGGTGTATTATTTTGCACTTCTTTGCATTGAATCCTAGCTGCCATACTTCCGACCATTCCTCCACCCTTGCCAAGTCCCTTCTCATCCTTCCACACCTCCTTGTGTATGAACCCTGTTGCAGTTCTTTGTGCATCTGCAAAGAGGCATACTTTTCCTTCCAGTCCCTCTGCAATGTCACTTATAAAGGCATTAAAATGACTGGACCCAGTACTGAACCTTGCAGTACCCCACTAGTAACCCTCTTTCTTCAGAGTGGACTCCATTTACAATTACCTTCTATGTCCTATTGTCCAGCCAGTGTTTTACCCAGGCTACCACCTCCTTGGAACTACTCCCAGTCTGGTTAATTTGACTATTAATCTTTGTGTGGGACTATATCAAATGCCTTGCTAAAGTCTAGGTAGGCCATGTCCACAGCCCCTCCCTGGTCTACTACTTTGGTCACCCAGTCAAAGAAATTAATTAGATTCATCTGACATGACCTTCCCACTGTGAACCCATGCTGCCTTGGGTCCTGTGCCCCACTGGCATCTAGGTACTCAACAATTCTTTCCTTCAGAAGTGATTCCATCACTTTCCCTACCACAGAGGTCAAACTGAAAGGTCTGTAGTTTTCTGCCTCTGTCTTGGTCCCACTTTTGTGAAGGGGAATCACATCTACCTTCCTCCAGTCCTCGGGTACCACGCCATCCTCCCATGATTTGTTAAAAAGAGTAGTCAGTGGTTTCACTAGTTCTCCTCTTAATTCTTTTAGAATTCTGAGGTGAATTCCATCAGGCCCCACTGCATTGTCAAACTTCAGTTTTAGGTGTTCTTTCAGAACCCTTTCTTCTGTGAAAGGACTGGATTGACTCCCCTATCCAAAGTGCTTCTATTAATTGGATTAGGCACCTCCCCCTCCTCTTTTGTGAATACTGAGCAGAAATATTCTTTCAGTATCCCTGCTTTTTCACTATCCCCCTCCGCCCACCCACCGTTCATTCTATTCAGCCTCACTATCCCGCCCTTTGTCTTTCTACGCTCCCTGATGTACCTATAAAAGGTTTTATCCCCCTTCTTAATTGAGTTGGCTATCCTTTCCACAGTTTGGGCCTTTGCTATTCTGACTTCCCTCTCTGCTTCCTTCTGCCTTAACTGGTACAACTCTCTGTCTGGCTCCTCCTGTTTTCCTTATACTTCCTGAATGCTATCTTTTTCTCCCTAACTTTCCTCAGCCACCTCTTTTGAGAACCATAGTGGCTTTTTCTTTCATTTTGATTTGTTTATTTGCTTCACACAAAGGTTTGTTGCCTCTGCGAGTTTTGATGATTCCCCATTGTTGCTCCGCCTCCTTCTAGCCTGTTTTCTAGTGCCTTTCTGAGGTACTCTCCCATCTTGCCAGCGTCAGTCCTCCTGAAGTCCAGTACCCTTACTTTGCATGGCTTGACTCTGTAACTGAGTTTAACATGAACCACACTGTTTGATGGTCATTTGTTCCCAGATGGCAACCCACTTCTAACTCTGAGATTTCTCTCTGTCCCCATTTGAGAGTACAAGGTCTAAGATTGCTCCCTCACAAGTGAGTTCTGGAACTAGCTGTCTGAGGCATGCCACCTGTAGGGCATCGAGAATGGCACTGTTTTTCATGTAGCTGCAGCAGTGTGCTCCAGTTAACATCTGGCATATTCAGGTCTCCCATCAACAGTATCTCCCCTTTCTCTGCCATCCTAAGAATGCCTTCTATCATATCCTTGTCCATTCCTTCCCCCTGACCTGGAGGTCTGTATACAAACCCTGTGCGGATTGTGGTGCCACTTCCAGTCTCCAAGGTGACCCACAGTGCCTCCTCTCCTCCCTGTTTACTCTTTTGTTCAGTTGCTTTTATCCCTTCCTTTACACAGAGAGCTACTTCTCCCCTCTTCTCCCTCCCTTTCTCTCCTGTAGGCTACTGCCCTGATATGTTAACATCCCAGACATGGTTCTCTGTCTACCATGTTTCTGTGACTGCTACAATATCCAGGCATCCTCTTCCATCAAGGCCACCAGCTCAGGGAGCTTGTTGCCCAGGCTATGGGCATTGGTACTCATTATCCTCCATTTCCTGACAGACTTCAATTCTAGCAGACAATGATCAGAAAATTCTAATGGAAAAACTTGAAAATCTACAAAATGTATATTCGGAGATAAAAAACAAAAGTCAATCCGTGTTGCTAGACAACCTCTCCAGTACATTTTAATTGTCCTGGGGGGTGAGACCAAATCAGCCACATAACACAACCCAGCAGTCTGTAAACAGTGCTGCAGGCCATTACTGTCACAGTAAACCTTTTTTCCTGCAAATTTTATACTGGGCAGATCTAGGGGAAATTCAAGTCGCCACCTAAAAATACCTTTCTTGTGGTGACTAAAAAGGGTTGTATTATTTTAAATAAGTCCACCAGTTCAAGTTTACTCTGAGGTGCATAAACAGACACCAGGCGGCACACCTTACCATCAACTAAACCATCCAGGACTAAGACATGGCCTGGTACTAAATCCATCAATTTCTGTATTTAAAATAGCACTCCTTGGAACAGAATCCTTACCCCATCTGCTCTGTGCTATCCAAAGGACCAATAAGATGGGCCCCAGATCCATGCCTTTTACATTGAGACACAGAAGCTGCTGTGTTTAGTTAGGATTCTGTAAAAACATATTAAATGCCTGCTGCTGTAAAATGAAAAATCATTTTACATTTACCCTCATTCAGCATACTGCAAACATTCAAGGAAGCAAAAGTGAAGGCCATCACAAGAAGTAGTTTTTTTTTCTGAAAGATTAACTATCCTGTACATCCTCAATATGTTTTTTCTTCTTCTTTTTCTTCTTACCTTCCCCCTTCTCAGTTGGAGGAAGGGAGTGTGAAGAAGTATAAGTGCCAGAATCTGCAATGTCCATAGCACCCCAGTCAGTCTGTTTCCCAAGTAAGTCAAACTTATTACTCGCATCAATGTCAGAGGAAACAGAAGTTCGTAAGTGAAGACTTCTCCTAGGAACCAGAGAAGTCCAGGAGGAATCCCTGGAAGAAGAGGGGTGAAGGGGTCAGCATCTCATTAAATCTCAGGGTGTCAGAATTTGTCTGGTTGTCCAACACTTCCATACATGGAACTATCGGAGGGTCATGTGGGGCATTTACAGATGCCTCTCTTGGGATAACCTTAGAGCCATGATGCACATCTCTTTCAGAATGCTCTGGAGACTGAATCGTACCAAGCATGTGTCCCTGTCATGCCTCAGCAATAGCAGCAGGTCTGTCATCAGTTGGGGGCTTATCTGCAGCCATCTGTGGGGGCTCCCTGACCATTCTGTCACTTTCCATTGTGCCTGACAAATGATGGCATTCTGGTTTACTGTATCATATCTATTGGGACTGCCCAGGGTCATTTATAAAACACATGTCCTCTTGAGTCACACAAATTGCATTAGCCACATTCCTGCATTCTGTACTAATGTGGTATATTCCCCACTTAAAATACACTTCAGCTTATCACAGGAGCTAGCAAGATGAGTGTGATCCCACATTTATGGCAAGCCTTGTTGACCAGGTAAAACACACTCCACAATCAGAACCAATGAAAAACTGTTAGGTAGATGTATCATGCCTGTACCAGTCTGTCGCAGCTTTATTTTGAAGTGCCAGCCCCCAGTCCAAAATTATCCGAATTAATAATGGGCTCAGGAGCACTAAGAACATCACAGTGCTGTTGCAGCCAATGGAGGATGTCACCAATATTGACACTCTCCATCAGAAACAGGAAAGTTATTTTTTTAATGACAGGTTTAGTAGGTGAAATAGCCAGGAAAGGAGTCCACAAAGGGGAGAATTTCATCTGATTATAGGAAGTCCAAAATTTGTCCAAGCCATAAACATTGTGAAAACTGATATTGAAAGTTTCTTCTCCAGATATATGAATAAGGGCATGAACCTCAGCAGGTGTGAAATGTAGAGAGTCCTTCAGAAGTGACCTTCCAACATACTGTATCCCCTATCTGTGTACAGTTCAAGGCCTCTCTTATATCGTAGGAGTACTGCATGGTGGTGTGGTATAGGTGGAGATTTATCAAATAAATCCAAAAATCTGGGACCTCTAGGAGGGGATCTAAAATTCTGTTATGGCCCTGCATTGTGATCAGATGAACTGGAGTCATCTCTGTGCTCCCCTTGTTGTTCTGCACCAGCTGAAAACTTTTCAAACCCAGCATCAGCCCCTGAATCTGAGGATGAGTCACACTTATTACATTTCAGTGAGCCAGCACTCCCCTCCCATATCAATTAGGCCTTCAGGAGCTGCTTCTCCTCAATATGTGCCTGAGTAGGCTATGAATCATTGATACCTCTATTGTAATAATGTCCTGCTTTTGCCAGAGAACAAGCTGATCACCAGGAGGAAGGACCTGCTTGTATAACTAAACTTCTCTACTTGGACTGTATTGCCCTCCTTCCTTCCCCTCCACTCCCCACACCCAAAGGCAGTTCTGTTTTAATAGGCATAGGATTTAACTGAGAACGGGAACTTCCTGTTTGGGAGCAGGAAGTGAGTGATCACAGAGCCTCCAAAGACCAAAGGGCAATTGTACCTCTCCATCCCCTCCCAGCTGCTGGAGGTCTGACTCAGAGCAAATAAGGAGATTACTGAGAAATATAGGAACTTCTTGTCTCAGAAAAGGAAGTTCAGGTGCTAAAAGTGCACAGAGGTGTAAGTAGGGACAGAAAAGAAAAAACAAAGAAATAAATAAACAAAGGAAATAGTAACTATTCCAAACAACAATTAGGGGTCCAGAAATAAGACATGATAGGAGTGGTGCAGTGCAGTGGCTGTGGCACAGTAGTCTTCCAGGATACGTTCTGGAGGATGCAGTGTTGTCCCATCTGCAGGCACCTCTCTGGGCTGAGGGCGAAGGTTGCTCATCTTCAGGCTGAGTTCGCCAGGATTTGTGAGACCTCCTCTCCCACTCAGGGACTACCATGGTCACTGCCATTGCCTCAGAGGTTGCAAAGAAAGAGGAGTGGTTGGACCACAGTGGGCTCAGGGAGGGTGAGGGTGGTAGAACAGAGGTGCATCCCTCCAGTTGTATCTCTCCACAATTTCTATGCCATTCTGGATAAGTGCAGTTCCTCTATGGAGGCACCCACAGTGGAGACCACGGAGGATGCTGGGAACCTCCACAAAGAAGACACTCAGCAGGGTGGCATGGGACCCCACAGGGGAAGGAAACAACTCCTCGTGGGAGACTCCATTGTTAGGAATGTAGAACTGGGGGAGGAAGAGTAGAGGGAGTTAAGGTGCCTGCCTGGCACCATGGCTTGGAGGGACAGGGAGCGAATCCTTAGAATCACGGTAGCAGTTGCACAAGGGAGGGAGCTGGATGCCATTGTCCACCTAGGGACAAATGACCTGGCCAACAAAGGGATCAGAGCAGTGCAATAAATATTTGTGGAGATGGGAAGGGGCCTTAGTCAAATAGCATGCACAGTAACCTTCTCGGAGGTGGTGACTGTCTATGGCACAGGAGAGGCTAGGGTGCTCCATACCATGGGATTCAATCAGTGGTTGAACAACTGGTGCAGTGCTCAGGGCTTTGGCTTCACTGGGGACTGAGAGTCCACCTGAAGGGATGCAGACCTATACTAGTGTGATGGTCTGCATCTGTCCAGGAAGGGAACCAAGATCCTAGGTGATAGGTTAAATGCTTCATTGGAAAGTTTTTAAACTAGCCAAGGGGGGAGGCACTGGAGAGGAGAAGAGAAATCCTAGCTTCTCCCAAAAAATTCAGGGTACTAAGTGAGGTAGACACCAACATAGAGATGTCGATAGGGAGAAGTGCAGGGTTAAATGGAGAAAGTGACAAACGCAGTAAGGACAGGGATGGGGAAAAAAGGGATAAGGTCATCAAGAAATGGAGGGTAATGAGTACCAATGCCCACAGTCTGGGCAACAAGCTCCCTGAACTGGTGGCCTTGATGGAAGAGGAATGTCTGGATATCATAGCAGTCACAGAAACATGGTACACAGAGAACCATGACTGGGATGTTAACATACTAGGGTACACAACCTACAGGAGAGACAGGGAGAGGAGAAGAGGGAGAAGAGTAGCTGTCTATGTAAGGGAAGGGATAAAAGAAACTGAACAAAAGAGTAAACAGGGAGTAGAGAAGGCACTGTGGGTCACCCTAGAGACTGAAAATGGCACCACAATCTGCACAGGGGTTGTATACAGATCCCCATGTCAGGTGGAGGGAATGGACAAGGATATGATAGAAGGCATACTTAGGATGGCAGAGAAAGAGGAGATGCTGTTGATGGGGGACCTTAATACGCCAGATGTCAACTGGAGCACTTCTGCTGCAGCCACATCCAAAAGCAATGCCTTTCTCGATGCCCTTCAGGTGGCATGCCTCAGACAGCTAGTTTTGGAAGCTACTCATGAGGAAGCAATCTTAGACTTCATAGTCTCAAATTGGGACAGAGAGAGGATTCCAGATCTAGAAGTGGATAGCCATTTGGGAACAAGTGACCACCAAACAGAGTGGTTCATGATAAACTCAGCTACAGAGTCAAGCCATACAAAAGTGAAGGTTCTGGACTTCAGGAGGGCTGACTTTGGCAAGATGGGAGAGTGCCTTAGAAAAGCACTAGCAAACAGGCTAGAAGGAGGGGTGGAGCAACAATGGGGAAATATCAAAACTGCCATCACAGAGGCAACAAGCCTTTGTGTGAAGCAAATAAATCAAAATGAAAGAAAAAGTCATTAAGGTTCTCAAAAGAGGTTGCGGTGAAGGTTAGGGAGAAAAAGATAGCATTTAGGCAGTATAAGGAAACACAGAAGGAGCAGGACAGAGAACTGTACCAGTAAAAGCGGAAGGAAGCAGGGATGATAGTCAGAATAGCAAAGGCACAAACTGAGGAAAAGAACAGCTAATATTTTTTAAGGCAAGCTACCTCTTGCTGGGAGCTACAATACTGAACATAGGATTTGCAAGAAAGCGAGTTGTGCTCACAACAGAGGGAGGTGAACCTTGCAATTGTCTTTGGTTTGTAGCAGATATTCTTCAGGTGGAGGCTTCTTCTAGCTGAAAGGTGAAATAAGGAACTTAAACAGGAAAAGACGGTCTTGTTACAATTCTTAAGATTTTCAGTGCAGGAAGAGTTTAAACCCTGGGCTAAACATTTGTCACAAATCCTGAAAAAAGTGCAGGTACAGGTTGTGTATTTGACCCAGACAGTAAACAGTTTTTTGGGTTTATCTTTTGTGTGCCTTAAAAGGAAATTCCAGACTTTCTCAGGAAGTGATTACACCATAAGCTACTTAATCAGCCAATAGCTTTGTAACAGACCTGAGAACAATAGTATTATAAGCAAGTGTTTTATAGCAAACTCATCAGAACAGCTAATATTTTTTAAGGCAAGCTACCTCTTGCTGGGAGCTACAATACTGAACATAGAATTTGCAAGAAAGCGAGTTGTGCTCACAACAGAGGGAGGTGAACCTTGCAATTGTCTTTGGTTTGTAGCAGATATTCTTCAGGTGGCAGCTACTTCTAACTGAAAGGTGAAATAAGGAACTTAATCAGGAAAAGACAGTCTTGTTACAATTCTTAAGATTGTTAGTGCAGGAACAGTTTAAAGCACAGCTGACTTATTTTGGGACTGACTGCTTTCAGAAGCACAAACCACCAGGCTGTTTTGGGGCTGGGGGGGTTTACCTGTGTCTGACTTGGATGTCTGGATTTTTCTCTGTTTGATTAGCAGGGGATTTGCTCTGTCAAATTGTTGTGTATGGTATCTTGCTGATAGGAAGGTTCTCATCGCAGCGTGGGTCAGAGTTTAGTTGATTGTTTTGTGAGGGCACAGTTTAGGCCCAACCCTTCCCACCCTCACCCCACCCACCCCTGGAAATAGTTCCTTTATACCAGGGTTCTGACATCATTTCCTCAAGAGTGCAAGGTGCATATCAATGTCATATCCTCTCTAGCACACAGCACTGAAAATATAAGCATACACATTGTATAATATATATATATATATATATATATATTTGTATATATATATATTGCTATATAACAAACCAATCACACACACAAAAAAAAAAAACAAATAAAAAAAAAGTACATAATCATGTGGGGAGTAGTGCAATGTAATGGCTGTGAGGCAGCAGTCTTCCGGGAGACTTTCTGGAGACTGAGATGCTGCCCTATTTGCAGACAACTCTCTGCCCTGAGGGAGGAATTTTCCCATCTTCAGGCCACACTGGACAGCAGTAAGGGAACCTTCCCCCAGGCCAGACTGGATGGTAGGAAGGGAACCTCAAACCATCCGGGGAGCACCAGAGCCACCACCACTAATTTAGAGGTTGCAAAGAAAGCACAGCTGTTGGACCACAGTGTGCTCAGGGAGGGTGAGGATGGTGGAACAGAGGCACACCCAGTCAGTTGTTCCACTCCACAATCCTTACATCATTCTGGGGGAGCACAGCTCCCCTATGGATGCACCCACAGAGGAGATTAAGGAGGCTGAGGACACATGTCACAAGGGAGGCCCACAGGAAGGAGGCAGAGGACACCACAAGGAAATGAAGCAGCTCCTGGTGGGGGACTCAATTATTAGGGGGATAGATCTGGGGGGAGCAGGGTAAACTGAAGTAAGGTGCCTGCCTGTTGCCATGACTTGGAGGGACAGGAAGCACATCCTCAGAATCACGAGAACAGCTGCACGGAGTCTGAGCTGGACGTCATTGTCCACCTAGGGACAAATGACTTGGCTCAACATGAGATTAGAGCAGTGCAGAAGGACTTTGTAGAACTGGGAGGGCCAAGACAAGTAGCACACACAGTATCCTTCTCAGAGGTGCTGCCTGTCAATAGCATGAGTGAGGCAAGGGTACTTTGCACTATGCAGTTTAATGAATGGTTGAAAAAATGGTGTGGAATACAGGGGTTTGGCTTCATTGGTGACTGAGGTTCCACCTGGAGGGACACCAGCCTATACTGGCAGGATGGACTGCATCTGTCCTGGAAGGGAAGAAGTCTTTTGAGCAATCGGTTTAAATGCTTCATTGGCAAGATTTTAAACTAGTCAAGGGGGGAGGCACTGATAAGCAGCAGGAAAATCCCAGCCTCTCCCTACAAAACTGGGTACTAAATGAGAAAAAGACCAAGCTAGAAAGGTCAGTGATGGATACTGAAACTGAAGGTAAAGCCATCAAAAAATGGAAAGCAATGAGTACCAATGCCCGTAGTCTGAGTAACAAGCTTCCTGAATTAGTGGCCTTGATGGAGGAGGAACATCTGGATATTGTGGCAGTCACAGAAACATGGTTTACACAAAACCATGACTGGGACATAAACATACAAGGATACACTATCTACAGGAGGGACAGAGCGGGTAATAGAGGAGGAGGAGTAGCTCTTTACATAAGGGAAGGGATCAAAGCAGCAGAACAAAAGGGAAAACAGGGAAGAGAAGAAGCACTGTGGGTAAATTTGGAGACCGCAATGGCACCACAATATTACTATACAGACCCCCTTCTCAGGGGGAGGAAATGGACAAGGAAATGATAGAAAATATACTTAGTAAGGCAGAAAAAGGGAAGATATTGCTGAAGGGCGATCTGAATATGCCAGATGTTAACTGGAGTGCAGTTGCAGCAGTCACTTCGAAGAGTGGGGTTATTCTAGATGCTCTACAGGGGCATGCCTTGACAACTAGTATTTGAGCCCACTTGAGAGGGCAATCTTAAGACCTGATTCTCTCAAATGGAGATGAAGAGAGATCACAGATGTAGAAGTGGTTAGCCATCTGGGAACTAGCGTACTATCTAACAGTATGGTTCACAATAAACACAGCAATACAGCCAAGCCACAAAGGGCACAGGTAGTGGACTTTAGGAGGGCTGACTTTGCCAAAATGGGTGAGTGTCTAAGGAATGCACTAGCAAATGGGCAGGAAGGAGTGGTAGAATAGCCATTTGTTTTGTATAAGAAGAAACTACAGTTCAGATACAGATTTTGAAATCCAATTAAAGAATTGATATCTAAGTTCCAAAAATAGAGGCTATGATATACAATTATTAGATGGTACTTATGAAAAGTCAAAATGATGGATAGAAATATTATTCTGGAAAAAGAATAAACAAAAGGGAACCTGAGACTGTATGCAGTTTTGTAACATAATTCAATCACAAGGCAGGACAGATAGGCTATATTATACATTGTAATTGGCCTATCTTAATGGGTGATGAATCAGTGGGGCAAGCAGTGGGTTCTAAACCTCATGTTACATTTTGTAGGGCTAAGAATATCAAGGATAAAGTGGTGCACAGCAGAGAAAAGAATATTGGAAATTCTGACATTAGAACTTGGCTTCCCAAAAGAGCAAATGTTTTTTTTTCACATGTAAAATATGTAATGTCTGCAAATATGGAAATACTGGTAAAATCTTTTTGCATCCAAAAGAACAAGATGTTAAAATTGACATAAGGGAACTCATCACATGTGACACTTCTTATGTGGTGCATACCCTGTGGTGCATGTATAATTTCTTATATATTGGTAAAACTGTGAGACCATTAAAACAAAGGATTCAAGAATATGTTAGATCGATCAATAATGATCGACAAGACACACCTATAGGTGTTCACTTTAATTTGCACTGCAATTTTCACCCAATGAACTAAAATTCATCGGTCTTGAACATGTACCTATTTTACCTTTAGGAGGCAATAGAGCTAACAAATTATTGAGAAGAGAATGTATGTGGATTTTTAAAATGAATTCTGTTAAACCAAAGGGACTTCATGAGAAATGGGATATTAAACAGTGTCAGTGGCTCAGTAGGTAGCACACTCGCCTCTGAGGCTGGGAGATCATAGGGCTGTGGGTTCAGTTCCTACATCTGGCACTTGGGTTAATATCCCAGTACTGACACTGCAGTGCAGCATGAGAGGTGTGCTGCACTTCTGAGGTGCCGTCTTTTGGATGAGATGTTAAACCGAGGTTCCATCTGCCTGGATTAGTAGTAGTTCAGGTGGATGTTAAAGAACCTATGGCATTTATTGAAAAGAGTAGGGGTAATTTTCTTCTTTATTGAAATAAGGCATTACACAAGAATCAAAGAATAATTAATAAAGCCAGAAAACAAAGCATTCACTATAAACTAGTACACTACAAACAGTAAACCATAACAAACAATGGGAAGAAAAAGACAAAAGGAAAGAATAACGTAAGTATACAATCACTTTCAATATAATGCTATCTAGAACTATTGTTCAAATAAAACTCTTACATTCACTTAAACTTAATTATATGTGAAAAACCTTTCCACCATTTTTTAACCTTCTCAGTATCATGTATTTGAATATCCTTTTGATAAACTTTATTTAACTCACAAATAATATATTGACTAAATCTTACAAAATTAGTTTTTTTTTTGGTATAAGACCCACTGGCATCTTTCCTGCCATAAACAAAATCTTAAGCAGACTACAAAGATGCATAAGGTATTAATATGAAATTTGGAAAAACTTGGAGGAAAAATACCCAAAACTAATAGCTCATAATTTAAATGCTGTAACCAAGGGAAATTCCATAAATTAGCAAGGTACACCCATAACTTCGAAGAGAAGGAACAATGTAATAAGAAGTGTTCCATTGTTTCTTCTTGTGCAATACAGCCTAAATAAGGGCAAAAACGTTCTTCCTTCATTTTGTACTTAGCTGATCCTCTAACCTGAAGGCGACCATACATAATCAACCATTGAGTTTCCCACATATATATGGTTAAGCGAGGATTGTTTAACTGTTCCAGTACACAATGATTTAAGTTTACAGGACAATTTTTAAAAACAGGAGAAGATGGATAAATTTGGGAGATAATAATATTATAGAAAGCTTTAGGGTATTATTGATATGTGTTTTGGATAACTGCCAACCGTACAATTTCTTAGCTATAGGTTTAAAGAAAGATGGAATACATAAATTAGAATGGAATTTTGGTGCTATATGAGTCCATTTAGATAAATAATTACTAAGCAAGACTTTCAACCAACTAAATTCTATATTGTTTGAAGCTATAAGGCAGTTTCGTAAAGAAAAGGACATAAATAAAGAATTACAAAAAACTACTGGGTCTATCATCCCTACCCCACCTTTAGTCTTATCCAAATAAGTATAACATCTTTTGATTGGATTCAATCTATTTCCCCAAAAAAACTGAAAGCAAATGCTATACATTTTAACTTCTAAATTGGATGGAACTGGATACAAAAATGCAACATATTGCATACAAGGCAACAGAAACTGCTTAAAAACGAACTCTTTTCAGTTTTGAAAATTTGTAATGTTTCCATCTCTGGACTTTCCCTTCAACTTTCTGTAATACTTTCAACCAATTCTGATCCGGTAAATTTTGAGAACCAAAAGTAATTCCCAAAATAGTTAAAGGTTCTGGTGAAAATACAATATTTCTATGTACAAACGGGGTCAAAGTATCCGCTCCCATCAAAAGCCCTTTAGATTTACTAAAATTGATCTTAGCATTTGCAAAAGTAGCATATTTATGAAATAACTTAAAGAAAATCTCTAGCTGATTTTGCTGTTTGAAAAATAGACATATATCATCTGCATATACTTGAATATTCAATGAGATATATGAATTAGGTAGTTTGAAACCCTCCCAACTAAGGACTGAACTTATTTTCCTAATAAGGGGCTCTAAAGAGAAAATGTATAATAGTGGACTAAGAGGGCATCCCTGTCTCACTCCTGATTGTAAGGTCCAACCTTTTTCAATTTTTCCTTTAATGATCGGACATATTATAGAATTAAAGTACAATTTTTTTAACACCTCCAATATACATGATGGTATGCCTAAAAAAGCAAGTGTCTCAAAGAAAAAAGGATGACTGACCCTATCAAATGCTTTTTCTAAGTCTAAAGACAGTAAAATCCCAGATTGTTTTTTGTAGTTTAAAGATTCAATCAAGTCTCTAATATAGCATAAAACAGATTGAATTTTTCTATTAGGAACCCCACAGTTCTGCACAGGAGATATCACTAAACTAGCCCATGATTTAAGTCTACTGTTTAATAGCATAGCAAAGATTTTATAATCTGAATTCAGCAAAGTGATAGGTCTCCAATTTCTTATGTCACCTTTATCTCCTGTCTTTTTAAAGATATAAATTTGTACCCCAATTGTGAATGACTGATGAATCCTCTCACCGTGAAGAAAGGAATTAAAGACACCACATAAACAAGTAGCTAATTCCCAGAAAAGGTTTATAAAAAAGAATTTGATAAGCCATCAAACCAGGTGAAACATTACATTTTAAGTTAGAAATTACCTCTGTAATTTCTTGCGCTTGAAAATGGTTTAATTATATTATTGATAATAGAGGACTCAATAATAGGGCCCTCCAAACCCTGCAAATATTCTTGAAAGTGTTCTGACTGGAATTTATTCTGTGGACTCAGTTTTTGAAAATGATGAAAAGAATGGTATAAATATCTGAAGAATTAGATATCCGAGTTGAATTCAGAACTAAGTGATCTAAATTGGTGTTATCCTTAACAGATTTACATAAACTAAACGGGTCTCAATCACGGTTTTTGAAGAATAATTGCTAATTAAGGCCTGAGAGTGTTAAGCACGATCGTATTGAAATTTTTTTTATGCTTTTAATATTAGCTATTAGTGGAGATAGGTCTTCAGAAGAAGTATTAACCTTTGACAATAAGTTTTGCAGTCGAGTTTGCAATGTTAAATAATCTAAAAACTGGTTATTCTGTGTTTTCTATCCATAAATCTTAAACCAATTTATACAGTCAAGTTTCGTTTCGTTCCACCAAATTCCTAAATCAGAATATAAACATTGAACAGATAGTCTAGCTGTAAGAATTTTTAAAATTGAATTCCTAACAAATCCTACATGTAAGGATGAAATGTTCAACTTCCATCTATATTTCATGGGTTTATAATCAGATGGAATATCCACTGATGTTTTAATGAGTAAATGGTCTGAAAATTCAAAAGTTGCCTCTCAAATGGGAAATGTGGACATTTTTAGAGGAAAAAGATAATCTATGCAGGAACCTTTATTACCTTTGTAGACAGTGTTTTGAGGGATCTGATTCTAATTGGTTACAGATTTTAAGGTCTGCCCTTAATAATGGACTGTAAACAATTAGAATCACAGTAAAGCTTTTTCCAATTGGTTGTCTATTATGGAGTACACAGTTAAAATCCCTCCCCATAGAACCCGGTCTTGTGATAAATAAATATGGTTGAATGGCCTTCATGCAAGTGATTCTGGCTGTTTTAATTTGTGGGTTATAAATATTAATTATTCTATACATTAGGAATCTAAAGTACAATCAATAATCAAAACTCTGCCAGGGATGCAGTCTACCAGTTTATGAAGTCTAAAATGAAATGAGTTAAAGAGAATACCAACACCATGTAGCTTTGTCTTGTCCAAAGGACCAGAAAGAAGGACCCCATGGCCAATCTTTTTAAATGCAGTTATGTGTTCTATAGCAACATCCAAGTCTCTTGCAAGAGACAAATAGATATTTTAGAGTCATGAATCATGTGAAAATGGCTTTCCGCTTAGCTCCATTTAAAATACTGTACACATTCAATGAAGCCTATGTAAAACCCATTTGATAATTTGGAATAAGTTAACTGACCTATTTTTTCTTCTTTTCTTTTTTTTTATCTTTGTAATTACCTTGAGTGAGCTCCATACCATCTTGGTAGATTTTTTTGAGTCTGAATCTCCAATTTCCATTTCTGCATCCCCAAGAGGTCAAGATGGAAAAGGGGTTAATAGTTTCCACTGGGTCTAGGGTTGACTCTGAAATGTTTTTAAATTTCTTGTGGACCTCCTAGGTGGTAAGGAAGAAGGGGTTGGATTGGGGGGGGGAAGGTTTGTGTGCTGTATTTTTTCCTCTGTATAACAAACAGGCTGCAAATTCTGGGTAGTTTGGGGTTCCTGAGAAGTTTTACTAAGTTGCTGATCAGGCTGAAGGGGGGGAAACGGAACAGATCTAGTTCTAGGAGCTGGGATTGTCTTTCCTGGATCCTGAAAGGTTTCAGCAGGGGTTTTAGTAGCAGGTTTAGAAATTAGACCGTCCTGGGCCAGTTGAATAAATTTCTCAGTACTGTTCCCTTGCGAGGTATACTTTGCTGCCCAGGGACAATTCTTAAAGGCATGAGTGATGCCTTCACATAAGTCACATTTCGTAGGATTAATGCACTGCATTGTAACATGACCTATTTCACTGCAATTATCACACCTCGGGCCATCACAAACATTGGACAAATGGGTTCTCGAGCCACACCTATAACAGGCCCTTGGCTGACCACTGTAAAAACAGACACCCCTGTCTTGGCCCAACAAAAAGGAATTTGGGATATGCATAAACCCATGTTCATTTTGCCTTAGTTTAACTTTAAATTTCCACCCTCCTGTCCAAAATCCTTCCAAGTCTAAAATAGGTTCTGGATCCCCCTGAATGTCACATTTTTTTGATAGCCAATAGGTAATATCTTCAACCTGCACCCCTGCTCCGAAACATAATGGTAATAAACTTAATGGAAGGCTGAGAAAGAGGTTAATCATAAAGGAGTCCAAACTGGGAAAATTTAACTTGGTTATACCTTATCCAGAATAAGTTAATAAGCAGCAGAGCGAAAACTTATATCATAATTATCCTCTCCAGAGATATTAATTATTGCAAAAACATCTCTAGGAGAGAAATGTAATGATTCTTTAATCAAAATTTTCCCAACATAATTCCTGTCAGGCCTGTCCACCATACCCCCTTTGTATCTAATGCGTATAGTGCTTCGTCTAGGTGCAGCTTCCCTTTTAGCTTTAGTAAATAAATCAGATAAAAGGGGTCTTTGTTCAGTAACAGAAATATTATTTCCAGTAGAGTCATTATTATCTTTGGACTGTTTAACCATCTGTTCAACCAATTTTTTATCAAAACCTTTATTCTCTATAGTTTGCATAGGTCCCTCTGGATTCCACCTAGGGGAATGAGAGTTCAAATCAAAAGAAGAGTCCAAGATAAGTCAGCTGCCCAGTCTCCTGAAGCCTGTTGTTTCCACCCTGCAGCAAGTAGTGCTGATTGTGGAGTCCATGTACTATCGTGACTATTAGAGGAATTAGATTCACCAAGCAATGGTTTAGGGTCCTGAATAAAAGTTGTTTGAAATTTATGTATATCATCTTCTTTTTTTTCTGCCCGTTGCTCTGAAAATTTAAAGTCTGTAACCCCCTCTTGGTTGTTGGGCTTTGTTTGAAAAGTTATGGGTGCCACAATTTTTTCAGGTGAAAATACAAAACCTGCATGTTTAGTAAGGGTAGCAACCCGTTTAGCATAGTTTGTCTCTGAGTTAGTCTGTTTTAGTCCCAAGTCAGTTGCCGCCTCAATCCCTGAGCCCTGCATCAGTCCCGACAAGTCCTGCACTACCAAAGTTTCCTTCATTTGAAATGGAACCCCAGACTGACCTGCACACACTTGTGGCTGCATATTTTTAGAATTTCCCCGACACGGAGCACTCTCGTCATCTGCCAAACACCGTATGCTCTGAATCTCTTCCGCATTCGTCTGTGTGGACGCCATGCCGTTCGAGCTCCTTGACGCGGTTCCAAACTAGCTCTCTGAGGTATCGGGCAACTGTGCAGGCTGCAAACAGTGACATTGAACTTTTCCTGTACCAAAAGGCTTTTCTGTATTGTCGTCTCTTCCGTATGCGATAAAGCATCCAAAAAAAATTCCGTTTCTTCAGTATCTACTGATGAAATGTAACCAACGATGTTGTGCTTTCTGAGGTCTCCTCCATATCTGTAAGTTGTTCCTGCTGCCTGAGCTCTGCAGCGTCCATCTTGAGAAACTGACCAGCACTCCTGCTGGTGGCCAAGCACCAACAGAGTAGGGGAATTTCCCCGGTGTCCTGGCCAAATTTCCCCTCATCCACTGAAAAAACAAAATACCACTAACAGCTTAATCTGGTTCAAGGTCAGTTGGCATTCATCTGTATCCCCCTCCCCCGGGTCGTGCCTGAAAATAGGCAGGATTAGTCTAGTGCACTTACCCAGACAGCAAAAACTAAAAAAAAAATAATAATAATAAAAAACATTTCTCAGTGAATAAAGCATTTCTTGTTAAAAGCTCAGTCTTTGTTATTTTGTGTTTTTCTTAATTGTTTTTGTCTTTATTAATTTTTCTGGGAAACCTTTAGTTACAATAAGTGTTAATTAACTTAAAATTGACAAAGTAAGAGTGTTCACAGCATTAATTTGTCTTTCTCCTTTCTATAACAGGATATCAGATGAACCCAGATCTTATAAATTGGATTTCTTCTGAAATCTATAAATGTGCTAAAAATGTACATGATAAAGAATACTAACCAAGCCCGAAAGCTAAATATCAGGTTTTGTTTTACCACTAACTTAATTTCATGTGATGATTTTGGCTTAATACTGTTAATTCAAATGTTTTGAATATAGTGTGACATACTGCTTTAAATCTTGAGTTACATGGCTCATGTGTAATTAATTAATTCAGCATTTAAAAGTGCTTGTATGTTAGGTCATGTTACCCCCTTTGAAGACTAGTGAGAGTTGAGGCACTAGGGGTGTTTGTTTTACTTGCAGAAGTTCTTACACACTGGTTACCTTGTTATTTTCTACTGTGGAGACCTTGTTTTGAATAAACCACAGAGTATTTGTACACAAGGATGCTCAATTTGTGTACTACCTTTGCCTTCACATAAATGTTTTCTACTTTCCAGTATATGAGGTTTTGTTGTGCTCTCACCTTTTGGATATTCCTTCTGGGATGCACCAGTGCATCCCTGACATGAGCACTGGTACGATTCTGGCAGGGGTCTGATGCACCGACGCATTCCCGATGTGCCAACACATTGTAGATACATCACACACCACCCAAAATGATACACAGTGCATCTGGAGGGACTGTGAATGGGGTGTGCCCCTGCATTTGGTATGCAGCCCCGTTCACAACCCTATCAGGAGGCATATCTCCTGGTCAGGTCTGGAGATGTGCCCCCCAAAAATAAGTCTACAAAAAGTAGACTTACTGTAAGTTGCATGCCACCCACAGGCAGGCTGCCATACTGCAGTAAGCAGCACAGCAGCCTGTCCACCCTGGCAGTCCAGTGTGCCCCCCTTCCCATATCCCCATAAGAATACTGCTCCTTGTGGCAGAATAAAAAATATCACAGAAACCCCCCTATCCACCCACATCCCTGTTAAAATGCCACTCCCTGTGATGGTAGTAGTAGAAATATTATAGAACCCCCCTCCCCACCTGCATCTCTCTTATAATGATACTCCCTGCAGTGACAATGATGAAATCTCAAAACCCACCCTCTCCACCCCAACTAGAATGCACCAGTGAAGGCGTCTGCTAAAATCAAAATTAAATCATCTGTGAAAGCTAATGTTTTTATTTCAGGGTCTTGACTTGAAACAGATAACCCCAAAATGTGTGAATGATTTTGGATGGCTGTAATTAAAGGGTCTAATGTCAGGATATATAAATTGGTATTTAATGGGCATCGCTGTCTTACTCCTTTTTTGATGTCACATTTCTTCCCAAAACACCCATTTTATGTATTGGGATACAGATACATTTTCATAACATGTTTTTACCCAGGTGATAAATAACTGAGGAATGATGTAATGTGCCTACAATGCCATAAAAAGTAATGTGACACAGAATTGAACACTTCAATCAGGTCTAAGCACATCATATTGTATATCCTGTTATATCACCTTGTGTCCCTTTGGTCATAATTTCCCATAGTAATATCAAAACAACTGAAATTTTCCTATGAGGGATAGAACAAACTTGAGACTCATGCATTATGTGTGGTAACATTAGAGCTAATATATTATTAAGAATTTTTGAGAGGACCTTAAAATCACAATTTAGAAGAGATATTGGTTTCCAATTACTTACATTTGATTTGTTTCCTTTTTTTATATAAAAATATAATAAGACCATGAGTTATATTTTCAGTATATAACATTTGTTCAACATATAGTTATATACTTGTGTTAATTCTGTAATTAATCTTGTCATGATTATTTTTTTTTATAAAATTCCCTTAGTATGCCATCTCTCCCTGATGTGGTTCCTGTTTTTAGTTGTTGAATTTTAGTGATTAATTGTGATTCTGTTGCAGGTTGTTGTATAACCTTAAGAATTTCTATTGGGATTTGAGGTACTGTTTGTTCTTGTAGCCAGTTTTCAGTGATAGTATCATTTGAACCCAATTCCCCAAAGATTTTCCTGATATAAGCTTCTGCTGTTTCTAACATTTCTTAATTAGTAGTAACTAACTGTCCTGTGTCTGTACTAGTGAATTTCATTGTTTTATTTCTCCTTCTGTATTGGCAACTATCAAAGTGATTTGTAAAAAAAGGTTTTACCCTGGGTCCCAAATTTTTGTTCCTGTACCAGGGATTTCATCATATCATATTGGCAGTTTGTCATATCCTGTTTAACTTTAGAAATGTGTTCAGAAAAATCTTTGCTCAATGAATTTTGAAAAGATATCAATCTATATTTATTTTCTAAATGTTACATAGTTTTGATTTTTCTGCTTCCTTTAGAGTTGTCCAGTCAATTAAAAAAATCAATGAAATCAAATTTACTGTCTATCCACCTGTTAGTAGGGGTGTCATATAAAAAGTTTACAGATTTTCTACCTGTAGTGATATGTTGTAAACCTTGAAATATTTCTGGGTCTTCTAATAAGGTTATATTCAGCTTCTAATATCCCCTTCCTGTAGTTTTCTCAGTGAAATTTGCAAATGAAATACTTAATAAGTCGTGGTCTGACATCTCTATGGCCAATGGGCTGTGTTTTTATAGGCGTTAAAGGTAAAGTTGACAAAATGAAAAAGTAATCAATCTGCATGGAGAGTTTTCCCCTATGATATGTGTGAGCAGGTTTAGTTTGTTTTTGTGCAAAACTGTCTATAAGGTCAATTTGCAGTAACAATTGTTTTAAGAAAAGTGTATCACAGGCTAGCCCATTGGCGCAGTAGTGGATTTCCTCCTGCAACGTCAGCGACCCAGGTTCGGGAACGAACCTGGGTTGCTGGAGGGCTGGCGGGGGGAGAAGGATGGAGCGTCTCAAGGACAGCTGTCCTTTTCTGGGGGAAGGGTGAGGGAATGATCTAGTGCCTCCTGGCTCCTAATGTAGGCTGGGAGCATTGCAGGACACCAGATCACACACGTCATCGGGGAGGGGCGGACGTCAGCATCAGCCATTACATCACTACACCACCTCAAACAGAAAAGAGGAAAAATAGCTGAGTGCTCACTGGATGATGGCCTCCAGATCCTCTGTGACTCTGAACCCTCCTGGAAACCACTTCCCACAGACCTCAGCAGCATCCTACAGCCTATAATGTAGGTGCTAGTGTTCCTCTCCACTGATGCATTCCCCCCTGAAGGGAGGGAACTGCCCGGCGAAGGAAAATACTGGAATACCATGGGAAGGGCTGCAATATGGGGTTTGTGGGGGGTTCAGGACTCGAGTGAGGCAGTAGGGAGATATGGCAGAGAAGGTCATAGGAGTGCCTGAAGGAGAGGGGGGCATCTGAGCAGGAGTGTGGGGAATAAATACAACACACACAAAAAAAGAAAACGTGTCACAAAATGTTTTTATGTTTGCAATCCCATGTCTGATCTTAACCTTCCACAATTAAAATCACCAGCGAAAATACTTTGTTTGGATGTAAATAAGTATGGTTGCACTGACTTAAAATGTTCCACCCTGCCAGCTTTTGTCTGGCGTGCATAGAAGTTTATTAATCTATATTGTTCTTTCAAAAAGGTGACATCCAGTAACATAGCTCCACCTGGACTGATATCAATGAATTGTACGATTTTTATGTTGTCATTATTTGTACCTATACCTAAACCACAACACTGTTCTTCCCCAATAGATGACACACATTGACCCCAATACCATGATGTTTGTGCTAGTAAAACTTCTCTTTCATTGGGTAATCTTGTGTCCCGTAGAAAAACAATATCAAAATGATTTTCCTCAAAAAATGCCAAGGTGGCACCCTTTTTCCTGTCTGACTTGATATTATTGGTGTTAAGAGAGGCTATTTGTAGTTTGTAGAAGTCCATGACAGGGGAACCAACAGTGATTCATTCCGGAGTCTTTCTTGTTCTTCTTTTTCCTTGACTCTGCTCTAGTTTTCAATGTTTTCCCTTTAGCTGCAACTTGTTCAGATTTCTCTTAGTTACAGTCTGAGACTCTTCCATATTAACACGTGGAAGGGGTTGCATTTCCTCATTTCTCATAGGTTCCCTGGGTGTTGTTACATTAACAACTGGTTGCACAGCTTGTGTGGTGGGAACTACGGGGGGGGGTGGTATTTCAGTGTTAGTGGGTTGTGGTACATCTGAATTCCTTCAATGAACAGGTACTTTGTTATGTGTATGGGCAGCTTTGTTAATGTAAAAGTCCTGTTCTGCATAATCAGCGCTTGCAGTGTTATGAGCTGCCCAAGGACAGGTTGTAAAGAGGTGACCTTAAGTATCACACAGGTTGCACTTTGATGTCACTGTGCAATGATATCCTTCATGACCTAACATCACACAGATGAACATTTGATTTTCTCACAGTTTGTGTTGATGTGTCGAGATGAACCACACTTGGAACACACTCTGGGTTGACCTTGGTAGAAAATAATCCTCTTGTCCATTCCCCACCAAAAAAAAAAAACAGTTTGGCAAATGTTAAGTGCCTTCTTCTGTGCTTCTTAGTTTCACATGGAACTTCCAGCCCCCAGTCCAGAAACCTTTTTGGTAAATAATGGACTCAGGTGTACCCTGGATATTATATTTCTTTTCTAACCAATATATTATGTAAGACAGGTTAACCTCCTCGTTCCTGAAAAAAATGGCTACAATTTTTATTGTAGGCTTGGTCAGGGGGATCACGTGAAAAGGAATCCAAATGGGGTCCTGCTTTTGACTGGAATAAATTGGCCAAAATTTGTTCAGTAGTTCTTCCATGCAAAAGCTAATATCAAAGGAGGTTTCTCCTGTTGCATGAATGAATGCATAAACTTCTGAGTGTAAAAAACCCATCTTGTTCTTAACTATTTCTTTGCCCACAAAAAATTTGTCAGCTTGGAAAGCCATTCCCCTTAAAAACCTAAGTTTTACTATCTGCAGTTTCTGGTCATTTTCAACTTTTTTCTGCAGTAGACTTAAGTATGTTATCTTTTGTCGTCCAATGTGGGCAGCAGAAACTACAGTTTGGAGACTATCAGATGCTTCTGTATGTACATTTTCCTCATTACCCAATACAGTCTGCATTTCATTAAAAACCTCTTCTGACGAGTTTAGAGTGGAAGCTGTTTCATTACCTTTTGTCCGAGACTCCTGAGTATAATCTTGCAAGTGCTGCTGTGCGATGTTGCTGTGTGATTGCTCTGTCTGGCCACCCACCAGTCTCCACTATGGGGTACCTGGAAGAGGAATGCCTGAATCAGGAACCTAGATACCTTGTTCTTTGCATTTCCAGTCCGCTGAAAGTATTGCTGTCTCTGGGTTCCATTTTGAACTTGACGTAGCTCCTTCTCCATCAGGTGATTCCAAGGTTTGATCTGGGCTCTCAGCTGCAGGACCGCACTGAAAAACTAGTGTCAGGCTAGCTTTTTTCTCTGAAAGTAATGGTGAGTTGTTTACAAGTCTCTTTCATTTTTTTTCCTCTTCAAGTTTATTTTTTTCTTTCAAATATTTGGTTTTCACATTATTTAACTGTTCTTGTAATCTCTGGGTTTTTTCTGTTATGGAAACTTGCATTTTTTTTTTTTTTTGCTATGGCAATATCATCCTCCATTTCCATTTCCATTGATTCTTGCGGAATAGTTTGCTGCTCAAGTTCTGCTTACATTATGTTATTATCCATACCCTCAGCATCCATCAGTGTGTTCTCTCCATCATGACCAGGCTCTGACTGCTCAGATTCCTCCATCATCACATGGCCAGAGGTTCCCCTACAGGTGAGTAAGGGAATTTTTTATTTGCAAAATTATAAACAAAGAAAATTATAATCATATACAGAAATCATCAATAAAAATGTATGAGTACACAATGCAAACACCATCCTAAAGCCCCCCACCTTGTGCTACAATAAATCAAAAAGAGGCAAAAGATAAGCAACTGTATTTTCAACTATCCAGCTTTGCAGGCTCCTTGGTCCTAAACAATTTTTTAAATGACATTCAGATAGTGAAAAAACTAAACTTAGCATAAAAATACATTCTAAATTTCATCATAGAAAGACTCTTCTAAAGCCTAGATCCTAAATCTTTTAATCTCTCCATGGTTCCATGTCACTTGTGCTGGAATATGTCTCCACCAAGTGGTCATAACTGGAACTGGTAATGTATCAGTCTCTTTATTAAATATACCATGTACCGCCTTCTTTATTTTTCCTATAAACCCCTGAATCGGAATATACTTCTGCAGTGCATGTTGGCATCAGGCTTGCCACATAGACCATTTAACAACTGCCATTAACACTCTTAATTTCCCAAGATAAAACATTTTTCAGGCTCCTTGGAAATGCCCATAAACCAATACATCATATGACATGTTTGCCATCTGCGGAAATGACCGTTGTTTTGCGAACACTGACCAGAAAGTCTCTATAAATGTACAGTCAAAAAACAGGTGTTCCATTGTCTCATAATACAATCTTCTCTTAAACAAGTTTGTTCTTAAATGGATTTATGATAGTTTTTCCCTCTTACATTCAGTCTATTGTGATGACACAACCAGAAAGTATCCCACATTTTTTGTGGTACTCTTGTATCTTTCAGTTGTCTCTCTAGGTCTGTCTCTGCAATACCCACTGGGCATATTAAACAAGGGGAAACCCAATCTGGGTTCAGGAATGAGCCTGGGTCTTCAGGGGTTAGTCAGAAGGGAGAAGGATTGAGCATCCTAGTGAATGATCTCCTTCTCCAGGGGAGGGAGGGAGGGAGGGATGGGGTAGCAATGGCTGTGTTGACTCCTGGTCATGCCTGGAGCTTGTGGCATGTGGTGTCTCAAACGGAGGGTTGGTGCTGGTGGCATCTGATGCACGGTGCATGGGAGCACACACGGTGGCATCATTGGTGCCATTGCATGCTTGGGCTAATTCCTAGGTGTGCTGTTTGATGGAGGTCTGATAGTGCCTCACTGCCCTGGCTCCAGGTTACACACCCTGGAACCTGACCTCTGGTTTCCACAGTGGTGGGGTATGTACCCACTGTGATGCGACTGCAGCATCGACAGGAGGGAATGGTAGAGCACCGGGATTTGGAGCAGGTGAGGGAGCTGCAAGACCAATTGGATTAGTGGGAACCATAGGTAACACCTCCCAGCCACAGAGTGAATGGCAAAAAGTGTGAACTAAAAAAAAAAAAAAAACAAGGGGAAACCAGAAACTGTGATTATAACACTCTTATGTTCAATCCATTCCTAGTATTGGATAAAACATCTGATTCTAAGAGTTGCCATAATTGTTTTTTTTTATTCTATTAAGTATGGTGCCATAGCAGGTGGTATTGCATGGAAGGCACCCCATCTTGGAGCTTTCCATTTCTGAAAGAAATATTGACAACTATGTTGTAACTGCACCATCCATACATATTGCTTATCCTGCAAATATGCACTATATTGAAATATATGAAAATGGTAAAGAAGAATATGATCTGGTTGATCATATTCAGTCCTCCCTTCTTAATGGGCCAATAAGTTACTGATTTTTGACTGGGTTCATATGGCTGCCCCATAGTTACAGGAAGCATGGGCCTGTATTATATTCAACGCCTGTATCCCCAAGCCTCAGTCCACCACCAACAAGCACATGTCATCGGCATACAACAGGATCATGGGGAAACAGTTACCAAGTGGAATCTTCATGTGTTGGATTTCTCTATGAGTTTCAATCTTTCTCAGCAGGGGATCAATTGCAAAGACATAGAACAAGGGTCTCAGATGGTACCTTTGCCTAACTCCTCTTCAGATAGGTACATGTTTTCTCTTAATCCATTGACCATGGGGCATGTGGATGATTTGCTGCATATATACATTTTATCCAATGAATAAATGTCCATGGAACACCCTAATGTGTCAAAATGGTAAATAGGTAGTCATGGGACAGTAAGTCAAATGCCATGGTCTGATCCAGATTCAAGACATAACCCTTAGCAGTAGTGCTTCCAAAAACAGCCCTCAAGGTTTTCATATTATCCATCATGTTTCTGTTTGGGATACCTCAAGTCTGTGTATCTAAGATAATGACAGATGCCACTCAGGAAAGTCGGTTACTCAGTATTTTACTCAAAATCTTACAGTCTACATTCAAGAGACTAATCAGACGTCAATTATCTAGATCCTTCTTATCCCCTTTTTTGAATAAATATATTAATAGCCTATCTGCCAAGACAGATGGTAACTCATATTCTTCTGACAGAACAGCATTAAATATCATAACAAAGTGGTGTACCACAAAATCTAACAATGTTTTGTAAAATTCCCCTGGTATCCCATCAGGTCCGGGGGCCGTATTTGTTTTCAATACAGAAACTAGCTGTCTCACTTCCTCCTGGATAATGGGGAGTATTACATTCTGAATAACCTATACCTGCAGGAATGGTACTGACAAGCCTGTAATACAATCTACCAACTTTTTGGAAACAGGGAGTGGGTGATTAAATAATTTTTCTGTGTGTTTTAGGACTTCTTCCATTATGCCTTGATTTGTCCACACGACTTCTCCCATATCTGTGGCAAGCTGTGCCATATATTTAGAGTCCACCCTATTATTGCAACCATCATAAGGACTTCCAGATTGTGCTGCTCCCTGGGTTTCAAATTTCTGTTCCATAGATAGGGAACTCCTATCATATTGATGATCACTCATTTCTTTTTTTACCCTAGCAATTTGAGAGGAGTAAACCAAATTACTACCCAATGCTAAGGACATAAGTTTGCGTAATTGCTGGCATAATTCCAAATATTTAAAATATATATTTCTGCTTATGGTTTTAACCATTAAATGTGCCACTGATTGTATTTCTACCTTAATGTCTTGCCACCATAACAGTGGGTTATCATATAAATCCAAAAGAGAAGCTCTAAATTCCATTCAAGCTTATATTTCCAACCCCAACAAGTAGTCTGCTAAATGAGATGCATTCATCCTCCACCAGTTATGTGTTACCAGTTTATTCAAGGCAATCCCTAATTGGATGGCTAACATGCCATCTTCAGAGGTCTCCATAGGCACAACCAAATGAGTATGACAGGGAAGCCACTCCAAGAGAAAAAAATAAATCTGTACTAGTGGATAAGTGACCCTTCTGGAAAGTAAGCTATGGTGGGTTATTCCCATATGTGGTGCTGTCCACCAGCCTTACTGATTTATACATCTCTATTAAAAAGTTGGTATCACTAAACAGTTTGGGCATAGTTCCTGTCTTGTCCCTTAAAGACATGATACAGTTAAAGCCCCCCCCCCCAAAATTAATGATTTTGTAGTGTATAAATATGGAAAAATTTCCTTCATTACTTCCATCAGTAAGAATTTAGTCTGTGGGTTATAGATATTAATTAACCAATAGCCGTGTCTTTAGTATGTAATATCCAGGATTACTGTAAGGCCTGGCTGGGAGCCAAATCCACCAATCTGGATACAAATATCCCAGGGGTGTTAAATAATATGCCCTCTCCTGAGCATGTCTCTTCCCCAATTGACCAAAATGTCGGCCCTTTAAACCAGTCCTAGGATGCCACATTAAGTTCTCTAAGGGTATGTGCCTAGTGTCCTGCAAAAAATATATGGATTTGTTATGTTCCCTAAACACTGAAAAAGTAATAGTCCTTTTCCTGAGAGATTTAATACTATTAGTATTTAAGGAACCAGAAGTCAGAAAACTTAAAAGCTTCATAGTATTATGAGAGAGTAAGAGTTCATGTCTGTGGTGATTTCAACTTTGATGTCTTTCTGTTTGAGGATCTATAATCACTAGACATGCCCTATGTGTCAGTCATGGCCTCAGATTGGGAAGAGGCAACTGAGAAAGCGTCAGAGTCTTCATCAGATTCTCTCCATTGTTTCCTCTTAGCCAGTGCAGCAAATTTATTTCTAGTACTTGCTCTGGTGGGGACAGATCTGAGTCCCCCAGATCTACTCAGTGTCCACCTCTTCTGTAAGATCTTCTACCACTTTTCTGTTCCCAGATGGGTTCAGCTGTGGGAGCCATTCTTGTTTCTTGATCCTGGTCCTCCTTTCAGGTACCAGCACAAGAGAGTTGTTCCATTTCCTGGCAGGGGGTGTCCTCCGTGGAACTAGCCACATTCAGGGTTATTCCATCATGCTGTATTTCTGTATGAGCTTCCACCTGCTGCTCCATTAGGCCCAGTTTGTGCACTGACATAGAAGGGTCCAGGGGCTGCAAGGTTAGAACCTCCTTGTCCCTCGCAGCCTGATCATGTAGCCCAGACCCTATCACCTTGTTGTGGGCCTGTTTGTTTGACGCAGATTGCTGTGCCCTTGTAACCACTGCCTCCTGATCATTCATGTCTGTGGAGGGGTTATTATGCATTGCCTAGGGGCAGGTTTTTATAAGTATGGTGAATGTCTTCACAAAAATTACAAAACATTGGATCTGGGCAACTGATACCTGTGTGCCCGATTCCTCCACAAAGGAAGCACTTAACCTTGTCACAGGCACTGTTCAAGTGGGTATATGCCACACAGTGAAAATAAGACTCAGGCTGACCTGCATAAAAAATTACACCTCTATTCCTGCTGAGGAAGAATCAGCTAGGGAGATGCTGTATTGACCCATTGAGCTGAGGTAATCAAACTCTAAGATGCCAACCCTCTTCCAGATCTGTTCTGAATCCATTAATGGATCCAGAAGTCCAAACAGAGTACATTTTGTTTTAAGTCAGTAGATTATATCTGCAATAGCCACTCCCTCATTTTTAAATAGTACAGTTATTATCTGAAATGCAGGTTTAGTAAGTGGAATGGCTATGAATGGTGACTATGACAGGGTGAGTTTAACCTCCTGGTACCTCTGCCAGAAGGTTTGTAGAGTGTTTGGTGTCTTAAAGCTAAGGTCAACGTTGGGGTCTCCTGAGGTATAGATAAGGGTGTATAGCTCTGTCACCGAGAACCCCATATTTTCCAAAATTATTGTTCTCCCCACATACAACCTGTTGGGGTAGGTCTCCAACCCTCCCCTATATTTTATTTGTACTGCAATTCTTTGCTTTGCAAATTCTGGTGGGTATGGAAAAGCCTTCCATAAGTTCTAGTGTTTTGCCTTGTCCATGCAGCAGTAGGAGGTGGACCACCTCCTGAGAGACCAGCTGTTTGGATAGGCTTGTTTGCCTGGGGGGGTTGAAGAATTTACTAGCCTCATGGGATTCTGGGTTCCAGATTCAGCTATCAGGTTCCCATTATGCACTATATTCCCTTAGGAAAGGTCCAAACACAGTTGTAATACAGGGTGTTGAGTCACATCAAAGGGACAGAGGATCTTCCATCCTGTCCATAACTGCTTTGTTTGCTACTGCATCTTTCTCTGGAGATTTCCAATGATATATCCCCTGTGGTCTGACCCAATCAACATTGGTGAGTGTTTCTGCAATGAACACCCCAGAGACAGACAATTTAGAATCATAGCTGGGGGGGTGGACATCCCTTGCCCCAATCCAATCTACTGTATATCTGGCTGCTTCTGTTTATGCAGCCCAACTGTAACCACAGGACTGTCTGTTTGTATGTTAGCTGTCTGTGCAGCCTGTATCCCTTGACTTTCTTCTCATCTACATGAGTCCAATTCATTAAGTACCGTAGGACCCTCCTCACTTTCAAAAAAGGTAAAAGAAGTATCTATTCGTAGGTGGGATCCCAAGTGCAGTCTCTGACCTCAGGTGTCTCCTGTATTTACTTTTTTTGCTGTCTACAATTGCATATTGCCGGTGGAACTTCAGTCATCTGTCCAGATAGCAACTGGACCATCAGGGGACCATTCCATCCATTCCTATAGTGCATTTGTGGCCGCACCCACACTCCTGCTTCCGGCGTCCCTCATCAAATCTGTTTTACTGGCAAGCACAGCCTCTTGATGTGTGATTATTTCCAGGAGTTGCCTCTTCTTGACTTTCTGTTCCAGGAACAAATCATCAGCTGCATCCTGCAGTGTTTTCTGTGGTAGGTTATACTTCTCCACATCCATTTTTGCACTCTTTCTGAAAACAGTTTCAAACTTTGTATTGGCTCCTGTTGTTTCTGAAGCAGAAGAGGAAGCCGGTTCTTTTGCTTCCACCTCAACCAACTCCTACTCCACAGTGGCATCATCAGTCACCATCTCAGCACCCCCTACCAAAGAGTAGGGGAAGTTTTTATTGTGAAAGAATCAAACAATACTAGGGGGCAGAATATTTTTCCTTCAGTCACTATAAGACGCCAGGGGAATTTTGATTTTAGAAGCATACCTTAAGTAATCCTAAGTGAGACTATACTAACATAACCAACAATAGATATCCTAAGTCTTCTTATCCTTTTCCAGTATAAAAAATGTGCCCCATTTTTTTTTGACATACCTCTATGTATTTTTTCTTTTTTTTCTTTACCATTTATTTTATCCGCCCAGTACAGTGTTTCCATAATTTATGTACATTGTGACTAGAGTCCTTCTTTTTTTCAATTTCATAACTATGTTTTCCCTTTCCCATAATAATTTTTATGAGTTCATGAAGTGTCAGTGGCTCAGTAGGTAGCACACTCACCTCTGAGGCTGGGAGATCAGAAGGCTGTGGGTTTAGTTGCCAGATATGACACTTGGGTTAATATCCCAGTACTGACACTGTAGCACAGCATTAGAGGGGTGCTGCACTTCTGAGGTGCCATCTTTCAGATGAGACATTAAACCGAAGTCCTATCTGCCTGGATTGGTGGTAGTTCAGGAGGATGTTAAAGATCCCATGGCACTTATCGAAAAAAATACCACCAACAGCTTAATCTGGTTCAAGATCAGTTGGCATTCATCTGAATACCCCTCTCCCGGGTCGTGCCTGAATATAGGTACAATTTGTCTAGTGCACTTACCTGGTCAAAAAAGACTAAATAAATAAATAAATGTACTGCTGTTGTAATATCTAGTGGCATCTTGCCTGCCAGAAATGGTATTTCAGCACTCCACAAATTAGTCTAAGTGTACTGACCGTGTACTTATTCTATTGGCACCTATGTTTGCTTAGAACAAGGACTTCATATGTCATGGCCTGAAAGTCAAGTCATGAACTATGAGAGCCAATAATTTCCAAAATGTGATTATAAAGGGACATTGGAAGAAAAGGTGCGCCTGTGTCTTGAAGATCATATTCCACACTTTCTTATGTTTGTGGTCATTTTTAACACTGAAGTTTCAATGGCAAGCAAGCCATGTTGTGTCCCACAAAAATTTTGGAATTCTGAGACCTGTCATTGTCTTTGTATGACCTGAACAGCTCGTGGTGTACTGTTTGGAAAATTAAATTGCTCTGTGAAATGATCTGAAACAATTTGCTTATATAATAACTTTCTGGATGCTCAAAAGAGTAGGGGCATTTTTTTATTGAAAATTCATTACAAACATCATAAAAACACAAAAATACTGCAGAACTTTATAAAACATAAACAGATGGTTATATACAGAAAATATACAAGACACTTAAAAAGAAACCCTATTGACTCTTGTCCAACCACAGGAACCAGGAAGCCAGTACATACATTCCAGAAAACAAGGTTTGATTACAGCACAAATAATAAATATTTCCAAAAGAAAAATAAAAAAACACAAATAAAAAAGAAAATGCAAGGAGCTTAGTCAAATCCCTCATATGTTTCCCAAAAGTCCCACATACCAAATCTCAAAATACACCCCAACATCTAATAACAGAAAAACCTGCAAAGCCAACTGTAGAAATGGTTATATTAACAGGTGCTGTAAACCCTTCCACTTAGTACGTACTACCTGTGGTGAGAATTTTGTCAAATCCTTGCTGTATGCCTCCACACATGCTGCTTCCGCAAGTTTCCCAATAGCCAAATAGTTCCTCTGAAGCTGAATGACATAATGGCTATGTGCCTGACATAGACACAATTTCAGACAAGCAAAGAAAACCCCTAAAGTACTACTATCATATGAAAACAGCCTACCACTATATTGGCCTATAACTAACTGTACATACGTAATTTGGGTCAACCATGGTAATTTCCAAGTCTGAGCTAAAAAGGACCAGAGCTGTAGGGAAAAATCACAGTACAACATAAAGTGCGTCACTGTTTCTTCTACAGTTGTACATTTAACATAGGGGCAACCCTGCTCTTCAATTGCTTTGAGTTTCAGGATCCCCCTCACATCCAAGTGCCCATGCACACAAAGCCATAAATTGTCTCACATATGAACCAGGATCTGGGGGGCTATTAAGTTGTAAAAGTGCTACCGGTACATTACCCGGTGTACAAAATTTAATGACAGGTATCTGAGGACCAACTGTAAATAAAATTGACTCATATAATTGCGTTTTGGTTTTCTGCAATAACTTGCAGTAGATTTAGAAGCCTGCCAGATATATAATTTCTTCAACAAAGGTTTCATAAAGTCAGGTACCTTCATTCTTGGCAAAACTTTCACTGGTGCCTCCTGCCAGTTAGCCAAAAAAACTTACAGCAAGTCTAGTCAACATCACCTCCCCCTCCCTAACCCCTGATGGTTGCAATAACAATTTTAAATTACTCATCCAAAAAATGATATGGCAAAAAAATCAAAGGATGTAGCATTGCCACCTCACCTTTGATAACTGGTAGATAGGTAAATTCCCATTTTATTTGGTTGAGCTTACCCCCCCATAACGAACTAATGAAAAGACTGTAGATTTTAGGTTGTAAAGTGTATGGTATTGGATAAATACAACTAACACATAGAAGTAAGGGAACTATAAATTGTTTCAAAATAAAAAAATTTTATTTCTTGGACATGATCCAGTTTTTCCATCTTTCCACACACCAGTCACAGTGTCAGATGGCATCAAACCAGTTTTGCAATGCCATATCCCCTTCCCCATTAAAGAGGCCCAAAGGCTAAATAGGAGCCGTGGAAATCCGAATCCCAGAGATTTCATTTTTGGCAATTGGTGTACCAATACAGTGCTCTACATTTTTGTCAAGATTTAAAATTGCCCCAGACACCTCCCCACATATCTGTGCTTACGGAATAATGTGAGCGACACTGTTATTAACACTGAAAAATGAACAAAAATCATCAGCATATGCAGTTACCTTCAATTCAGCCATATGGCCTGGCATCCTTATACCCTTTATCCCAGTATTCTCCACCAGATACTGTATACAAGTGTCAAAAACCATGGTATAAAACAAAGGGCTCAATTGGCAGCCTTGATGGACCCCTACTGTGACAGGCACAGCTGACCTCCAAAATCGTCCAACAAAGGTAATACTAAAGCTGTTTTATACAATGCCTGAATTCCCCAGATCATCTCCATAGAGTCTCCATAAAGTTCAAACACTTACACCAGAAACCTATGGGAAACCCTATCAAAGGCCTTACTCTAGTCCATTGATATAAGTAAGCCAAATAACTGTTGCTGTGTACAATAAATATAACAATCCCTAATGAGAATCAGATTATTCTGGATTCTCATTCCTGGCACTTCAAAAGTATGTGCTGGATGTAGACAGTCTTGTAACTGACTCTTTAATCTTTGATCTATCAACTTCCCTAAAATTTTCCAGTCAGTATTTAGGAGGCAGATCGGCTTCCACTTCCACAAACATATTTTATCCCTGGATATATATATAGAAATTTTACCAAACCCAGAGAAAACTTCTCATGGGCAATATTCTGAGTCAACATTTCCTGATATACTGGGAGTAGCATATCCACCAGCATATCTTGAAAGACTGTATAAAACCTGCTGCAGACCATTGTGTCCAGGAGACACATTTTCTTCATCTTGTGTAAAACATCAACATCTCATCCTTCGTTAGAGGAACATCTGATTCCAGCTTCACGAATCAGCCAAACTAGGGCCATATTCAGAAATATAAGTATTCATCTCTACCTGTCCTAGCTCATCACGAGCACCAAGGGAGGAAAGATACTGATTCACTATCCTGCAGGGCAGTCTTAATGCTCCCATCCACATCTCTAAAAGCAGTCACACTGGAATTCTCAAATTTAGCCTTGCAAGCCTGACAAGGATCTCCTACAGGTGTTTGCACTGTACCATACTGCATGGTGGCCATCAATGTAGCTGCTCTATCATACTGATAATGTCTCATATCTTGCATAACCTGCCAAATCTGAGTACTATAAGCCTGTGATGTAGTATTAGCCAAAGAAAAAAAATGTTGTAAGTGTTGTCGTAAAGATAAATATTTCAGGAATTCCTTATTAGTCTGGCAAGCTCCATATTGCTTAAACTAGCACTGAACTTCATTCTTAATATCCTCCCACCATTCCCCTGCTGTGTCATAGAGGCAGCAAACTGTACTCCTGGCTTGCAAAATGTCTCTTATCTGAGTGAACACTGTTTGCTCTTGTAATATGGCTGTATTCAATTTCCATCATCTCTCACCCCAAGACACCCATTCCTGTAACATAGAAACAGACTTTGACAGCAGATAAGGACTGCTTGGCCCACCTAGTCTGCCCATTTCCCCACCTACAGGATAAGCCACAGATCCTAGTTAACCAACAGCTTATTTCTTCCTACCCCCCACAAGAATTGCCTTATTTCTGTCCCATGTATTCTTGAATTCTCCCAGAGTTTTAGACCAAACAACCTCCTCAGGAAGGTTGTTCCACTGCCCTCTCCATGAAATGAATACTTCCTCCTATTGTCCCTGAACCACACCCTTTATCCTTAAATTGTGTCCCCTTGTTCTTGCATGCCTCTTTTCTGAAAGATGCTACCCTCTTGGACTTTGTTGATTCCACTGAGGAACTTTAACATTTCTATCATGTCCCCCCTCTCCCTCCTTTCCTTAAGGGTATACATATTAAGCTCTTTTGGTCTCTCCTTGTTTGGCTTCTCTAGCAGACCCTGCACCATTCTAGTTGCCTTCCTCTGGACTGCCTCTATCCAGTCTATGTCCTTGCGGAGATGAGGTCTCCAGAACTGGAAGCAGTACTCCAGATGGAGTCTCACCAACTGTCTGTACAGAGGGATAACAACTTCCTGTTTTCTGCTGGTGAAGCCTCTCCCTATGCATCCCAATATACCCCCAGCTCTCCCTACTGCCTTCTCACATTGCTTGCTAACCTAAAAGTCATCTGATATGATTACCCCCAGGTCCCTCTCCTTTTTCGTTATTGTTACTACCTCCCCCCCTCCCCATTATATAATCTTCCCCATGGTTTTTGTTTCCCAGGTGTATTTTTTTGCACTTCTTTGCATTGAATCCTAGCTGCCATACTTCCGACCATTCCTCCAACCTTGCCAAGTCCCTTCTCATCCTTCCACACCTCCTTGTGTATGAACCCTGTTGCAGATCTTTGTGCACCTGCAAAGAGGCATACTTTTCCTTCCAGTCCCTCTGCAATGTCACTTATAAAGGCATTAAAAAGGACCGGTCCCAGTACTGAACCTTGCAGTACCCCACTAGTAACCCCTCTTTCTTCAGAGTGGACTCCATTTACAATTACCTTCTGTGTCCTATTCTCCAGCCAATGTTTTACCCAGGCTACCACCCTGGGACCCACTCCCAGTCTGGTTAATTTGATTATTAATCTTTTGTGTGGGACTATATCAAATGCCTTGCTAAAGTTTAGGTAGGCCATGTCCACAGCTCCTCCCTGGTCTACTACTTTGGTCACCCAGTCAAAGAAATTAATTAGATTCATCTGACATGACCTTTCCACTGTGAACCCATGCTGCCTTGAGTCCTGTGCCCCACTGGCATCTAGGTACTCAACAATTCTTTCCTTCAGAAATGATTCCATCACTTTCCCTGCCACAGAGGTCAAACTGAAAGGTCTGTAGTTTTCTGCCTCTGTCTTGGTCCCACTTTTGTGAAGGGGAATCACATCTACCTTCCTCCAGTCCTTGGGTACCACGCCATCCTCCCATGATTTGTTTAAACGGGTAGTCAGTGGTTTCACGAGTTCTCCTCTTAATTCTTTTAGAATTCTGGGGTGAATTCCATCAGGCCCCATTGCATTGTCCAACTTCAGTTTTAGGTGTTCTTTCAGAACCCTTTCTTCTGTGAAAGGACTGGAATTGACTCCCCTATCCAAAGTGCTTCTATTAATTGGATTAGGCACCTCCCCCTCCTCTTTTGTGAATACTGAGCAGAAATATTCGTTCAGTATCCCTGCTTTTTCACTATCCCCCTCCGCCCACCCACCATTCATTCTATTCAGCCTCACTATCCCGCCCTTTGTCTTTCTACGCTCCCTGATGTACCTATAAAAGGTTTTATCCCCCTTCTTAATTGAGTTGGCTATCCTTTCCACAGTTTGGGCCTTTGCTATTCTGACTTCCTTCCCTGCTTCCTTCTGCCTTAACTGGTACAACTCTCTGTCCTGCTACTTCTGTTTTCCTTATACTTCCTGAATGCTATCTTTTTCTCCCTGACTTTCCTCACCACCTCTTTTGAGAACCATAGTGGCTTTTTCTTTCATTTTGATTTGTTTATTTGCTTCACACAAAGGCTTGTTGCCTCTGTGATGGCAGTTTTGATGATTCCCCATTGTTGCTCCACCCCTCCTTCTAGCCTGTTTTCTAGTGCCTTTCTGAGGTACTCTCCCATCTTGCCAGCATCAGTCCTCCTGAAGTCCAGTACCCTTACTTTTGTATGGCTTGACTCTGTAGCTGAGTTTAACATGAACCACACTGTTTGATGGTCATTTGTTCCCAGATGGCAACCCACTTCTGGATCTGAGGTTCTCTCTCTGTTCCCATTTGAGAGTACAAGGTCTAAGATTGCTCCCTCACAAGTGGGTTCCGGAACTAGCTGTCTGAGGCATGCCACCTGTAGGGCATCGAGAATGGCACTGCTCTTGTATGTGGCTGCAGCAAGTGTGCTCCAGTTAACATCTGGCATATTCAGGTCTCCCATCAACAGTATCTCCCCTTTCTCTGCCATCCTAAGAATGCCTTCTATCATATCCTTGTCCATTCCCTCCCTCTGACCTGGGGGTCTGTATACAAACCCTGTGCGGATTGTGGTGCCACTTCCTGTCTCCAAGGTGACCCACAGTGCATCCTCTCCTCCCTGTTTTCTCTTTTACTCAGTTGCTTTTATCCCTTCCTTTTCATAGAGAGCTACTCCTCCCCCTCTTCTCCCTTCCCTGTCTCTCCTGTAGGCTACGTACCCTGATATGTTAACACCCCAGTCATGGTTCTCTGAGTACCATGTTTCTTGGACTGCTACGATATCCAGGCATCCCTCTTCCATCAAGGCCACCAGCTCATGGAGCTTGTTGCCCAGGCTATGGGCATTGGTACTCATTATCCTCCATTTCCTGACAGCCTTCAATTCTAGCAAACAATGATCAGAAAATTCTAATGGAAAAACTTGAAAATCCACAAAATGTATATTCAGAGATAAAAAAAGTAAATCTGTGTTGCTAGACAACCTCTCCAGTACGTTTTAATTGTCCTGGGGGGTGAGACCAAATCAGCCACATAACACAACCCAGCAGTCTGTAAACAATGCTGCAGGGCATTACTGTCACAGTAAACCTTTTTTCCTGCAAATTTTATACTGGGCAGATCTAGGGCCAATTCAAGTCGCCACCTAAAAATACCTTTCTTGTGGTGACTAAAAAGGGTTGTATTATTTTAAATAAGTCCACCAGCTCAAGTTTACTCTGAGGTGCATAAACAGACACCAGGCGGCACACCTTACCATCAACTAAACCATCCAGGACTAAGACATGGCCTGGTACTAAATCCATAAATTTCTGTAGTTGAAATAGCACTCCTTGGAACAGAATCCCCATCCCATCTGCTCTGTGCTATCCAAAGGACCAATAAGATGGGCCCTACATCTATGTCTTTTTACATTGAGATACAGAAGCTGCTGTGTTTAGCTAGGATTTCTGTAAAAAAAATACATATTAAATGCCTGCTGCTGTAAAAAGGAAAAAAAATCATTTTACATTTACCCCCATTCAGCATACTGCAAACATTCAAGGAAGCAAAAGTGAAGGCCATCACAAGAAGTAGTTTTTTTTTCTTAAAGATTAACTGTCCTGTACATCAACAATATGTTTTTTCTTCTTCTTTTTCTTCTTACCCTCCCCCTTCTCAGTTGGAGGAAGGGAGTGTGAAGAAGTATAAGTGTCAGAATCTGCAATGTCCATAGCACCCCAGTCAGTCTGTTTCCCAAGTAAGTCAAACTTATTACATAGAAACACAGAAACATACAATTTGTCGGCAGATAAGGACCGCTTGGCCCACCCAGTCTGCCCATTTCCCTACCTGATGGATAAGCTGCAGATCCTAGTTAACCAGCAGCCTACTTCTTCCTACCCCCACCCCCTAGAATTGTCTTATGACTGTCCCATGCATGCTTGAATTCCACCACTGTTTTTGACTCCACAACCTCCTCTGGAAGGCTGTTCCATACGTCCACAACCCTATCTGTGAAAAAATACTTCCTTAAATTACCTCTGAGCCACCCTCCTTCTATCTTCAAATTGTGCCCCCTTGTTCTTGCATACCTCTTTTTTTGAAAGATTCTACCCTCTTGGGCTTTGTTGATTCCCTTGAGGTACTTGAAAGTTTCTATCATGTCCCCCCTCTCCCTCCTTTCCTCGAGGCTATACATACTAAGCTCCTTAAGTCTCTCTTCATATGTCTTCCACTGCAGACCCTGCACCATTTTAGTTGCCCTCCTCTGGACAGCTTCCATCCTGTCTATGTCTTTGTGGAGATTGGGTCTCCAGAACTGCACGCAGTACTCCAGATGTGGTCTCACCAGCTGTCTGTACAGAGGGATAATAACTTCCTGTTTTCTACTGGTGATGCCTCCCTATGCATCCCAGTATCCCCCAGCCCTCCTGCTGCCCTCTCACATTGCTTGCCCACCTTTAGGTCATCTGATATGACTACCACAGGTCCCTTTCCATTTTTGTTGTTGTTAGTATCTCACCCCCCATTGTGTACTCTTCCCCTGGGTTTTTGTTTCCCAGGTGCATTACCTTGCACTTCTTAGCATTGAATCTAAGCTGCCATACATTTGACCATTCCTCTAACCTTGCCAAGACCCTTTTCATCCTTTCCACCCCACCTTGTGCATCAACTCTGTTGCCGATCTTTGTGTCATCTGCAAAGAGACATACTTTTCCTTCCAGTCCCTCTGCAATGTCGCTTATAAAGACATTGAAGAGGACCAGTCCTAATACTGAACCCTGTGGTACTCCACTGCTAACCCCCCTTTTTTCAGAGTGGACTCCCTTTACTATTACTCTCTGTGTTCTATTCTCCAGCCAATTCTTTACCCAGACTGTCATCTTGGGACCCACTCCCAGGCTGGCTAACTTGTATATTAATCTTTGTGTGGGACTGTGTCAAATGCCTTGCTAAAGTCTAGGTAGGCCATGTCCACAGCCCTCCCTGATCAACTACTTTGGTCACCCAGTCAAAATCTATCAGATTTGTCTGGCATGACCTTCCCGCTGTGAATCAAGCTGCCTAGGTCACTGTCCTCTGGCCTCTAGATGCGCAACAATTCTTTCCTTCAGAAGTCATTCCATCATTTTCCCTACCACTGAGGTTAAACTAACAGGTCTGTAGTTTCCTGCTTCTGTCTTGCTCCCACTTTTGTGAAGGGGAATCACATCTGCCCTCCTCCGTTACTCAGGTACCACCCCATCCTCCCATGATTTGTTAAAGAGGGTAGTCAGTGGTGTCACTAGTTCTATCCTTAGTTGTTTTAGAATTCTGGGATGAATCCCATCAGGCCCCATTGCTTTGTCCACCTTCAGTTTTAAGAGCTCTTTCAGAATTCTTTCTTCTGTAAATGGGCTGGTATCAACTTCTGTATCCAGAGTGTTTCTACTGTTTGTTTTAGGTACCTCCCCCTCTTCCTTTGTAAATACTGAGCAAAGGAAGGTGGGAGGTACCTAAAACAAACAGTAAAAAACACTCTGGATACTGAAGTTGATACCAGCCCATTTACAGAAGAAAGAGTTCTGAAAGAGCTCTTAAAATTAATCGCATCAATGTCAGAGGAAACAGAAGTTCGTAAGTGAACACTTCTCCTAGGAACCAGAAAAGTCCAGGAGGAATCCCTGGAAGAAGAGGGGTGAAGGGGGCAGCATCTCATTAAATCTCAGGGTGTCAGAATTTGTCTGGTTGTCCAACACTTCCATACACGGAACTATCAGAGGGTCAGGTGGGGCATTTGCAGATGCCTTTCTTGGGTTAACCTTAGAGCCATGATGCACATCTCTTTCAGAATGCTCCGGAGACTGAATCATATCATGCACATGTCCCTGTCATGCCTCAGCAATAGCAGCAGGTCTGTCATCTGTTGGGAGCTTATCTGCAGTCATCTGTGGGGGGCTCCCTGACCATTCTGTCACTTTCCATTGTGCCTGACTAATGATGGCATCCTGGTTCACTGTATCAGATCTATTGTGGGCTGCCCAGGGTCATTTATAAGACACATGTCCTCTTGAGTCACACAAATTGCACTTAGCCACATTTCTGCATTTTGTACTAATGTGGTCATATTCCCCACTTAAAATAAACTTCAGCTTATCACAGGAGCTAGCAAGATGAGTGTGATCCCACATTTATGGCAAGCCTTAAGTTGACCAGTGTAAAAACACACTCCACAATCAGAACCAATGAAAAAACTGTTAGGTAGATGTATCATGCCTGTACCAGTCTGTCACAGCTTTATTTTGAAGTGCCAGCCCCCAGTCCAAAATGATCCAAATTAATAATGGGCTCAGGAATACTAAGAACATCACAGTGCTGTTGCAGCCAATGGAGGATGTCACCAATATTGACACTCTCCATCAGAAACAGGAAAGTTATTTTTTAATGACAGGTTTAGTAAGTGAAATAGCCAGGAAAGGAGTCCACAATGGGGAGAATTTCATCTGATTATAGGAAGTCCAAAATTTGCCCAAGCCATGAGCAGTGTGAAAACTGATATTGAAAGTTTCTTCTTCTGATATATGAATAAGGGCATGAACCTCAGCAGGTGTGAAACGTAGAAAGTCCTTCAGAAGTGTCCTTCCAACATACTGTATCCCCTATCTGTGTACAGTTCAAGGCCTCCCTTATATTGTAGGAGCACTGCATGGTGGTGTGGTATAGGGGGAGATTTATCAAATAAATCCAAAAATCTGGGACCTCTAGGAGGGGATTTAAAATTCTGTTATGGCCCAGCATTGTGATCAGATGAACTGGAGTCATCTCTGTGCTCCCCTTGTTGTTCTGAACCAGTTGAAACCTTTTCAAAACCCAGCATCAGCCCCTGAATCTGAGGATGAGTCACCCTTATTTCATTTTGGTGAGCCAGCACTCCACTCCAATATCAATTGGGCCTTCAGGAGATGCTTCTCCTCAATATGTGCCTGAGTAGGCTGTGAATCATTAGGTACCTCTATGGTAATAGTGTCCTGCTTTTGCCAGAGAACAAGCTGATCACCAGGAGGAAGGACCTGCTGGTATAACTAAACTTTTCTACTTGGACTATATTGCCCTCCTTCCTTCCCGTCCACCCCTCACACCCAAAGGCAGTTCTACTTTTATAGGCACAGGATTTAACTAAGAACAGGAACTTCCTGTTTGGGAGCAGGAAGTGAGTGATCACAGAGCCTCCAAAGACTCACCATTCTAAAAGGGCAATAGTAGCTCTCCATCCCCTCCCAGCTGCTGGAGGTCTGACTCGGAGCAAATAAGGAGATTACTGAGAAATATAGGAACTCCTTGTCTCAGAACAGGAAGTTCAGGAGCTAAAAGTGCACAGAGGTGTAAGTAGGGACAGAAAAGAAAAAACAAAGAAATAAATAAACAAAGGAAATAGTAACTATTCCAAACAACAATTAGGGGTCCAGAAATAAGACATGATGGGAGAGGTGCAGTGCAGTGGCTGTGGCGCAGCAGTCTTCCAGGATACATTCTGGAGGATGCAGTGTTTTCCCATCTGCAGGCACCTCTCTGGGCTGAGGGAGAAGGTTGCTCATCTTCAGGCTGAGTTCGTCAGGATTTGTGAGACCTCCTCTCCCACCCAGGGACTACCATGGTCACTACCATTGCCTCAGAGGTTGCAAAGAAAGAGGAGTGGTTGGACCTCAGTGGGCTCAGGGAGGGTGAGGATGGTAGAACAGAGGTGCAACCCTCAAGTTGTATCTCTCCACAATTTCTATGCAATTCTGGAAAAGTGCAGTTCCTCTATGGAGGCACCCACATTGGAGACCAAGGAGGATGCTGGGAACCTCCACAAAAAAGACTCTCAGTAGGGTGGCATGGGACCCAACAGGGGAAGGAAACAACTCCTGGTGGGGGACTCAATTGTTAGGAACATAGAACTGGGGGAGGAAGAGGAGAGGGAGGAAAGGTGCCTGTCTGGCACCATGGCTTGAAGGGACAGGGAGCGAATCCTTAGGATCGTGGTAGCAGTTGCACAAGGGAGGGAGCTGGATGCCATTGTCCACATAGGGACAAATGACCTGGCTAACAAAGGGATCAGACCAGTGCAATAAACACTTGTGGAGATGGGAAGGGGCCTTAGTCAAATAGCATGCACAGTAACCTTCTCAGAGGTGGTGACTGTCTATGGCACAGGTGAGGCTAGGGTGCTCCACACCATGGGATTCAATCAGTGGTTGAAAAACTGGTGCAGAGCTCAGGGCTTTGGCTTCACTGGGGACTGGGAGTCCACCTGGAGGAATGCAGACCTATACTAGTGTGATGGTCTGCATCTGTCCAGGAAGGGAACCAGGATCCTAGGTGATAGGTTAAATGCTTCATTGGAAAGTTTTTAAACCTAGCCAAGGGGGGAGGCACTGGAGAGGAGAAGGGAAATACTAGCTTCCCCCCAAAAATTCAGGGTACTAAGTGAGGTAGACACCAACATAGAGATGTCAATAGGGAGAAGTGCAGTGTTAAATGGAGAAAGTGACAAACGCAGTAAGGACAGGGATGTGGCAAAAAGGGATAAGGTCATCAAGAAATGGAGGGTAATGAGTACCAATGCCCATTGTCTGGGCAACAAGCTCCCTGAACTGGTGGCCTTGATGGAAGAGGGATGCCTGGATATCATAGCAGTCACAGAAACATGGTACACAGAGAACCATGACTGGGATTTTAACATACTAGGGTACACAACCTACAGGAGAGACAGGGAGAGGAGAAGAGGGAGAAGAGTAGCTCTCTATGTAAGGGAAGGGATAAAAGCAACTGAACAAAAGAGTTAACAGGGAGGAGAGGAGGCACTGAGGGTCACCTTAGAGACTGGAAATGGCACCACAATCTGCACAGGGGTTGTATACATATCCCCATGTAAGGTGGAGGGAATGGACAAGGATATGATAGAAGGCATACTTAGGATGGCAGAGAAAGAGGAGATGCTGTTGATGGGGGACCTTAATATGACAGATGTCAACTGGAGCACCACTTCTGCAGCCACATCCAAAAGCAGTGCCATTCTCGATGCCCATCAGGTGGCATGCCTCAGACAGCTAGTTTTGGAAGCTACTCATGAGTGAGCAATCTTAGACTTCATAGGCTCAAATGGGGACAGTGAGAGGATCCCAGATCTAGAAGTGGATGGCCATTTTGGAACAAGTGACCACCAAACAGAGTGGTTTATGATAAACTCAGCTACAGAGTCAAGCCATGCACAAAAGTGAAGGTTCTGGACTTCAAGAGAGCTGATTTTGGCAAGATGGGAGAGTGCCTTAGAAAAGCACTAGCAAACAGGCTAGAAGGAGTGGTGGAGCAACAATGGGGAAATATCAAAACTGCCATCACAGAGGCAACAAGCCTTTGTGTGAAGCAAATAAACAAATCAAAATGAAAGAAAAAGTCACTATGGTTCTCAAAAGAGTTTGCGGTGAAGGTTAGGGAGAAAAAGATAGCATTTAGGCAGTATAAGGAAACACAGAAGGAGCAGGACAGAGAACTGTACCAGTTAAAGCAGAAGGAAGCAGGGATGGTAGTCAGAATAGCAAAGGCACAAACTGAGGAAAAGAACAGCTAATATTTTTTAAGGCAAGCTACCTCTTGCTGGGAGCTACAATACTGAACATAGGATTTGCAAGAAAGTGAGTTGTGCTCACAACAGAGGGAGGTGAACCTTGCAATTGTCTTTGGTTAGTAGCAGATATTCTACAGTTGAAGGCTACTTCTAACTGAAAGGTGAAATAAGGAACTTAATCAGGAAAAAACAGTCTTGTTATAATTCTTAAGATTTTCAGTGCAGGAAGAGTTTAAACCTTGGCTAAACATTTGTCACAAATCCTGAAAAAAGTGCAGGTACAGGTTGTGTATTTGACCCAGACAGTAAACAGTTTTTTGGGTTTATCTTTTGTGTGCCTTAAAGGAAATTCAAGACTTTCTCAGGAAGTGATTACACCATAAGCTACTTAATCAGCCAATAGCTTTGGTAACAGACCTGAGAACAATAGTATTATAAGCAAGTATTTTATAGCAAACTCATCAGAACAGCTAATATTTTTTAAGGCAAGCTACCTCTTGCTGGGAGCTACAATACTGAACATAGGATTTGCAAGAAAGTGAGTTGTGCTCACAACAGAAGGAGGTGAACCTTGCAATTGTCTTTGGTTCATAGCAGATATTCTTCAGGTGGAGGCTACTTCTAACTGAAAGGTGAAATAAGGAACTTAATAAGGAAAAGACAGTCTTGCTACAATTCTTAAGATTGACAGTGCAGGAAGAGTTTAAAGCACAGCTGACTTATTTTGGGGCTGACTGCTTTCAGAAGCACAAACCACCAGGCTGTTTTGGGGCTGGGGAGGTTTACCTGTGTCTGACTTGGATGTCTGAATTTTTCTCTGTTTGATTAGCAGGGATTTGCTCTGTCAAATTGTTGTGTATGGTATCTTGCTGACAGGAAGGCACTCATCACAGCGGTGGGTCAGAGCTCTTAGCTGATTGTTTTGTGAGGGCACAGTTTAGGCCCAACCCCTTCCCACCCTCACCCCACCCACCCCTGAAATAGTTCCTTTATACCTGGGGTTCTGACATCATTTCCTCAAGAGTGCAAGGTGCATATCAATATCATATCATCTCTAGCACACAGCACTGAAAATATAAGCATACACATTGTATAATATAGATATTGCTATATAACAAACCAAGCACACACACACACAAAAAAAGTACATAATCTTGTGGGGAGTAGTGCAATGTAATGGCTGTGGGGCAGCAGTCTTCCGGGAGACTTTCTATAGGCTGAGATGCTGCCCTATTTGCAGACAGCTCTCTACCCTGAGGGAGGAATTTGCCCATCTTCAGGCCACACTGGACAGCAGTAAGGGAACCTTCCCCCAGGCCACACTGGATGGTAGGAAGGAAACCTCCCCCATCCAGGAAGCACCAGAGCCACCACCACTGCCTCAAAGGTTGCAAAGAAAGCAAAGCAGTTGGACCACAGTGGGCTCAGGGAGGGTGAGGATGGTGGAACAGAGGCACACCCAGTCAGTTGTTCCACTCCACAATCCATACATCATTCTGGTGGAGCACAGCTCCCCTATGGATGCACCCACAGAGGAGATTAAGGATTCTGAGGACACATGTCACAAGGGAGGCCCACAGGAAGGAGGCAGAGGACACCACAAGGAAAGGAAGCAGCTCCTGGTGGGGGACTCAATTATTAGGGGTATAGAGCTGGGGGGAGCAGGGAAAACTGAAGTAAGGTGCCTGCCTGGTGCCATGGCTTGAGGGACAGGAAGCGCATCCTCAGGATCACGAGAACAGCTGCACGGAGTCTGAGCTGGATGTCATTGTCCACCTAGGGACAAATGACTTGGCTCAACATGAGATTAGAGCAGTGCAGAAGGACTTTGTAGAACTGGGAGGGCCTAAGACAAGTAGCACACACAGTATCCTTCTCAGAGGTGCTGCCTGTCAATGGCATGAGTGAGGAAGGCCTTTTGCACCATGCAGTTTAATGAATGGTTGAAAAAATGGTGTGGAACACAGGGGCTTGGCTTCATTGGAGACTGGGGTTCCACCTGGAGGGACACCAGCCTATACTGGCAGGATGGTCTGCATCTGTCCAGGAAGGGAAGAAGTCTTTTGAGCAATTGGTTTAAATGTTTCATTGGCAAGCTTTTAAACTAGTCAAGGGGGGAGGCACTGATAAGCAGCAGGAAAATCCCAGCCTCTCCCTACAAAACAGGGTACTAAATGAGAAAAAGACCAAGGTAGAAAGGTCAGTGGGGGATGCTGCAACTGAAGGTAAAGCCATCAAAAAATGGAAATCAAAGAGTACCAATGCCAGTAGTCTGAGTAACACGCTTCCTGAATTAGTGGCCTTGATGGAGGAGGAACATCTAGATATCGTGGCAGTCACAGAAACATGGTTCACACAAAACCGTGACTGGGACATAAACATACCAGGATACACTATCTACAGGAGGGACAGAGCGGGTAATAGAGGAGGAGGAGTAGCTCTTTACATAAGGGAAGGAATCAAAGCAGCAGAACAAAAGGGTAACAGGGAAGAGAAGAAGCACTGTGGGTAAATTTGGAGACCGGCAATGGCACCAAAATCTGCACAGGAGTTCTATACAAGACCCTTTCTAGGGGAGGAAATGGACAAGGAAATGATAGAAAGTATACTTAGTAAGGCAGGAAAAGGGGAGATATTGCTGATGGGCAATCTGAATATGCCAGATGTTAACTGGAGTGCAGTTGCAGCAGCCACTTCGAAGAGTGGGGTTATTCTAGATGCCCTACAGGGGGCATGCCTTAGACAACTAGTATTGGAGCCCACTCGAGAGGGAGCAATCTTAAACCTGATTCTCTCAAATGGAGATGAAGAGAGGATCACAGATGTAGAAGTGGTTAGCCATCTGGGAACTAGCGACCATCGAACAGTATGGTTCACAATAAACACAGCAATACAGTCAAGCCATACAAAGGCACAGGTAGTGGACTTTAGGAGGGCTGACTTTGCCAAAATGGGTGAGTGTCTAAGGAATGCACTAGCAAATGGGCAGGAAGGAGTGGTAGAATAGCCATTTGTTTTGTATAAGAAGAAACTACAGTTCAGATACAGATTTTGAAATCCAATTAAAAGAATTGATATCTAAGTTCCAAAATAGAGGCTATGATATACAATTATTAGATGGTACTTATGAAAAAGTCAAAATGATGGATAGAAATATTATTCTGGAAAAAAGAATAAACAAAAGGGAACCTGAGACTGTATGCAGTTTTGTAACATAATTCAATCACAAGGCAGGACAGATAGGCTATATTACACATTGTAATTGGCCTATCTTAATGGGTGATGAATCAGTGGGGCAAGCAGTGGGTTCTAAACCTCATGTTACATTTTGTAGGGCTAAGAATATCAAGGATAAAGTGGTGCACAGCAGAGAAAAGAATATTGGAAATTCTGACATTAGAACTTGGCTTCCCAAAAGAGCAAATGTTTTTTTTTCACATGTAAAATATGTAGGCCCAGATATTCAAACTGCGCTCAAAACTGGTGCAACAGCAGGAGCAAGCACAAACCAGTTGCGCAAATGCGCAACAGGTGCGATATTCAAACATGGAGCAGAGCAAATTGCGCAAGCAACCAACGTCTGAATATCGCACATACTGCGCCATCGCGCAACCAGGAAGGAGAAGCTGAGCCAAAATGCGCGCTATGGCGCAACTATGGAAGCTCAGCTGAGCAGTGCAGAGCTGCCATAGCGCAAGCACAGCCCCCAGAGCAATGGAACTGCACATCCAGGGAGGCAGGCTGGGCCCACCGCCAGCCATGCCACACATGGGCACAGGAACTCACTGCAGAACCCACACCACACTGGCACACCCTAAGCACAGCATCACTGGGGGTGGGACGGCTGATCCACGTGCCTATGGGGACAAGCCAACTAAAGCATAGCAGAGCCATGATGCCCCAGCATAACCACTGGCAGGCAGAGAGTGCCACACCCAGGGGTTTGACAACCACAGTGCACATCAGTCCCCCCTGTACGCACAGCACAGCGTGCACCGTGCCCCCAAGACACCGCTCATGTGCAGTGACAGGCACTGCAGGAAACACCATGCACCCCGTGCACACGTCAACCCCATGCTGCAGAGAAGCAGACCACCCAGACTCACCCTATGCACCCAGCAGTGGGTGGCAGCAGATGGCGAGAGCAACAGAAAGGCAATGCTATGCTGGTGATACCTCCCATGGACACACACACACACACACACACACACACAATATATCCAGGACCATAGTAGCTCAGATGGCATGTACACCCCTGCAACGGAGCACCAGAACCAGTTGCAAAGCAGACACCAACACAGCAGTTGTACCAAAATAGAATTTTATATTCAAACAAAAGAGGTAACAAATCAGCTAAAACTATGTACAAGTTGGGGGGACGGGTAAAGAGTCAGGGGTGTGCAAGGGGAGAAAACAACTTGAGAGGGAAGTCAGGGTGAAAGGATGGGGAAGGGCAAATAAAAGGTGGGCTACGCCCAGCAGGCTCCTGCTCCTCCCCGCCGCCTTCCCTCCTGTGTCTGTGCCGCCATTCCCTGTTGCTGTAGGGCTTGCAGGAGCTCTCTGTTGTTGCCGGCCAGCGTGCCAGGGCCGGACATCGCGGCGCCATGCGCTGAAGCACACCGAGGCCCAGGAAAATGGGAACACAGTCAATGGCTGAGACTGACCACAACCCTGAACACCACCCAACCTGCAACCCAGCTAACCCAATGTGCTGCACATGTGATGGCATGCACCCACCCACAGTGAACATGCACATGGCCATCACAAACAGGTGGCACCAGCCATGCGCACCACTGCCCACACACACTGCCCACATCAATCACAGTACAAACTAGGCTGTCATGTGATGTTGCAACGTGGTGCGATGCCAGTCACACAGCTATGTGCCCAGTGCATGCCTGGACCACCTGTGATGCATACACAGACGTGTCGTGATGCTGCACTGTGATGCAGGTCACCTGTGTCACGCCTACATACATGGATACATAGACAGTGTCGGCAGATAGGGGCCTATGGGACACCTAGTCTGGCCATTTGGCCTTGTACGATCACTCTCATGTCCTATAAGTCCATTCCCCCTCACCCCTGACCTCCAGAAGTCCCTCATGGCGAGCCCACACATACAGATCTCCCGTGACCAAGTCAGCCCCCACCACATCCTCTGGCAGGGTGTTCCACTCGTCCACCACCCATGATGTGAGGAAACACATCTGATGTTTCCTTAAACGAGCCCTCCAACTGCATCCCATGCCCTCTACACCTGGAACATCCTCTACGCTGACAAATATTGGTTCCTGCACACTGTTCCCCTGTACAATACTCGTATGACCCCATCATATCCCACACCCTCCTCCTCCAGGGAGTACATGTTCAGTTCCGCAACCTGTCTGCATAGGACATGTGATGCAATCCATGCACCATCCATGTCGCCTCCCTGGAACGCCTCCACCCAGTCCCTGTCCATACGCAGCTATGTGTTCCGGAACTGTACACTGTACTCCAGTGTGGGACTCACTAGTGTTACGATAGTGGAACTACTACCACCCATCTGGTTGTGTCCATCATGGTTGGTGGTCCTGCCCCCCAGCATGCAATAGCATCCATGACGAATGATACTCACACCTCCAGCAGCTCAGTCTGCCGCGCTGCTGCTGCTGTTGATGCTGCTGCTGCTGCTGCGGGCCGACGGCCTGTGGGACTGGGGCCCTGGCATGGCCCACATCAGCCGCGTCCGGTGCCGTCACCATCCGGCCTGTGGGAGACATATGGTGAGACAAGCATCAGTGTGACTCAAAAGCAGAGTGCCCCCTGCCCCAGTAAGACTGCCTGCCCACACAGCCATAACCATCCATCGCACAGCTGCACACACTGACACACCGATGCACAGCCACCCAGGCACACACACACCCCTACAGAGAATATAGGTGAATAGATGGTACACTCACGTGGCCTAGGCACCAGGCCCCGCCTGGCACGGGAACGCAGCCACGCTAACAGCTCCGGTCCCTCCAGCGGAGATCACTGACCTGGTGCCGCACTGCCCGCAGACCGGCCCGCCAGTGACCCCACCAGGTCAGTGGCCACCTGCTGCCACATGGGTCCTCGGTCCGGTGAGGGGCCTCACCATACAGTTGGTCATAGTGGCTCCACTGAAACCACCAGGTTGGCCACCTCAACTTGGCTCCACAGCACCCGCCCTCCTCCTAGCCATGGCACCGACTTTACAGCAGGCAATATGGCGCCCGCTGCGCACTGACCCCGTGGAGTTGTTGCGCAATAGACCAGCACAGGCACCTATCGCGCTGTTCGCACAGCGCCACTACTTACATGGAGCTGTAGCCAGACAGCGCAATAGGATGTACACATGGCATGCACTCAGCGCCAGGGTCAGAGGGCATACCCAAGGTCACAGCAATGATGCAAGGCTACGACAGCTATAGGATGCATAGGTATCCCTGGCGCGATCGGCGGCACAGCACCAGTGCCAAAGGGGACTATCGCGCAGAGGTGCCACTAGCGCATATAGTGCCCAGTGCTGCAGCACCACTGGCACAATGGTGGCCATGTCCAGAATAGCCTATCGTGCTCAGCAGTTCTGCAGCGCCGATCGGCGCATGCGTAACTCGCCTGGGCTATGCAATGCAGCAGTACACAACCACAAACATGCGCCATCGGCTCAGCCGACTTTCCCTATTGCGCTAAGCGCATTTACGCGATATTCAGCCGACATATGCAAAGCAGGCGATCAGCCATTCAAAGGTGCAGTGGCGCGATTAGCATGTCATTAAAGTTGCGCCACACCTCATTTGCATGTGTTGCACTATAAAAATACGACACTGGGTGTGGCAGCCAGATTTGGTTGTTGCAGCTGAGGGTGAGTTACATGCTGTGTGATGCTCAGGACAATGCATGGGCAGGGTGCTGGAGGGTGTCACGGGATGAGGGGGCTGGAGCATGATGAGGGCACTTAGAAGGGGGGGAGGGCACCCTTTCCATCAGTATCTGCCAGGCAGCGAGGAAAGGGGGCTTCTTCCCCAGCCTGCAGCTATGCTCATGGGGAAATGCTGTGGACTGCAGAGTGACAGGTGTCCACTTCCACCCATACAGATCAGCATGACTGATGAGAACCAGGCCGAGGTGTGGACGGCGGTGAGGAGGAGGCTGAACTTCACCACAGCAGAGACCGAGGCCCCTTCCAGGCCTACCTGGAGGATGAGCCGCTTGAGTGGGCGGAGGGCACCCTCAGCAGCGTGCAGCTGCATGGGAGGGTAGCTCTGGCGTCAACCTGCATGGAAGCCACCAGCTCCATGCAGGAGTGCCGTAAGAAGATGGGGACTGACCGCAGGAGGCTGAAGGAGAAGGTGGCAGCCTTCAGGGTGGCATCGCTGCCACTGGTGGGGACCACCAGTGGTGTTGCAGCTGACCCCGACCGAGGAGACACTGGTCGCGCCATGCAGCCGAAAGTGCTACTATGGTGTTCCTGGCGGAGGATTCCAGACAGGTGGAAGCCCATCACTGTACGGTATGTCATGGTGATGTTGTGGGGGGCGGTTGTTGTTCACATGCACTCACATGTACGCTCTTTCTGTTTCAGATCCTGTTCGTGCCTGCAGGAGATGGTGGTGGTGGGTGCTGACAGTGAGGCAGACCTGCTGGACCAGGAGGAGGGACCTTCCACCGCCAGCAGCCTGCACGCACTGCAGCAGCAGGCCAGCTGGGCTGACAACTCTGCCCGGCAGTGATACAGGTGCAGGGGTGCACAGCCTGTGCCACAGCAGTCTGGCATGCAGGTGTACCAGCATGCTGTGCCTATGGCAGTGGCACGCACCGCACTATTGAGGATGGCAGGCCTGCAATGGCCAGTGAGAGTGTGTGTCCCCGAGGACACACGGCAGGTCAGCATGTGCCCCTCGGCCATCCAGCTCCACACCTGTGTACCAGCATGCTGGCACAGTCACAGGCTGGCCTGTCAGCACCGTGGGCAGCACCGGTGGCTGAGCAGGTGTCTGGCACTGTTGACAGCACAGGGGTGGAACAGGTGGACCTGGGGGCTCAGCAGTTGAGGCAGCAGCAGCAGTTGCACACCAGGCCTGGGGACAGCGCCAGGCAGTGGCACTTGTCCACCGCCTCTTGATCAGCCCATACCTGGTCCTGGCGAACAGCGGCCACCCTCAAGGGTGCTGTGCACCAGGACCATCCACACCCTGGGGGTCACGATGCCATTGGGGCATAGTACCTTTGGCGTGCACACCCGCCTGCTGCAGGAGTCGGTACAGCTGCAGGGGTGGGTTGCAAGGTCCGGTGGAGGCACTGACTGTGTCCGTGGAGTGGCATAGCAGGGAGTGTGCTCGGACCGGGCCGAGATGGTCCATATGCGGACGGATGTGACCGCTGCCATCGACAGGCTGACCCAGGCAGTGGTCTCTGTGGCGACCGCATTGACCACACTGTCGGTGACCCTTGTACACACACCCCACACAGTGCGCACTCCACTCCCCGTTCCCGGCGTCGTGCGACACCAGGCCTGTCGACGCCGGGTTCTGCTGTGGGCATCCCGAGCACCCCTGGTGCAAGTTTCTTTCGCGGGATGCAGACCCCTGTGCGGGCAAGGTCGCGGTCATGCACTGGGACCCCTGGTGGTGCAGTAGTGCCACCCGATGTGGCCCCTGCGCAGCCTGCCAGTGCTGCTAGGCCACGGCGGGGCCGCCCACGCATCCGTGGTGGCCGTGGGACAGTGCTCCCTGACTGAGCTGTCTCCCAATGCAGGCCCTGTCTGGTGCTGCCCTGTGTGCAATGTGTGTCATGGTGGGCAGTGCACTGCTGGGTGCTCTGCTCACCATACTGACACATGGACCACCTGCACACTCTCCCAACTGCTGTCCACAGGTGCGTGTGGATGATGATGCCTGCATTGCACTGTACACCAAGGTGCAAGGTTGCCCAGGTCCTGACACACGTACGTGGACAGTCCAGGTGGTGAGGGTGATTGGTGGTGCTGTGTGATAGCGTGTAATTTCTGCATTGCTGTGCTGCTGCCCCTGTATGTTGCCTGGTGTGTGTGTGTGTTTATTTGAGTGCTCACCCCTCTCTGCTAATGTGTTGTATGTGAGACCTTTCAACTCCTGACCTTCATGCACGTGTGTTCCCTGTGTGCCTGTGGTTTGGCGATAGACAGTGTTGCCTGCACATGTCCCTTGACTTACCTGTGTTGTGCATAGTGCTCTTCTGCAATGGTGTCCCGTGCAGCTGGGCCTGCCGGGTCAGTCGGGTCCTTCCGCCTAGGGAGGGTGGCTCATCACCCATATCACCGGCCACTGGCGCCCCATCGCTGTCCCCTCTTGGACCTGTATGGCTATCCCATGGTCTTTGGCCATGTTGTGCAGGATGCAACAGGCCAGGAATATCCCACAGGCCTTTTGGGGTTGTACTGTAGGGCTCCGCGAGGTGTCCAGGCATCGAAGCGTGCCTTGAGTATCCCGAACACCCGCTCCTATGATGTTCCGTGTTGGGCGCAGCCTCATTGGAAACCGTAGGCGCTGGGGTCATGGGGCGCCTGTATGGTGTGAGCAGCCAGGGACAGAGTGGTATCCACAGTCACCTGTGTGGAGATAGTGGAGACTCAGTGTAGGTCAGGTCCATATTGCCCATATCCTTGTGTGCCACTACCATGGCACCTGTGTCATTCCCACCCTTGCACAGAGTTTGCATTCCATACATGTGTACTCACCCAAGATGACCCGTGGGGATGTTCCCACTCTCGAATCGATGGCACAGTGCAGATTGGTGCCATATGAAGGCATCATGTGCTCTGCCAGGGTGTGGCACAGACATTGATGATGCGCCCAGTGGCATCACACCACCTGGCAGTTGACACTCGAGTAGCCCTTCTGGTTCCGATATGCTTGCCCGTCGGGGCCAGGTGGCGTGCGAATGGCCACATGGGTGCAGTCTATGCACCTAGCACGCCAGGCATTTGTGCTACCCTGTGGAACTCCTGCATGTTTGCTTGTACGCCTGTCACGGTGCTGGGGAAATGGATGTACTCCGAGCATGAGGCAGCAGTGCGCTGAGGAATTGGGTGAGGATGCATGACGTGGCTGACTGCGTGATGCCTGTGGTGTCCCCTGTCGGCCTCTGGAAGGTGCCCGTGGTGAGCAGGCACATGCAGGCTGTCACCTTGGTCTCCACGGACAGAGCGTGACTCCGTCGTGAGGGTGCCTGCATCACATCACTGCACAGCTCACTGAGCCGTCTCAGTATTGCCCTGTTCAGGCGGTACCGGCCACGATCTCAACATCACTGTACAGCTCGTAGCTGATGCAGGCACGATACCGCTTGTCAGGTATACCGACGGGCCCCTCCACGGCCACGCCCCCTGCAGCATGCTGTCTCACCTCTCATTACAGCTTCCATGTGAAGCTGACACTGTCCATCTCCTGGCTTCTGCCCCCAGCTGCTGTTCCTGTGTTACCCCACTGCCCCCACTGCTACTTCCACTGCACCGGCACCCCACTGGCCTCTCTGTCCTCCAGGACCCACTGTCCCTCTCTGTCCTTCCTGCTCCTGTCTCTGTCTCTGTCTCTCTCTCTCTCTCTCTCTCTGTCTCTCTCCCCCGGTTTGCGGCCTGCTCGAGTTCTTGCGCCGCTCCCTTGAGCCGTTTTATTTTGGCTCAAATCCGGTACTGCGCAACTTCCGGCTGAGCCACTCTTGCGCATTGCGCAAGTGTTCAAATATCGCATTGCGCACTTTATGCATGGACCCGCCCCCTTCGGTTTCGCATGCTTCATTTCCATTGTGCTGTGGCTCAGCGTGTTTTCGGTGGTGCAACTGGCACCTTCTCAATATCGCAGAATGGCGCATTTTTGGAGTTGCGCAGGCGCAACCCTGTTGCGCATGGCGCAACCCTTTTGAATATCAGGGCCGTAGTGTCTGCAAATATGGAAATACTGGTAAAATCTTTTTTGCATCCAAAAGAACAAGATGTTAAAATTGACATAAGGGAACTCATCACATGTGACACTTCTTATGTGGTGCATACCCTGTGGTGCATGTATAATTTCTTATATATTGGTAAAACTGTGAGATCATTAAAACAAAGGATTCAAGAACATGTTAGATAGATCATTAATGATCGACAAGACACACCTATAGGTGTTCACTTTAATTTGCACCACAATTTTCACCCAATGAACTAAAATTCATCGGACTTGAATATGTACCTATTTTACCTTTAGGAGGCAATAGAGCTAACAAATTATTGAGTAGAGAATGTATGTGGATTTTTAAAATGAATTCTGTTAAACCAAATGGACTTAATGAGAACTGGGATATTAAACATTGTCAGTGGCTCAGTAGGTAGCACACACGTGCCTCTGAAGCTGGGAGATCAGAGAGCTGTTGGTTCAGTTCCCACATCTGGCATGTGGGTTAATATCGCAGTACTAGCAGTGCAGCATGAGAGGAGTGCTGCACTTCTGAGGTGCTGTCTTTTGAATGAGATGTTAAACCGAGGTCCCATCTGCCTGGATTAGTAGTAGTTCAGGTGGATGTTAAAGAACCTATTGTGCTTATTGAAAAGAGTAAGGAGATTTCCCTGGTGTCCTGGCCAAATTTCCCTCATTCACTGAAAAAAAAAATACCACCAACAGTTTAATCTGCTTCAAGGTCAGTTGGCATTCATCTGTATCCCCCTCCCCCGGGTCGTGCCTGAAAATAGGCAGGATTTGTCTAGTGCACTTACCCAGTCAACAAAAACTAAAAAAAAAAAAAAAATAATAATAAAAAAACATTTCTCAGTGAATAAAGCATTTCTTGTTAAAAGCTCGGTCTTTGTTATTTTGTGTTTTTCTTAATTGTTTTTGTCTTTATTAATTTTTCAGTTGAACCTTTAGTTAAAATAAGTGTTAATTAACTTAAAATTGACAAAGTAAGTGTTCACAACATTAATTTGTCTTTCTCCTTTCTATAACAGGATATCAGATGAACCCAGATCTTATAAATTGGATTTCTTCTGAAATCTATAAAGGTGCTAAAAATGTACATGAAAAAGAATACTAACCAAGCCCAAAAGCTAAATATCAGGTTTTGTTTTACCACTAACTTAATTTCATGTGATGATTTTGGCTTAATACTGTTAATTCAAATGTTTTAAATATAGTGTGACATACTGCTTTAAATCTTGAGTTACATTTCTCATGTGTAATTAATTAATTCAGCATTTAAAAGTGCTTGTATGTTAGGTCATGTTACCCCCTTTGAAGACTAGCGAGAGTTGAGGCACTAGAGGTGTTTGTTTTACTTGCAGAAGTTCTTACACACTGGTTACCTTGCTATTTTCTACTGTAGAGACCTTGTTTTGAATAAACCACAGAGTATTTGTACACAAGGATACTCAATTTGTGTACTACCTTTGCCTTCACATAAAAGTTTTCTACTTTCCAGTATATGAGGTTTTGTTGTGCTCTCACCTTTTGGATATTGCTTCTCTGGGATGCACCAGTGCATCCCTGACATGAGCACTGGAGCGATTCTGGCAGGGGGCTGATGCACCGATGCATTCCCGATGTGCCAATGCATTGCAGATGCATCACACACCACCCAAAATGATACACAGTGCATCTGGAGGGACTGTGAATGGGGTGTGCCCATGCATTTGGTACGCAGCCCCATTCATAACCCTATCAGGAGGCATATCTCCTGGTCAAGTCTGGAGATGTGCCCTCCAAAAATAAGTCTACAAAAAAGTAGACTTACTGTAAGTTGCATGCCACCCACAGGCAGGCTTCCATACTGCAGTAAGCAGCACAGCAGTCTGTCAGCCCTGGCAGTCCAGTGTGCCCCCCTTCCCATGTCCCCATAAGAATACTGCTCCTTGTGGCAGTATAAAAAATATCACAGAAACCCCCCTATCCGCCCACATCCCTGTTATAATGCCACTCCCTGTGGTGGTAGTAGAAATATTATAGAATCCCCTTCCCCACCTGCATCTCTCTTATAATGATACTCCCTGCAGTGACAATGATGAAATCTCAAAACCCACCCTCTCCACCCCAACCAGAATGCACCAGTGACGGCATCTGCTAAAATCAAAATTAAATCATCTGTGAAAGCTAATGTTTTTATTTCAGGGTCTTGACTTGAAACAGATAATTCGGTATTTAATGGGCATCGCTGTCTTACTCCTTTTTTGATGTCACATTTCTTCCCAAACCACCCATTTTATGTATTGGGATACAGATACATTTTCATAACATGTTTTTACCAAAATGATAAATAGTGAGAGGCAGTATAGTGCAGTGGTTTAAGGCTCTGTGCTGCAAATCTGGTGATATCCAGCAGACTAGACCTGGGTTTGAATCCCACAGCTTCCACTTGCATACTGTGTGATTCTAAGCAAGCCACTTAACTTTCCTGTGCTCCCAGGTCGCTCCTGTAAAAAAGCTTTCAGCTTAGTGTGCTACTCCTGGTTAAACAACTAAAAAAAAAAAATAAAAAATAACTGTGGAATAATGTAATGTGCCTACAATGCCATAAAAAGTAATGTGACACAGAACTGAACACTTCAGTCAGGTCTAAGCACATCATATTGTATATCCTGTTATCTCACCCTGTGTCCCTTTGGTCATAATTTCCCATAGTAATATCAAAACATCTGAAATTTTCCTATGAGGGATAGAACAAACTTGAGACTCATGCATTATGGGTGGTAACATTAGAGCTAATATATTACTAAGAATTTTTGAGAGGACCTTAAAATCACAATTTAGAAGAGATATTGGTTTCCAATTACTTACATTTGTTTTGTTTTCTTTTTTTATATAAAAATACAATAAGACCTTGAGTTATATTTGCAGTATATAACCTTTGTTCAACATGTAGTTATATACTTGTGTTAATTCTGTAATTAATCTTGTCATGATTATTTTTTTTATAAAATTCCCTTAGTATGCCATCTCTCCCTGCTGTGGTTCCTGTTTTTAGTTGCTGAATATTAGTGATTAATTGTGATTCTGTTGCAGGTTGTTGTATAACCTTAAGAATTTCTATTGGGATTTGAGGTACTATTTGTTCTTGTAGCCAGTTTTCAGTGATAGTATCATTTGAACCCAATTCCCCAAATATTTTCCTGATATAAGCTTCTGCTGTTTCTAACATTTCTTAATTAGTAGTAACTAACTGTCCTGTGTTTGTACTAATGAATTTCATTGTTTTATTTCTCCTTCTGTATTGGCAACTATCAAAGTGATTTGTAAAAAAAGGTTTTACCCTGGGTCCCAAATTTTTGTTCCTGTACCAGGAATTTCATCATATCATATTGGCAGTTTGTCATATCCTATTTAACTTTAGAAAAGTGTTCAGAAAAATCTTTGCTCAATGAATTTTGGAAAGATATCAATCTATATAATTATTTTCTAAGTGCTACATAGTTTTGATTTTTCTGCTTCCTTTTGAGTTGTCCTGTCAATTAAAAAAATCAATGAAATCAAATTTATTGTCTATCCACCTGTTAGTAGGGGTGTCATGTAAAAAGTTTACAGATTTTCTACCTGTAGTGATATGTTGTAAACCTTGAAATATTTCTGGGTCTTCTAATAAGGTTATATTCAGCTTCTAATATCCCCTTCCTGTAGTTTTCTCAGTGAAATTTGCAAATATAATACTTAATAAGTCATGGTCTGACATCTCTATGGCCAATGGGCTCTGTTTTCATAGGCGTTAAAAGTAAAGTTGGCAAAATGAAAAAGTAATCAATCTGCATGGAGAGTTTTCCCCGATGATATGTGTGAGCAGGTTTAGTTTGTTTTTGTGCAAAACTGTCTATAAGGCCAATTTGCAGTAATAATTGTTTTAAGAAAACTGTATCACAGGCTAGCCCATTGGCGCAGTGGTGGATTTCCTCCTGCAATGCCAGCGACCCAGGTTCAGGAACGAGCCCGGGTTGCTGGAGGGCTGGCGGGGGGAGAAGGATAGTCGTCTCAAGGACAGCTCTCCTCTTCTGGGGGAAGGGTGAGGGAATGCTCTAGTGCCTCCTGGCTCCTAATGTAGGCTGGGAGCATTGCAGGACACCAGATCACGCATGTCATCGGGGTGGGGCAGACGTCAGCATCAGCCATTACATCACTACACCACCTCAAACAGAAAAGAGAAAAAATAGCTGAGTGCTCACTGGATGATGGCCTCCAGATCCTCTGTGACTCTGAACCCTCCTGGAAGCCACTTCCAACAGATCTCAGCAGCATCCTACAGCCTATAATGTAGGTGCTAGTGTTCCCCTCCACTGATGCATTTCCCCCTGAAGGGAGGGAACTGCCCTGCGAAGAGAAATGCTGGAATACCATGGGAAGGGCTGCGATATGGGGTTTGTGGGGGGTTCAGGACTCGAGTGAGGCAGTAGGGAGATATGGCAGAGAAGGTCATAGGAGTGCCTGAAGGAAAGGGGGACATCTGAGCAGGAGTGTGGAGAATAAATACAACACACAAAAAAAAAAAAAAAAGCGTGTCACAAAATGTTTTTTTGTTTGCAATCCCATCTCTGATCTTAACCTTCCACAATTAAAATCACCAGCAAAAATAATTTGTTTGGATGTAAATAAGTACGGTTGCACTGACTTAAAATGTTCCACCCTGCCAGCTTTTGTCTGGCGTGCATAGAAGTTTATTAATCTATATTGTTCTTTCAAAAAGGTGACATCCAGTAACATAGCTCCACCTGGACTGATATCAATGAATTAGACGATTTTTATGTTGTCATTATTTGTACCTATACCTAAACCACAACACTGTTCTTCCCCAATGGATGACACACATTGACCCCAATACCATGATGTTTGTGCTAGTAAAACTTCTCTTTCATTGTGTAATCTTGTGTCCTGTAGAAAAAACAATATCAAAAGGATTTTCCTCAAAAAATGCCAAGGTGGCACCCTTTTTCCTGTCTGACTTGATATTACTGGTGTTAAGAGAGGCTATTTGTAGTTTGTAGAAGTCCATGACAGGGGAACCAACAGTGATTCATTCCGGAGTCTTTCTTGTTCTTCTTTTTCCTTGACTCTGCTCTAGTTTTCAATTTTTTCCCTTTAGCTGCAACTTGTTCAGATTTCTCTTAGTTACAGTATGAGAATCTTCCATATTAACACGTGGAAGGGGTTGCATTTCCTCATTTGTCATAGGTTCCTTGGGTGTTGTTATATTAACAACTGGTTGCACAGCTTGTGTGGTGGGAACTACGGGGGGGGGTGTATTTCAGTGTTAGTGGGTTGTGATACATCTGAATTCCTTCAATGAACATGTACTTTGTTATGTGTATGGGCAGCTTTGTTAATGTAAAAGTCCTGTTCTGCATAATCAGCGCTTGCAGTGTTATGAGCTGCCCAAGGACAGGTTGTAAAAAGGTGACCTTATGTATCACACAGGTTGCACTTTGGCGTCACTGTGCAATGATATCCTTCATGACCTAAGATCACACAGATGAACATTTGATTTTCTCACTGTTTGTGTCAAGATGAACCACACTTGGAACACACTCTGGGTTGAAATTGGTAGAAAATAATCCTCTTGGCCCTTCCCCACCAAAAAAAAAAAAACAGCTTGGCAAATATTAAGTGCCTTCTTCTGTGCTTCTTAGTTTCACATGGAACTTCCAGCCCCCAGTCCAGAAACCTTTTTGGTAAATAATGGACTCAGGTGTACCCTGGATATTATATTTCTTTTCTAACCAATATATTATGTAAGACAGGTTAACCTCCTCGTTCCTGAAAAAAATGGCTACAATTTTTATTGTAGGCTTGGTCAGGGGATCACGTGAAAAGGAATCCAAATGGGGTCCTGTTTTTGACTGGAATAAATTGGCCAAATTTGTTCAGTAGTTCTTCCATGCAATAGCTAATGTCAAAGGAGGTTTCTCCTGTTGCATGAATTAATGCATAAACTTCTGAGTTTAAAAAACCCATCTTGTTCTTAATTATTTCTTTGCCCACAAAAAATCTGTCAGGTTGGAAAGCCATTCCCCTTAAAAACCTAAGTTTTACTATCTGCCGTTTCTGGTCATTTTTAACTTTTTTCTGCAGTAGACTTGAGTATGTTATCTTTTGTGGTCCAATGTGGGCAGCAGCAACTACAGTTTGGAGACAATCAGATGCTTCTGTATGTACATTTTCCTCATTACCCAATACAGTCTGCATTTCATTAAAAACCTCTTCTGACGAGTTTAGAGGGGAAGCTGTTTCATTACCTTTTGTCCGTGACTCCTGAGTATAATCTTGCAAATGCTGCTGTGCGATGTTGCTGTGTGGTTGTTCTGTCTGGCCACCCACCAGTCTCCACTGCAGGGTACCTGGAAGAGGAATGCCTGGATCAGGATCCTAGATACCTTGTTCTTTGCATTTCCAGTCCGCTGAAAGTATTGCTGTCTCTGGGTTCCATTTTGAACTTGACGTAGCTCCTTCTCCATTAGGTGATTCCAAGGTTTGATCTGGGCTCTCAGCTGCAGCACCACACTGAAAAACTAGTGTCAGGCTAGCTTTTTTCCCTGAAAGTATTGGTGAGTTGTTTACAAGTCTCTTTCATTTTTTTTCCACTTCAAGTTTATTTTTTCCTTTCAGATATTTGGTTTTCACATTATTTAACTGTTCTTGTAATCTCTGGGTTTTTTCTGTTATGGAGACTTGCATTTTTTTTTTTTTTTTGCTATGGCAATATCATCCTCCATTTCCATTTCCATTGAATCTTGCAGAATAATTTGCTCCTCAAGTTCTGCTTACATTATGTTATTATCCATACCCTCAGCATCCATCAGTGTGTTCTCTCCATCATGACCAGGCTCTGACTGCTCAGATTCCTCCATCATCACATGGCCAGAGGTTCCCCTACAGGTGAGTAAGGGAATTTTTTATTTGCAAAAATATAAACAAAGTATATTATAATCATATACAGATATCATCAACAAAAATGTATGAGTACACAATCCAAACACCATCCTAAAGCCCCCCACCTTGTGCTACAATAAATCAAAAAGAGGCAAAAGATTAACAACTGTATTTTCAACTATCCAGTTTTGCAGACTCCTTGGCCCTAAACAATTTTTAAATGACATTCAGATAGTGAAAAAACTTAACTTAGCATACAAATACATTCCAAATTCCATCATAGAAAGACTCTTCTAAAGCCTAGATCCTAAATCTTATAATCTATCCATGGTTCCATGTCACTTGAACTGGAATGTGTCTCCACCAAGTGGTCATAACAGGAACTGGTAATGTATCAGTCTCTTTATTATATATACCATGTACCGCCTTCTTTATTTTTCCTATTAACCCCTGAATCGGAATATACTTCTGCAGTGCATGTTGACATCAGACTTGCCACATAGACCATTTAACAACTGCCATTAACACTCTTAATTTCCCAAGATAAAACATTTTCCAGGCTCCTTGGAAATGCCCATAAACCAATACATCATATGACATGTTTGCCATCTGCGGAAATGACCATTGTTTTGCTAACACTGACCAGAAAGTCTCTATATATGTACAGTCAAAAAACAGGTGTTCCATTGTCTCATAATACAATCTTCTCTTAAACAAGTTTGTTCTTATATGGATTTATGCTTGTTTTCCACTCTTACATTCAGTCTATTGTGACGACACAAGCAGAGAGTATCCCACATTTTTTGTGGTACACTTGTATCTGTCAGTTGTCTCTCTAGGTCTGTCTCTGCAATACCCACTGGGCATGTAAAACAAGGGGAAACCCAATCTGGGTTCAGGAATGAGCCTGGGTCTTCAGGGGTCAGTCAGGAGGGAGAAGGATTGAGCATCCTAGTGATTGATCTCCTCCTCCAGGGAGTGAGGGAGTGAGGAAGGGGGTAACAATGGCTGTGTTGACTCCTGGTCATGCCTGGGGCTTGTGGCATGTGGTTTCTCAAATGGAGGGTTGGCACTGGTGGCGTCTGATGCATGGTGCATGGGAGCACACACGGTGGCATCATTGGTGCCATTGCATGCTTGGGCTAATTCCTAGGTGTGCTGTTTGATGGAGGTCTGACAGTGCCTCACTGCCCTGACTCCAGGTTGCACACCCTGGAACCCAACCTCTGGTTTCCACAGTGGTGGGGTATGTACCCACCGTGATGCGACTGCAGCATCGACAGGAAGAAATGGTAGAGCACCGGGACTTGAAGCAGGTGAGGGAGTTGAGAGACCAATTGGATTAGGGGGAACCATAGCTAACACCCCCCAGCCACAGAGTGAATGGCAAAAAGTGTAAACTAAAAAAAAAGGAAAAAACAAGGGGAACCTTCAACCAAGTTCAACCCATTCCTAGTATTGGATAAAACATCTGATTCTAAGAGCTGCCATAATTGTTTTTCTAATTCTATTAAGTATGGTGCCATACCAGGTGGTATTGCATGGAAGGCACCCCATCTTGGAGCTTTCCATTTCTGAAAGAAATATTGACATCTATGTTGTAACTGCACCATCCATACATATTGCTTATCCTGAAAATTTGCACTATATTGAAATATATGAAAATGGTAAAGAAGAATATGATCTGGTTGATCATATTCAGTCCTCCCTTCTTAATGGGCCAATAAGTTACTGATTTTTGACTGGGTTCATATGGCTGCCCCATAGAAACTGGAAGCATGGGCCTGTATTATATTCAATGCCTGTATCCCCAAGCCCCAGTCCACCACCAACAAGCACATGTCATCGGCATATGACAGGATCATGGGGAAACAGATACCAAGTGGAATCTTCATGCGTTGGATATCTCTATCAGTTTCAATCTATCTCAGCAAAGGATCAATTGCAAAGACATCGAACAAGGGGCTCAGATGGTACCCTTGCCTAACTCCTCATCAAATAGGTACATGTTTCCTCTTAATCCATTGACCATGGGGCATGTGGATGATTTGCTGTATATATACATTTTATCCACTGAATAAATGTCCATGGAACACCATAATGTGTCAAAATGGTAAATAGGTAGTCATGGGATAGTAAGTCAAATGCCATGGTCTGATCCAGATTCAAGACATAACCCTTAGCAGTAGTGCTTCCATAAACAGCCCTCAAGGTTTTCAAATTATCCATCATGTTTCTGTCCAGGGGCCGTATTTGTTTTCAAACCAGAAACTAGCTGTCTCACTTCCACCTGGATAATGGGGAGTATCACATTCTGAATAACCTATTCCTGCAGGAATGGTACTGACAAGCCTGTAATACAATCTACCAACTTTTTGGAAACAGGAAGTGGGTGATTAAATAATTTTTCTGTGTGTTTTAGGACTTCTTCCATTATGCCTTGATTTGTCCACACCACTTCTCCCATATCTGTGGCAAGCTGTGCCACATATTTAGAGTCCACCCTATTATTGCAACCATCATAAGGACTTCCAGATTGTGCTGCTCCCTGGGTTTCAAATTTCTGTTCCATAGATAGGGAACTCATATCATATTGATGATCACTCATTTCTTTTTTTACCCTAGCAATTTGAGAGAAGTAATCCAAATTACTACCCAATGCTAAGGACATAAGTTTGTGTAATTGCTGGCATAATTCCAAATATTTAAAATATATATTTCTGCTTATGGTTTTAACCATTAAATGTGCCACTGATTGTATTTCTACCTTAATAATTTGCCACCATAATAGTGGTTATCATATAAATCCAAAGAAGCTCTAAATTCCATTCAAGCTTATATTTCCAACCCCAACAAGGAGTCTGCTAAATGAGATGCATTCATCCTCCACCAGTTATGTGTTACCAGTTTATTCAAGGCAATCCCTAATTGGATGGCTAACATGCCATGATCAGAGGTCTCCATAGGCACAACCTCATGAGTATGACAGGGAAGCTACTCCAAGAGAAAAAAATAAATCTGTACTAGTGTATAAGTGAAACTTCTGGAAAGTATGCTCTGGTGGGTTATTCCCATATGTGGTGCTATCCACCAGCCTTACTGTTTTATACATCTCTACTAAAAAGTTGGTATCACTAAACAGTTTGGGCATAGTTCCTGTCTTGTCCCTTAAAGACAAGATACAGTTAAAGCCCCCCCAAAATTAGTGATTTTGTAGTGTATAAATATGGAAAAATTTCCTTCATTAATTCCATCAGTAAGAATTTAGTCTGTGGGTTATAGATATTAATTAACCAATAGCCGTGTCTTTAGTATGTAATATCCATGATTACTGTAAGACCTGGCTGGGAGCCAAATCCACCAATCTGGACACAAATATCCCAGGGGTGTTAAATAATATGCCCTCTCCTGAGCATGTCTCCTCCCCAATTGACCAAAATGTCAGCCCATTAAACCAGTCCTGGGATGCCACATTAATTTCTCTAAGGGTACGTGCCTAGTGTCCAGCAAAAAATATATGGATTTGTTATGATCCCTAAACACTGAAAAAGTAATAGTCCTTTTCCTGAGAGATTTAATACTACTAGTATTTAAGGAACCAGAAGTCAGAAAACTTAAAAGCATCATAGTATTATGAGAGAGTAAGATTTCATGTCTGTGGTGATTTCGAATTTGTTGTCTTTCTGTTGGAGGATCTAGAATCACTAGACATGCCCTCTGTGTCAGTCATGGCCTCAGATTGTGAAGAGGCAACTGAGAAAGCCTCAGAGTCTTCATCAGATTCTATCCATTATTTCCTCTTAGCCAGTGCAGCAAATTTATTTCTAGTACTTGCTCTGGTGGGGACAGATCTGAGTCCCCCAGGTCTACTCAGTGTCCACCCCTTCTGTAAGATCTTCTACCCCTTTTCTGTTCACAGATGGGTTCAACTGTGGGAGCCATTCTTGTTTCTTGATCCTGGTCCTCCTTTCTGGTACCAGCACAAGAGAGTTGTTCCATTTCCTGGCTGGGGGTGTCCTCTGTAGAATTAGCCACATTCATGGTTATTTCATACTGCTGTATTTCTGTACGAGCTTCCACGTGCTGCTCCATTAGGCCCAGTTTGGGCACTGACATAGAAGGGTCCAGGGGCTGCAGGGTTAGAACCTCCTTGTCCATCACAGCCTGGTCATGTAGCCCAGACCCTATCACCCTGTTGTGGGCCTGTTTGTTTGATGCAGATTGCTGTGCCCTTGTAACCACTACCTCCTGATCATTCATGTATGTGGAGGGGTTATTATGCATTGCCCAGGGGAAGTTTTTATAAGTATGGTGAGTGTCTTCACAAAAATTACAAAACATTGGATCTGGGCAACTGATACCTTTGTGCCCGATTCCTCCACAAAGGAAGCACTTAACCTTGTCACAGGCACTGTTCAAGTGGGTATATGCCACACAGTGAAAAAAAGACTCAGGCTGACCTGCATAAAAAATTACACCTCTATTCCTGCTAAGGAAGAAACTGTTAGGGAGATGCTGTATTGACCATTGAGCTGAGGTAATCAAACTCTAAGATGCCAACCCCCTTCCAGATCTGTTCAGAATCCATTAATGGATCCAGAAGTCCCAACAGAGTACATTTTGTTTTAAATCAGTAGATTATATCTGCAATAGCCACTCCCTCATTTTTAAATAGTACAGTTATTATCTGAAATGCAGGTTTAGTAAGTGGAATGGCTATGAATGGTGACTATGACGGGGTGAGTTTAACCTCCTGGTATCTCTGCCAGAAGGTTTGTAGAGCGTTTGATGTCTTACAGCTAAGGTCAAAGTTGGGGTCTCCTGAGCTATAGATAAGGGTGTATAGCTCTATCACTGAGAACCCCATATTTTCCAAAATTATTTTTCTCCCCACATACAACCTTCTGGGGTAGGTCTCCAACCTTCCCCTATATTTTATTTGAACTACATTCCTTTGCTTTGCAAATTCTGGTGGGTATGGAAAAGCCTTCCATAAGTTCTAGTGTTTTGCCCTGTCCATGCAGCAGTAGGAGGTGGACCACCACCTGAGAGACCAGCTGTTTGGATAGGCTTGTTTGCCTGGGGGGGGTTAAAGCATTTACTAGCCTCACGGGATTCTGGGTTCCAGACTCAGCCATCAGGTTCCCGTTATGCACTATATTCCCTTAGGAAAGGTCCAAACACAGTTGTAATACAGGGTGTTGAGTCACATCAAAGGACAGAGGATCTTCCATCCTGTCCATAACTGCTTTGTTGGCTACTGCATCTTTCTCTGGAGATTTCCAATGGTATGTCCCCTGTGGTCTGGCCCAATCAACATTGGTTAGTGCTTCTGCTATGAACACCCCAGAGACAGACAATTTAGAATCATAGCTGGGGGGTGGACATCCCTTGCCCCAATCCAATCTGCTGTATATCTGGCTGCTTCTGTTTATGCAGCCCAACTGTAACCACAGGACTGTCTGTTTGTATGTTAGCTGTCTGTGCAGCCTGTATCCCTTGACTTTCTTCTCATCTACATGAGTCCAATTCATTAAGTATCCTAGGACCCTCCTCACTTTCAAAAAAGGTAAAAGAAGTATCTATTTGTAGGGGGATCCCAAGTGCAGTCTCTGACCTCTGGTGTCTCCTGTATTTACTTTTTTTGCTGTCTCCAATTGCATATTGCCGGTGGAACTTCAGTCATCTGTCCAGATAGCAACTGGACCATCAGGGGACCATTTCATCCATTCCAATAGTGCATCTGTGGCCGCACCCACACTCCAGCTTTCGGCGTTCTTCATCAAATCTGTTTTACTGGCAAGCACAGCCTCTTGCTGTGTGATTATTTCCAGGAGTTGCCTCTTCTTGCCTTTCTGTTCCAGGAACAAATCATCGGCTGCATCCTGCGGTGTTTTCTGTGGTAGGTTATACTTCTCCACATCCATTTTTGCACTCTTTCTGAAAACAGTTTCAAACTTTGTATTGGCTCCTGTTGTTTCTGAAGCAGAAGAGGAAGCCGGTCCTTTTGCTTCCACCTCAACCAACTCCTACTCCACAGTGGCATCATCAGTCGCCATCGCAGCACCCCCTACCAAAGAGTAGGGGAAGTTTTTATTGTGGAAGAATCAAACAATACTAGGGGGCAGTATATTTTTCCTTCAGTTACTATAAGACGCCGGGGGAATTTCAATTTTAGAAGCATACCTTAAGTAATCCTAAGTGAAACTATACTCACATAACCAACTATAGATATCCTATGTCTTCTTATCCTTTTCCAGTATAAAAAATGTTCCCCATTTTTTTGACATACCTCTATATATTTTTCCTTTTTTTTCTTTACCATTTATTTTATCCGCCCAGTACAGTGTTTCCATATTTTATGTACAGTGTGACTAGAGTCCTTCTTTTTTTCAATTTCATAACTATGTTTTACCTGACCCATAATAATTTTTATGAGTTCATGCAGTGTCAGTGGTTCAGTAGGTAGCACACTCACTTCTGAGGCTGGGAGATCAGAAGGCTGTGGGTTTAGTTGCCAGATATGACACTTGGGTTACTATCCCAGTACTGACACTGCAGCACAGCATTAGAGGGGTGTTGCACTTCTGAGGTGCCGTCTTTCGGATGAGACATTAAACCGAGGTCCTATCTGCCTGAATTGGTGGTAGTTCAGGAGGATGTTAAAGATCCCATGGCACTTATCGAAAAGAATACCACCAACAGCTTAATCTGGTTCAAGATCAGTTGGCATTCATCTGTATCCCCCTCCCCCGGGTCGAGTCTGAAAATAGGCACGATTTGTCTAGTGCACTTACCTTGTCAAAAAAGACTAAATAAATAAATAAATAAGTGTACTGCTGTTGCAATATCCAGTTGCATCTTGCCTGCCATAAATGGTATTTCAGCATTCCACAAATTATTCCATTGGCACCTATTTTTGCTTAGAACAAGGACTTCATATGTCATGGCCTGAAAGTCAAGTCATGAACTGTGAGAGCCAATAATTTCCAAAATGTGATTATAACGGGACATTGGAAGAAAAGGTGCGCCTGTTTCTTGAAGATCATATTACACACTTTCTTATGTTTGTGGTCATTTTTAACACTGAAGTTTCAATGGCAAGCAAGCCATGTTGTGTCCCACAAAAATTTTGGAATTCTGAGACCTGTCATTGTCTTTGTATGACCTGAACAGCTCGTGGTGTACTGTTTGGAAAATTAAATTGCTCTGTGAAATGATCTGAAACAATCTGCTTATATAATAACTTCTAGATGCTCAAAGAGTAGGGGTTTTTTGAAAATTCATTACAAACATCATAAAACACAACAATACTGCAGAACTTTATAAAACACAAACAGATGGTTATATACAGAAAAATACAAGACACTTAAAAAACCTCACTGGACTCGTGTCCAACCACAGGAACCAGGAAGCCAGTACATACATTCCAGAAAACAAAGTTTGATTACAGCACAAATAATAATTATTTCCAAAAGAAAATAAAAACACAAATAAAAAAGAAAATGCAAGGAGCTTAGTCAAATCCCCCATATGTTTCCCAAAAGTCCCACATACCAAATCTCAAAATACACCCCCACATCTAATAACAGAAAAACCTGCAAAGCCAGCTGTAGAAATGGTTATATTAACAGGTGCTGTAAACCCTTCCACTTAGTACGTACTACCTGTGGTGAGAATTTTGTCAAATCCTTACTATATACCTCCACACATGCTGCTTCTGCAAATTTCCCAATAGCTAAATAGTTCCTCTGAAGCTGAATGACATAATGGCTATGTGCCTGACATAGACACAATTTCAGACAAGCAAAGAAAACCCCTAAAGTACTACTATCATATGAAAACAGCCTACCACTATATTGGCCTATAACTAACTGTGCATACGTAATTTGGGTCAACCCTGGTAATTTCCACCTCTGAGCTAAAAAGGACCAGAGCTGTAGGGAAAAATCACAGTCCAACATAAAGTGCGTCATTGTTTCTTCTACTGTTGTACATTTAACATAGGGGCAACCCTGCTCTTCAATTGCTTTGTGTTTCAGGATCCCCCTCACATCCAAGTGCCCATGCACACAAAGCCATAAATTGTCCCACATATGAACCAGGATCTGGGGGATATTAAGTTGTAAAAGTGCTACCGGTACATTACCCGGTGTACAAAATTTAAAGACAGGTATCTGAGGACCAACTGTAAATAAAATTGACTCATATAATTGCGTTTTGGTTTTCTGCAATAGCATGCAGTAGATTTAGAAACCTGCCAGATATATAATTTCTTCAACAAAGGTTTCATAAAGTCAGGTACCTTCATTCTTGGCAAAACTTTCACTGGTGCCTCCTGCCAGTTAGCCAAAAAAACTTACAGCAAGTCTAGTCAACATCACTCTCCTCCCTAACCCCTGATGGTTGCAATAACAATTTTAAATTACTCATCCAAAAAATGATATGACAAAAAAATCAAAGGATGTAGCATTGCCACCTCACCTTTGATAACTGGTAGATAGGTAAATTCCCATTTTATTGGGTTGAGCTTACCCTTCCCCCCATAACGAACTAAAGAAAAGATTGTAGATTTTAGGTTCTAAAGTGTATGGTATTGGATAAATACAACTAACATATAGAAGTAAGGGAACTATAAATTGTTTCAAAATAAAAAATGTATTTTTCTTGGACATGATCCAGTTTTTCCATCTTTCCACACACAATTCACAGTGTCAGATGGCATCAAACCAGTTTTGCAATGCCATATCCCCTTCCCTATTAAAGAGGCCCAAAGGATTAATAGGAGCCATGGAAATCCGTATCCCAGAGATTTCATTTTTGGCAATTGGTGTACCAATACAATGCTCCACATTTTTGTCAAGATTTAAAATTACCCCAGACACCGCCCCACATATCTGTGCTTACGGAATAATGTGACCAACACTGTTATTATCATTTAAAAATGAACAAAGATCATCAGCATGTCATGTCATGACATGTTAGTGTCAGTGGCTCAGTAGGTAGCACACTCGCCTCTGAGGCCGGGAGATCAGAGGGCTGTGGGTTCAGTTCCCACATCTGGCACTTGGGTTAATATCCCAGTACTGACACTGTAGTGCAGCATGAGAGGGGTGCTGCACTTCTGAGGTGCCATCTTCCGGATGAGACGTTAAACCAAGGTCCCATCTGCCTGGATTGGTGGTACTAAGGTGGATGTTAAAGATCCCATGGCACTTATCGAAAAGAGTAGGCGAATTTCCCCGGTGTCCTGGCCAAATTTCCCTCATTCACTAAGAATACCACCAACAGCTTAATCTGGTTCAAGGTCAGTTGGCATTCATCTGTATCCCCCTCCCCCGGGTCGTGCCTGAAAATAGGCAGGATTTGTCTAGTGCACTTACCCGGTCAACAAAAGCTAAATAATAAATAAAGCATATGCAGTTACCTTCAATTCAGCCATATGGCCTGGCATCCTTATACCCTTTATCCCAGTATTCTCCACCAGATACTGTATACAAGTGTCAAAAACCATGGTATAAAACAAAGGGCTCAATGGGCAGCCTTGATGGACCCCTACTGTGACAGGCACAGGTGACCCACCCAAATCGTCCAACAAAAGGTAATATTAAAGCTGTTTTATACAATGCCTGAATTCCCCAGATCATCTCCATAGAGTCTCCATAAAGTTCCAACACTTACACCAGAATCCTATGGGAAACCCTATCAAAGGCCTTACTCTAGTCCATTGATATAAGTAACCCAAACAACTGTTGCTGTGTACAATAAATATAACAATCCCTAATGAGAATCAGATTATTCTGGATTCTCATTCCTGGCACTTCAAAAGTATGTGCTGGATGTAGACAGTCTTGTAACTGACTCTTTAATCTTTGATCTATCAACTTCCCTAAAATTTTCCAGTCAGTATTTAGGAGGCAGATCGGCTTCCAATTCCACAAACATATTTTATCCCTGGATATATATATATAGAAATTTTACCAAACCCAGAGAAAACTTCTCATGGGCAATATTCTGAGTCAAAATTTCCTGATATACTGGGAGTAGCATATCCACCAGCATATCTTGAAAGACTGTATAAAACTCAAGCGGCAGACCATCGTGTCCAGGAGACACATTTTTCTTCATCTTGTGTAAAACATCCAAAATCTCATCCTTCATTAGGGGAACATCTGATTCCAGCTGACACGAATCAGCCAAACTAGGGGCATATTCAGAAATATAAGTATTCATCTCTACCTGTCCTAGCTCATCACGAGCACCAAGGGAGGAAAGATACTGATTCACTATCCTGCAGGGCAGTTTTAATGCTCCCATCCGAATCTCTAAAAGCAGTCACACAGGAATTCTCAAATTTAGCCTTGCAAGCCTGACAAGGATCTCCTACAGGTGTTTGCACTGTACCATACTGCATGGTGGCCATCAATGTAGCTGCTTTATCATACTGATAATGTGTCATACTTTGCTTAACCTGCCAAATCTGAGTACTGTAAGCTTGTGATGTAGTATTAGCCAAAAAAAAAAATGTTGTAAATGTTGTCGTAAAGATAAATATTTCAGGAATTCCTTATTAGTCTGGCAAGCTCCATATTGCTTAAACCAGCACTGAACTTCATTCTCAATATCCTTCCACCATTCCCCTGCTGTGTCATAGAGGCAGCAAACTGTACTCCTGGCTTGCAAAATGTCTCTTATCTGAGTGAACACTGTTTGCTCTTGTAATATGGCTGTATTCAATTTCCATCATCTCTCACCCCAAGACACCCATTCCTGTAACATAGAAACATACTTTGACAGCAGATAAGGACTGCTTGGCCCACCTAGTCTGCCCATTTCCCTACCTACAGGATAAGCCACAGATCCTAGTTAACCAACAGCTTATTTCTTCCTACCCCCCACAAGAATTGCCTTATTTCTGTCCCATGCATTCTTGAATTCTCCCAGAGTTTTAGACCAAACAACCTCCTCAGGAAGGTTGTTCCACTACCCTCTCCATGAAAAAAATACTTCCTCCTATTGCCCCTGAACCACCCCCTCTATCTTTAAATTGTGTCCCCTTGTTCTTGCATGCCTCTTTTCTGAAAGATGCTACCCTCTTGGACTTTGTTGATTCCACTGTGGAACTTAAACATTTCTATCATGTCCCCCCTCTCCCTCTTTTCCTCATGGGTATACATATTAAGCCCTTTTGGTCTCTCCTTGTATGGCTTCTCTAGCAGACCCTGCACCATTCTAGTTGCCTTCCTCTGGACTGCCTCTATCCAGTCTATGTCCTTGTGGAGATGAGGTCTCCAGAACTGGATGCAGTACTCAGATGGAGTCTCACCAACTGTCTGTACAGAGGGATAACAACTTCCTGTTTTCTGCTGGTGATGCCTCTCCCTATGCATCCCAGTATAGCCCCACCTCTCCCTACTGCCTTCTCACATTGCTTGCTAACCTTAAGGTCATCTGATATGATTACCCCCAGATCCCTCTCCTTTTTCATTATTGTTACTACCTCCCCACCTCCCCATTGTGTAATCTTCCCTTGGGTTTTTGTTTCCCAGGTGTATTATTTTGCACTTCTTTGCATTGAATCCTAGCTGCCATACTTCCAACCATTCCTCCACCCTTGCCAAGTCCCTTCTCATCCTTCCACACCTCCTTGTGTATGAACCCTGTTGCAGTTCTTTGTGCATCTGCAAAGAGGCATACTTTTCCTTCCAGTCCCTCTGCAATGTCACTTATAAAGGCATTAAAAAGGACTGGACCCAGTACTGAACCTTGCAGTACCCCACTAGTAACCCCTCTTTCTTCAGAGTGGACTCCATTTACAATTACCTTCTGTGTCCTATTTCCAGCCAGTGTTTTACCCAGGCTACCACCCTTGGAACACTCCCAGTCTGGTTAATTTGACTATTAATCTTTGTGTGGGACTATATCAAATGCCTTGCTAAAGTCTAGGTAGGCCATGTCCACAGCCCCTCCCTGGTCTACTACTTTGGTCACCCAGTAAAAGAAATTAATTAGATTCATCTGAAATGACCTTCCCGCTATGAACCCATGCTGCCTTGGGTAAAGTGCCCCACTGGCATCTAGGTACTCAACAATTCTTTCCTTCAGAAGTGATTCCATCACTTTCCCTACAACAGAGGTCAAACTGAAAGGTCTGTAGTTTTCTGCCTCTGTCTTGGTCCCACTTTTGTGAAGGGGAATCACATCTACCTTCCTCCAGTCCTCTGGTACCACGCCATCCCCCCATGATTTGTTAAAAAGTGTAGTCAGTGGTTTCATTAATTCTCCTCTTAATTCTTTTAGAATTCTTGGGTGAATTCCATCAGGCCCCATTGCATTGTCCAACTTCAGTTTTAGTTGTTCTTTCAGAACCCTTTCTTCTGTGAAAGGACTGGAATTGACTCCCCTATCCAAAGTGCTTCTATTAATTGGATTAGGCACCTCCCCCTCCTCTTTTGTGAATACTGAGCAGAAATATTAATTTAGTATCCCTGCTTTTTCACTATCCCCTCTCCGCCCACCCACCATTCATTCTATTCAGCCTCACTATCCCACCCTTTGTCTTTCTACGCTCCCTGATGTACCTATAAAAGGTTTTATCCCCCTTCTTAGTTGAGTTGGCTATCCTTTCCACAGTTTTGGCCTTTGCTATTCTGACTTCCCTCCCTGCTTCCTTCTTCCTTAACTGGTACAAATCTCTGTCCTGCTCCTTCTGTTTTTCTTATACTTCCTGAATGCTATCTTTTTCTCCCTGACTTTCCTCACCACCTCTTTTGAGAACCATAGTGGCTTTTTCTTTTATCTTGATTTGATTATTTGCTTCACACAAAGGCTTGTTGCCTCTGTGATGGCAGTTTTGATGATTCCTCATTGTTGCTCCACCCCTCCTTCTAGCCTGTTTTCTAGTGCCTTTCTGAGGTACTCTCCCATCTTGCCAGCGTCAGTCCTCCTGAAGTCCAGTACCCTTACTTTTGTATGGCTTGACTCTGTAGCTGAGTTTAACATGAACCACACTGTTTGATGGTCATTTGTTCCCAGATGGCAACCCACTTCTAACTCTGAGATTCTCTCTCTGTCCCCATTTGAGAGTACAAGGTCTAAGATTGCTCCCTCACAAGTGAGTTCTGGAACTAGCTGTCTGAGGCATGCCACCTGTAGGGCATCGAGAATGGCACTGCTCTTTCATGTAGCTGCAGCAAGTGTGCTCCAGTTAACATCTGGCATATTCAGGTCTCCCATCAACAGTATCTCTCCCCTTTCTCTGCCATCCTAAGTATGCCTTCTATCATATCCTTGTCCATTCCTTCCCCCTGACCTGGGGGTCTGTATACAAACCCTGTGCGGATTGTGGTGCCACTTCCAGTCTCCAAGGTGACCCACAGTGCCTCCTCTCCTCCCTGTTTTCTCTTTTGTTCAGTTGCTTTTATCCCTTCATTTACATAGAGAGCTACTCCTCCCCCTCTTCTCCCCTCCCTGTCTCTCCTGTAGGCTACATACCCTGATATGTTAACATCACAGTCATGGTTCTCTGTGTACCATGTTTCTGTAACTGCTACAATATTCAGGCATCCCTCTTCGATCAAGGCCACCAGCTCAGGGAGCTTGTTGCCCAGGCTATGGGCATTGGTACTCATTATCCTCCATTTCCTGACAGACTTCAATTCTAGCAGACAATGATCAGAAAATTCTAATGGAAAAATTTGAAAATCCACAAAATGTATATTTGGAGATAAAAAACAAAAGTCAACCGTGTTGCTAGACAACCTCTCCAGTACATTTTATTTGTCCTGGGGGGTGAGACGAAATCAGCCACATAACACAACCCAGCAGTCTGAAAACAATGCTGCAGGGCATTACTGTCACAGTAAACCTTTTTTCCTGCAAATTTTATACTGGGCAGATCTAGGTGCAATTCAAGTCGCCACCTAAAAATACCTTTCTTGTGGTGACTAAAAAGGGTTGTATTATTTTAAATAAGTCCACCAGCTCAAGTTTACTCTGAGGTGCATAAACAGACACCAGGCGGCACACCTTGCCATCAACTAAACCATCCAGGACTAAGACATGGCCTGGTACTAAATCCATCAATTTCTGTAGTTGAAATAGCACTCCTTGGAACAGAATCCCCACCCCTTCTGCTCTGTGCTATCCAAAGGACCAATAAGATGGGCCCCACATCCATGCCTTTTTACATTGAGGCACAGAAGCTGCTGTGTTTAGCAAGGATTCCTGTAAAAAAGATACATATTAAATGCCTGCTGCTGTAAAAAGGAAAAAAATCATTTTACATTTACCCCCATTCAGCATACTGCAAACATTCAAGGAAGCAAAAGTGAAGGCCATCACAAGAAGTAGTTTTTTTTTCTTAAAGATTAACTGTCCTGTACATCCTCAATATGTTTTTTCTTCTTCTTTTTCTTCTTAACCTCCCCCTTCTCAGTTGGAGGAAGGGAGTGTGAAGAAGTATAAGTGTCAGAATCTGCAATGTCCATAGCACCCCAGTCAGTCTGTTTCCCAAGTAAGTCAAACTTATTACTCGCATCAATGTCAGAGGAAACAGAAGTTCGTAAGTGAACACTTCTCCTAGGAACCAGAGAAGTCCAGGAGGAATCCCTGGAAGAAAAGCGGTGAAGGGGGCAGCATCTCATTAAATCTCAGGGTGTCAGAATTTGTCTGGTTGTCCAACACTTCCATACACGGATCTATCGGAGGGTCAGGTGGGGCATTTACAGATGCCTTTCTTGGGTTAACCTTAAAGCCATGATGCACATCTCTTTCAGAATGCTCTGGAGACTGAATCATATCATGCATGTGTCCCTGTCATGCCTCAACAATAGCAGCAGGTCTGTCATCTATTGGGGGCTTATCTGCAGCCATCTGTGGGGGGCTCCCTGACCATTCTGTCACTTTCCATTGTGCCTGACAAATGATTGCATCCTGGTTCACTGTATCTGATCTATTGTGGACTGCCCAGGGTCATTTATAAAACACATGTCCTCTTGAGTCACACAAATTGCACTTAGCCACATTCCTGCATTCTGTACTAATGTGGTCATATTCCCCACTTAAAATACACTTCAGCTTATCACAGGAGCTAGCAAGATGAGTGTGATCCCCACATTTATGGCAAGCCTTAAGTTGACCAGTGTAAAAACACACTCCACAATCAGAACCAATGAAAAAACTGTTAGGTAGATGTATCATGCCTGTACCAGTCTGTCGCAGCTTTATTTTGAAGTGCCAGCCCCCAGTCCAAAATGATCCGAATTAATAATGGGCTCAGAGCACTAAGAACATCACAGTGCTGTTGCAGCCAATGGAGGATGTCACCAATATTGACACTCTCCATCAGAAAGAGGAAAGTTATTTTTTAATGACAGGTTTAGTAAGTGAAATAGCCAGGAAAAGAGTCCACAAAGGGGATAATTTCATCTGATTATAGGAAGTCCAAAATTTGTCCAAGACAAGAGCAGTGTGAAAATTGATATTGAAAGCTTCTTCTCCAGATATATGAATAAGGGCATGAACCTCAGCAGGTGTGAAATGTAGAGAGTCCTTCAGAAGTGTCCTTCCAACATACTGTATCCCCAATCTGTGTACAGTTCAAGGCCTCCCTTATATCGTAGGAGTACTGCATGGTGGTGTGATATAGAGGGAGATTTATCAAATAAATCCAAAAATCTGGGACTTCTAGGAGGGGATCTAAAATTCTGATGTGGCCCAGCATTGTGATCAGATGAACTGGAGTCATCTTTGTGCTCCCCTTGTTGTTCTGTATCAGCTGAAATCATTTCAAACCCAGCATCAGCCCCTGAATCTGAGGATGAGTCACCCTTATTACATTTCGGTGAGCCAGCACTCCCCTCCCATATCAATTGGGCCTTCAGGAGCTGCTTCTCCTCAATATGTGCCTGAGTAGGCTGTGAATCATTAGGTACCTCTATGGTAATAGTGTCCTGCTTTTGCAAGAGAACAAGCTGATCACCAGGAGGAAGGACCTTCTGGTATAACTAAACTTCTCTACTTGGACTATATTGCCATCCTTCCTTCTCCTCCACCCCCCACATCCAAATGCAGTTCTACTTTTATAGGCACAGGATTTAACTAAGAACAGGAACTTCCTGTTTGGGAGCAGGAAGTGAGTGATCACAGAGCCTCCAAAGACTCACCATTCTAAAAGGGCAATAGTAGCTCTCCATCCCCTCCCAGCTGCTGGAGGTCTGACTCTGAGCAAATAAGGAGATTACTGAGAAATATTGGAACTTCTTGTCTCAGAACAGGAAGTTCAGGAGCTAAAAGTGCACAGAGGTGTAAGTAGGGAATGAAAAGAAGAAACAAAGAAATAAATAAACAAAGGAAATAGTAACTATTCCACACAATAATTAGGGGTCCAGAAATAAGACCTGATGGGAGTGGTGCAGTGCAGTGGCTGTGGCGCAGCAGTCTTCCAGGATACGTTCTGGAGGATGCAGTGTTGTCCCATCTGTAGGCACCTCTCTGGACTGAGGGAGAAGGTTGCTCATCTTCAGGCTGAGTTTGCCAGGATTTGTGAGACCTCCTCTCCCACCCAGGGACTTCCACGGTCACTGCCATTGCCTCAGAGGTTGCAAAGAAAGAGCAGTGGTTGGACCACAGTGGGCTCAGGGAGGGTGAGGGTGGTAGAACAGAGGTGCATCCCTTCAGTTGTATCTCTCCACAATTTCTATGCCATTCTGGAAAAGTGCAGTTCCTCTATGGAGGCACCCACAGTGGAGACCAAGGAGGATGCTGGGAACCTCCACAAAGAAGACTCTCAGGAGGGTGGCATGGGACCCCACAGAGGAAGGAAACAACTCCTGGTGGGGGACTCCATTGTTAGGAACATAGAACTGGGGGAGGAAGAGGAGATTGAGGTAAAGTGCCTGTCTGGCACCATGGCTTGTAGGGACAGGGAGCGAATCCTTAGGATAGTGGTAGCAGTTGCACAAGGAAGGGAGCTGGATGCCATTGTCCACCTAGTGACAAATGACCTGGCTAACAAAGGGATCAGAGCAGTGCAATAAACATTTGTGGAGATGGGAAGGGGCCTTAGTCAAATAGCACGCACAGTAACCTTCTCGGAGGTGGTGACTGTCTATGGCACAGGAGAGGCTAGGGTGCTCCACACCATGGGATTCAATCAGTGGTTGAAAAACTGGTGCTGAGCTCAAGGCTTTGGCTTCACTGGGGACTGGGAGTCCACCTGGAGGGATGCAGACCTATACTAGTGTGATGGTCTGCATCTGTCCAGGAAGGGAACCAGGATCCTAGGTGATAGGTTAAATGCTTCATTGGCAAGTTTTTAAACTAGCCAAGGGGGGGAGACACTGGAGAGGAGAAGGGAAATCCTAGCTTCCCCCAAAAAATTCAGGGTACTAAGTGAGGTAGACACCAACATAGAGATGTCAATAGGGAGAAGTGCAGGGTTAAATGGAGAAAGTGACAAACGCAGTAAGGACAGGGATGGGGCAAAAACGGATAAGGTCATCAAGAAATGGAGGGTAATGAGTACCAATGCCCATAGTCTGGGCAACAAGCTCCCTGAACTGGTGGCCTTGATGGAAGAGGGATGCCTGGATATCATAGCTGTCACAGAAACATGGTACACAGAGAACCATGACTGGGATGTTAACATACTAGGGTACACAACCTACAGGAGAGACAGGAAGAGGAGAAGAGGGAGAAGAGTTGCTCTCTATGTAAGGGAAGGGATAAAAGCAACTGAACAAAAGAGTAAACAGGGAGGAGAGGAGGCACTGAGGGTCACCTTAGAGAATGGAAATGGCACCACAATCTGCACAGGGGTTGTATACAGATCCCCATGTCAGGTGGAGGGAATGGACAAGGATATGATAGAAGGCATACTTAGGATGGCAGAGAAAGAGGAGATGCTGTTGATGGGGGACCTTAATATGCCAGATGTCAACTGGAGCACCTCTGCTGCAGCCACATCCAAAAGCAGTTCCATTCTCGATGCCCTTCAGGTGGCATGCCTCAGAGAGCTAGTTTTGGAAGCTACTCATGAGGGAGCAATCTTAGACTTCATAGTCTCAAATGGGGACAGTGAGAGAATCCCAGATCTAGAAGTGGATAGCCATTTGGGAACAAGTGACCACCAAACAGAGAGGTTCATGATAAACTCATCTACAGAGTCAAGCCATACAAAAGTGAAGGTTCTGGACTTCAGGAGGGCTGACTTTGGCAAGATGGGAGAAGTGACTTAGAAAAGCACTAGCAAACAGGCTAGAAGGAGGGTTGGAGCAACAATGGGGAAATATCAAAAACTGCCATCACAGAGGCAACAAGCCTTTGTGTGAAGCAAATAAACAAATCAAAATGAAAGAAAAAGTCACTATGGTTCTCAAAAAAGGTTGTGGTGAAGGTTAGGGAGAAAAAGATAGCATTCAGGCAGTATAAGGAAACACCTAAGGAGCAGGACAGAGAACTGTACCAGTTAAAGCAGAAGGAAGCAGGGATGGTAGTCAGAACAGCAAAGGCACAAACTGAGAAAAAGAACAGCTAATATTTTTTAAGGCAAGCTACCTCTTGCTGGGAGCTGCAATACTGAACATAGGATTTGAAAGAAAGCAAGTTGTGCTAACAACAGAGGAAGGTGAACCTTGCAATTGTCTTTGGTTTGTAGCAGATATTCTTCAGGTGGAGGCTACTTCTAACTGAAAGGTGAAATAAGGAACTTTATCAGGAAAAGACAGTCTCGTTACAATTCTTAAGATTTTCAGTGCAGGAAGAGTTTAAACCCTGGGCTAAACATTTGTCACAAATCCTGAAAAAAGTGCAGGTACAGGTTGTGTATTTGACCCAGACAGTAAACAGTTTTTTGGGTTTATCTTTTGTGTGCCTTAAAAGGAAATTCCAGACTTTCTCAGGAAGTGATTACACCATAAGCTACTTAATCAGCCAATAGCTTTTGTAACAGACCTGAGAACAATAGTATTATAAGCAAGTGTTTTATAGCAAACTCATCAGAACAGCTAATATTTTTAAGGCAAGCTACCTCTTGCTGGGAGCTACAATACTGAACATAAGGATTTGCAAGAAAGTGAGTTGTGCTCACAACAGAAGGAGGTGAACCTTGCAATTGTCTTTGGTTCATAGCAGATATTCTTCAGGTGGAGGCTACTTCTAACTGAAAGGTGAAATAAGGAACTTAATCAGGAAAAGACAGTCTTGTTACAATTCTTAAGACTGTCAGTGCAGGAAGAGTTTAAAGCACAGCTGACTTATTTTGGGGCTGACTGCTTTCAGAAGCACAAACCACTAGGCTGTTTTTGGGGCTGGGGAGGTTTTCCTGTGTCTGACTTGGATGTCTGGATTTTTGTCTGTTTGATTAGCAGGGGATTTGCTCTGTCAAATTGTTGTGTATGATATCTTGCTGACAGGAAGGCACTCATCACAGCCATGGGTCAGAGCTCTTAGCTGATTGTTTTGTGAGGGCACAGTTTAGGCCCAACCCCTTCCCACCCCTCACCCCTCCCACCCCTGAAATAGTTCCTTATACCTGGGGTTCTGACATCATTTCTCAAGAGTGCAAGGTGCATATCAATATCATATCATCTCTAGCACACAGCACTGAAAATATAAGCACACATTGTATAATATAGATATTGCTATATAACAAACCAAGCACACACACACACAAAAAGTACATAATCTTGTGGGGAGTAGTGCAATGTAATGGCTGTGGGGCAGCAGTCTTCCTGGGAGACTTTCTATAGGCTGAGATGCTGCCCTATTTGCAGACAACTCTCACCCTGAGGAGGAATTGCCCATCTCAGGCCACACTGGACAGCAGTAAGGAACCTTCCCACAGGCCACACTGGATGGTAGGAAGGAAACCTCCCCATCCAGGAAGCACCAGAGCCACCACCACTGCCTCAAGAGGTTGCAAAGAAAGCAAAGCAGTTGGACCACAGTGGGCTCAGGAGGGTGAGGATGGTGGAACAGAGGCACACCCAGTCAGTTGTTCCACTCCACAATCCATACATCATTCTGGGGGAGCACAGCTCCCCATGGATGCACCCACAGAGGAGATTAAGGAGGCTGAGGACACATGTCACAAGGGAGGCCCACAGGAAGAGAGGCAGAGGACACCACAAGGAAAGGAAGCAGCTCCTGGTGGGGACTCAATTATTAGGGGATAGAGCTGGGGAGCAGGGAAAACTGAAGCAAGGTGCCTGCCTGGTGCCATGGCTTGAGGGACAGGAAGCGCATCCTCAGGATCACGAGAACAGCTGCACGGAGTCTGAGCTGGATGTCATTGTCCACCTAGGGACAAATGACTTGGCTCAACATGAGATTAGAGCAGTGCAGAAGGACTTTGTAGAACTGGGAGGGTCTAAGACAAGTAGCACACACAGTATCCTTCAGAGGTGCTGCCTGTCAATGGCATGAGTGAGGCAGGGTACTTTGCACCATGCAGTTTAATGAATGGTTGAAAAATGGTGGAACACAGGGCTTGGCTTCATTGGCAACTGGGGTTCCAGCTGAGGGACACCAGCCTATACTGGCAGGATGGTCTGCATCTGTCCAGGAAGGAAGAAGTCTTTTGAGCAATTGGTTTAAATGTTTCATTGGCAAGCTTTTAAACTAGTCAAGGGGGGAGGCACTGATAAGCAACAGGAAAATCCCAGCCTCTCCCTACAAAACAGGGTACTAAACGAGAAAAAGACCAAGGTAGAAAGGTCAGTGGGGAGTGCTGCAACTGAAGGTAAAGCCCTCAAAAAATGGAAAGCAATAAGTCCCATTGCCCGTAGTCTGAGTAACAAGCTTCCTGAATTAGTGGCCTTGATGGAGGAGGAACATCTGGATATCGTGGCAGTCACAGAAACATGGTTCACACAAAACCGTGACTGGGACATAAACATACCAGGATACACTATCTACAGGAGGGACAGAGCGGGTAATAGAGGAGGAGGAGTAGCTCTTTACATAAGGGAAGGAATCAAAGCAGCAGAACAAAAGGGTAACAGGGAAGAGAAGAAGCACTGTGGGTAAATTTGGAGACCGGCAATGGCACCAAAATCTGCACAGGAGTTCTATACAGACCCCTTTCACAGGGGGAGGAAATGGACAAGGAAATGATAGAAAGTATACTTAGTAAGGCAGGAAAAGGGGAGATATTGCTGATGGGCAATCTGAATATGCCAGATGTTAACTGGAGTGCAGTTGCAGCAGCCACTTCGAAGAGTGGGTTATTCTAGATGCCCTACAGGGCATGTCCTTAGACAACTAGTATTGGAGCCCACTGAGAGGGAGCAATCTTAAACCTGATTCTCTCAAATGGAGATGAAGAGAGATCACAGATGTAGAAGTGGGTAGCCATCTGGGAACTAGCGACCATCGAACAGTATGGTTCACAATAACAACAGCAACAGAGTCAAGCCACAAAAGGCACAGGTACTGGACTTTAGGAGGCTGACTTCCTAAATGGGTGAGTGCCTAATGAATGCACTAGCAAATGGGCAGGAAGGAGGGGTGGAAGAACAATGGGGAATAATAAAAACTGCCATCACAGAGGTAACTAGCCTTTCTGTGAAGCAAATAAACAAAACTAAACGATGTAAGAAACCACTATGGTTCTCAAAGGAACTGGCAGTGAATGTTCAAGAGAAAAAGAAAGCTTTCAGGAAGTACAAGGAATCACAGAAGGAGCAGGACAGAGAACTGTATCAGTTAAAGCAAAGGTAAGCTGGGAAGGCAGTCAGAACAGCAAAGGCCCAAACTGAGGAAAAGATAGCCAACTCAGTTAAGAAGGGGATATAACCTTTATAGGTACATCAGGAGGAAGGAAGACCAAGGAGGGATAGTGAGGCTTAATAAAGGGGAGGGTGGGCAGAGGGTGACCGTGAAAAGGCAGAGATACTAAACAAATATTTTTGCTTCTGACATCATTTCCTCGAGTGTAAGGTGCATTTCACTGTCATATCCTCTCTGGCACACTGCACTGATAATATAAGCATACACGTTGTATAATATATATATATATATATATATAACAAATCACACACGCACGCACACACACACACACACAAATACAATAAAAAAAACTAGATAAACATGTGGGGAGTGGTGCAATGTAATGGCTGTGGGGCAGCAGTCTTCCGGAAGTCTTTCAGGAGGCTGAGATGCTGCCCTATTTGCAGACAACTATCTGCCCTGAGGGAAGAAGTTGCCTGTCTTCAGGCTGGACAGTAGTAAGGAAACCTTCCCCCAGGCCACACTGGACAGTAGGAAGGGAACCTCCACCATCCAGGTAGCACTAGCGCCACCACCACTACCTCAAAGGTTGCAAAGAAAGCACAGCAGTTGGACCACAGTGGGCTCAGGGAGGGTGAGGAGGGTGGAACAGAGGCACACCCACTCCACAATACATACACCATTCTGGGGGAGCATAGCTCCCTATTGATGCACCCGCAGAGAAGACTGATGATAACTGTCCCAAGGGAGGCCCACAGGAAGGAGGCAGAGGACACCACAGGAAAAGGAAGCAGCTCCTGGTGGGGGACTCAATTATTAGGGGATAGATCTGGGGGGAGCTGGGAAAAATGAAGTAAGGTGCCTGCCTGGTGCCATGGCTTGGAGGGACAGGAAGCGCATCCTCAGGATCACGAGAACAGCTGCAGGGGATTCCAAGTTGATGTAAATGTCCACCTAGGGACAAATGACTTGCTCATCATGAGATTAGAGCAGTGCAGGAGGACATTGCAGAGTTGGGGAGGGACCTAAGACAAGTAGCACACACAGTATCCTTCTCAGAGGTGCTGCCTGTCAAAAGCATGGGGGAGGTGAGGGTGTGGCACCATGCAGTTTAATGAATGGTTGAAAAATGGTGCGAACTTCAGGGTTTGGCTTCATTGGGGACTCGGGTTCCACCTGCAGGGACACCAGCCTATACTGGCAGGATGGTCTGCATCTATCCAGGAAGGGAACAAGTCTTTTGAGCAATCGGTTTAAATGTCATTGGCAAGCTTTTAAACTAGTCAAGGGGAGTACTGACAAGCAGCAGAAACATCCCAGCCTCTCACAAAAACAGGGTACTAAATGAGAAAAGACTGAGGTAGAATGGTCATGGGGATGCTGCAACAGAAGGTAAACCATCAAAAATGGAGAGCAATGAGTACTAATGCCTGTAGTCTGGGTAACAAGCTTCCTGAAATAGTGGCCTTGATGGAGGAGGAACATCTGGATATTAGGGCAGTCACAGAAACATGGTACACAGAAAACCATGACTGGGACGTAAAACATACCAGGATACACTGTCTGCAGGAGGGACAGGGAGGGTAAAGAGAAGGAGGAGTAGTTTTTGCATAAGGGAAGGAATAAAATCAACAGAACAAAAGGGTAAACAGGGAGGAGAAGAAGCACTGTGGGTAAATTTGGAGACAGGCATGGCACCACTACACGCACAGGGTTGTATACAGACCCCCTTCTCAGGGGAGGAAATGGACAGGAAAAATGATAGAAAGTATACTTAGTATGACAGAAGAAGGAGATATTGCTGGGGCAATCTGAATATGCCAGATGTTAACTGGAGTGCAGTTGCAGCTGCCACTGAAGAGTGCAGTTATTCTAGATGCCTCTACAGGGGCATGCCTTAGGACAACTAGTACTGGAGCCCACTCGAGAGGGAGCAATATTAGACTTGATTCTCTCAAATGGAGATGGAGAGAGGATCACAGATGAAGTGGGTAGCCATCTGGGAACTAGCGACCATCGAACAGTATGGTTCACAATAAACACAGCAATACAGTCAAGCCATACAAAGACAAAAGTACTGGACGTTAGGAGGGCTGAACTTTGCCAAAATGGGTGAGTGCCTAAGGAATGCACTAGCAAATGGGCAGGGAGGAGGGGTGGTGGAAGAACAATGGGGAATAATAAAAACTGCCATCACAGAGGTAACAAGCCTTTGTGTTAAGCAAATAAACAAAACAAGACGATGTAAGAAACCACTATGGTTCTCAAAGGAAGTGGTGAAGGTTCAAGAGAAAAGAAAGATCAGTAGGCACAAGGAATTGCAGAAGGAGCAGGACAGAACTGTATCAGTTAAAGCAAAAGGAGGCTGGGAAGGCAGTCAGAAAAAAGGCCCAAACTGAGGAAAAGATAGCCAACTCAGTTAAGAAGGGGATAAAAACTTTTATAGGTACATCACGGAGCAAAGGAAGACCAAGGGAGGATAGTGAGGCTTAATAAAGGGGAGGAGGGTGGGCAGAGGAGACTGAAAAGGCAGATACTAAACAAATATTTTTGCTCAGTATTTACAAATGAAGAGGGAGGTACATAAAACAAGCAGTAGTAACACTCTGGATACAGAAGTTGATACCAGCCCATTTACAGAAGAAAGGGTTCTGAAAGAACTCTCAAAACTGAAGGTGAGAAAGCAATGGGGCCTGATGGGATCCTCCAGAATTCTAAAAGAACTAAGTGGAATTAGTGACACCACTGACTACCCTGCTTAACAAATCATGGAGGATGGGGTAGTACCTGAGGACTGAGGAGGGCAGATGATGATTCCTCTCATAAAAGTTGGAGCAAGGCAGAAGCAGGAATCTACAGACCTGTTAGTTTAACCTCAGTGGTAGGAAAATGATGGAATCATCTGAAGGAAAGAATTGTCAAATATCTAGAGGCCAGAGGGACACAGGACCCAAGGCATGGATGGATTCAGTGGGAAGGTCTGCCAGACAAATCTGATAGATTTCTTTGACTGGGTGACCAAAGTAGTAGATCAGGGAGTGGTGCCGACATGGCTTCACCTAGACTTTAGCAAGGCATTTGACAGTCCCACGTAAAGATTAATATACAAGTTAGCCTACCTGGGAGTGGGTCCCAAGATGACAGCCTGTAAAGAATTGGCTGAGAATAGGACACAGAGAGTAATGGTAAATGGAGTCCACTCAGAAGAAAGGAGGGTTACAGTGGGTAAATTTCAGGGTTCAGTATTAGGACGTGTCCTCTTCAATGTCTTTATAAGCGACATTGCAGAAGGACTGGAAGGAAAAGTATGTCTCTTGTAGATGACACTAAGATCTGCAACAGAGTTGATGCACAGGGTGGTGTGGAAAGGATGAGAAGGACTTGGAAAGGTTAGAGGAATGGTCAATGTATGGTAGCTTAGATTCAATGCTATATGTAAGGTAATGCACCTGGAAACACAAAACCCAGGGAAGAGTAACAATGGGCGGATCTACTAACAACAACAAAATGGAAAGGGACCTGTGGGTAGTCATCAGATGACCTAAAGGTGGGCAAGCAATGTAAGAGGGCAGCAAGGAGGGTTGGGGTTACTGGGATGCATAGGAGAGGCATCACCAGTAGAAAACAGGAAGTTATTATCCCTCTGTACAGACAGCTGGTGAGACCCCATCTGAGTACTGTGTGCAGCTCTGGGGACCCAATATCAGCAAAAGACATAGACAGGATGGAAGCTGTCCAGAGGAGGGCATCTAAATGGTGCAGGGTCTGTACAGGAAGACATATGAAGAGAGACTTAAGGAGCTTAATATGTATAGTCTCGAGGAAAGGGAGGGAGGGGACATGATAGAAACTTTGGTACCTCAAGGGACCTCAACTAAAGTCCAAGAGGGTAGCATCCTTCAAAAAGAGGTATGCAGAGAACAAGAGGGCAACGATTCTGAAGATGAAGGCTCAGAGTAATTTAAGGAAGTATTCTTTCACAGAGAGTGTTGTGGATGCATGGAACGCCTTCCAGAGGAGGTTGTGGAGTCAAAATCAGTGGTGGAATTCAAGCATGCATGGGACAGTCATAAGGCAATTCTAGGTGTGGGAGTAGAAGAAGTAGGCTGCTGGTTAACTAGGATCTGCAGCTTATCCAGTAGGTAGGGAAATGGGCAGACTGGGTGGGCCTAGCGGTCCTTATCTGCCGTCAAATTCTATGTTTCTATGTTTCTAAGGTAATGCATGTGGGAAACAAAAACCCAGGGGAAGAGTACACAATGGGGGGTGAGATACTAACAACAATAAAAATGGAAAGGGACCTGGGGGTAGTCATATCAGGTGACCTAAAGGTGGCAAGTAATGTGGAGAGGGCATAAGTGGCTGGGGATACTGGGATGTAAGTTACACGAGGTCCCTGCACTTAATTATTTCCTTAGGGGTACACCATAGACAGCAATGTTTAGGCATAGGCTATACTAATACATAGTGCTTTAGGGTATCTACCTTGATAAGAGTAGATGTCAGATATGAATACATATATTGTAACTCACTTTGCTTGCTAATGCACACATTATACCATGTATTTTCTGCCTATTTCTTACTTGTCAGATGCCAAGACACCTGTCCTTGAAGTAATTATAATATGTAAGGCAACATTGCCATCTTTCGGTGATGGACACCACTTCACCTTGTTATGTAAGACTTTGTACAAGAACGTCTTTGTTCTAAAACTGATGACTTTACAAAATTATATAATGTTATCTTGGACCGTGGAGCCACCTTTAATTTAGCCAACAGGGCTCATCTCGGTAACTAGAAATGTTTCTATATTTTAGTAACCATAGTAATTATCACAGGTATATAATTTTATGCACAGGCTTTACACCTTGGAGACCCGAGAGATCCCAAGAGACTACAGAGAAACCTCGAGGTGTAGGGAACGCTTAGCACTGGCTCCCGGTTCATATTGGTAAGAACTGCTTAGGGCAACTGTGATTTATCCCTTGTTGCAGTAATAAACTTGTTTATTACTCGAATGCAACTTGTCTGTGATTATTTGATCCTCAATATTGCCAAGAACCTGAAAGTGAGGTTTAGACCTCTACAATTGGCTAATCGTGCAGGCTATATTGGGTGTTGTAAGTTTTCACTCTTTTGGTTTGTTGCCATCTATCTTTCCAAACGGGACTGAGTGTACACGCCTGCATCACCCTCCCATCTTTTCTACTGCTTGTAGATACCTGCAAACTACCTGGTTTTTGGGTGTGGTCGGTGCCATCTCGACCACTCCATGCAGCTTGAATGCAAGTCTACAACTTAAACAGTAGCCGGCTGTGTTTAAAGTACTGTGTTGTGGATTGATACGCTAACATGCGGTCTTTTTCATGGTTTGAATTCGCTCCTCCTACACAATGGCCACCGTATCAGATATCTGCGCAGAACTGAGACCGATGTCTCTAACTTTCTACTCCCATGGAGGATGGCTGACTTCGCTGCGGGACGCGAGTCATCGAAAACCCTGTACTGGGATTTCAACCATTACACAGGACGCGACAGTCAACCAATAAGCGCTAGTTAAAGGGGTTGATGGTCGCTGCTCTGTACGCTGCTTTTGTAGCTTCCGGCAAGGTTTCATACCCTTGATTTGTAGATCGATCTCTTAAGCAAGAGATGGGTTTGCAGGAAACGGAATGCATTCGACACAGCAGAACTTGGAGTCAGAACTCAATCTCATCGTAATGAAAAAGGATTCACTATTGCATCATTCCGTACAGGCTGGTGAACATGAAATGTACTTTAAAAACAGGAATGTGAAAGTTTAAGACAGGATAAGAGTCAGGTGGTGCAAATGAATGATTTGTTGAGTGTCATGACTGCACAGATGAGTGACTAAAATGGGTGAACTTCAGGACGAGATCAACCAGGTACGTAATGACTTAGAAACAGCTTATAGGGACAATCACGTAATTGAGCTATGCACTCAGTTTTGCAGAAGCAGAAACAGGATCAGTTTGATATGGATGTTGCAAGTGTGAATCTCGATGAATGTAAAGTTAAGATGGATAAACTGTGCCATCAGCTTAGAGGTTTTGACTGCCATACAGGCAATGGGAGTGCATAGCTCTCAGCCACTCACACATCGGAGGGAGAACCATCCGATCGACCTACATCTCTCAGTACAATGCCCGTCACGCCTCTACTATGGCCCAGACTCCCACCCAGCTATCCACAATATGGCGGGTGTCCCACCACTACTCCTCAGGCTGCATCGTGAGACGACGCCGTGATGCTCATCATAGGAACGCCATCATGGCGGCGCCTATGATGGGGAGCAGGCCCATGCTTGGTCCCGACGGCGCGCCCGGTAGTCAAGTATAGTTTGGAAGACAGGCAAGAGATTGGAAACCATGATTGATAGAGCATTGGGAATGTTCCTCTTCCTGAAAGAAGTATGAAAGCCATCAAAAGTCAAATTTGCCACATTTTTCAAGAAGCTGGCACTCAGGAAGGTGTTGTTCAGATTGTGGTTGAAGCTGCAGCTCATGCTATATTGGATTGTGCGCGAGACGACTACCTTGCCTGATCGACCACCAACTAATCCCCTACAAATGGCCTACTCTGTTCAGCAAATTGCTGACAGCATTGGTCGGATGAACCCCTCCGACAACCTCAGCTGCCATTTGGAAAAGGTGCGCTCCAAGTGCGAGATGCTTAGTCTTGCCGCAGAATATCAGGTCCAAATACTACGCCAGACCATCGATCCTGGTTTATGGGCCAAACTCCCTGAAGTAGTTCGCCAGGATGGAACGCCACCTTTGACGAGGTCGCAGCTGAGCTCATTTCTGCTCACAGCCCTGGTGTGGTTGGAGTAATGCTAGCATACCCAGTGAAGCAAAATGCCAAGGAAAGTCCAGCGACCTACCACCAGAGACTCTGGATGGCCTATCGAGAGCAGGAAACATCTGGCACAAGCAGCGTGATGTAGATCTTATCGAGTACAAGACCCTGTTTCTTAGAAACATGATCCCAGCTGTAAGAGAGAAAGTAGAGCCAACTACATACCCAAATACAGATAGGTTTGCCGATATTCTTCGGAAAACCGAGAGAGTGTATCAACTGTACATCCGTGATTTGGGTTCTGGTTCCAAAAAGGTTGCTGCCGTGGAACCCGCTTCTGGGACCACGACGCATTACACTGTGGAAGGGCAGGCCCAGCAACAACAGCCCAAACATCCATCGGCCCCTCCAGCTGGCACCCAACAAAACCCCCAACAGGGCCAACAACAGCAACAACAACAACAGCAACAATGGGGTGGGAACCGGAATTGGCCTAAAAACAGAAGGTACAAAGGCAAAGGAAAGCCATTGCAAAGATCGGGTCTCTCCTATAAAGAAATTGTTGAAGAAATCGAAAATCGTACTCTCGAGTCTTGGGCAAGTGCGCTCTGTAGCAGATGCTGTTCCCTCGACAAACACTTGAGCAGTACAACTGGCAACCCATGACACTACTGGGCATGGAGACACCGGAAGTATGGGCTCACAGATCCATACCAGTCTGAACCCTGAAGCCTCCTCACATTGCATCAGTGCAACACGGTAAAGTCATTCATGCAAGCCAGGCCAACCTCTGCATGCCTCAATGATACGGATTGACAATTACAGGCCCCAGTCCGCGTTGTAAACAAGCTGGTCTTGGATACAAACGGAAGACCCTGCACCAAGGCCGAGGTCGGGGCCACCAACTAATCATCTTGTTAGATACAGATGCAGCTGTATCTGTGTTACATACCACCACCCTGAATGTCATCGTCTCCATGGTCTACTCACGGACGGGAAGACCAATATGTCAGGGTTGATGGTGCTAGATTACCTGCATACCGTTCTCGCCTTTACCGTAGAATTAGGTCATTTAAAGGCCTCACATGCTTTTCAACTAATGGTGGTGCACTAACACCCCAGTATCATCGGGACTGACTATTTGCACCACACTGCTGTGGTGGATCTAGCAGTCATGTTGCTGATACAGACCCAGGGTCAATACCATACTGGTCTTAATTCGACTCACATGCTGTAGCAACGATATCCATTAACAACAAAGAATATATGTTAGTAGATTTATTCAAAATCATGAACTTTCCCCGAAACTCTTACCTATTCTGCAACGCTATTTGGAAGCGTTTGCAGTTAACAAATATGATTGCGGCAGAATGCATATTGTTATTGAGGTGCCAGGCCCGGCACATGAGAGACAAAGGCAATACCTGTTTCCCACTGAAGCCTTACCTCTCTTCGAGAAACAATCAAGTCACCTCGCAAGGAGTAATCAGAACCTGTGTCTCCACCGCCAACTCTCCTGTTTGGCCCTGTGAAGAACTTCCACAGGTACCTGGGGACTTACTATTGACTACAGGAAACTGAATCAGGTTACTCCAGTTGTTCCCAACTGTGTGCCTGCACCAGATGTGCTTCGACTTTTAACACCAGATCAGAAATGGTTCAGTGCCCTGGACATCTCCAATGGTTTTGGTCATTACCATTGGCCATGAAGAGTCAATATAAGTTTGCCTTCACTTTTGAAGGGCGAATACACAATGTGGACTTGCTTGCCACAGGATTCCATAACAGTCCATCCTCTTCCATCTCCATATGATGGATGCCCACAAAGGTTTCAGCCCCCAATGTCTCTTACAGTGCGTAGATGACCTGTTGTTAGCTACTGCCACAGGAACAACATTTGGATCTCTTGGATGAACTATTGACTCTTATTCAGAGAGCAGGCTTGAAGTGTAACCCTTCAAAAGCATTAACTATGTCAGAAAGAAGTACTCTTTCTGGGTTTGAAAATAACAGATCAAGCGTCGGAGTCCCACTTGGAAAAATATTCAAGGGTTACAAGACTTGCCATTACCTCACTATGTGGCAACTCTTCGGAGGTTTTAGGTATGGTAAACTACTCCAGGGATTTTATTTGTGATTTTGCTCAAAAAGCCGCTCCCTGTACGATCTACTCAAAAGGATGTTCCATGGAGTTGGGGTCCTGTCCATACCCAGGCTGTGACATCACTGCAGCAGGCCTGGCCTCCGCCCCAGCACTGGTGAACCCCAATCCAGCATTACCATTCCATCTAGAGTGCCACCTCTGACATTGCCATGTCAGCAGTGTTAGCCAAAAAGGTGCATGACACTTTGAGACCTATTGCATATGCATCGCAGCTCTGGACTCTCAGTGAGAACAGAAACATGGCCTTTGTGAAAGGAATCTTCTGGCCACTTATTGGTGATCAGCACTTCCTGTATATCATTGGGTACTCCGCTGATTCTTAACACCAATCATACACCTACTACCTTTCTGCTCTCAGATAGAGTGAAGGGATGGGTCAGTCTCTCAACACCAGGCTGACACACTGGTCACTCCTCCTCCAGGATAGGGATATTCAGTCCATCATACCAAAGTTCCATCTCTACTAGCTCATGGCCTCTTCCAGGGGAACTCCACACTGCACTCCTTGCAGTCACCTGATCTCCCAGATCCGGATCTGTTTCTTCCCTGCCACCCCTGGAGATACTGGAAAATACCCTCTTTTAGCCACGCTTTTACCGATGGTTCAGCATCATACTGTCAGGGTGAACTAGATTGCAGTAGTGAGGTATTATGGTGGTATCCTTATGGTAACACTGTCAGGATATCTAAACGCTTGTAGTATAGCCTCCTCATCACAGTATGCAGAGATGGCAGCGGTGGCCTGTGCATTAGAGTTTATCCAACATGGAACTCAAGATACCATCATTTCTACAGACTCTAATTGGGTTTGTTGTTCTTTACAGAATTTCTACCTTTTCTGGCAGAAGAACTCCTTCCTCTTCTGATGGAAGCCCAGTGAATACAAAGAACTGGTGATTTACATACTTGCATTTTGGCCCAGAAATACCCACACAAACTCTATGTGCACAAGGTTAAAGTCACTGCTTACATGATCCCTATCATGCATTCAATGACACAGCAGACACCCTTTGCAGGAAGGAGCCTGAGGGGGATGTCTGGGTGATGGATCATCCAGAGGCCAATGCAGCTGTACAGGTTGCAGCTCCAAAAAGAAATCTGAATCATTTCCCTGGACCTCTCAGCAGCTCAGCATTTGGACACTGAACTCAAAGAAGTGTTCAGATTTCTGGACAAGGGTACTGAAGAAAACTCTACACATAACCCCTATCGTAGGCATGAAGGTAAATACACTTATCCCCTGATGATAAACTTATTTGGTTCCAGCCAGAGGATACTACCACCAAATTGTGGGTAGTCCCCTGACATTTGAGATCCGAATTTTGCACCAGGTACATGATACACCTACTGGTGGACACCAGGGTACTGAAAATACCCTCCAGCGCCTCAAAACCACTGCTTGGTGGCCTGGGATTACCAAGATGTTAAACAATACATTGATAATTGCCTTGTTTGTACAAAAAACAACCTAGTACCTACAAAATGAAATGCCAAACTTTACCACAGAGACACACTGGCTTTTGGCATGCCATTCAAATTGATTTTATCGGGTCCCTTGACCAACACTAGTAGAAACAACAAATATGCCCTTGTAGTGACTGATCTATTCTCTAAGTGGGTTGAGGCTTTCCCACTAAGACTTGCACTGCAAAACAACCGCCAAAATCCTGGTAGAACAGATTTTCTCCAGGTGGGCCTGCCTCTCAGGGTGACTCCAATAAAGGAACCAGTTTTACAGGTGAGTTGATGAAAGAGTCCCTTGAACTCCTTGGGGTTCAGCAAAGTTCCACATACTTATCACCCTCAATCCTCAGGTCAAGTAGAAAGAGCCAACAGATGGATTAAGCAAATGCTTTCCAAATTACTTGAGGATAATCCCATGACCTGGGATTCCTCTATTGCCTTTACTCCTTATGGCAATTAGGGGTGCGCCAGCCACCACCCAGCTTACACCCTTTGAGGTAATGACTGGAAGACAAATGAGATTACTGAACATTTGCTCTTTGTGACCTGCACCCCCACTGCAGACCGAGCGTGTCTGTAGATCAGTATGTGAAAAACTCAGAAAAGACCTCATACATACACACACTTGTATGTTGCAAACTGCATGGGCAAGGCCCAGCAACAGTCCAAGATACAATTTGACAAACACGCACAAGAAGTGGATTGGCAGGTTGGAGATCAGGTAATGGTACTTGATTTACAATCCACCCACTCTTCTCCAGTAAGTGGGAAGGCCCTTATCCCATTGTCAACAAACTCAGTCCAGCAGTCTCATCGTTAGACTCCTCCACAACAATAAATTGACTGGACAAATGGTTACATGCAAACCAGTTGAAACTGTACAAAGGAGCTTAAGACTTACTTTTCCTAACCCCACTGGGCGGAACTGTACTAATATACTAATTTTCATTTTCCTTTTCAGATACTGACAAGATGGCTATCTTGTTCCTATCTCTCCTCCTTGCAGGAGTAATCCTTTCACCCAAGGCACGGTACTGGACCCCTTCGACACCTTGATCCTCCAGCACCTTCCCCAGAGGTGGTCCATCAAAATTCCAGACACTATGATTACTGTCCAGGAAGGTTCCAATGCATACCTCACTGCTTCATGTTGTGGCTCCTGACAATCCACCCTTCAAATTGAGTGGCAACCACTTCAAGACAAGTTCTCCCTGTAGCCAAACCTCTAAGGAACTTTCAGGGTTGGCCCAACGCCAAATTGTCCCCGAATGGTTCACTGTCCTTGTTACAAACTGCATTAAGACACTCTGGTTTGTATAACATAACCGCTTTAATTGATCCTTCCTATTGTAACTCTTCAAGATTCTGCACGCAGATTCTGTGCTGTACACCACATGGCTTCTGCAGCCATGTATCTATCTGTGCTGCTCCTACTGAAAAACAGCTTTGGAATGTCCAAAACATACCCCTGGTCCCCTGGTAGGTCTCATAGCCACTGGCCTCCCAGGTTCTTTGATTAACAATTTATAGTTTATGCATATACCCATTTTATTTAACCTTACCTACTGAATATGAAAATTTGAATGTGTAACACAATACCAATACCTCTGCATTTATAGTACTTTATTGTTTGATAGTTTAGCAGCATTTCAGATTCGAACCAAGGATCCCTTTATCAGGGCTTATTCTGCCGAACACAGAGGCAATTTTGGAGAAACCTCCTCTGGTACTTCTACTCAAAATGTAATAGATGTGAAGTTGACAGTTCTGATGTTACAGGTGCCATAGGTACTGTCACAGGTCTTTTTAGTACTGCTATGTCCATTTGGAACAAAGCAGACATCGCTGTTATCAAGAGTCATTCTGCAAAGTTCTCCACTGGTTTGGTTAATGATGTTTTACCACCTTTGTTGCATGGTGTGGATGGTCTTAGTCAGGAAGAAAGATACACTGTATATAACATGCACAACAGTTGCAAAGGCCTTCACTGATTCCAAGATAAGATTAACACTCATACAACAGAACAATAGAAGCTGATAGACAATACACATTGGTAGGAAATACTTTGTTCTGTATATGGTTCATGTATACTCATTACCATTAACAACCTTTTCAGAGACCTAGAAACTGGAAGAATTCCTGATATTATACATGACAGATGTCTATCTAAATGGTATTGTCCTAAATGTAACTCCATCTTGTATTTCCCTGTATGCAACAAACACTGTCCATTCCTCTTCCACAGCTCGAAATTTGGGGTTTGTGACCAGACATCCAAATACTGGTCCTTGTTTTTCCGTAAGAAATGTTCTATAACAGATACCATGTTTGTCTCTTTCACTGTCTCCTTACCGCGCTTTGATCCCACTACAGCCTTGTTAGGACAAGCTGGCACTGGGCGCATTCCATAAGGCATTTGGACGAAGACATCTACTGAGAACGCCTGGATCTACCACCACTCTACTGGTCTACCATTCCTTCCTGGATGCCTGGGTGGCACCGCACACGGACTGCTGTGCGAAAAAGCAGCCATCTACTTGTGCGATGTGATGTGTTTGATGTCATACACCCTGTTTGTGGCTATTCTCCAGTCAGTATTGATTGGACTTTCCTATGGATGATGACATCACTGATAATGGTACCTCATTTTGAGTCAACACAGACCAGATCAGCTCTACCAGTCCTATCGTGAGGAAGCTCATCGCCTGTCAACACAGATTTCAAGATGACCTACATGCCCTGTCCAGTTGCAAAATGGAGACTGCCTACTGTACGTTCTGAGTATAACTCTGGCGGAGAGTATTGCATAGTGACTAATATGAAATCTTATTCATATGGTTCTGTTACTTGTACAATTGATTACCCCAACTTCTGTTTTGTTCCCCATCAGAAAACTATTGGACATACTGTCATAACCCCCATCCCCTTATGGAAGCAGATATCATTGATGGTAACCCAGATTATTTACTCACCTCGAAGAATACCTACCCTACTTTAATGTACACATAGATCCACTTACACTTACCTAAATCACTTTTTAGCTAGAAAGGATACACACCTCATTTAATCAGCAATAAATATAACCAAAACCAGCCGACCATTCTTGACTGATGAATGATGGCGATATGAATAGCGCATTGACCAACACCTGGTTAGAAATCACCTTTAAAGGTTTTGTTATTATACAAGCATTTTGATATTTACTTGATTATTTATGCTTTTGCTGCCTATGACGATTTCACGCCAACATCGCAGCAGCTTGAGAGTTCCTTTACAAGGCTCGTGGCCTCCGGATTGTAAAGACCACTGCTCTTGTCCACACCTCCTATTTACCTGTGCTGTCCTTTGCTGCAACAAGGGGGAATTGTTGCACGAGGTCCCTGCACCCTAATTGATACCCTAGGGTACACCGAGACAGCTAATGTTTAGGCATAGGCTATACTAATACATAGGACTTAGGGCATCTACCGTATAAGAGTAGATGTCAGGATATGAATACATATATTGTAACTCACTTTGCTTGCTAATGCACACACATTATACCATGTATTTTCTGCCAATTTCTTACTTGTCAGTCTTAAGACACCTGTCCTTGAAGTAATTATAATATGTGAGGCAACATTGCCATCCTTTGGGTGATGGACACCACTTCACCTTGTTATGTGAGACTTTGTATAAGAACGTCTTTGTTCTGAAACTGATGACTTTACAAAATTATATAATGTTATCTTGGACCGTGGAGCCACCTTTAATTTAGCCAATAGGGCTCATCTCTGTAACTAGAAATGTTTCTATCTTTAGTAACCATAGTAATTATCACAGGTATATAATGTTATGCACAGGCTTTACACCTCAGAACCGAGAGATCCAAGAGACTACTAAGAGAAACCCTCGAGGTGTAGGGAACACTTAGCACTGTATCCCAGTTCAGACAGTAAGAACTGCTTAGGCAACTGTGATTTATCCTTTGTTGTAGTAATAAACTTGTTTATTACTCGAATGCAACTTGTCTGTGATTATTTGCATCCCAATATTGCAAGAACCTGAAAGTGAGGTTTAGACCTCTTACAGATGGCAAGGAGGCATCACCAGTAGAAAACAGGAAGTTATTATCCTCTGTACAGACAGCTGGTCAGACCCCATCTGGAGTGCTGTGCAGTTCTGGAGACCCAGTCTTCACAATCTTCATGATATTTCTAGTATTTGAAAACTTATTAGAACATGTACATACTATTAATCAAAACTTTTGTGTTTAATCATAATGTTAATTGTTGTATATATTCTTAAGAAAAAATATTAAAGTGAGAAAGCATTTTAGTACTTGTACAGATACAGCTGCAAATGGAGGGAGTAGGAAGGCACGTGAGTTATATGACAAAATGGAGCCAATCAGACTTGTTTCTGATGTTGTAATTGTTAAAACTGCCTATGAAAAAGGATGCATTTTTTCAGTTCTCAGTGGTTTCAGATTTTTGCAGGAACATAGTCTAGTAATACTGAATGCATGAGTTACATTGGTTCATGGAAGCCACAGCAGGAGGGAATGTTTTTTTATTTGTGTGTTTGTCTGAATGCACTGAAGCTAGCTTGAAATAAGAGGAAAATATCAGTTTGATTTTCAGTGCTGTCTGGTCACTGCAGGGTGAACAGTCCCTTTCTTAAGTAGCTTTCTGTAGAGTTCTGAGTTGAAAAACTTAGAATGGCAGAAAATAGCAAAAAGAATTTGTGGATAATTGGAAGCAGTTACATAAGGCGAGCCTGAGTTTGCAGTTCACAGCGATTTTCGGAGGACCTGCAGCTCTGGAATGCTATGTGACATGGTTTAGGTCATGGTGGAATGAGATGCAGAGACATCCCATGCCAACCATGCACAGACTTTGAGAACTCACTCTCCTCCTGACATACTGCTAATACATCTTGGAAATTGATTTGGACTCTAAATACTGGGTAAATTTAATTTAGAGGCAAATTGGATCCCCTTCTTCTCTCTATATTGCTACCTGTATTATATCATATTTCGATATTACAGGCGTGGGAGTCTGGCAAGCAGAGCATCATATGTATCTGATTGACAGAGCTACGTGAAGAGAAATAAATGCAAGATTACTGTTTTCTACACGCAGGAATGCATACTATAATCACCCAAAATAAAATACTGTAATGATTGGCTTTTCCTACCAGATGGTGTACATTTCTTGCATGCTGGCAATTGTCATTTCCTGGGAGACCTTCAAGATGGAATCCTGAAAGTCCTTTAAGATCGTGAGACTGTTTGAGGAATATTACAATATACACAAGGGTTCTTCAGAACCATATTAATGTAATCAAAAATAGATCAAGTGCATGCATCACTACATATATGATACATATGGGTTTGCTATATTACAATAGTGGGGGTGCAGCAATAGTAATTTTTCTGCTTCTGTCTGTTACAATTGTATGATATTGTTATGTCTCAACATTGGTAAATAGTTTGAGTATGTTAAATGAGTGTACCATTGCTGTCGCCCTAGAGTACTGTAGCTGTACCAACAGGGCTAGAAATAATTTTTTGAGTTGCCTGTCCGAGGGACAGGTGTGACATAAATTTACCTGTCCCACAAAACTTTCCTGTCACACTATTTTACATAATTTTTCACTCTCTGTTTACATATACAACTGCTTTGTTTCAGATTTTTTTACCTTGTTTAATAATCCACTGCAGGGTGTGAAGTTACAGTAGGAATTAACAACTTCTGCTGTGAAGTCAAGTCCACTGGGACTTGATCCTCATGACCAAACTATGCAAGTAGGTAAATCACCTATAACTACTGGATTATTGCTTCATCGAATAGCAAGCGCAGTCCCCAGTCCTCCAAGCTGTAGGTAAAAAGCAGGACCTCACAAAAACAAGATGTTGCATCTCAGCTGGGCTATCCTGGATAAACTAAAACTAAAATAAAAAATAAAAAGAACGTTTTGAGCTCTCCAACAGAGTACTGTACTTTTTATCAAGATTTTATTCTCCACAGTAACCTGGCTGCCATGGTGAAGAGAGTGTCTGCCAACTTCTCTGCATCCTCTGCTGTACTAATGCTTCCAGTGTTTTTGGGAGTTGGGCAGTTGGTGGAGAATATATCCTTCCCTGGTTTAGTGTTGAAGGATGTTTGTAGTGATAACTCTTCATAATACCTGTAACCTGTCACACTATGATTTCTGTCTCAGAATGTAAAAGTGCATATGTGAATAAATGTACTTTTACATTCTAGTAATATCATGATGTGGCAGCTATTATGAGGTATTAAGTGAACACTACTAAACATCCTTGAACTTTCTAAACAGGAAGGATATATTAAACTCCCACCCCCTTCCATTTTGTGCTTGCTAACTCATCCTCATGAAGTTTCACCTGTAGGAGTTTCGGCTTTCCAGCAGCAGGTTTACATATTTCATGCCCCTTTCCCTTGCTGCTTGACGAATTGACTCGCTTACATCCCATTTCGGTACCATGCGTGATTTACTTACTGCACAGCGCAGACACACAGGGAGCTACTAGGAGCACCCTTAACTTGCTGCCTCTTAAAGTGGCAGGTGCCAATTAGCAAAACAGAAGCGTAGATTAGCGCTCAGCGCCCCCTTATTTCGAGCCCTGTGGTGCATCTTCAGATCATGAGGTCCTGACATCCCTTTTTCCTAAACAGAGTGACGTGGTTGGGTCCTAGCACCTAATAGGTGTAACAAAGTTATAAAAGCAGAACTGCCTGTCAAGGGACAGGCCAACAAAACTAAAAACGCCTGTCCAAATTAAAAGCGGCTGTCCGAGGCGGGTGGACAGCCAGTTAATTCGAGCCCTGTGTAACCAACAGGGTATGTGTGTCCAACTTCAATAAAACACAGTGGTACTGTAAAATGTATCCATTTCTTCTGTTATGTCAGGATATAGATTTATTTTTTAATGTTACAGAAATGGGTAGTTATTAGTATATGGGCTACAATGAATGCACAACTGTGTTATCATGCACTTTTACTTTCAATCACTTTGTTAGCAGTCTTCACATTTATTAAGTGCATTCATAGGTCTGTGTACAGTTCTGTGATGTGTGGTTAATCTCTGTTTAACATCACATTACAATGTTGTGTGAATACTTCAGTGTAGTACAGATGGATATGTCATGGTGTGCCCAATGTGATGTTCGATGCAGTACCTCCGACCCACGAGACTAGATTACAGCATGTTAGTGTAGTAGCAGTTGTTTTTACTGTCGAGGTGGCTGAATCCTTTTTTAGCCCTATATAATGGTACTGATCTGTGTTTCTGCTATATTGAAGGACAGGTGCTCTTTGATTTAATTTAGTAGTATTGTACAGGAATTACGTTTAAGAAAGAGTTTATATTGTTACATGATACTAATGTAGATATTGTCTTTGTTTGTATTTCAGAACTACTAAGACCTATAAAAAAAAATGAGGCAGTGGACCTTGCGAGAGGTGTGTGCACTGCTTGAGGCAGTCAGGCTAGAGGAAGCGCAAGAGTGCTGATGAGGATGCAGATAGAAGGAAACTGGATTTGATGTGGAGGCGCGTTAACGTTGTTGTACATCGCCATGAAAGTGAAAAATGAAGTCGGTCGTACAACTGAAGAAGAAGTGGAAGCTGTAACTCCAACATTTTTCGTGTTGAAACAACGGAGGTGATACGGACAATGATACGTGCTGGTACTACCTGCTCATGAGCTTTGGGAGGCTGCTGGGAAGCCAGCTGCAGAGCGCATATACTCACGTAAGTAAATCAGCACAACTTTTCATAATAGTTGTCCATGATTTCAGAATTAGTAAAATCATTGTATACTGCATAAACAAGCAATAAGACATCAAGAGCGATTATTCAATGTTGTGTAAATGTGCTTATTGGTGTAATGTGGCATGAGGCATGGCCGAGTGGTGCATCCCCACACAGTGATTAAGTGACCATTGATATAAACAGTCAGAGTGCCTTATTAGTATTATCTAGCAATATTTTGAAAATAGTGTTGAACATTGTTTTGTATGTGCTAGTCTCTACATATATGTCAATCAAGATTGACATACAAGCTAATAACGTTTTGATACTAATCGAAACCAGTATTTCTCTAACTGTTGTTGTAAGTCTTTAAAAATGTACTGTGATTTACATCTAACATTTAACTATTTTTTGTTTTGGGGTTCATGGTAGAACATCGGGGCGTTCCCCAGCTGCAAGTGAGGTAGTGCACAAGAGTCCAAGCTGTGGAGGGTGGTCAGTTGGACACTGAAAGTGTCATTTTGATTGAGTCCGACGGTAAGACTTTATTATCACAAATTTCTTAGGCTTGTTTACAAATAAGAAATGAGGGTTTCTCATGACACAAAGCGTGTGATATTCAAATTGTGCCATTCATACATGCAAGCCATTGTGTTGTGCAAAATTAGCTGCACAGCTGTGTGTCAGGGGCAATATTCGAAATGTGACATGCAAATGGGGTATAATCATTGCAAGGCGCAGTGTGGGGGCATTGCATATCGTTATGGTGATTTGCATGCTATTACCATGCAGGTCTGCCCGATCCCGAAGTGTGTGTGGTGCCCTAACAGGCTGCAGCCATCGGGGAACAATACTCGGTGCACCCGATCATAGAGAAAGCAGTGTAGAATACCCGCAGCACCCTCTCTGGGCTGATCGAGAAGAATGGTTCAATTCTCCCGCAACAACTTGATCGTTAGCAGCAATGGACCCCTCGAGCGTATCCCTGCTGATCCAGTGGACGAAAAAGGTCGATTATGGGTAATAAGTTTAATAGCCCTCTCTGAACATAGCCCTGGTGGATCACTGTATGACCCACACCGCGCACTAGGCTCACCACCCCACCCGGCAGCTGCTGGACGGCAGCATCCCACATATCTGCCACCCGCGCCCACAGAGTGACTGCCTGGTGAGGCTGCGACAGTGCTATGCAGTACAGCCAATGTGTTGGAGCCCATGCCACGTACGCGACAGTTCAGATTTTTTAATGAATGAATTGATTACAAATCTGGAATGTGATAACACAGTATGGGGTGCACGCCCATTGACAACGGTCTACAGCAATGGGTGTGCAACACTAGTGGGCAGTCAGTTGATAGGCGGCAGGTGTGTCGGGATGATGCACCCCACACTGCCTAATGAGCAGTGAGTGGGTGGTGGTGCCTTCATGGAGTGGGTGGGTGAAGACACTAACCACCAGGGCTATCGCTGAGGGAGTTGTCGCTTAACTGCCACGATTAGGCATTTGGTCCCTGGACCAGATATGTTCAGGGAGGACCAGTGGGTGTTTACTTACTGGCTGCAATTGGGCATTTTGGTCCCTTGACTGCAAGGGATACATTTGGTGGATACTTAACTTTCTGGCTGTGATGCGGGCATTTCCAGGCCACTGGAGCATCGAGGAGATCGTTTGGGGAAGTACAGTGCTGCCTGTGCGTGCCAACTGGTGTTGGAAGTACAGAATGGCCCGCGGTAGGGCCACTGGGAGGGGGTGGGAGGGATTTACAGTCGGTTGGTTGCAATCGTACTCTGGGGGGGCATGGGGACTAAGCTGGGTGACAGCACAGGTGGCAGCAGTTGTGTTTCACCCTGAAATCTAGCAGCTCAGCTGTGGGTGACCCTCAAGTTAGTTTTTTTTTTTTTGCCTGCAAGTCATGCAGGCTTTGTTGGGGGTTGTGGCTACACAGCTCTCCACAGCCTGGGTGAATATTGGTCTCTGGAGTTCATTTATGGTTCCTCCCGTCCACTTGACCATGCATTCATTTGCATTGTGCTGTTGTTCAGCCAGTTTTCAGTGGTGCAAGTGTGTTTTACTGAATATTGCAGAATGGTGGAATTTTGTACTTGCAGATGTGGAGCCCTATTGTGTATGGGTCAACCATCTTGAATATGCCACCCAAAATAGTTCAAAAAAGGTGTTAACAAAGTCTAGTGAATGTGCAGTGCCACCATGGCAGAAGATCCTGTACTACCATAACAAACTGGTATTACTACAGATGTGAGTGGAATACTATTCTTCATGAATCTGAGAATGGATGGATGTGCATAGCGGTAGATGCGGCATTGTGGGGGGGCAGGTCTCCTCTGCTAATTTTGGTGGTGGAGTTCAATGTACAATGAGTTATATGATAACCAATTCTAATGTTGTAGGTGTCTCAGTGGAATTCAATGGTGTGTGCTAAATTATCTGTTGGCAATTATGACATGTCCCTAGATTATATTTAGTTAATATTTCTATATGTCATGCCAATGTTTCATTTTTATTATTGCAATAGTTATTAATGTGCATTATAGAATATCTACATGTTTGTTAATGTGTTTTAATAGCCCTGTAGGGGTAATATGGTTAATAACACATAAATGGCTGCTACATTTAGCTAGAGGGTCATTGAGTGAACAGTGACATTATCGTTGTGTTTGTGTTATTCTTATTATAATAACTCACATTTTAAAACTGTTAAAGGAACAGAGTGTCATATAATTAGGTATGCATGTATGTAAATTGAACATACATGTAATGTTTTTAGGATGTTTCTGTGTCACAAACATGCATTATGACAATGTTATAAGTATTGTGATTGATGGGCAGGCACTGCTTGTTCTGCACTGCATACTACCAATTATATATTTGTGAGTTATCTTTTTGAAAATACGTTATTGAAGAAACAGTGTTAGGGGAATCACCAGGGAAAACAATGAATTTCTTATATTAACTGTTCTGGATTGGATGGAGATTTGTCTTGGAAAAAGATATATACATGGTGTAATAATTTCAAGACTTGTAATATCATGTAATACTGAGTTAACAACGTCCAACTAGTTGCAGACAGAGCTGTTTCTGTAAAGAGATATGTGTTCAAATGATAGTTGTATGAATGATGTAGTATAGAAATTGATGTTTAAAGAAAAACACTTTTACCTTGATATTTCATCTATTAATGTGATCATTTTTTACTTGTTTGCTTTAATAGAGCCCGAGAAGCTGCTGCTGCTGAGCGTGTGGAGGTGAAGCAGAAGGCAGCCGCCAGCCACCACATAAGTGAAATCTGTTGTTGCTATTATCTGCATCATAGAGAGTACCATAGGGTTGTCAACATTCTGTGGTGATCAATGCTCCTGTTGATAATTACACGTTGCTGTCCTACTGCATGATAGAGGGAGTGCATCTGTCTATTGCATACTACCAAATGTTCAATTGTTTGGGGTGTGAGCAACAGACCTTCGTTGCTGAGGCAGTACCACTTTCTTTTGTTTGTTTGTGGGTGGCGAATCACTGTTTACATTACTTACTTACGTGTGCTGTGACCTTATAAGGGTGGCAATGCATTGATCACTGCAGATACCAACCACCCAAAACACAAACATGGTGGGAGGGATATTGTAGTGACTTAAATGTTGTGCAATGCAAAGTGTCCAATTATGATTTTTAGTTTTTCTCAATCTACAAGTTTAAAAGTGTGCCTTATAGTGTTCATGATCCCTTTTCCCAGTTAAAGTGAATAGCTGTGCAGTGTGTCTGTCTTCAGCCTTGCCAGCCTCATGCTTACCTCTACAATGCAGTGCGATGCTGTTCAGTGCACTGTCAGATATATGTATTTTTAAAGGTGATCATGAACTGAGGAATGTCGATAAAACTAATAATGCAGGTAATAATGGGACTGTTTGCGTTCACCCTATGAATATCGCGTGTTTCTAAATAGCACTATGGAAGTTGTCTCACCACACTTAAAATGCAGTACTATGACAGGTTGCAGTGGTGCAAATTCCACTACATCATACGGTGCATATTTCTGGGTTGGGTGTTATGAAAAGAAGTTGCTGAGTAGTGAAACTGTGCTAAATATTGGGCCACATAGATCACATTGCTACATAATTCAATGATTCATGGCTTAGCGACACACAGTATCATACTTTCAATGCACACCTATTCTTTAAAACAGTGTTTTTGATACGTCACTATATGATGCTGTGGCTGTTGTGTGAAATTACTTTTTGGGACAGTGTAAGGAGATGACTGTGAGACTGTATGTGAGTAAAGGTGGTAATATGTCTATTTAAAACATTTGTTTTGAGATGAGCATTATATGCTATCATAGGCGCAAGCCCTTCTGGTGTGCAAAATACTTGCGCAGGGGTGTGTCCAGGGTGATAGTCAAAGGAGTTGTGCTATTGAGGAACTGCTTTGAATATCACCACCAAGCACAGACACTGTGCATGGCGCAGTGGAACTTGCAGCAGCGCAAGTTGAGAAACTGCAGCATTCAACTTGTGGTCGCAAAATCCCGATATTCAAAAGGTGATATGCAAATGTGGCTGTAATTCATGCAAGGCACAGGGGCATTCGCATCTGATTATGGCCCCATTTGCATGCCATTAGCATGCAGGTGTGGTGATCCCCGAGGACTTGCGCTTGGCTCCTTACCAGGTAGCAGCCGTTGGGGAAGGACACCCCGTGCAGGCCAGTTGCAGGCAAAAGAGCGTAACCCCCCCCACTGGCCCGATTGCAGGCATACTGTTAATACCCCCCTCACTAGCCCAATTGGGGGCAGCAATGTGTCTCCCCCTTCAACACAGACGTGGAGGTCCAGTGGACCAATAAACACGATCGAGGGATTAAGTACTAAACACCTCCCACCTCCTGAATATATCCCTGGTGGTCCAGTGGACTGATAAGCCCAATTGCAGGCTGGAGTATTGAAACACCCCCACCTCCCGATCATATCCTGAAAATCCCAATTGTGGGATGTAGTTGGCAACCCCAACAAAACACATGAGTGTTGGGGGCACACAATGCTGCCGTGATTGTCTTGATGAGGCGTGGAGTGCATATCTCTCAACCATACCACATTGCGAGGAATGTTACTCATTTTAATTCACTAAAGCTCCCTGTTTCACATTGTGAGGACTTGTAACACATTCAGTGTTAACATTTTTTATCAAAACTCTATAGTAAATGATGCTAAATATATCAATTTGATTAATTGCAGACTTTATGAACTTAAATGCAAACATTTTAATAGTGTTGTGGGCTTCTAATTTAAAAATTAGATTAAGTGTTCCACGTTTTGCCCATTCTTTCCACATTTTGAGAAGCAATGTAACACATTTGGGGAACAAACAGGTTGAGACGTATGAGACAGAGTGTTGAGGCCAGCCACAGGTGGCAGCTGCTGTGTTGCATCCTGCAATGCAGCAGCTCACTATATGGTGGCCCTCAACTAATCTTTTTCTCAAAGTTGTGCAGGCGCAGCTTTGGAGTTGCGCCTGCACAACTCTGCACAGCCCGGCTGGATATCTGGCATGGTTTTGCATCGCATCTTATATTAGTGACTTAATTATTTAAAGTAGTGATGTGTGTTGAGGGCTTGAAACACGGGTAAAAAGCTGTTTGGTTTCAAAGTATCATTAAACTTATCATGATAGTGTACGCATGAAAAGTATTTTATTATACTGCTACTGTCAAGGTACTTTTTTTTCACTGAATACATGACTACACATTATAGGCAGACATGGTGAAGTAAAAATTCTCACACTTGATGAGGATGTATTTCAATTCTATGGTATAATAGTGTCAATAATGCAAAAGTATGTACATACTGAATATTTATGAGTAGTGAAACAAAATCTAAGAGTAGCATTCTAAGCCACAGCTAACTATACATTTTTTTATGTTGTCAGCTTATTAGATAATATAGATAGTCAAGTATGACAGAGAGAAATAAGATACTAAATAGTTTAGCATCATACTAAAACTATTATCATAACTTTTAAATGAATGCATTTCTGATATTGCATTAGATAAGAAATACTTGAAGTGAAATATTTTAAAGTTGTATTTGTTGAATTTGTGTTGTATATTCATCATAACTTTTTTTTAATCTTTGTAGGGCGCCGGGCGACTGCTAAAGTGCACAGAGTCACTGCAGCTGTTACAGACAGCTCACCAGCGAGGTTCAGTCTGGCGAGAAAATGCTGCATCCTTGAGAGGCTGGACAAAACCAGTCTCTCTTGGATGCACAGCAGCAGACCTGTCAACCTCGTTAAGGAGTCAGTCGTAGCAGTGGGTGATGGTGCTGTGCCAAGTAGCAGTGCTTCACCTCCACTGCTACCATCTGTTCCTGCAGCTTCCCTGGGTGAAAGTGGCCACCCTTCATAGCGGTCCGGTATCTCCTCCCGAGGGCGCAACAGCTTCCACTTCTTTTGCGCCTCCACATCGAATCCAGTTTCTAGCCTGGATTGCCTCAAGCACTGCATACACCTCTCGCAAGTGTTCAACAAAACTAAAAGAAAATTCTAAAATATTTTTTAATATGTTTTTATTTATGTAAAGAAAAAAATATTTTTATTAAATATTTATTTTGTGTATGACGTAATACACACTTTTATACGTTTTTTTGGGTGTATATATGTTATTTTGTAAAAATATATTTTTGTATTGATAAAAAAAATATTTTTGTTTGTTATTTTTTATATCGAAAATATTTTATAGTAAAAAGTTAAAGTATACTCTCTTGTGTTTGGTGTGTTATTGCTATTCAAGAGATAAAGTGTGCACATTCAAGCCCCAACATTTTTGGGCCAATTGGCATAAATCCATATCATCTTAACATTGGGTATATGTGGTAGTATTGTAATCCCTAATATAAAGATAGTTCATACAAAGGTTCATACAAATGTTCAAGGGAGTGGAGGAGGCCAGACAGTAAAAGAATAGGCCATAGCTGTTCCCAGCCAGCATCCCTTATGTAGTCATGTTAGCTTCCTTCATAAAAATTTCTATCCAGCTGAGTTTTAAAAAGCATCTTTGATTTAGGACAAATAAGTGACAAGGGGAGCTCATTCCAAGGGGCCACCACTCTCTGTGTAAAAAATGCCTTCCTTCTATTAGTATTACACTTTATGGGCCAGATATTCAAAAGGGTGGAGCCATGTGTAATAGGGTTGTGCCTGTGCAAGTTCAAACTTGCTCCATTCTGCAATATTCAGCAGGAGGCAGTTGCACCACAGAAAACATGCTGAGCAACAGTGCAATGCAAATGAATGCATGCTGAACTGCAGGGGGAGGAACCATGCATAAACTGCACAGCCCGATATTCAGCCAGGCTGTGCAGAGTTGTGAAGGCGCAACCCCCAACCTGCGCCTGCACAACTTTGAGCCAAAAAAAAATGCTTAAGTCGACGGTCACTCACAGGTGAGCTGCTGCATTGCAGGGCACAATACAGCAGCTGACACCTGTGGCTGGCCCCAAACCCACTCCATGTGCCCCCCTTGCAGCCTGATCATGGGCAAAAGACTGAAAATCCCCACCACCACCCCCCACTGGCCCTATTGCGGGCAACAGCAGAAATGTTCCCCCCCACCAGCCCGACCATGGGCTGCTTTAGTTAAAACAACCCCCCCGAATACATCCCTGGTGGTCCAGTGGACTGAAAAGCCTGATTGCAGGCTGTATCAGTGTAAAATACAACCCCCCTCCTCCCGAGCGTAGCCCTGGTGGTCCAGTGGACTGAAACTCCCGTTCGCGGGATGTAAGCAGTAACCCCCCCGAACAAAGCCCTGCTGGTCCAGTGCACCAAAACTCCCGTTCACGGGATGTAAGCAGTAAAGCTGCCCCCCAAACATAGCCCTGGTGGTCCAGTGGACCGAAACTCCCGTTCTTGGGATGTAAGCAGTAAACCCCCCCGAACATGGCCCTGGTGGTCCAGTTTATGTATTCAGTATGAGAAACCTCTTCCACCGCTGTTCACATGATTGATGGTACCACCTCAGTTGGTAGTGGAAGCACTCTATGAAATCTCAAGTTACTATAGTAGCATATCCATTTGTTCAGTAGATGAACTAATAGTGCCTATGTCATGTCATATTGTCTTTTAGTTATGTACATCTTTTTATTAACATATGTGCTCACAAACAAAATGAGTAAGACACTTTAACATAAAAACTACTACATGGAACGAGAATGACAGATTACAATCAATAAAGTAATTAAGACAATATAATTAACAGTTGACTACTGTTACTGTTAATAACAGTAAATGCAACCACAAGAGCTGAAATATTTCTGATATTGGAACATTTTTTTATATGTATGTGCACTATTCGTAGAACTATAAATCATGTAGTAGGCTGAGTGATAGTTCTGAAAAAGACAGGATATTCATGGCAAAAAACTCCGTTTAATGCATCAGTTAGGGTTGTTCCACAGCGACAAAAGTGAGGAAATTCGCTGTTAGGGTTGAAAACCCTAACTCTGATCCCCCCCCAGCACCACACACACACAGACAGACACACACATTCAAGTATGGGGGAGGACCAAGTCAACACAACCAATGACAGACATCCAGCAGCAGGTGACAGAAATAACAAACAATTGTCTAAATGTACTACGAGACATCCCCACCCACCTGACCAGGTACTGCATGCTCAGTGAGCAACAGCAAAACTGAGGCCATGTACACCAAACGTACACATCCTGATTGCAGCTGCACAACATACCACACTTAGTAGTTGCATGGCCTTACCAATAATGCCCCACACCACACCACACCACTTGTGGTGGGCCACCCATGCAATAGAGTTAAGCAAAACCAAGGAGTTGTACAGGTATAATATCTATGATTATAACAAGGGTTTGAAACGCAGCTTTCTAATTGACTATAAACATTGTAACAGCCTTATGTTTAGTTTTTAGTAACATACATGTAAAGCCTAACCATATGATGAACATGGTTTAATGTTGTTTAAAAGCAGTGTTTATTATGATAGCAATAAAGCCACTCTCAGGTATTATGTTAATGGTCAGTTTATCACTGTCTAGTGACATGTGGCACTCGGATATGCCTCATTCAACATTAAACCCCTACAGGGTGATTAACAGACCATTTAACATAACTGTTGGTCATGCCTTATTGCTTAATTGTCTTTATGGTAGGTATCTCTCCCTCTGCTAGGCACTGCAGCAGCTTTGCAACACAGTGTCCCACCCAGTTACACCATACACTGTCTAGTTGCTGGAGAATGGCTGTGAATATGAACTCATGAAGATGAACAGTGTAACTTGATCATTACAGTCATCGAAACCCTAGTGTGATTATAACTGACAGACTCAGTGATAGAGGATAAGCCCTGCTGTCCTAGTACATTTACCCCATTATGAGTTAAATCAATACTAAAAGACATTCTGTTTATATGTACACCATACCTACTTGATTCCTGTTGTAGCAGAATTAACATAGTTATCACTTTGATAGCATCAGTGACAGAAGTGTGGCAAACCAAACAGTAGGCATACAGCCTGAGTATGAAACAACTGTTAAAAAAATCACACTGTGTCCATAAGTGGCATAGATCACTCATTGCAACAATAGCAAATGTATTACTATTTGAATAAGTTAGTCATCACAGATGCAATGAGATTGTCTTTATCAGGTACAACATACTCAGTAAGTGCCTACAGGAAAATCTATCCTATATACATCTCCGATACAGGTACGTCATTGTTGGCTCAGTAGTGCTATGACATTTAGAAGTTGCTTGGCCTGATCCATGCAATTACAATCTTTCTTACAAAGAATACTTACTGCATCTTTAATATTGAAACACACTGAAGGTCTATGTATGTACATCAGCAGTACACCTTCATCAGTAAGAATGCATGTGATACTGGCAGTACCAATTTCACAGCGTTGAACAGGCAATGCTTTTCCATATGTTTACATCAGCCTCTCTATGTTGAGTAAACCATTGCAGTAAATGTACTACTATGTAAATCACCTACTAAATCTATCACTACTTTTATCTTGAGCATGCTAGTGTCTTGTAGTTAATTTATGTGCTTCTCTTAATCAATGTATACTCAGTAGTGTTAAAACCTTTCTACAACTGTCATCATGCACCTCCAGCATTTATATTGAATAACGGCACAGTACAAGTTGTGGTGTGGTGTGGGGCATCGGTAGGTAAGGCCATGCAACTACTAAGTGTGGTACATTGTGTGCAGCTGCAATCAGGGATGTGTATGTTTGGTGTACATGGCCTCAGTTTTGCTGTTGATCTCCACTGAGCATGCAGTACCTGGTCAGGTGGGTGGGGATGTCTCGTAGTACATTTAGACAATTGTTTATTATTTCTGTCACCTGCTGCTGGATGTCTGTCATTGGTTGTGTTGACTTGGTCCTCCCCCATACTTGAATGTGTGTGTCTGTCTGTGTGTGTGTGTGTGGTGCTGGGGGGGTGAATTCGGAGTTAAGGTTTTCAACCCTAACAGCGAATTTCCTCACTTTTGTCGCCTTGGAACAACCCTAACTGATGCATTAAACGGAGTTTTTTGCCATGTATATATATATATATATATATAGATATTCATTGCAAAAAACTGAGTTAATGCACCAGTTTGGGTTCCTGTCAATGACACAAAAGAAGGGAAATGTGGCATTAGGGTTTCCAGCCCTTACTTTGCATCTCCCCACCCCCTACAAACAGCAGAAGGTGTAAGGCAACACAAGTAACCATAGACATCGGACATCAGGTAAGACAAATGACATACAACTCTCTGCAAATAACACAAGAGACATCCATCCTCATGGTCTGCCAGATGTATGAGATCCTCTGCCATGCCAATGTGTTGGGTGGATACCTGCATGCTGGCCACCATGGGGGGCCACTGCAGGCACCACATCCTAAAGTGCTCCCTAGAGACCTGCTGGGAGGCTGCCAGGGGTCATGGGGGATGGGGCAGTTCATAGGGAGGGCTGGTTAGAGACACATGTAGGTGCCCCCAACACAGTAGCATTGCACCACATATCAGAGCACCTCCAAACAGTCTTGCATAGAAGCAAAATTCATACAGTGCCATTCTTTCGACTGTGACACTCCTTCCATCACCCATCTTTATCTCCATTCATCACCCTTACCAAGTGACCATGACAGTTTTCTTGTAGGTCTGTGTCCCGGGCACTGCTCCAACACTATACTATGGCAGCAGACCTCTGAACACCCCATAAATAGAGTGCCATGCCAGTGAACCTCATAGGGCCAGATTGCAGTGCTGTCATTATCCCTCCTGTCATACGTATGACTGTCAGCAGCCCTGCCTATGTGGTTCCCCCACCCCAATGTGCTCTGCATGTGGGCACATACTCCCCACAACACAGGTCTCTGTTCTGGGTGCTGCACCAACACAGTGCCATTTCAGTGGGCTTTTGGACAATCTCAAACCACATTAACATGCTAGCAGATGTCATATAGCCATTTTTGCATGCTGATGTTACTCCTCCAGTCACCCATCTGTGTTCCACCAGCCCACCCTATGAAGTGCAGAGCCCACCCCTCAGGTGGCCAGTATGCTGATGCCCTCACAACACTGTTACATGGCAGTTAAGATTAAAACATCCCACCTCACAAATAGGTGTAGCAGGTGAACTCATGCAGCCCCATTGTGGTGCTGATATCACCTCTGCTATCAGCAATCTGTCTCCCACCAGCCATCCTTATTTACTGCCAATACCCACAGCCTAGGCAGCAAGCATGCAGGTATCCAACAACACACTACTGTGGTAGCAGACATTGGTACCATCCCCTCAACTCACTGATTTTGCAGTGTAACTCAAACAGCACCAAGCATGCAGGTATCCAACAACACACTACTGTGGTAGCAGACATTGGTACCATCCCCCCAACTCACTGATATTGCAGTGGAACTCAAACAGCACCAGATACCACCCCCCCATTGTCATCCAGCTGTATCCCACCAGCCCTTCCTATGCACTGCCCAATGCTCCATGACCCCAACAACCTCACTTTAGGTCTCTAGGGAGCACTTTGTGATGTGGTGCCTGCATCCCCCTATGATGACCAGCATGGGGGTGTCTACCCAACACACTGGCATGTCAGCGGACCTCATACACCTGGTGTAACATGATGATTGATGTCTCTTGCGTTATCTGCTGAGAGTTTTATGTTGTTTGTGTTACTTGGTGATGGCAGTCTTTGGGTGCTTATGTTGCCTTGCCCCTTCTGCTAATTGTAGAGGGTTGGGGGATATGGAGTTATGGTTGGAAGACCTAATGCTACATGTCCCTTCTTTTGCAACATTGACTATAACCTTTACTAGTGCATTATCACTGTTTTTTGCAATGAATTTTTATCTAGCTATCTGTCTGTCTGTCTATCTATCTAGCTATCTATATATCTATCTATCTAGAGAGCAATAATGACTGGCACTCCACTGTATGTTTTATAATTTTAAGGTGATACACCAACAAATATCAAAATCCCAAGAAAAAATAACAAGTGCATCCACCTACTCAAAAAGTCCTTCTGCACCCCATATCATGTTAATGCTAACCAGTATTCAAAAATTACATAAGAGATGTTGTACTTTTATACTTTAATGTATTTCCAAGCCTAAAACTTCCCATAGAAAAAAATGCATCCTTAAAGCATATCAGTTTAAGCGTTTGTGGGATTGCCATCCATCCTGTTTGCATGACTGCTACCATTTTTTTAACTTTGATAATGATGCATTTTTTCTATAGGATGCTTTATACTTGGAAATACATTCAAAATATCTAAGTACAATATCTCTTACGTGATTTTTGAATACTGGTCAGCATAAGTGTTATATAGAGTGTAGGAGGACTTTCTGAGTAGGTGGGTGCACCGGTTATTGTTATATCTATCCATCTGTCTGTCTGCCTGTCTGTCTATTTATCTATCTATCTATTCATGGCAAAAAAAACTTTGCTAATGCATCAGTTAGGGTTCATGTTAAAGCAACTAAAGTATGGAAATGTGGTGTTAGGGTGTCAGGGTTTCAAACTCTAACTTCACATCCCCCACCCCAAAGCAGCCAAAGAAGCAAGGCAACACAACCAAACAGAGACAGCCATCATCAGGTAAGGCAAACAAAATACAGTACAACTATCTGGTAATAACACAAGAGACATCCATCATCATGGTCCACCAGCTGTATGAGGTCCACTGCCATGCCAATGCTCCCTAGAGACCTAACAGGAGGCTGATGGTGGTCATGGGAGGGATGGAGAAGTGTATGGTTGCAACTCCTCCACAGCTGCCTAGTTACTCCTCTCCCATTGCTGACTAGTACTTTTTTATTGGGAGGGGGTGCAGCCTCGGTCTGATTGTGCTACCATCTAGTCCTTCTATGTAAACATTGTAACAAATTCCTTACTATCAAGTGGAAGCACAGGGACCTGCTCTCCTATTCCTCCACTCCCATTCCTCCATAGGTGACTTGTGCAATTGATTGTGTGTAGTGGGGCACATGGCTGCACTCCCATACATTCCTAATTTCTAAATGCTGAAATTAATTTGTTACTTTCAAATAGGAGTACAGGCCCTTCATGCTCTGTGCTCCCATTCATTCATAACTGACTAGTAAAATTTTGTTTTGTGGTGGGCAGGTTGCTGCACTCCCATCCAGCTCTAATTTATAAATAGTGTAATCAATTCCTTACTATCAAGTGGGCCCTACACTCCCATTCCTCCACAGCTGACTAGTACAATTTTGTTTGGGGGAGACTTGCTACACTCCCAACCATTCCTAACTTGCAAGTAGTGTAATTAATTCTTTACTTGACAGTGGGAGTACAAGGCCCTTCAGGCCCTGCACTCCCATTCCTCCATAGCTGAGTACTACAACTTTGTTTTCATTGGGGGGGCCTGGCTGCACTCCCATCCATTCCATCTGCCTCCTGGTAGGTCTGTAGGGAGCACTTATGGGGTGGAGTGCATGCACTGGCCCTTCCCCTATGGTGCACAGTATGGGGTCATACCGCCAAGACACTGGCATGGCAGTGGACCTCATTCAGTTGGTGGACCATGATGATGGATGTCTCTTGTGTTATGTTCAGAGAGTTGTATGTTATTTGTCTTACCTGATGATGACTGTCTCTGCTTGATTGTGTTACCTTTCCCCTTCCACTGCTTCTGTGGAGGAAGGGGTGAAGTTAGGGTTTGGAAACACTAACACCACATTTCCATACTTTTGTTGCTTTAACATAAACCCTAACTGATGCATTAACAAAGTTTTTTGCCATGAATTTCCTTAATTTTTGAGATAGTATAATTGTAGCCATATTTGCTGGGCCCTGCGCTCCCATCCATCCAGAATTTTTGACATATTGTAATTGAATCCTTAGTTCCCTGTGAGAGATCAGGGATCTCTGGGCCCTGAACTCCCATCACTCCATAATGTTATGCGTATTTGCATGTGGGAGTGCAGGGTTCTGGGCCCTGTGCTGTCATCCATCTATAAGGCCTGCACTCCCATCACTCCATAATGGTATTCATATTTGCATGTGGGAGTGCATAGTGCCATCCATCCATAATTTTTGAGATATTGTAATCATATGAATATTTCCCTGGTATCTGTATTTGCATGTGGTAGCATAGGGCCCTCAGGGCCATACGCTCCAATCCATGCATAATTTCTGAGATTGTGTAGTGGTATCCTTATTTGCCTGTCAGAGTGAAAGGCCCTTTGGATCCTGTGATCCCATTCCATATTGTGCAGCACCAAAGAAACACCTTGTTCAAGGTTCAAGTATGTTGAACGGTCAAAGACCATGACAAAATACCTAATTAATTTACAGCAATATATAAGAACAAAAACAGAAAAAGCCTAAAACATCTTTAGAGTGTATAGTCTCTCTATATATATGTATAATAAGTATGTTACAAAAATAAAATCGATATAAAGTGCACTAAAATATGAGTAGTTGCTAGTACCTCCCTAAAATGCATTAAGTGCAATGTGCATAATGAGAATTAAGTTAAATGCAATATAATCTAGTAGCACAAATCAAATCCAAATACCACAATGTTCATATTTGCCCCAGTCAAAGTATAGATTAAGACAGACAGTACTAAGTCAACTTCTTTTTCTTTCCAAAATGTATTCTAGATACATTTACCCAATAATTGGCCACAGTTTTGATTATGGTGTCATCATTATATGTGAAAAGGATGTCCAATAAAATATTCTGATCCATTTTCTGAATAGTTTAACCTAAAGGCCAGATCCATTTCACTTCTGGAGTATCATACCATTTACAGGTAAACATAACGTATTCCAAATTTTCCAAAGTGGAACAGGTGCAAAAACAGTATCTAGAGCAGACAGAGCTATGTTTCCGATATATTGCTTCCAGCATATTATTTGGGAATACTTCCAGCCTATACCTAGTATAATATTTTCTATGTTCTTCATCTGTGAAGGAGCCTAGATAATATCTGTAAAAGTGTCCAGAATAATTTGTCCTATACCAGGGGAACATTTTCAGCTTTTTAATAGCTTTTAGATCTAAAATTTTATAATGTTCTCTAAATACCTTAGTAATAAAGGACTGATATTTTAAACTAATGGTAATTCCTTTGGCTCTGTACTGGTACAAGTGAGTTAACCCTACTTTCTGCAATAACTTAAGTATTGAAGATAACCATTCTCAATTTAACTAGCCAAGGGAACACCACAAATATTTTTCATTTAAACATAGGGCTGTATATCTATCTAGTCTATGTCAAAGAATTCTGATCCAGAAATTAATCTTTCTGGCAGCAACTGAAGCCTGCAGAAGGAAGAAACCAGTCTCAGCCCTCAGCACAATAGCAGGAACAAAATTGGGTAAACCTAAGCTTTAACGAAACAATTTGTTTAAGATAATCTCTAATTTATTCATCTTGTTATGATGCCAGATCTCAGTATTAAACAAAGCTTAGGCATGATGTTTAGCCTGTACTGCAGTTAAGAGTGGCTTGATTGAATTACCACCATATTTTTTTGTTAAACAAGAGTAACGAATTTGCTGTCATTTTCAATTTTACAAGAGTTGTATCAAACTGCTTATTCCATTTCCCGTCCCTTGTCATATATAAACCTAAGTATGTATAACTCTCTACTGTTTCCAGCTTGGCATTCCCCAACTTCCAATATATCTTTTTTTGACCCTTCAATCCTAAAGGGAGGACCTGACTTTTTTGGACATTTATTGACAAGTTAAACTTTCTATTGTAGAACAAATGAAGGGGTCAGCAAAAAGGGGCTATGAACTCATTTACGCTTTATTACCAAAAGATAACACAGAGTTATTCACACCACAAAACTTTGTATATACACGGGTGTCGTAAGTCGCATACAGCACATAGCCTCACCAGTCAAGCGAGAGCAGCAGAAAAGAAAAAATGGCAAGCACCAAAATATATCGTTGACCATTCAAAAAAAATGCAGAGATGGTGAAGCATAAAATGCCTACACGCAGTGGCAAAAAAACAAAGCATCTCACGCAAGTTGCATACCACAATGAAATGCTTCACAAAGAAATGCAAACTAAATAACATACCACCCTACTCCAGGGGCTGATGAACTGGTCAATCACAAACTTGTGGTGGAGAAATAAAAGCCATCCCATTTTAATGTTCATTATTTCAGTAGTTTATTCATCTTTTGTCTTTTAACTATACTGTTATGGGTATATGGTGGCACTTTTTGTAGTATTCATGGCTATGACTTTTCATGCTCTAGCCATGATCAGTGAGGATTATGACTTTTCCGGCTCTTTTCCTCTTGTGTAAGATTGTGCAGTTTTTGGATTTTGGTAATCTGATTTATTGTTATTTTGTTTTATTAGATGTAGGTTTATGGAGGTATTTGGTGCATTTTTTGGATCTGTCCCTTTCAGATTTTTCTGTATTTAAGGGGTTATTGTGCACCCAATCCATGCTCTGATGAAGACGGTTTAGTCGATACATAAGCGTTACTTCGGTCTCGACGTTTTGTTGTCTCTTCCGGGTGTCGGTTTTGAGCGAGCGTTTTTGGCTTTTATTTCTGCACCACAAGTTTGTGATTGACCAGTTCATCAGCCCCTTGAGTAGGGTGGTATGTTATTTAGTTTGCATTTCTTTGTGAAGCATTTCATTGTGGTATGCAATTTGCGTGAGACGCTTTGTTTTTTTGTCACTGCGTGTAGGCGTTTTATGCTTCACCATCTCTGCATTTTTTTGAATGGTCAACGATATATTTTGGTGCTTGCCATTTTTTCTTTTCTGCTCCTCTCGCTTGACTGGTGAGGCTATGTTCTGTATGCAACTTACGACACCCATGTATATACAAAGTTTTGTGGTGTGAATAACTCTGTGTTATCTTTAGGTAATAAAGCGTAAATGAGTTCATAGCCCCTTTTTGCTGACCCCTTCGTTTGTTTTACAATATCCTGTTTCAACTCCTGGGGTATTTTGTGTATTTCTCTGTCTTTTGAGACTCCACGGTCCTTAAGGTTTTCTATGGACCTTGTTTGTTTTTTCTTTCAAGTTAAACTTTCTAGCAGATGCTGCAAGCATATTTAACTTAGCTTGTAGTCCAGATAGGGCTAAAGAAAACAGGACAAGGTCATCTGCATAAGCCAGTACACCACAATGTTTATCCATAATCTTAGGGGAATCAGTGTTACTAGAGTTTAATTTACACAATACCTTATCAATATACATGCAAAAAAGCAATGGTGCGATTACGCAGCCTTGTCCAATGCCCATATTGGTAGAGAAAGTTGATGAAAACTGTCCCCTGGTGCCTGACTTTACTTGTGCCCAAGCTGAGGAATATAATTCCCTGATGATCTCTATCAAGTCCCCTGTAAAACCTTTTTCTATCATTCTGTCCCACAATACGTTCCTTAAGACTAAGCTGAATGTTGTACTGAAGTCTATAAAGGCAACAAAAGGTTTATGTTTCCTAATTACAACAGATTTTTCATACAAGTGTCTGATTATAAAACACACATCAGTTGTGCTATATCCGGCTCTAAAACCAGCTTGTGAATCAGAAAGATCCCCCAATACTAATAATTGCTCCTAAAGTCTATTTAAAATTAGTTTGGAAAACATTTTCCCAAGGCTATCTAATAAAGAAATAGACCTATAGATTTTAGGATCTGTCTTGTCACCCTTTTTATATAGTGATATTATTATTGTGCCTTTCCGAGAGGTTTTAACTACCAGTTTTTGGATGTAGTAATGAAAATATTTGTTCAAAACTGCAGACCATAAAGTGGGGGCACTCAAATATACCTCAGATGGGAGCATATCAGGTCCTGGGGCCTTTCTTTTTTTAAGATATGCAATGACGAAATACACTTCTGCAGGTAAAAGTGGTTGAAAAACTTGCATATTAAAGTTTAAAACTACTCCTACAGTTTCAACATTAGGGGAAAAAAATTAGTAGAGTAAAAAGAGACCCATGTTTCCAAACAAATATAAGTATCTATTTCATATCTAATATTGTTTTTGCCCTTAGCTACTAACAACTAATAGGACTGATAATCCTTATTATGAATAACTTTAAGCATATAGTTCCATTTCTTTTGTTGATATTGTCCACGTTTAAGCATAAGAAACTTCTTATACTTTTCTCAATACCTGTTTAATACTCTAAGATTTTGTGTTGTTTGTATTGTCTGACATTTCTAATTTTTTTATTCAATTTTTTTTCTTTATGGCATTCCTCAACCAACCAAGTATCCTTTTTATTCTTTATACTTTTTTTAGTCTTTGTGGACTGAAGTTTTTTTTTTATATTATCAAGACTTAAGAATACATGCTGATGCAGGTGCTCATATCCCAAGTTCTCATCATTTAGCTTTATACACAAGTCCTGCAGAAGATTTCTTATTAGGGGAGATAAATTATCCTGCCATCTAATTTTGTTGTTATAAATCACAAAATGTGTAGATTCAATGGAGACATCAGTAATACAGTCTGTATCTTTTGCTTGTAAAACAAGAGGGAGATGATCACTTTAGCCTCTAGTTGGAATCTTCATGATTTTACAATCTGTCATATTCCCATTCCAAAAGAAATAGTCTATAATTGAGGGACCTTTAACAGAAAAATGAGTAAAATTACCCTCCCTTTCTCCATAGATCGTGCCATTGATAGGTGCTAGATTAAATAGGGCTAATAACTCTATTAATTTCTGTCCCATTTTGTTCAATCTGCTATCTTTTGTTATTCTAGGCAACCTGAAGGCTTCTGAGTGACACCAATTATGAAAGTTGCTATCAGAGTAACCATCATAATGTCCAATACTTGCATTAACATCACCACAGAGTAATATGTCTTCACAGGAAGTTACTGCCCTGCTCTTATGAATAAAATCCTCCAATTGGTCACAAAGTGTCGGGGTGTAGGATTTAGAGTTAAATGGGGGAATGTAAACATTCGCTAGGCAGAAGTTTTTACCTTTTTAAAGTGAATATAAATAACCATTATGTTCTTATTAGACTATAGAATATCAGCAGTAATATTCGGATTTATTTTAATTAATGTAATTAAGCCCCCTGCTACTCTCCCTTTTTTAGCAACTTTCTCTCCCAATGTTTGGAAAGTTTGGTATCCATTTAATAAAATTTATTGATCTTTGTTATGCCAGGTTTCCTGGAGACATACGATATTGAACTTGGATATATGCTCTATCCATTTTTGATCCACTAATTTGCAAAAGAAACTCACAATTTTCCAAGAAATTAATAATATATGAGTGGATTATGTTTCTAAATGTTGTCCTTTTCCTCTTGTCAGTTAATTTGACTGAGTATCCAGCAGATCAAATCTATTAGAGGTTGTAACATTGAATAACATAACCTCCTGATTTTTGTTATCTGATAACTTTCATTTGGAAATGGTCTGATAAGGAAAATCATTAACAGAAACTAAATATATAACCAGTGCATCCACTAGACCCCTATTCTCAATAATCTTACTGTGTAGACTTAGAAAACCCACTTTAACAATTATTAGATCACAGTCAGGGTCAGAACCCTGCCTTGTAACAGTAATTACTTTGGGGTCTTCTATAGATACATTCAGTACTTGTTCTAATATATCTACTAGTGTGTCTCTAAGTTTGTTATTATTCTCATACTTGGTCCTTCCCAGACTGTACAAGTACGGTAACTTCAGAGCTCTGTCGGACGGAGCTACATGTTTTGTAACAGTTGCATTTTGTTTGTTCTGTTTGTTTCCTCTATCTAATAATGTTCCTTCCACTATATGTACCCCTGCTGTATCTAATAATGTTGCTTTGGCTAAAATGTTTCTTGCCACAACTGAACTCTGTACCAGAATATCCACTCGTCCCATACTTACACCTTTGTCCCAGCTGGAAACTTTTTCTAATATAAAATCATCAACTGGATTTCTTAAAACATGTCTGAATAATGTTAACAGTGAGTTTTTTAATTTACTTATAGTTTCATTAAAAGCAAATTTTAAACCAAAAATACTTAGATGGTAAGGCTCATTTCTTGCTGATTGAGATCCCTTATTCAATAGTTCCCTGTTAACATATTCCATCTCACTTCCAAATTTTCTAAATCTCTCTTCATTAATCCACATCTGATTTGCTACACATGGAGCTGTGCAAAATATAAATAAACAGTCTAATCCATTCACATCCTTGGCATTCCAAATTTGTAAAATAGCTGATGCTGTTAAGTCTGCACCAGTAGCTGCCCTTGTTAGGTTCACAATATTTTCTCTTAGAGCTACAAAGGACCAATTGTGTGTCATGTTAAAGCCATAGAGTGCTAAAATTGCACAATTTCAGATGTCTATATTATTTTTGTCCAAAATTCCTTTGGGTAATTACAGTGTAGACTCTCTACTACCCTAGCTCTATCATTCACCCCTTCTACTATCTTCCATTCTTGATTTACAACTTTACCAATATTTGGACCATCAGCAACCCTATGGTCCAAATCTATGACTGTATTTTCCCAGCATGACATTTCACCCTCTGCCACAAGAGCAGTATGTTCTTTATGTTCACCTGGCTTCATTTTTTTCTACATAAGTAGGATTATCTGAGGCCAAATTTTCATCAGATGTAGACGACCTAACTGTATCCATGTAATTCTGTTCATCATTCGAAACAAATACACTTTCTTTCATTAATACTTTTTTTTCCTTTTGCTGGCAATTAATCTTTTTCCTTATAGACTTTTTTATTTACCCTTGTTTTTCTTGAGTTTCCTATTGCTTATGTTCGAGTCCCTTTTACACCCATCAGTCTTAACTGTGTGTGTAGTAAGGCTGCTATAAGCGGCACATCAGGGAAATCTAGCATGGAAAAATCCAGTTGAAGCAAGGTTTGAAGGTATCCTGCCTCCATAATGGATAATGACCCTATACTCTCAAATGGGGGTATTTTTTCTCATTTATATAGGGCATCATCTAATCTGGATCCATTTATTGCTATATTTTCTTTTAATAGATAAAGTTCATGTTTCAAATCCAATAAATGATCCAAGACCATCAAATCCACAGTGTGTGTATCAGTAGCAGCTAAACAAAGTTCTTTGCTTAAAGCAGTAGTAAAATTGGCTGCTATTCCATCATCAGATTGTTTATTTAAATACATACCTATGAACTGTTTTAATCTGTTTATGGTTTCCTGTAATTCCCCCAGCTATATGTTTTAGGTTGTTCTGCAAATAAGGGTCTAGGTTAGATTCACAAAAATAGTCTGGAGAGAATTCTATGGTCTCTTCTGAACTTTTGGGAGTATGGGCAACAGACTCAGTTATTCTTTCAGAAGCCTATATATTAATATAATCTCTCAATCTCAAATTATTGATAGGCATTTGTATGTCACACCCTGCTCCTTTAACTTCCACCGTCTGAGCTTGATCGAGTTTGCCCCTTAAACAAGCATTTTTCTGTGTCTAATAGTCCATTAAGTTCATTGAGTGGCAAGCTAGATTCATTTTGAACCAACATTAATGGACTATAGTGATCTTTTATATTTGATTGCTTTAATTTCCTTTTTATCTCATAAAACTCACTATTTCTAGAGGTTTTAGGAAATCTGCTACCTTGCTAAAAAATGTTTTACTTTCCTTTCCTTTGCAACCTTTACCTTTAATACTAATACTTTTTACCTTTTTCTTTGTACCTTTACCTTTACCTTTACTTTTTCCCTTTCCTGGTTACTCAGAACTTGAGCAAATTATGACAGGGGTCAAATGTAGGTTAAATGAGGTATGCATTTGTTCAATTCTGAAACTATCCTGATTACTTTCTGCTTCCAATTGACCATCTTGAGCGTCCATAGTCAAAACACTGGGAGCACTCTGATCCAAAGGTGTTATAAATTCCTCCCTCATTTTGAGAGTCTGCTTCCAAGTATGAACCATTTTTTTAGTTATTGTCAGAATACGTCAATTGTAGCATGCAGACTTCAAACCTATGAATACCTGTAATAGCTGCTCACTACATTCGTACTCAAATCCTGCAAAAAGTAATGAGCAGTAATCAAAAAGACAACATAAATTAGTACGAGTGCCCAGCTAAAATTGAAAAAGGCACATTAAATGCAAAAGTACAAAAGTGCAAAATGCAGAAGATAATCCAAGACAGTGATCCCCAAGAATCACAGCCTCCAAAGCTAGGTAGTTCCTCAAATGAACAGAGTGATTTTTTTTCACAGACACAATACATCAGTCCAGGGAAAAAAAGGGAAACAGATCACAACAGATTTATTCCTCTAGTTCACAATTCTAGATGCCTGAAGATCTGTCAATTTAGGCAGATTAGTTAAATTCAGATCAGGCAATCCCTTTACTCGTGTTCATAATAATAACTACTATACAGTTTTTTCAGAAGTCAGAAACTTCTTTGGTTCAAGTAATCTCAAGAAACAGTCTCAGCTTGGAAATGCAACTACTTTTAGTACTTCGATTCACTCCAAGTATATGCAGCTACAGCTTGTTCTCTTTAGAAATCACTAAACAAAAAAAAAAAGACTACCTTAATTTTCATCATTTCTGTGTGTTTACATTCAAACCTTTATCTACTATTACTGCTATCCAGCCTAGAATTATCAGGGATTTTGTACTAAATAAAAGATAATAAAATACAAACTTACTCTTCGGATAGAAGGACAATAATTACTTCTGAAACTAAAATGCTCCAAGTTAATTACCAGCCACTAAAGTCTGTGAGATCAATATAGCAGGTAACTGGGGCACAGGTAGCCCACTAGTGAAGCAAGAGATCTGCCCACCTAACTGACATGCGCACCTTTATACTAACAGATCACCTGATGAAAGAATAAAGCACGAGAAAACTTAAAGCTTAAAATTAAAATAAAGAATATACAGGTAGAAAATAAATGATAAAATATTAAAATATAGTATAATAGTATACTACTAAACTACTGGATATCACAAATGATGCTCAGGGAATGGAATCACACTAAAGGCTCAGTCATTCAATCCAAGAAATTGTTTTTTAAATTGCAACTGCAAAAATAAGCACAATAAGCACAAGCATCATAATGCAATATAACTGGAAAACTTCCCTCTAAAAGTCGGTGAGCAAAGTAATGCAGTAAAACAATGCAATAAAACGAATTAGCAGTCCTGCTCCCTCATCATCGTCTGACAGATGTCTCCACTATGCACCGCAACATACTCCTCCACAGCTCCTCGACACCTCAGCACCTCCACCTCTCCTCAGGCTGGGCCGGACCTGTGGGTGAAAAACAGAGAAAGAGGGCAGCCCACCCTCCAGGACGAACAAACAGTAAGATTGTCTGGAAAGATTTCACACTCTGACAACAATGGTATACCTGTAATAAAATAAAGCACACTGTGTAATCTACTTTCAGAGTCTACTCCTCAGGCCCTGAAGTGATAGTTTGAATGTCCTTTCTAGCCAGTTCTTTTCAGTGCAAGTTTTCAGCCTGTATAGCACTCAGAGCAAGTTCTGAGACCTTAGCAGTGAGCAGTCTCACATGTCTACATGCTAATCAGAGGAGGGGTATCCAAGAAACACCTCAGATTGCAATGTTATCCTATAGAAAATGCAGCAAACATTAAAGCCTGTGTAACTCAACACCAAATGAACATATTTTCACAAAAAGCAGTAAGGCACATCGGTGGTGCAAGCCCTTTGTACCCTGAACATTTCAGAGTAAAATTGCAAATCATTTCTTCACAGCATCATGACAAAGAAATGACTGTGTACACCTCACATTATAATGTTATCCTATGGGAAATTAAGCAAAATGTAAACCCACAGAACTCAAGAGCAAAGTAACATCTTTTCACCAAGCCAGCAAAGGGCACACCTGTGAGTCAAGCCCTTTGTCCAGGTGAGTGAGGGTGTATGGGAGTGTAGTGGGTGGTGTGGGATAGTGGTTGCTGAGTGGGAGATGGGGTTGGGGAGGATCAGATTGCTGAGGGACCTCTTAAAAAAAAACCAACAAGGACCATTTTCATTTTTGTAGGCAGGGTAAGCAATCAGCAAGGGAAAGAGGTGCCATTAGGCATCAGAGAAACAACATAAAATGGGCACATCAATTGATGGGTGTTCTGGTTCAATTCCAGGAGAGAAATGGGGAAAGACCACTCCTGTGTGTAACCACCCATGCATAAAACTGACTAAATGAAGGGTGAAAATGCAAAATATAATGAGGAAATATGTTCCAGATCCTTGTCAAGTTCATTCAATCCTACATCCAGGCTGGTTGCCGGTGGGTACCCCCTGTGAATTTGTTCAGTTTTCAACACTGAACATGCTTGTGTCTGGCCATAGGTGTCCAGCCCTAGAAAGAAATTACATGCCTGTGCCTGTACCTCTCAATTTTTCCACATAATGAGGGGCATCCCAAATTTTACACTACAGAATTACTGTGTCCCACATCAGTCCCACATGAAAAAGATGCTGTATTCACAAAAGTAAGCACTGCCCAAATAAAGGAACTTTTTTCCAGAGTGTTCTGAGATTTTGTCTTAATGTTTGATGATGTAACTACATCCCCCTTTCTACCTCAAAATTGTCTCCAAATCTGAGGCCATAAAATACCTCACAAAGGCTATTGGAAAAAAAAAGATCCAGCAGAGACACACTGGACCTTAAGTTAATCACTCTTTCCTTGGATGAGGTTATCTCCCCTCTAAACTACATCCTGAATCTATCACTAATAACTGTCAAATTCCCCAAGATCTGGAAAAAGGCTATAGTCACTCCCATCTTTGAAAGTGGGGACAGAACTAACTACTCAAACTACCGGCCTATTTCTATATTCCCCCTGCTATCAAAAGCACTTGAAAGGATTGTCAGTGACCAGCTAGTTGACTACCTAGACAAGTACAAGCCTCATTGTCAGCAACAAAGGTTTCAGGAAAGAGCACAGCACTACAACTGCACTGGTTGAGGTCTCTAGCTTCATCCATGATGCCTTAGACCAAGGACACATGGCTGGGGCTACCTACAATGACCTAACAATGACCTTCAATATGGTCAATCAAGAGTCACTCCTAAATCAATTGTCCCTTACCGGTCTATCTCCTGAATCAGTGGGGTGGTTCCAGAGCTAACTCACTGGATGTACTCAACAAGTAAAAATACTAAACATCCACTCTGATCACTGTAATGTTACAACCGGGGTTCCCCAAGACTCAGTCTTGGGCCCCCTACTTTTCAACCTATTTCTTAACACTCTACCATTGTCCTGTCCTGACCAAGTCCTCTTATATGATGATGATGCAGTGCTGTTTTCAAGTCATGCCAACCCCGTTGCCCTTGAAAAACAAATGCAGACAAGCTTCTCTGCAGTGAAGTCATGGTTCCTAAACCACAAGCTTCTTCTAAACTACAAGGAGACTAACACAATCCTTTTTGCCACTCCACAAAACAGACTCAGATCCTATCAACAACAATTGCTCAATAAGAACTTTGAGGTGCTGGAACTGGTCCATACTTTCAAGTACCTTGGGGTCACCTTGGGGTAACCTTAGACAGCACCCTCTCTCTGTCACGCAATGCATTGATCTGGTTGCAAAGGCTGTTAACTCTAAAATTGGCCTAGTCTATACAAGCACAAGCTTAAGCATTGTCTAACTGATGAGGCCCTTAAACATGCAGTAACCAGCTCAGTCCTGTTGGTAATCGACTATGGACTAGTGGTCTATGGAACAGCAACTGACACAGCTTTACAAAGAATCAAGACAGACCTTAATAAAGACTGTAGGCTTATTTTAGGTGCCCACCATCTAAGGCATACATGTGAGCTCTACTCCTGCACTGGGTGGCTCAACTTGGAAAATAGGGTCCAGTACCAAGTTTGCCTACTAGCTAAGAAGACCAACCTTTCCCTCACTACCTCAGGGGTATATGGCCTCTTCTGCCCAAACAACAGTAACAGGAATACTACGGATGTAAGAAGAGATGCAGCGAATTTAAATTCCACCAGCGAAGTGAACACGAAGTGGGTACTTCGTGTTGCCACTCTGCTATGCAGAGTGGGCAATGCAAAGTGCTCACTTCGCCTTGTCATTTCCACTTCGCGTTAAGGTGGAATGGTAATGCTAAGTAAGGCGAGGTCATTGTTTTTAATGGACTTTGCGTTCCTCATTATGATTCTAAGTGATCCACTTGGTGTTTCAGATTTGGCAGCCCCCCCCATACATCACATGGCTTACAGTACTGTAAGTCACATGCTCATTAGCTACACAGGAAGGAAGGAAGTCATGCAAGCAGAAACTTTTACTTTCTCCTGTACAGATGGAGAGAGAGGAGTGTGTTTTGTGACTGCTGATACTTTGAGGTCAGAGCAAGGAGGAGATTTAAACTTTGATTTAGACCCAACAGCTTTTTTAAAAGCTACATTTTTTTTTCTGTACACTTTTTTACTTAAATTGTTCTTTCTGTAAATTTTATTTTTCTTACCTTTTTAAGTTTTTAGATATCCTCCCCCCCCCCATAAGCAGGACCAGCACCACCTCCTGTCCTGATTCTGAGGCAGTTGAACCACCAACACCACCACCAAGTCCAGCACCAGGTCCTCTGGAGCAGGATGTGCCTGTTCCCCTGGGCCCAGGTGTGGATCCAATCCCTGTTCACCACCGTGACCAGTTGGCTGCCAGTTCATCTGGCCCTTCCTGCCTGTGCCTGGTCCTCCCTGCACCTCCATTGTTTAGCAGTTTCTCAACTGTGTCATGGGGGGATAGCAGTGTGATCAAGTACCGCCTATGTGAGGTGGAGGTGCACTGTGGCCTCCGGTGGACTCACCTGGGGACTGGGGGCCAGCACACCCATATGCTCAATCACCACCAGTTGGAGTGGCAGGCTGCCACAGAACAGACCATGCCTGCACCTGCTGGCCATTCTGTGGCAGAGGTTGCAGCTGTGCATGGTGGCATCCCTAAAAAGAGATGGTGATTGGGCCCTAAAGAGATGCAAATGCACAGACAGGTTAAGATTGCGCTGTGCACTGAAGAGAAGCAGATGCAAAGGCACAACACCTAACCGGTGCTCACCATCAGAGATTCAAATCTGGAAAAGAATTCCTTTGCCGGTTGGGGTGGGCCACGGGGACGGGTGTACTGCACTGCTGCAGTAACAGTCACTAGTACTAGTACCAGTAAAGATACCACAAAGAAGTACAAAAATTACACAGCTGCAGTGGATAGCAGGTTCACATTGCTGAAATTATGTGGCACAATAAAAGGTGTCTGATTTGATGACACACATCACACACATACACACACACACACACACACACACACACTAAGTAATGCATAGCAAATTGAAAACTTCAGTAATATAACCACATATTTTAAACAAACTAAAATTATGCACTGCTGCACCACAACAATCAGCAAAAAATGGCAAGAATTACTGAAAATATTACTGCATGTACATTAACACAGTTATACAACAAAAATATCACCAAAACAGAAAGCACTGTCTTTTTCTCCAAGTTAATCTACCTGCACCACAGATACACCCCTTCCCCAAAGCACATGTCCACTGTCTCTCAGTACACAGACTGAATATTGTACATTAACATTCAAAATCCACACACGAACAATAAATGCTTGATGATATGAGCACAGGAGGGTTTCCTATAATCGATGAACTAAAGTTTCAGCAAAACAAATGACCCAAAAAGGCTTTTTAACAGTTTTTAGAAGGTTTGAATTGCAGAGAGCTCTCAGAGCAGATTGTCTCCTACAGCTTCATACACACACTACCCCAAACTTAGGCTGTGCAGAACAATCTTGAGCCCATGTGACCTGAAATCCCATGAATCACTGCAAAATTCACCTTTGGAGCTTAAAAACAAGGTGAAGTGAGGCACAATACATTGTTTTCAATGTACTTCACCTTAAGAATTGGTGGAGTAGTGGTTTGGGAAGGCAGAGTAACACAAAGTTTCTGTTTTCAACAGACTTTGCGTTACCCATTATAACATGAAATACTCTGCTTCGCGTTGCGGAGCACTCCGCGAATTCACCTTCACTCTGCGAACCACTTTGCTGATCGAATTGGGGCCACTTAGCCCACCACTAGATGTAAGTAGTATATCATTAAAAGTACCCTTCCAATGAACCTCACAAGGTAAATGATCTTTTGGTTATAGGGCCCCCAAATGGCTAAATTCCCTTAACTCTGACCTCTTAACTTGTGCTAAACTTGACCAATTTTAGTCGAATCTGAGGGCTCACTTGACAGACAACAACATAAAATGTGACTGTCATCCGTAATTCCCTTCTGCTTCTTACCCTGCGCCTTTGCCAACCGACTACTATCACTTGGTCTCCCACTCATACCTGATTTACTACTTTCTCCTCCCTGCCTAAATCCTACCCCTCACCTAATTGTTACCATGACAATGCTTGTTTTTGAGCTGACTCTCCACCCATCTCTAGTCTCTCCCAGTACTTCGGCTTGACAGGCTGCTGATTCCTCCTCTCTCTCCTTCCTGTTTCTTTATCTAATCTCTGATACACTCCAGTTCTTCAGACACCTACTCTTATAAACTGTCTTTGTTAGTAATGCCTCTGACCATTGTTTTATAAAGTGAATATTACTTGCTGTTTATATAAAAACTGTCCTACTTTTATTTTATGTATTGAATGTACTTCATCCTTCAAATGTATGCGCTTTGTGACCATGTTATGTAAGTTTGTATTTCCTATGATGTAGAACCTCTGTAAACAAGCCTTTAGCTCAAAGGCATTATAATCTGGGAATTAATTAATAAAATAAAATCGATAAATGTATCCTACTTTATGAGGAGTAGTGCCTCACTATTTGAGAGCCAGTGTCCCACACATGTCAGAAACAGGAGGTTGAGAATTATGACCATGCCTACAGTTACTGAAATCACTACTAAAGTGTTACTCAATAGCTCCATGTAGGTACAGTAGTAGCACCGAATTAGTCAAAGGATTTTTAAAAATCTTTACTGAGAATTGTGAAACCTTTGGTTAGGGATTTTGTTTTGTTTGTTAATGTGTTCACTGCTACCCAGAGAGGGTTGTCTCATTGGATAGTACAGTTGAAAATCTACCAGATGGCACTTATGTGCTGTAATATGAACTGGCCACTTTCTATAGGTATAACAAAAAGAATTTTAGAGTATTTTTTTTCCTAAATTTTGTGAAGGATAAATAGGGATTCTCACAAAATTGCTTGACAAATTTGGCGATACTACCTTACTATTGATGAATTACTATATTTCAGACATTCACACTGGAAAAATATTAAATGGTGGACAGATTTATATATCTCATTTTCTAAACAGTATGGAAATGTAACATAATATTTTTGTCCAAGCATCTTTACAGTACCTGCAAACATGATTTAAAGAGTGAACCCATAGATACTGTACCTTCACAGACCAACATTTCGTGAAAATTATCTTCTTTCATCTAGCACCATGACAATCCTACAGCGGGGACTACATTATGGAGCTAATTGTCCCTTAGTATCTTAACTAATGTTCATTTTTTATTGGTGAGACATGGTATTGATTCAATTTTTATTTATTTATTTATTTATGTATTATTTATTTATTAAATTCTCGGATTACAAATACCTTTGAGCAGAAACTGCTCGTTTACAAAGGTTCCACGTCAAAGGATGAGGGTCAACATACATACAGAGGTAGTAAAAGAATGCACAATAAACAACCAAAACAACTAAAAGAAAAAATAAAGGTACTCAGTTATAACATACTTTGGGATAATATTCACAAAATGAGCAGCTTGAGTAGGCAGCTGGCTGCGGTAACAATAAGAGAAAGAGGGCACCACAGGCAGTTAGTATTGCAGGCATGCGACCGGGAGAGGAAGTTGGCAGGCTAATGGGCCACTGTCTGATGGTAGTGGAAAATGTCTTTTACCAGTGGAGATGTGAAGCAGGAAAGGAGTCACAAGGAAGGCCCAGTGCCAGAGGGAATGAGATTGGGAAAGGGCGGGCTGTGAGACATGAGTGAGCTGGGAGGTGTTTAGTGAGATCTCTGTCCAACAAAGCAGTCACCTTGAGTGGTAGAGGTGAGGTAAAGTTTGAGATTCCTTTTGAAGGGTCCAAGTGTAGTAGAGGAAAGTGATTCTTTATGGAGGAATTGAACCATTGAGCAGCTCTATAGATAAGGACCGCTGACCGTGGAGTCGACATCTGGGAACCTGAAAGGTTAGAGATTGGGCACCACGTGTTTGTTGAGTGCCACTGTAGGTAGTAAGGAGTGAGCTAACACCAGGTGGCATGAGACCAAGAAGAATCTTTTTGGTAAGTAAGCAGGTCTGGTATTGTATTCTGCTGCTTAGGGGTAGCCAGCTGGCCTGTGCATAGAGGTCACAGGTGTGATTTAGTTGGGCTGCACCTGTCAATAGTCTACAGGCTTTGTTGAGAGCAACTGAGATCCTGTGGAGGGCACTTGTTGGGGCAGAGCCATAGATGGCAAGGCGATAGTCAATGATAGAGGTGACAGAGCTGTAGATGACTAGTTTAAGGGCATCTGCAGGCATACAGTGCTTGTGTTTGTGTAGTAGTCCAATCCGTATATTGGCGGTTTTGGCAACAGTGTCAATATGCCGAGTGTAGGAGAGGGTACTATCCAGGGTAATACCAAGGTACTTGAACTCCTTGACATGTTCGAGTCAGTTCCAAGTGTGGTTCTTGATGGTGAGGGACAGAGAGTTGTGCCTGCTCTGTCGGTTACAGAAGGACATGGCTTTAGTCTTGCTGTGGTTCAGGACAAGTTTATGAGAATTGAACCAGTCTTCGATGCGATTGAGGTCGAGCTGCAGCTGGGATTCAAGGACTGTAATGTCATGGTGGCTGGAAAACAGGACTGCATCATCTGTGTATAGTAATATTTTTTGGTGGCAGGCACTGGGGAGATTGTTGATGAAGAGGGAGAAGAGTAGAGGGCCCAGAATAGACCCCTTGGGGACTCCGGAGCGGACCGGTTTCTCATCCGAAGAGATCCCTGCAATTCTTACACGTTGGATCCGATTATCAAGGTAGCTGGTGAACCATGGAAGGGCATCACTGGAGATCCCAATGGAGGACAGTTGCTTGAGCAGTAGGGGGTGGTTAACTGTGTCAAATGCCTTGGTAAGGTCTATAAATACTGCCCCTCCACAATTCCCTTTGTCAAGCGTGGCATGGATGAAGGTTATAAATTCCAGTAGTGCAGTGGTGGTGCTGTACCCTTCTCTGAAGCCATGCTGCTCTGGGCACTGTACATTGTACTTATCCAGGAATTCAGCTAGTTGGTCCGACACTATTCGCTCCAGCGCTTTGGATAGTGGGGGGAGGAGTGAAATAGGTCTGTAATTGGTGTGCAGTGTCCTATCTCCACTTTTGTGAACCAGTGTGACAGTGGCTTTCTTCCAGAGAGAGGGGAAATGGCCCAAACTAAGCGAGAGATTAAAGATCTTTGTAAGTGGTTCTAAGATTTCATCGAGGACTTGTGCCAGCAGTTTCAGGTCAAGGGAGTCACCACTGTACCCTTGTTTGCCGATGGCCTTTTGAATGTATTTTCTAGCTACTTGTGGTGGGACCTCCTTAAAAAAAACTTTGGGGTTGTGCGTTCTAGTTGGGGGGTAACTTGGGAGGAGCTGGAGGGGAGGCCGTCGAAAAAATTTGGTGGAAGGACACTGTCCAGGTTTGTAAATGCATTATTAAAAGTGTTGGTGATGATACCTAGGTCAAGTGTAGGAATGCCATGAAGGTTGAGCATAGTGGGTAGTGCTTTAGGATCCTTGCCTGTGAGTTCTTTCATGTTGTTCCAGAATTTGTTTCCCTGGCCCCAAGAGTTGGTCAGAGCCTCTTTGTAATAGCTGCGTTTAGCATTCCGTATTCTTCGAGTGCAATCATTTCTGACTGCTTTGTATAATTGTATTTTTACTTGCGTCGGAGTTGCACAAGCACAATGCCAGAGGTGGTCTCTGTGCTTGAGCAGAGTTAAAAGGTCAGTAGTAACCCAGGGGTTGGTCTGTCCTTTGACCTTCATCTTTTTCACTGGTGCATAGATGTCACAGGCTTCGTTGAAGCGTTTGATAAATAGGTCCAGAGCTTTGTTGGTGTCATTGAGGGAGTCAAGCACTGCCCAGTTCAGCCTGGTTAGATGGGATTTTAACAGCTGGAGGTGCCCTTGTTTGATAACCCTGGCATAGATAAGCTTGGGAGGGGGCTTGTGGTATTTGTTTGACCAGGAACAGATGACAGGCAGTGGTCACTTATTGTATCTGGGAGTACAGAAACATTGGAGATGCGTTCAGGGTGGTTAGATAGAATCCAGTCTAGAAGCGTAAGGGAGCCTGTCCTATAGTTACACCTAGTGGGGGCATTGACCAGTTGAGTGAGGTGATGCGCCGCAGCTGCATCCTTATAGGTAGCGGCCTCAGCGGAGAGCCAGTTAATGTTAAAATCACCCATGATTATGGTTTCAGAATTATGTTGCTGGACCCTTAGATATTCCATGATGCTATGGAAGCCAGCAACCTGGTCTCTTGGGGGTAGGTAAACCGAGATGACATCAATTGTGTGCATGTGCTAATACAGTCTACACCACTAATAGCACCTGCAGTTTACTCGGGCAATCGGATTTTGTGGGCAGATTTATGTTTTCCATTTGCACTTACATAGACTGCAATGCAAAAAAATGCTGGTTATAGCACTCTATTTTGCCTGCTTTCTGTTTTGGGCAGATTAGCCACATGATGAAGTGTGATTTAACATTTACTGACAGCTAACAGCTAATCTGAAGGTGGGCATAAAGTGCTAACTATCTGCTAATCAGTCCAGGCAGTACGATTGGAAGGAGGAAGAGAGGATCAGTATCAAAAAGAAGACCCACGTCTCTGTATGGATGCGTTTGGCTCCAGCATGTGAAGATAGAAGACAGAGCTTCTTCTGCTGTTAGAAATAATGGAGCACTGGAGGAGCTGTAATCATAATTAATCAGAGCCCCCCACCCCTGTGTTGCAGTTCATATGCTTGAGTAATAGAGCACTGAATGATCTCTGGTGTGGTAGAAGCAGAGTTACTGGCAACACGGTGTGGTGGGAGCAGAGCTACTAGCAACACGGTAGGTGTGGTCGAGTAGACACTGACAGGATTTTGTAAGTCAGAGCAGAATGTGAGAAAAATTTGGAAGACAGGGGCAGACACTTATCTACTCACGAACTAGGAAGCAGCAGTGGTACTGTACAGTACGCACTGTTTAGCGGTAAGCTGCAAGCTGCGGGGGGGGGAATGTTCCTGAACTTATGCCGAATTAATGAATAAGGCTTAGCAACAGTAATCAGTGTGTTGCACCATACCAAAAAAAAAACCACTTCACTTGGTTACTGCGACCACTGCTTCTTATAACAGGTGGAATTTGCTAACACAGATGCACCCATTATAAGCGGCTTTGACTTTAATTCCAATTCACAGCCAAAGGATCTGCATCCTTTGGTCCTCCATGTTACAAATAACTGCATCCACTGATTCTCTGGCATATAATATTAAAAATTAGGAAAGTTAGTTCTTAAATGCAGTTAAGAATGCAAGTTTCTTTACTTGAAATCAAAACCATTGGCAACATCATATAACATGCTTAAAGATGTGTAATATTACACCTTATGTATACTGACTAATTTGCAAGAATCCAAAATATATGTGCATAAAAGACATGTGAATGCAGAACACCACAACTGGAGTATTAAAATAATAAGGTTTCCTCATAAGTACTTTTAAGCATGCAAGTTTCTGCACTTGAAACCAAAAGCAAGTGCAACACTGTATAACATGCTTAAAGATATTTAGTATTATGCCTTATGTATTCTAATTAATTTGCAAGAATCCAATAAATAAGTGTATACAATTTGTTTGCATGTGACTGTAATTTAAGACAGTGGTATACCTAGGAGGTGTTGCATACCCTAAAGACCTTACCACTGTCTCGTGCA